>CM077093.1:109625205-110825205 GCA_039513925.1 Platanthera zijinensis | reverse complement strand
GATAAGATCAATCCTAACTCTAGAGGGGGGTGAATAGAGTTATTTAAAATAATTTTGCAAATAAAAACTTGTGTGTAGAGAAAGTTTGACTTTACTTAGTGTAAGGTGCTATAGCAAATAATCAGAGTAAAAAGAAATTCACAGCACAAAGCAAAACAAAAAGAAACAAGCAATCCAGACGACACAAGGAGCTATAGTGGTTCCCCAAATCTGGGTACATCCACTCTTCTATCACCCTTGATAGGAATCCACTTCAAGAAGAGTTGATCAGGTGTCTTGAGCACCAGAGAGTTTTTGACCAGGTTCTTACAAACCAAAGGAGCTGATTTTGACCAGGTTTCAGCAAAACCAAAAGTAACTTTTGAAGGGAGTTAAAACCCTGTACAGAAAGAAAAAGAAAAAGAGGTGATGATGTCTTCTCTATCAACAAGTAGAGAGAAGCAAAGTGGATCTGTAGATGTTGTCAAAGCTCCCCCTGAGATCAAGAAGTAGTTCAGGAAGAAGAGCTCTGCACTAGGGTGACAGGTCTTCAAAGATCTGATTTGCTCCAGCAAGGGATGATCCAAGAAAGTTGGATGGTTATGTCTGAAGCAATCAGAATTCCTGTGAGTGAGCTTTCAAAAACAATATCACACAGAGAGAGCAGCTGAAGTCCTGTATTATTGTTTTATGTCTCTCTGTCTAGCTGAATGAATAATATATCTGAGTCTTCTTCTTCCTTTTTCTTTGATAGCCATTGGAAGTCAGCATTAATTGCTTTCCTTAAATGTCCATGCCTCAAAGGAAATGTCAGACAAACATTCCTTAGAAAATTCCTTGAGCCATGCACTAGATATGCTGTAACGGCCAATAAATCTTCAGCATTAATTGTCTGACAGAAGGAATTTGAATTCCTATTCAAAACTGACGGAAGTCTGGAAAACGTCGAGCTCACAGTAAAACGTCGATCTGAGCACGACACACATAGGCCAGAGAGTGTTTTCTGTAAGCAGAACTAGGTTCGACGGAACGTCGAGCTGAGGTCGACTCCACGTCGAGCTGAGGTCGACTCTGCGTCGAGCTGAGATCGACTCTGCGTCGAGCAGAGGTCGACTCTACGTCGAGCTGAAGTCGACTATGCGTCGAGCTGAAGATTACTCTAACTAGCCTATGTGACCTTTATAACAACAAGGAGGTCACAACACAAAATCCCTATAGAAGTATAGTCATCCTGGTCCAAATAGTAATAGGGTGTTCCAACAAAATATTATGGGAGTGTCTGTTTGCGGCTAAGTAACGAGAGTCAATCCCAGCCGTCGATCATATCTTGATCCTAAAGAGGTAAGTGTCTTTCCTCCTTCTCAATTAGAAATAACTATAAATTAATAGACTTGTGCATAGTGCAAAATGCACTGTTCCTTGCCTTCCTCTGCCTGTATTAGCCAAAACAACGGAACAATCTCGTTGACCTCTATAAATTTCGTGCAAGATGGTGCCGAACGGTCAAGATTTCCTATTCGAAGGCTCCTAACTAGTGAGGAATGACTTTAAGGATGCACCAAAGGAGGTGAAATATGTTCTCCATCTGCTCAAGGTTTTTGACCTAACTTTCATTCTTACTGAGCCATGTTTGCTCTGGAAACGGAGGTCCTGGAATTGATTTCCAATTCCAAGATAGATGCATCTGCGAGGAAGATCAATGTAATACACCCCCCCCCCCCTAGAACACAAGACACGGCCGAGGGGAGCTTTATGCCAAGAATGACCGTCTTGCGGTAGCGCCCACACACGTGTCGACCTGTACCACAAGACGCCTATCCTACCGGCAAAAACTAATATCATCATTGCCAACCCAACATAAGAATATAAGCAGAAGTAAAAATTGCACACTAGTATATAGTCCAAAACAAGTACAATAAATAAAAGAAGCAAACAAGGCTTCTATAATATCAGAGTACATATAAAATGCCAAACGGCTACAAATTGAGTCTCTCAAAAACTCACATCAGTCATAGATGACAACGATGGTATCGTGACTTCAAGGTCTGTCAACCTGGCCTGGCTGTCCTCTTACAAAACATACTACTGCCCTATCTGCTAGGTTTCCTACTAAAAATGAAGACGTAGCAACCGTTAGTCATAAAGACTAAGTGACAATCACATCCGCTCACCTGGCGACTTTTAGGCACTGGGAGGAGAAAGGAAAATTGTATACTATATATAGGTAGGCAGTGGTACAAGCAGGTGGAATAAGACTAATCAATATCAGAGTATCCAATATGTAAAACAAGTGAATATATCAATCTACACTAGTAGTTCTACAATGAACATCAGTATACGAGTATAATCCTACAAGAGTAAAGTTACTCAACTTATATAAATGCCCATACAGACATATAAGTTGAGGATCGACTTAATAGTAAAGTAACTCATCGTATAAGAGTGCCCTGACAAACTTATATGATAAGGATATTATGAGGTGTAATGTTATGTTATGAATGACTTATGATGACTCACCCGTGCTCACACACATGCATTTACTATGTCGACACAGACTTATAGTTTCCACTATTTTAGCTGGTAGCTAACCTCTCAGGCGTCATCCATCTTAGCCAGATGGTGATAGTGAAACGGGCTTTTATACTACTAGGCGGGCATCTACACTACCAAGCCTAGTCCTCCATATACCTCAACGTTAAGAACACAACATCGGAGCTCACATGCGTATTACGACTCAGAGGGGTCTCGGGTAGATGTCCACCAAGAACATATCCCTATACTGGCCAATCATCGTGGCACAGATGGAGCCTATGGGAACGTATCACCATAGGACGAAGGCCAACCATCCACTTAGTATGGAAGAAGCCAGGGGAATGAGCACCAAAGACCAAGCCCAACCATCCAAATTCTATCTGTAGACTCCCGTCGGTGTGACGATTATCGAGCCTTTAGACCTGCCACACTATCTTTAATCCAGGATTATGACACCGCATGTCAACTCACACCGCATGCAATTTCACATATAACGGCTCCACCCTGAGTCCCTTTTATTTATTTATATCCCATACTCAACAACACACAAGTGCTCCACACCGATTCCCTTATCAACACATTGTTCCAGTGCTTCAAACACGCACGCACTTCCAACCCTTCCACCTTTCCATAACACACAAGTGTTCATCATTTACACAGGTGGCAAGCCAACTTCCACAACATACCCATCCCACACTACTACCCGTAGGGAGAATCAACTCTAAGTAGTGGATTATGATACATAGTCCATTAATCAACATCACATAAATCCATGACTTAGCCTATTCCATTTCTTTCTAAAATTTAACATTCTCAAACAACTATACTTCCTAAAGATGTTCACATACCATCATGATACTTCACATGCACATATACTATTTACTAACTTTTCCATTCATTTAATTATTAAAGTCCACCAACTCGTTTGCACTAATGCGTTTCACCAAACCTTTTGTTTTACTTAAGGATCTACCAACAAAATGCCAACAATCATTTCTTTATCACAATCACTAATAAATTAAGTCCAACAAACATCATGCAAACCTCAACATTGATATCTACCAACTAAATGCTGACAATCATTTCCTTAACACAATCACTAATAAATTAAGTCCATCAAACTTCATGCAAAACCTCAACAGTAATTTTCTATTACCTCTCGGCTAAATTAAAACCCGGCTCTACATTAACCCGAGAACAACATGTACATAAGACTTGACTGTACAACAACTTCCACTGGACGTTCCTGAGTCTACATGACTCATATAAAAACATGTAATAATCTGTTAAAGGTCTTTCCAAGGTCTATGACTTTCATGTTTAGTTAATAGCCCAGATCTGGTCGTAACATACGTAAAAACGATCTTGAAGTTCGTTGCGCACAAAAAACAAATTTCTGCACGCATCTTAAAGAAGGATGAACGACATCGGTTCATCTTCTTCCTTTTGACATTTAATCAAAAATATAGGCAGAACTTCCTCCTCCCTTATTCACCCTCAATAGAATATTTCTCTTCACGAAACCAAGTCTGCCGTCTTCACAAAGAAGAGAAGAGAGGTTGAAGACATCAAATATCTAGGAGACAATCTCTAGCATGGTCTCTACCTAGCAGATCTTCATCTCACAAGTCAAACTATTTTGAGTCGACATCTCTCATAGAAAATAACTACAGATCTAACACAAAGGGAGTGAGTAGGAATGTCACCTCATTTTTCGGCGGTTATGGCCATGCATCTCATCACTCTCCTTGGCGGCATCTCACTCCTTGTTGGTGTTGTTCTTTAGGGGAAGAGAAAGGGAAAGTTTTCCTCTAGAAAATTTGACTCCGGCGATCTACTTATCCATCGGGTTCGGCAAAGGTAACTGCTCGGCAAAAATGTTTAAGTGATGGCTTGGTTTTTTGTAAGCCTCCCTTTATAATGAGAATTAGGGTTAGGTTACCCCGCCACATGTCGCACTAACATTAGACTTCCTATTATTATATTAACTATGTCCTTTTGAAAAGACACGTCCAATTTAAGTCATTTGGCGCCAATCCCGAAAGTCTGGTTCAGACCATGCATGTATTAGCAAGCAGACTAAGCCAAAAAATCCATAAAGTCAAAATCGTTGAGTGTACCTCATTCACTCGATGAATCGTGGAGTGGCGTCTAGTGCGCTCAATGCACTCGACGCCTACAAGCCTTAGAATAACTCTAAGTAAAAAAATCATTGATTGGTGATGAGACCACTCAATGCCACATTGACGTCACTCAATGCCTTAGTAATTCAGAATATTTCTATGTCAAAAGCGTTGAGTGGCGTTGAGACAAATCAATGCTGCGTTGACTGCACTCAATGCCAACATCATCCAGAATAGATCTAAGTTAAAAGCCTTGAGTGGCATTGAGACCCCTCTACACCGCGTTGACTCCACTCAACGCCAACATCATCAAGGATAATTCTAAGTTAAAAGTAATAAGTGACGTTTAGACCACTCAACGCAGCATTGACTTCACTCAACGCCAACATCAGCCAGAATAAATCAAAGTTAAAAGCATTGAGTGGCGTTGAGACAACTCAACTCAGCGTTGTCTTCACTCAACGCCAACATCAGCCAGAATAGATCTAAGTTAAATGCGTTGAGTGGCGTTGAGACCACTCAACGCCGAGTTGACTCCACTCAACGCCAACATAAGCTAGAATAGATCTATGTTAAAAGCATTGAGTGGCATTGAGACTACTCAATGCTATGTTGACTCCACGCAATGCAAACAACATCAAGGATAATTCTATGTTAAAAGCGTTCAGTGGCGTTGAGACCACTCAACGCCGCGTTGACTTCACTAAACGCCTCAACTTCCAGAAAATATTCTAAGTAAAATATGTTGAGTGATGTTGAGTCTACTCAATGCCTCAACATAATTCGTTGAATGGCATCGAGTGCACTCAATGTGCTCGACACCCCGGGTCAATAAAATATTCTAAGCCCAATTTAATTGAGTCCAGTCAGCTTACTTGACACTTCCCGAGTTTGAGTCAATTCCCTTGACTCAAAACAAGTGTGAGGGGCCTAACACGAAACGGGATGTTACAAATCCTATAAACAAAATAAAAGATTTCATCCCCGAAATCAGGATAAGGATATGGGGGAATAAAGTATGAAAATATAATATCCTTGAAATCTTACCTTGGGAAAATAAATCCGGGTATCTCTTCCGCATCGAGTCCAATGGCTCCCAAGTATATTATTCCTTCCCATGGTTAGACCACAAGACCTTCACCATAGGTACACTTTTCCGACGCAAGTTCCTCGTCTTGGTGTCCACTATCTGCACTGGCTCTAGTCGAACAGATTTATCGGTTGCTACCGCTCCATCTGGGGTGGGGATATATTGGTCAGGCCATAGTAGTGCCTTCCGGAGCGACGACACATGGAACACGTCGTGCAATTTTTCTAGCTCTGGTGGTAGCTCCAGCTGACATGCTAAAGGTCCAATTCTCTCCAATATAGCAAAGGGCCCCACAAATCACATGCTGAGCTTCTTCATACCACGCAGTCGCAACACTCCATGCATTGGCCTGATCTTCAAGAATACCTTGTCACCCACTTGAAATTCTACCATCTAATGCTTTGAATTATAGTACTTTGCCTGCCAACTTTGAGCGTCAAGAAAGCGGTCTCATCTCAATCTAAAAAGTGTATTAGTGTCATCAATGTACTCTATCCCCAAAACTTCTGGATCTTCATCCTGCACCCATGACAATGGAGTTCTACACCTTCTCCCATAAAGTGCTTCGTTGGGATCTATCCGGATGCTAGCTTGGTGGCTATTATTGTATGAAAATTCTACTAGTGGTAAGAGTCTTTCCCACAGTTCCCCTCTATCCAATACACAGTCTCAAAAGGTCTTCCATTGTCCTGATTGTCCTTTCAGACTGACCATCCGTCTGTGGGTGAAAAGTTATGCTGAAGGTAAGGCGAGAGACCAGATATGCTTGTACTGCCTTCTATTCCTTGGAGGTAAAGCAGCCATCACAATCAGAGACTATCGTCTTAGGCACGCCAAGGTAGAGTACAATTTGCTCCACAAAGAGCCGCACTAAAACATCCACATGTGCCTCTATAAGGGCTCGGAGTAGGAAGGGATGAAAACGCCAGAGAGGGGTGGCGCCGGAGGGGAAAGAGGAAAAGGGAGAGGTAGGAAAAGATAACTGGGAAAAGAGAAACCAAGAAAGAGAAACATCAACTTCTTATTCCATACATATCTAATCTATTACAGGTAAATCTATTTATAGGTCAAGTATATTGACCGTTACTATTACAATACATAGAGCAAATAATAAAAGCTAATTAACGCCTAATCCAGTGGTGGAGAGTAAATCTCGGAATGATAAGAATAAGTGGATTAGTGAAACCTATTACAATCAGGGCAGAGACTTTCCAGTCAATGTAAATCAGCTCCATCCAAGTGTAAGGCTGTAACAATTCCTTCTCCTTTATTTAAACGATGTCTGTATCGTTTTATTTTGCTTTTCTCCAAAACTAGTTTTCGGGTTTGGAAGATCTGGGAGCGGCATCGATGGCGGGATGCAGAACTGGTGGCACTGCTGTAGAGAATACTGGTGACCATGGATGATGTGGTTGTTCTCGTGTGGAGTCCATCGAAGCGTTGTGGTTTGGGTGGTAACTTATATCTATACTGCTTTTGGGTTGATGGGGTAGATCTGGAGTAGTTTTCTTCTACGAACGTTTTTCCTTCTAGATCCATCTCGGAGTGGGCAGATCTTGTAGATCTGCATTGCTAGTATCTTCTAGATCGCTCTTACGTTTCTGAGAGCATCTCTTCGTTTGGTTCCATGTAGGAAGAAGTTGGTCTTCGATATCTGTTGTTTGAATGGTCGATAGGCTATTAGGTACTGTGTTTTGTAAGTTCTCTGGTATATCATCATATTCTTCCCATGTACTGTAACACCCCAGCAAGGCAAAGAATGCTAGACAAAAATCATCGAGCAGAGATCGATGAAAATCGTTGAGCAGAGCTCGACAAAAATCTTCAAGTAGAGTTCGATGAAAATCGTCATGTTGAGATTGACGAAACGTCGAGTAGAGCTCGATGAAAATCATCGAGCAGAGCTCGATGATCGTCGAGGGAAGCTCGACAAAAATCATCGACGGCAGCTCGGCGAAAATCGTCGATGGCGGCTCGACGAAAATCGTCGAGGGCAGCTTTTGTCCTGTTTTCGGTTTATGTTCGACGAAATACCGAAATTCAATATGGCCTCGTGTTAGATGGCTGGTGTGCGGCCACTAAGCGGTGGTTGACTTTTCAGCTTCTATCTGAGCCGTTAATTGGTTTAAATGTTTTGTTGTGTGGCTGGGATGTAACACGACGCCTTATCTGGAGAGGAATGGAAAGAGGAAATTATAATTTCTTTTTCTCTCTCTCTCTTTTCTTTGCTTCCCGAGATCTGGAGTAAAACCCTTTGACTGGTGCCAGGGTTGCTTACTAGAGAAGATCTTGAGGTCAGACTTAAGGGCCGAACCAAGAATCGCAAAGGGGAAACTGAGGCAATTAGTTCCATTTGCATAGAAAAGCTTTGTCATAGCTCCAAAGAAACCATCAAGGGTAACGTTCATTCTTCTTGGACATGTGAAGTCCTTATTTTAGAATGTGGATGGATTCCCCCCCCCCCACCCAAGGGTGGATTCTTGAGGGATTTCCGTTGCGTTGATTCTTGAAATCCCCAATAAGTCTTGCATATAGATCCGGAAAATGTGTAGTACGGAATAGGCATGCTGTGTGAAGCCCATCTGGATAGGTTGTTCTTGATTGGTGATAGTTTATTTTGCGCACCGGAGAAGACTCTGTGTAAAAACAAGTATTTTGTGGAGTCAGTGGGTTGTGCCTGTGAAGGGCAGTAACATGAAGTACTGGAGTGGAATTCCAGGAAAACACTCTCATAATTCAGGTAACGACCAGTTTTCTGGCATTGCAGGATTCTATAGGGATTGGGTTGAGTTTGGGTGCAGAAAGAGAGCTTCTGTTGGTCCTTCCAAGCTATCGCAATGAAAGTTGGCATTAACTCCCACTTTGATTGTGAAGCCAGTCCTTGGTGGACAGTATGGCTATTGTGAGATACGAGCTCTTAAAAGGCTTCGTGTCGAACAAACAAGGGGATGCCGACCCGCATCAGTCTAGACATTGAACTGGCGATTTGAGCAACGAGTAAAGGTTGAACTGTATCTGCGTTATGGTTGTCTGACATGAGTGCCTGGGATATTGGCGTTCGTCAGGTTCACATAATGAGACTCTTGGGTTGTACGCCATCAAGACTAAAGTCTCCAGTTGTAGGACGTGGAGCCCAATGCTCAAAGTTTACTGTCAGGTTTTCGACCTTGAACGGTGGTGGGACCTTGGTTTTTCGGTACACCAATAATGTGCCCTAAGTGCACTAAGCGTCGGACTGTGTGGTCTATGTTTGTGATATATTGATAGTGCATGAGTGCACATCTTGTGATATATCTGCTTGTGAAATGCCATGCCTGCAGGGAAGGAATACCACTGCCCTGGGAAAGCGATAGAGTGGTTATAAATTGGTCACCTGAATGCTGACTATTGCCTTATTTTCCACCGTGCGGTGGACTATCCTTGTACAGGTGCTGGAGAGCCAAGTGGGAAATAGCGGGCTAAAGCCCTTATTTTTGTTGCTGCTGATGTTGCTATGTTGACCCTCGAAGGCCCATTAAAGAGATGTTTATTATTTTCATATGTGGCCGGCCTGCGTGCCGATGTATGTAATCCACACGCGTAAAAAGAACCTATATGGCCTTAAGTCCAAAATATTTGTGTATGTGAAATACATTCCTTAGAGTTCTATTAAATGTGGTTATTTATATATATAGTGTATATTCATTATTATTTCAGTTCAAATAACCATAAAGCTTCCATTAGCATGCGCTTGTTTAGGATGCGAATAAAAATTGGTATTAACCTGTAACCTCATCGCCTGTTTGTAGCATATAGTGTGGGGCCCCGGCTAAACCTTCTATTATATATCATTTAACGAATGGGGTCGTTATAATTTGGTATCAGCTTGTCTTTGTCTTCCTCTTTCGAATTCGTGGTCGAATTCTTTTGTGGGGTGGCAAGAACGTGTAAGTACAACCCGCTTTAACTGTAAATGAACTCAAGAAAGTCCACTAAGGAATGCAAATACACATGTTTGAGGAACCTGTGCATTCCTATAATATTGTTGTTGCTTGTGCAAAGTTGCTAATGTGTATCTTGTCCATCTATAGGTGACTCGAAGTGGTGCTGGGCAGTCTGAGCCCCAGCGTTCTGATGAGAGTGCGACACCAGTTGGGTGCCTACACCTCCTCCTTCTATGGAGACAGTACGTCTAGTTGCTGAAGCATTGTTTGCAATGATTCATGCACAACCTATTGGGCAGGCGCAACCTACAATGGTTCCAGAACATGGTGGGGTGATGCCAGAACCTATCGAGGCTATTGCTGACCCTCAAGCAACTGAACGGTAGTTGAAGTAGTTTATGAGCTTCAATCCTCCGACATTTACTTGTGTTGGATCCCCAACGTAGGCGGAGGATTTGTTGTCGCCCGTCAAGCAAATATTTACGGTGATAAGGACGAAGGAAGAACAGAAAGTCACCTTGGCCACCTTCTTGCTAGAAGGAGAGGCCCGACTATGGTGGGACGAGATAGAGTTGCACCACTTAGCGGGCAGACAACTAACCCGAGTCTCGATAGAGGAGTTTTCAAGATTGTTCTTGGCAAAGCCGTTGCCATCCGCTTAGCAGATAGCCATGGAAAATGAATTCCAGCGTCTAACTTAGGGAGAAAGTAGTGTTGACACCTACTTACATGAGTTTACCAGGTTGGGACAATATGCTGGAACGATCATTGCTGATAAGGAGCGTAAAACCAATAGGTTCTATGAAGGGTTGCGGGATGTGCTGAGATTCCTGCTCTCGAGTTCGGTGAACCAGGGGTTTCAATCATTGGTTGATACGACTCGTGCGTTGGAGAATGATATGAAGCAAGTACAAGGCAACAAGGACTTGGCTTTGACAATGTCCGATTTTAAAGTGCTGCACCTGAGAAAAACAAACTATCGAAAGAAATTGAGTAAGATATCCAAGTCTTCTACACAGGCTTGTGATTGTCGGGTTGGTCCGCCAAAGGTTGAAAAGAAGTCAGGAGCATCTTATGCGGAGAAGGGAAAGGCAGTGGTGGAGTCCTCTGCATCCCAAGCACAGCCCCGAGTGTATAATCTTGTCCAACAGGAGACAATAAAGCAAAGTGATGTCATCACAGGTACGAGCTAAGATATTGATTGCTTACTTTTCATATTTCATATCTTATATATAGCTTGTGTATGATGTGTTTGTCTTAGGCTTTGACCTAACACTACAACAAACTGCACTTGTTGTAAGGACTGAAATATAACTAAAACACAGTTCGTTACTAATATCTATATTTAGTAAGGAGATTTTTCTGTCGTTACAAAAAAGTACTTTCTTGAAACAAATATTTTATATTTTGTTACAATAAAAAATAATTTCTTACTATAACAATAATAATTTGTAACAAAATTAATGTTGTGTTACAAATAGTAAACTGTCCTCACAATAAGTATAGTAATTGTAACAACACCATGAAAGTATTTGTAACAGCTAGAATTTTCTTGAAATTAGTATTTTTTGTTATTAATATTTTATTATTATAAATATATTAAATTTGCAGTATTTTTGCTTTTGCGCGCATTATGGCCATAGAGCGTATTTTTTTGTCCGAGCATGTATTTTTCAATTGTGAGCATGTTTTATGCGCGATCATGCTTTTTTGCAGGAGAAGGGAGCACGTGAGGGCTGCCCACAAGTACGGGCTGCGTACACATGTGCGCTGTCATGACCGACATGCCGTGTGTGCCTGGGCATGACTGCGCTCGAATGTGCGCGGGTGCGGTCCATGCGTGCGAGTGCGTTGCACTCGGATTAGGGGTGAGATAAATGTACCCTTCAAGACACGTATTTTTCTCCCGTGCACGAGTTTTTTACTCGGACGCGCATTTTTTTCCCGAGCACATTTTTTTCCCAGTCGCACTTATTGCACTAGTTCTTTTTTTGCTCGGGAGCATACATAAATTTGTCAACGCACACATTTTTTGCTCGTGCACTAGCTTTTTCTTTCAAATCATATATTTTTTCGGGCTCGTTTTTTTCGTACCAAAACTTTTTCGCTCAAGTGTCTTTCAATCCATTCATGCATTTAATGAAAAAAGATGTAATATCGATTGATAATACAACGCGTTGTTCAATAAAAATTACTTTTTAAATAGGATTTATATTTTTTTAAAATAAAAATTACCTCAGCCCAATTTCGGCGTCTAGCTCTCGGGCGCTAGCTCGATCAACTGAGAGTGCAGAGGAAGCCCATATTCCCCGCGCGGAAATACTTCTGCCTCAACAGTGCCCCGATGCGAAGACAACGCTCCTACAATAGGCAAACCCCCGCTCCTAAACTTTAATATAAAGCATTGTCGCAGTGGAACACTATCGATGCAGGGGTACCAGACAAAAATTATATAAAAAAATATTGAATGTTAATGTTAATTTAAATAATTGTAATAGTAATTAATATTAAATTCAATTCAATTCTATATATAACCGTTTGTATATATAGAGAGAGAATATATATCATATACGGGCTGGCGGATGTGCAAGCGTGCAAGATCAGTCGCCCGATTATAAATTTAGTTATTATATATATAATGATCATATAAAATTTTATAAAACTTTTTATAAAAATTTTTTAGAAGTTTTTATATAAAACTTTATATATAAAGTTTCTTAATATAATTTTTTTAACTTTATAAAACGTTTATATAAAATTCTTATAAAATCTTTGAAATGTTTTTTAACAAAATTTCTCTACCTCTCTCTCACTTTTTCACATGAATGAAATATATAGATGGAAATTTACCTCCATATAATTTTAGAATAAAAGTTATAAAGATCACGCGTGGGCCCTGCAAACATGCAAAGACACAGACACAAACACAAACAGACAATAACACAAACAGACAATAACACAAACACACACACACACACACAAACACACACACACACACACACACACACACACACACAGGCAGACACACATATACATACACACATAGACACACACAGAAACACACAGATGCACACAGACACCCACAGACTCAAACACGTACATATAGACATAAAAATCACACAGACACACATATACTCACAGACATAGACACACATATACTCACAGACATAGACATACACAGACAGAAACACGTACATATAGAAATACATACACAAACAAACATACATAGACACACATACACACAGATACACAAACATAGACACACACAGATACAAAAACATACATATAGACATAAAGACACAGACACACAGACACAGACACAGACACATACATATATAGACAAACACATACATAGACACGAGAAGACAGACACATAGATACAAACACACAAACACAAACACATACATAGTGCAAGAAACACAAACACATACATAGTGCAACAAACACAAACACAAATACACACACATACAAAGACACAGACAGAAACTGACAGACAAAGACACACAAATACAAACACACAAACACAAACACAAACACAGACATAGATACCGACTGACATAGACACGGACATAATCAAACACAAACATAGACACACATAGGCACACAGACACACACAGACAAACACAAGCACAAACACACATATATACACAAACTCAGACACACACACACACACAAGCACAGACACATATGCATAGACACACAGACGCACACACACACCCAAATAAACATTCATAGACAAGCACAAAAACACATAAACATATAGGCGCACATGCATAGACACATAGACACTTGGACGACACACAAACACATAGACACACACAGACACCTAGACACATAGTTATAAAAACAGACATATATAAACACAAGTACGCAAACACAGACACATGGACACAAACACAAACACATGGACATAGACACAGATTGTTGAAATTTGTGAAGTAAAAGTGGGTGATTGGGCATTTCGGGAGGCCTGGGCGGACAGACCGTGCAGACTGATGTAGCAGTCTGGCGGTCTGGTTTTGGCGACCTTTGGAGTTCTGATGGCTATTCTGCGGGTTGAAATCTGCGGACTGCGCACACTGATTGTGAGTCTGGCAGTTGAGTGCTGTCGGCGGTTTGAAGGTTGGAGTCTGCGGACTGCGAGGACTATGGTTTTGGTGTCTGAGAGATCGGTGATGGTCAGATCATTGGAGTTTCGGTGGTGAACCGCATTCTTTGTGGCGGACTATCCTTGGAGCTGGCGATCTGATTTGGTGTCCGTCGAGCTCGCGCCAAATGGTTGGCAGGTTAGTGGACTTGGTCACAAACAGTGACAAGTCTAGGGTGTTCGTGTTATCCGCTGTTGACCGAGAGGAATGCCTGTTGGCCGTGGACTTTTACTACAGGCTGATGCTGTGTTCGAATAGTCCGCTGTGACCGGGCGTTCAGCCTGTTGGTCGTGGACTTGTGCTTTGGACTGATGCAGTTTCCGCTAATCTTAGCGGACTGGCTTGTCGCCTTTATGCCTGGCGGTTTTGGCTGATGTCCGACTTGTCTTTGCGGACTGGGCGGACTACCATGTCCGGACTGGCATTTGGCTAGCAGGTCTGCTATGGCGGCGATCTTACTCTTAGTGGTTGACAGACTATTCGCGAGTCCGGCATTGTTGATTCGATCAATGCGGACTCGCCGGACTAGCTGTGCTAGCTATGATCAAGGGGCAGTTAGCCTATCACATAGGGCAGTGACCACACTCCTCACCCCTCCTATAAATAGGACCCCCCAACACTTCATTTGTAACTGAGTGAACAGTATGTTGAACTCAGATTAAGTGTTGCGGACTCAGTTTTCCTATCCGCGCGGTTTGAGCAGGCTTAACTGGTTGTTGTTTGCAGGTGGCGCAACTAGCACTGAGGAGCTAGGAGTTTTGTTTTTTACTTTGGTCAGGCTAGTAAAGTTTGCAGATTGCAATCGACAGCTTACTAGTTCTCTGCTTTAATTTTCCTAGTCCAATAACCAGTCCACCGGACTCAGCAGTTAGGCGATATGTTCTCCAGTTCGGCAGTAGGCAGTAGTTCAGCGAATAACGGTGCGTCCGCGCGACCACGCAGTCTTGGCGAACTCCGTTGTTTAGTTCGGCTTCTACAACAGTTCGGGTTATCTCTGCGAATTCTATGGATAGGCGATCTCGGCGGTCTCGAGCTTTTCTCCGCCCGAATTGATACTTGTATTTTTCCTATTTTTAAATGTACTGGCGAAATCATGTATCGCCACGTATACCTCACCCTATAAAGAAGATTGATAGTTATATGATCTGCTTGTCTCTATCTTTGTATATGTTTGATTGAGATTACTTCCTGGTTTCCGCTTAGTCAAGTTGTGATCTGGATAGTTTTGAAGATATTAATTTGGTGCTTAGACTATCTTGTTGAGCTTCTTGAGAAAATTCAACATAGTATCAGAGCGAGTTTAAGTTGCTTGAGCAGTGATCAACTTGTGTTGTGCTCTGTGCTTCTGATTGCTTAAACAAGAGTTACTGCAATGGATGGAGCTTATGCAAGAGGTCTGGGCATTGAACTCTTAATGCCGACTAACTTCAAGAAGTGGAAGTCATGTATGAAGAGTTATCTTTTGGGCGAGGAGCTGTGGGAGGTCGTCGGTGGTTATGACCATGTGGAAATTACAGCTGAGTTTGGAACTGCTGAGTAGGTGATAGTTTGGAGGAAGACTAATGCAAAAGCTGAGTTTACTGTCAAATGGGCTGTCTCACCAGAGCTGTTTGATTACATCATTGGATGTGAATTTACTACTGAAATTTTGACTTCCCTTGATGGGTTGTTCAACATGAAGAATGTAGTTAGGCTACAATTCCTAGAGAATGAGTTGGCAAAAGTGATGGTTAAAACTCGCGGCGCCCCGGGTTGTGTTGTTGTTGTGAAGGTGGGGTTATTTTTAGTGTTATATAAGATGGTGGTTTTATTGAGAAAGGTGGATCGCGCATATTTATTTTTATATAAAAATAGGGGTGGTAACTGAGCTTTACGAAAGGGAGGCAAGTGCACCTATATCGTGTAGTACAGGATATTCCAGTGAGGAATATAGTGGTTGTATTGTTCTCGTGGTCGGTTTGCCTATTTATACTCTTTCCTTAAAAGGACTATTATTTTACCGAAAATATTTTGTTATTGTTATATAAAAAGGGCAGATATATATATTTAAAGTGCAGAAAATGAAAGCAAAAAAATGAAGGAAGCCGATGAATAAATACCGCGACGATATCAAATAGAATTCGAACTAAAATAAACTTTTAATAAAAAAAGTTCCTAAATTTCAAATTAATTAAGGCGGAGACTTGGCCATAGAGGTTTGAAAAGAATGAGCTCACTTATCTCTAGGACTATCGCTCACCTGAATATTAAGACTATTCGACCGAATGTTAGTCCGATGAAGGATTCCTCTTAATGACTGCATTATGCTAAGAACCCCGCTATTGGGTGGGGAACCCAATCCGGTAGAATTACGCACCTCCTCTCTCGAGGGTAAGTGTAGAACTCTCTTTACCCAAGGGTGATCAGTCCATACGCACGACCTCTTGTCCACCTGCGTAAGGACAATGGAAATAGAGCCAACACATCGATATGTGGTCCTACGCATTCATAACCCGAGGCAAACCTTAAGTACTTTTAATTAACAAGAAAAGGAGGACCTTTAATTATTTAAAACTATTTATTATGTCCCAATGCTCTTCGATATTGAGGGCTAAGAGCAGTTAGCCACTCATCGGAATGAAGACGGCTATAGAAAGTGATAAAATGAAAGTGGTAAATGAAAGCTGAAAAAGAAAGTAGTAAATGAAAGTTGTAAAGAAAGCAGTAAAGTGCGAGTCCTACTCAAACGAGTAGGAGGGAATTGAATGTGATAAATGATAAGTCGTGGCTCAACTGAGTGGGCGGGAAATGAAAGCGAGCCTTACTCAAACGAGTAGGAGGAAATAAATGCACCCACACACGCACTCTACGGAAATGAAAACACACTCATGCACTCTTCATAAATTAAAACGCACACACTCAAATTCCTACTCAAATGAGTAGGAGAAAAATTGAAAGCACACCATTTAACTCTTAACGAGTAGGCGGAAATAAATGCTCGCACGTACGCACTCTACATGAATTAAAAAGGGCAAAAACACTTACTCATACACACACGCACACATACAAAAAATAAGAAAAACTAAGTTATCTAAAAATTTAGACGACTACATTTCTATCGCTAGAATGCGGTAGAAATGCATAAAAAGATGAAATAAAAATTAAATGGGGAAAAAGTTTGGAAAATAAAGGTGAAAACAATGTGAGCGGAAAATTAAAACGATGACTTTTTCATTCTTATATGTTTATTGAAATGCATAAAAAGTGAAAATAAAGCTAAAAGAGAACGAAAAGTTTTACGATCCTAAAGAGCCTAAGTTAAAGAAAATTAAAACCACCTTTTAAAACACTTTTATAAAACATATAAGAATGAAAACTTTAGAAAGAAAAAGAAGACAAACTAACCTTAAACAAATACGTTGCTTGAAAAGCAAACGGGCGGCATAACGGCTAGAAATTTGATAAAATCGTAAATCTAAACTAAGTTATCAAAGCTAAAATGAAACATAAAAAAGAAGAACAAAAATAACTTAAGGTAGGGCGCTTTGGCATATTTCAATACATTGTAAGGAGAAACGAAACATTTTTATTAGTTAAAAAAGAGTTATAATAAAGCTAAAAGAAACACATAAAAGGGGGGGCGAGAAAGTTCCCTTACATTGCATAAATAACCCCCAAGCTGCACCTACCCAAAGCAAAGTGGTCCAAAAAAAAGGACAAGAGATTTTACAAAAAGCTTTTATTTATACACACAAAAAGTTGGGTGACACGGCCTACAACACGGGTGTGTTGGTTGGGCGTGTCACAGTTGCGTGTTTGACTTGACAAAATCCGGTGAGCTGGCTTGTTTTTGGAAGCTTTGGGATGGGACACGTGTTCGACATGGGCGTGTCGGGTTTCGTGACACGGGCGTGTCTGGACATGTTTCAATTTGAAGTCGACAGCGGCTGGAAGCATTGAGTGAGTGACACGACTGTGTTATCTTAAGACACGGGCGTGTCCTGCTCTGTTTGA
Organism: Platanthera zijinensis; assembly: GCA_039513925.1. Classification (NCBI taxonomy): domain Eukaryota; kingdom Viridiplantae; phylum Streptophyta; class Magnoliopsida; order Asparagales; family Orchidaceae; genus Platanthera; species Platanthera zijinensis. The sequence goes on along the minus strand of CM077093.1, from coordinate 110,807,417 downwards.
TGAAGCGTTGAGTGTCAAGTTGATGGCGTTGAGTGGCGAAGAGTGGATGCAGCGTTGAGTGGCATTGAGTGTTGATCATTGAAAGAATTGAGTGTCGAGTAGATGGCGTTGAGTGTTTTCTATCTCGACGACGTTGAGTGAATGACACGGCCGTCTCGAGTCTTCGAACACGGGCGTGTCCTTCTCGGGTTGATGAAGGCTGAACGTCGAGCTGGGAGTTTAGGTCAATGATTGTTGAGGGCATGATACGGGTGTGTCGAGTCTGGGACACGGGCGTGTCAGGTCATTTTTTGACCATTTTCTAAAAAAATTCAGAAAAACAAAATTAACTCAGGTTAGAATAATATTTACAAAAAGAAGAAAATTATTAAATAAAATAAACTAAAAAGGCAAAAATAAACTAAAATGACTTAATAAAAATATGTATATTTACAACTTATCAAATACCCTTATACTTAAGCTTTTGCTTTTCTAGAGCAAAAGTTGGAGATGAACTTATAAGGAATAATAAAAATTTTAAATTTACTATCGCTTGAATTAATTAAAATAAAGATCAAAATTAATATCTGGGGTTTTAGAATTAAATCCTAAATTATGAAAATTTTATAAATAGAGGAAGAGTTTCAGCCATAAAGACTTCTACACGAAACAAATAGAAAGCGAAATTTATTTTTGTTAGTTTAACAAGGATAGATTGGAATTATATAAAAAACTTTAGCTTATAAGAAATTAAAGGATATAATGCAATTTAAAAATTATGCTCTCAAAAAGTTTTAAATTAATTCTAGAATCATTGAAAAGGCTAAGTGGTTTGGTGGTTTATGAAGAGGACTTGAATTTTAGAGGCGAGGTTATTTTTTCTCGAACCTTGATATATATATATATATATATATTTTGAATGTTAAGGAAAATGAAATCTAATTTTCATAACATATAATAATTTTTTTTTATTTTCTTTCTTCATAAATAATAAATAACCCAATGTATATGTATAGGAGTAATGAATTTTATCCTCTTACTCTGTAACATATAATCTTTTTTAAATATTGGGTGCCTATGTTTACGGAACGAAATCTTATTTCCAATGACATAGGATCTTTTAAGGGATAAAATAGTGATAATCATGCCAAGTAAGACATGAAAAAAATGGAGGTGGGTTTATATTTTTTTCAAAAAAGAAAACTAAATTTCAAAAAAAAAGTTTTGAGTGCAACCTTTTTAAAATGAACGTTCCTATGTTTCTAAATGCATGAAGTAGAAAAAATTGAAATCGATGGTTGTTATTTTCTAACATAAAAGACGAGCTTCTATTTATAAAAATTAGAAGTGGTGGTGAAAAACAGGTTCCCTATTATAAGGAAAAGACATAAAAAATTTCTTTAAATCTTAACCCCAAACACTAAAATCTATCAAAATTTAATTAATAAACGAATAGTAAACAAAAAATAAGTATAATTTGCTTAAAAATTAACTCGTAACAAAATTTTTGTTGAGCAAAAAGGGGTTAAGAATGAGATATTCAATTTATTTGTTATATAATAAACAATTTTTTTTTATATTTGGGTTTTTATCTATGTTTTTTTTTTATTATTATGGTTTTTTTTTGATTTTTTGATTTTCAAATTTTTGATTTTTTATTTTTTAAGTTATTTACAAGAGAGGGGGAAAAGAGGTGTTATTTGCCAAGAAAATAGGAGAAAAGAAGAGGAAAGAGAATATTTACAAAAAAGATTTACAAAGTAAAAAAAATTGATCACCCGCGAACAGACTCTTATTTAGGTGGTTGGTTCGATGAGTCGAACGATGCAGAGCAATATTTCGTTTTTTTTTGAGTTTTTTAATTATAAAGACAATAAATGTTTTTGAAGTTTTTAATTTTTGCAATTTTTTTTAGTATTTTTGATTGGGTGCAGAAAATAAAAGTGCTATAAAGGAAACACCCCCATACTTAAATCCAACATTTTCCCCAATGTTGCACTAAGTATGAGAAATGATATATATAAAGATGCAGATATGCACAAATAAAGAAAAAGACTGGGGGAGGAAACTTCCCTAAAATGCGTTCGGGGAGGCCCGTTAATAAATGACCCTACAAAAATTAGAAGAAGTAGAAAAAATATAACAGAAAAAATGAAAAAGGTAAATTCGGCGAAAAGTGTGCTGGTGATAGGGTGGCAAGTGAGTGTGACTCGTAAGTTAACGTATTAGCTATATGAGTGTAATAGGAATGCACTCCCCTATTGCTTACAATAGTGTGTAGCGCGCAGAAAAGAAATGAAAAGAAAACAAAACAAGTTAAAATAAAATATGTTAAACAAAAGATATATACATTTCTAATAAAAAATTATTATATTGTATTTTTTTAAGTGGTTTTTTTATATTTATTTGGTTTTTAGGTAGGTTTTTTTTATTATTATTTTGTTGGGTTTTTGGTTTTTTAATTTTTTAGGTTTTTTAGTTTAGTTTTTTCTTAGTGTTTTCATTAAAAAATAATGAATTTTTTTTAAAATTTGATGGTTTTTTCATTTTTTTTAGTGTTTAGATTTTTTGGTTTTATAGTTTTTTTTTCAATTTTTTTAGTTTTATAGTTTTTTATAAGTCTTGTAGTTTTTTAATTTTTTAGTTTTTTTACAGTTTTTAGATTTTTTTTAGTTATTTTATTTGTAGTACAAAAAGACATCCTTTCAAAAAAATAATATGATAATAAATTTTTTTTTGGTATTTTTTTAGTAGTTATTATTATTATGATTATTATTATTACTATTATTATTAGTAGTACTATTATTAATAGTAGTAATTTTTTGGTTGGCCAATTTTTAATATAAATATAAATAAAAGGTAAAATTAATATTTTTCAGGAATTCAAAATAGTAAATCGAAAATCTCCCCATCAACAACGCCAAAAACTTGATGGTTAAAACTCACGGTGCCCCGAGTTGTGTTGTTTTTTGCGAAGGTGGGGTTATTTTTAGTGTTATATAATATTGTGGTTTTATTGAGAAAGGCAGGGCGCGCAGATTTATTTTTATATAAAAAATGGGTTGAAACTAAGTTTTAATGAAAGGGAGGCAAGTGCACCTATCGCGTGTTATACAGGATATTCCGGTGAGGAATGTCGGGGTCGTATTGTTCTCGGGGTCGGTTTGCCTATTTCTACTTTTTCCCTGAAAGGACTATTATTTTACCGATAATATTTTGTTGTTGTTATATAAAAAAGGGCAGGTATATATATTTTAAGTGCAGAAAATGAAAGCATAAAAATGAAAGAAGCCGATGAATAAATAGCGCGACGATATCAAATAGAATTTGAACTAAAATAAACTTTTAATAAAAAGAGATCATAAATTTCAAATTAATTAAGGCGGAGACTTAACCATGGAGGTTCCAAAAGAATGAGCTTACATATCTCTAGGACTATCGCTCACCTGAACATTAAGACTATTCAACTATACGTTAGTGCGATGAAGGATTCCTCTTAATGCCCGCATTACGCTAAGAACCTCGCTATTCGGTGGGGAACCCAATCCGGTAGAGTTACGCACCTCCTCTCTCGAGGGTAAGTGCGGAACTCTCTTTACCTAAGGGTGATCGGTTCATAAGCAAGGCCTCTCGGCCACCTGCATATGGACAATGAAAATAGAGCCCACACATCCATATGTGGTCCTACGCGTCGTTAACCAGGGGCAAACCTTAAGTACTTTTAATTAACGAGAGAACGAGGATCTTTAATTATTTAAAGAGATTTTTTCTGTCCCAATGCTCTTCGATATTGAGGGCTAAGAGCAGTTAGCCACTCATCGGAATGTGGACGGCTATAGAAAGAGATAAAATGAAAGCGGTAAATGAGAGCTGAAAAAGAAAGCAGTAAATGAAAGTTGTAAAGAAAACAGTAAAGTGCGAGTCATACTCAAACGAGTAGGAGGGAAATGAAAGCGATAAATGACATGTCCCGGCTCAAACGAGTGGGTCGAAAATGAAAGAGAGCCCTACTCGAACGAGTAGGAGGAAATAAATGCACTCACACACGCACTCTACTGAATTGAAAACACACTCACGCACTCTTCATAAATTAAAACGCACGCACTCAAATTCCTACTCAAATGAGTAGGAGAAAAATTGAAAGCATGACATTAAACACTTAACGAGTACGAGAAAATAAATGCTCGCACGCACGCACTCTACATGAATTAAAAAGGGCAAATACCCTTACTCATATACGTACGCACACGTACAAAAAATAAGAAAAAATAAGTTATCTAAAAATTAAAATGACTAAATTTCTATCGGTAGAATTCGGTAGAAATGCATTAAAAGATGAAATAAAAATTTAATGGGGAAAAAGTTTGGAAAATATAAGTGAAAACAAAGTGAGCGAAAAATTAAAACGATGACTTTTTCATTCTTATATGTTTATAGAAACACTTAAAAAGTGGAAATAAAGCTAAAATAGAACGAAAAGTTTTACGACCCTAAAGAGACTAAGTTAAAGAAAATTAAAACCACCTTTTAAAACACTTTTATAAAACATATAAGAATGAAAACTTTAGAAAGAAGAAGAAGACAAACTAAACTTAAACAAATACGTTGCATGAAAAGCAAACGAGCGGCATAACGACTAGAAATTTGATAAAATCCTAAATCTAAACTAAGTTATCAAAGCTAAAATAAAACATAAAAAAGAAGAATGAAATATCACATAACATAGGGCGCTTTGGCGGATTTCCGTACACTATAAAGGAAAAAGAAACAATTTTATTAAGTAAAAAAGAGTTGCAATAATGCTAAAACAAACACATAAAAGGGGCGAGAGAATGTTCCCTTACATAACATAAACATCCTCCAAGCAGCACCTACCCAAAGCAAAGTGGTCAAAAAAATGAACAAGAGATTTTACAAAAAGCTTTTATTTATAAACAAAAAAAGTTGGGGGACACGGCCTACAACACTGGCGTGTCGATAGGGCGTCTCACAGTTGCGTGTTTGACTTAGAGAAATCCGGCGAGCTAGCTTGTTTCTTGAAGCTTTGTGATGGGACACGTGTCCGACACGGGCGTATGGGTTGCGTGACACGGGCATGTCAGGACATGTTTCAATTTGATGTCGGCAGCGGCTGGAAGCATTGAGTGAGTGACACGACCGTATTGTCTTCGGACATGGGTGTGTCCTGCTCTGGTTGATGAAGCGTTGAGTGTCGAGTTGATGGCATTGAGTGGCGTTGAGTGGATGACAGCGGTGAGTGGCGTTGAGTGTTTATTAGTGAAAGCGTTGAGTGTCGAGTAGATGGCATTGAGTGTTTTCTATCTCGACGGCATTGAATGAATGACACGGCCGTGTCAAGTCTTCGGACACGGGCGTGTCCTTCTTGGGTTGATGAAGGCTGAACGTCGAGCTAGGAGTTGAAGTAAACGATCGTCGAGGGCGTGACAGGGGCGTGTCGAGTCTGGGACACGAGCGTGTCAGGTCATTTTTTGAACATTTTTTGAAAAAAAAAACAAAATTTACTCAAGTTAGAATAATATTTACAAAAAGAAGCAAATTATTAAATAAAACAAACTAAAAAGTCAAAAATAAACTAAAATGACTTAATAAAAATACTATAAAAATACGTATATTTACAACTTATCAAAAAGTATCTCACGGAGACCTCTCAATCTCAAAGTACATCTTGAAAATGAAGAGCTTGTGTGATGAGCTATCAGCGCTTGATCCTGATGAGCCTATCTCTTAGGCTAAGCTAATAAGGCACATAATCTGCAGCTTGCGGAAGGAGTATGTGGCTTTTGTGACTTCATTTCAAGGCTGGGAAACTAAACCATCTTGTTGGAACTTGAGAACCTGCTAGCTTCACAGGAAAGTTTGGCCAGGAAGATGGCTGGAGTTACTATTTCTAATGGTGGTAGTGAAGCTCTATTTATTGGGAAGAAGAAGAAGAGATGGGAAGGGAAGAAGAAGAAGAAGACCACAGCTGAAGATGTGCGTTCAACCTCTAATCAGCAAGAGAGGAGCTCTTCTCCTAAGAAGGATTGGAAGAAGAATTTGAAGTGCTACAGGTGTCATGAGGCGGGTCACTTCAAACGTGACTGTAAGGTCAAGTTACAGTTTGGGCATGTTGCAGGCAAGGAGGAAGCATGTTATAGTACTGAGGAAGCTGGTCGGGGTGGAGCTTTCATGACGTGCACTTGTGTACCTGATTTGTCCACCATCGATTTTTAAGATGACTGGATCGTGGACTCTGGGTGTGGTCATCACCTCACCGGAGACAAGTCAAAGTTCTCCTCGCTGCAAACTTACTTAGGTAACGAAGCTATCATTATTGCTGATAATACTATTCATAATGTAAAGAAGGAGGGTGTAGTGTCTGTGGGTAGTGATCAGGGTCCACTCACAATAAGGAGTGTCTATCACGTACCAAGCATGAAGAAGAATATCTTCTCGGTAACCAATATAGTAGATGTAGGATATCAGGTTCTGTTTGATAAAACAAAAGTGTAGTTTCTCCGCAACATATCAGCAGTTAAAGTTGATGTTGCTCACATTGGAAGGAGAGTAAAGGACTTGTTAGTTCTTGCAACAAGCTCTTATGTTGATCAGATGAGGGAAAACGATAGCATTGCTATTTGGCATGAGAGGCTGAGGCATGTAGGGATGGATAAGCTGAAATCTATGGCAAGCAGAAGCCATGTGAAAGGCTTGTCTAAGCTATCCTCCTTCGGTGACGGCCATGTTTGCAAAGGATGTCAGTATGGAAAGGCTCATCGCATTCCGTTTGATAAGTCGCAGACAAGAAGTAAAGCACCATTGGAGGTTATTCATGGTGATCTGATGGGGCCAACCATCACTGATAGTCTTGGTGGCAGCAGGTACATGCTTGTGTTGATTGATGACTACTCAAGGTATACTTGGGTATATTTTTTGAAGGAGAAGTCAGAAGCCTTCAGATTGTTTGTGGAGTTCAAGGAGCTGGTGGAGGTTAGACTTAACTTGTGGATCAAAAAGTTTAGAACTGACAATGATGAAGAATTCATCTCCTCCGAGTTTTCTAATTTTTGTAGGAAGCACGAGATCCAGAGAGAGGTTACTTATTCTCATACTCCACATCAAAATGGAGCTGTAGAAAGGAAGATACATCATCTAACGGAGACATGCAAATGCTGGCTTCATGCCAAGAGTATTTCAAGGTCCTTTTGGGCGAAGGCAATGTCTTATACAGCTTATGTCATTAATCGGATGACTCTCAGTCCGATCAATATGAAGTCTCCCATTGAGATGTTTCTGAAGGTGAAGCCAAGCGTGGAACACATTCGGGTGTTTGGATCAACTTGATATGTGCATATCCCTGATGTCTTAAAAACGAAGCTTGATGCAAAGGTAAGGAAACTTATTTTTGTAGGCTATGATGAGTAGAAGAAGGGATGGAAGTGCATGTATCCTGCGATGAAGATTTTTATTGTATCAAGAGATGTGGTCTTTGATGAACTGATGTCGTATGGAGGAAGCTCAGTTGAGTTACAATAGAGCAAGTTTGATGAAGAGTAGGTGGTTGCCGAAGTTCTTCAAGAGGAGCTTGTTGTTTCACCAGCAACTCCTGTTGCTTCAATATCTGGGGAAGATGCTTCTTGTTCAGGAAATAGGGGGAGCATTTCTCAGGTTCTGCCTGAGAATGAATCTGAGCCTGAAGAAGCAGCAGAGGTGTTGAGCAAGGATCAGAGTCTTTGGAGATCAAAGCGGGTTATCAAGCCTCTAGATCTCTAATGTGAAGGGAATGCAGTGAGCTATGTCTCATGTTTCTTTGTAGGTCCTCTTGATGAGCAAGAACCTTCAAGATTCAATGAGGCCACTAGAGTCAAGGTGTGGGAGGATGCCATGGGAAAGGAGATTGCTACTCTCAAGAATAATGAAACGTGGGACCTTATGCCTAGGGTTGATGGCCTTACTCCAGTGACTTGCAAGTAGGTGTACAAGTTAAAGAAGAAGATAGATGGGAACATTGAAAGGTACAAGGGTCGCCTTGTTGCTCGAGGATTCTCATAGCAGTATGGAGAGGACTATGAGGATACATTTAGTCCAGTTACAAAGATGACTTCAGTTCGGGTGGTGATCGCCTTAGATGCTTGCCAAGAATGGAAGATGTGGCAGCTTGACGTAAAGAACGCCTTTCTTTACGGGGAGATTGATATGGACATCTTCATGGATCAGCCTCTTGGTTTTGTCTCTGAAGTTCATCCGGAATACATCTTCAAACTCAGTAAGGCTCTCTACGGGTTGAAGCAAGCTCCAAGAGCTTGGTATGGGAAGATAGCAGAATACCTTCAATTCTGCGGATACCCTCAGATTCTAGCTTGTTCATCAAGAAGAAGGGAGAGCTTTAAGTCTTGGTTTTGCTGTATGTTGATGACATGATCATCACAGGGAATTCAGAGGAGGAAGTAGCGAGGCTCAGGGATGAGCTTGCTATTCGCTTGGAGATGAAAGTCTTGGGAGAGCTTCATCACTTTCTTGGTCTCGAAGTACAGAGGAAGGAGAGCGGGATTCTCATCTACCAGAAAGGATATGCAGATCGCATTGTGAACTGATAATACTTTTTTTAGCTTAAACTATTATCGTATTTTCTAGTTTTGTAGGCACTAATCTTGTCTTATTAGTTTATTTTTTATCTTTTTAAGTAAATATTATTTCCACTAACATTTTCTTGTCTTTTTGTATGTTTCCAGATGTTTTGCCAAAAATGACCTGACACGCCCCCCTGTCACGCCCTCCCCGGGCGTGTCATAGGGCATATCAGTCGATCTCGATGAAGCTTGCTGATAGAGAAAAAATACCTGGAAAAACGGTTCTCACGCCCCATGACACGCCCTCCCCGGGCGTGTCCACGGGGCGTGTTGCCCTCTGCCCGAAGCTTGCCCCCACATTAAATGCCATTTCGCCTTAGCATGCCAACAGTACTACCACGCCCTCCGTCACGGGCGTGACACAGGGCGTGACCCCTCCTTTTCTGATGACTTACGGATTTCCGACAAATGATTTTGATGCAACGTGCTTGTCACGCCTCCCTACAGGGGCGTGACCCAGGGCGTGCTCACCGACGTACATAAGAATCATCTTTCCCGACAGAATCCAGAGCCCGAGGTCAACCCCATACCTGTCACGCCCCTTGACATGCCCCCTAGGGCTTGTCGCAGGGTGGGACCAACCCGTAAACATTTCCTATAAATTAAGACCCCCCCTTTCCTTTTCAGCAAGCTTGGGTTGAGAGGTTGAGGTGCTTCCCCTTTGGTTTCTTGTCTTTTTCATGTTCTTCCCTCTCTCTCTTCCTTATTTTGTAATTATTCTAATCCTAGCTTAGTTCTTCTTTTGTTTTAGCTTTTGTAATAGCTCTTGTAATTGCTTTTAGCTTAATGTTATGCTAGCCTAGTTTTCATTTCCATGCGAGTATAGCTCTTTCATTTCTAAGTTGTAAGCTCTCCTTTTTTCATTAATATCAAAGTGCTGTGTTCTCTCCTTTATTACTTGTGTTCTTACTATGCTTTACTACTCATCCCCATTCCTCCACTACATTATGATTAACTAATCCTCCTTGTACTCGATCTTGATGATCCGAGGTTCAAGTGATTGAGTTATGATGCTTTGAACTTACCTTTTCTTTTTAGGGTTTGACCTTGAATTACTCTTGAATTATTTTTGGTTGGAGATATATCATCGATATATATTCTCCACCTTTTCTTTAATTCTTGGCTAGCCGAAAGGCTGATAGTTCGAAGTGAGCGCTCAAGATTAAAGGAATTTATCGGACCCATCGAGAGAGGCAGACGTCCAAATCTCCCGGATTGGAGTAAAATCCAATAGTGGGGTTCACCGCATAAAGCGAGTTTTAGGCCTCTTATTTAGACGAGAGTCGGTCGGACCTTCCTAAACTCAGTTGGGCACGACTTCGAGAGAAGCGTGTTCAAGCTTTAGGAACCTCCACGGTCAAGGACCTTTACCCTATTAAGTCTTTGTTTTTATCGCATTTCTTAGTCGACTTTAGCCGAGGTGATTCTTGATCGAGTGCATTTCCATTTCATATTTTCAGCCCTTCGTTGTAATCGCTTCTAATAGGTCTTTAATTAACTACAGTAGTTCTCTTTCTAGCATAGTTTTATTTCCTTAATTGCAATTAGTTTCTCTAAACCCTAGATTTTTTGTCGATAAAATAATAGTCTTCGTCTGAGTAAGTGTACTCAACAGTTCCCGGATTTCAATATGACACTTGTGTCCCCTAGCTACAGTTCGATAGGTATACTTGCCTAATTGGATTGGTAGTTCGATTGTTATTATTTTCTTAACGAATAGCTGACCACCAAGTTTTTGGCGTCGTTGCCGGGGACCAACTTTCGTTGATATATTGAAAACACGAACCTATTAATTTTAGATCTTCTCTTTCTCATCTTCTTTCTTAAAATTTTTAAATTCCAAAAATTTTATTACCGCTCTTAATATTAACCCACTTCACAATTTTTCTACGCCACCTAATTCTCTCAAAAATGGCAAAGCATCTTTAAGTGTCACTATCTTGTCTAGTACCATGCGAACCCTTCACCGGGTAGTCCTTGGGAAGTTCGTAAGTTAATCTATTAAAAAAATCTATTTCAAAAAAAAAAGCTAGCTTTTCTTTATAGTTTATTTTATTTCTCTTTCTTCTCTTCTCTTCTTTTAGTGCATGACCCGCGGGAGTCCATCGGTTATTTTGGACTTGGACCACGAAATTGAGCGTACTCTTCGGAGAATATCGCAATTTCAAAGTCCTACTATCACGGTGCCGGTTGAGGACTCCGAGACATTCTCTACTCTATGAATGTAAGAACCCAACGGAGATGAAGCCTTGCAAAGAACTATGTCATATTATGCAAGGACAAAACTGAAGGGTATAGTGTCTAGCATAGTTCGCCCTACTATAACAAATAAAAACTTCGAATTAAAGCCTAGCATAATTCAAATGGTGCAGCAGTATTTGCAATTTGACGGACTTCAAGATGAAGATCCGAACGTGCAAATTGCAAGCTTTCATGAGATTTGTGACACCTTCAAGATTAATGGTGTCAAAAATGATGCAATAAGGCTAAGACTCTTTCCTTTTTCTCTTTGAACTAAGGCTAAGCAGTGATTGAACACTCCACCAAAATATATCATAACCACCTGGAATGAATTAAACGAAAATTTTTTGTCGAAGTATTTTCCGCCAGCTAAAACTGCAAAACTTAGGAACGACATTTCCGCTTTTGGATAAATAGACTCTGAAACCTTATACGAAACTTGGGAAAGATTTAAAGAATTATTAAGACGATGCCCACATCACGCGCTGCATGTATGTTTACAAGTGCAGACGTTCTATAATGGGCTAAATCAAAATATAAAGCAAATGATAGACGCAGCTTTTGGCGGAAATTTAAACCATAAGACCTCGGAAGTAGCTCTTGATCTTTTCGAGAACATGGCCATGACCACTTATCAGTGGAATGTGCTTAGGTCCCGCCAAAATAAACCTGCAGGTATCTTTGAAGTGGACAACGTCTCCCAGCTCACTCTACAAGTTGAAATATAAAGCAAAAAGATAACGGAGATGACTGCTGCCTCCGCCCCTCAGGTATGGGAATCTGCAACTCCTTCCGCAGAACAATTAGATTTTGTTAACAATATGCCTAGAAATGCTTTTAATAATTTTTCTGCTGCGAATTTCATCCTCCTGGTTTTAATTTTCCGAATAATTATAATTCTTCTTTAAGAAATCACCCAAATTTTTCTTGGAGTAATCCTTCGAACGCGATGTGCCCGCAACCACAAAATGATTTTTCTGCACAACCACCACCTCTTCAAAACTTTCCAAAACCTCCGAGCTTGGAGGAGTTACTTTCTAAATATATCACCACAAATGACGCTACGATAAGAACCTTAACAGGAAGCGTTAAAAGTTTAGAAAGTCAACTAGGACAGCTCGCTAAAATTATTTCTGAGCAACCCGCAGGGTCTCTTCCTTCTAATACCGAGCCCAACCCGATAGAGCAAGAGAAAGTTATAACTCTTCGGAGTGGGAAGCAAGTTTCCGGTAGGGCTAGTGAAGAGCCCGAGGCAAGCTTCGCTCCCATTTTAAAAATTACACCCTCTACTAAAGAAGTTATCACCCCCATTTTAGAAAAATATTTCACTCCACCACCCATCTTTAAAAATAATGCAAATCTGCCTTACCCTTTCGAACTTAATAAACAACGTCAGAACGATCAATACTCCCATTTCTTAGAGATGTTTAAGCAAATCCACATAAATCTGCCCTTCCATGAAGCGATTTCCCAGATGCCCAAGTATGCCAAGTACCTCAAGGACCTCATGACCAACAAGAAGAAGTTAGAGAACCGTTCGCATGTCATGTTAAATGCCGAGTGCTCTCCGGTTTTGACAAACGACTTACCGAAGAAAATCAGTGACCTGGGTAGTTTTTTTATTCCGTTTGTCTTTGGTGATCTTTTTGTCAAGAACGCATTAGCCGACTTAGGTGCGAGTATTAACATGATGCCCCTCTCTATGTTTAAAAAGTTAGGAATTGGTAGCCTCAACCCCACATGCATAAGTATCTAGCTCGCCGACAGATCCATCAAGCACTCGTTAGGAATCATGGAGGGTGTCTTTGTTAAAGTCGACAAGTTCAGCTTCACGGTGGACTTTGTCATTTTGGACATCGAAGAAGACGCCAAGGTTCCCTTGATCCTTGGCCGACCCTTCCTTATCATCTCCCGAGCTATCATTGAAGTAAGCAATGGTATGCTCTTCCTTCGAGTAGGCGACGACGAAGTGAGTTTCTCTATCACACCTTCGATGAAAAACACCATAGCAAATGATGACTCCTGCTTTTTTCGCAGATGTCGTGAGTGATGAATCCTCCAATTGCCTCTCTAATTTTGTAAAAGAATTTTATGCTTTTTGTTCCTCCTCTTCTCTTCCAACTGAATCGCTACACATAAGTGAAAAAAGTTTAGAATCCTCTTATCTTCTATCTAATTTTGAAAAAGAAATTTCTGATTTTTGTTCCTCTTCTACTCTTCCAACTGAATCGCAGCAAGAAGCCTCCTTGGCCACTAGCTCCACCCCTTTTAATTTTCCCTCTAAAAAGATCTACGAAGATATAGTATTTGAAAAAGAAAGAATATCTCAAACCTCTTATGAAGAACCCCCGACCCTAGAACATAAAGAACTTCCTGAATATCTCAAGTACGCCTTCTTAGAAAAAGACTCCAAGCTGCCAGTTATAGTTTTGGCCTACCTCACGGATGTACAAAATGAAAAACTTCTTTTAGTTCTACGCAAGCATCGCCGAGCTATTTCCTGGCAAATTTCCGATATCAACAGCATAAGCCCATTTTTCTTCACTCACAAAATCTTAATGGAAGATAATTCACGCAATTTAATACAACCTCAGCGCCGTATAAACCCGAACATGAAAGAAGTAGTTAAGGGCGAGGTTACGAAACTCTTAGATGCAGGAATTATCTATCTTATATCAGATAGTAAGTGGGTTAGCCCTATTCAGGTAGTGCCAAAGAAGGGAGGGATAACTGTAGTTATAAATGAAAATAAGGATTTAATCCCGACACGGATGGTGACAGGGTGACGCATGTGTATAGATTATCGTAAGTTAAATGACGCAACCCGCAAGGATCACTTTCCCTTATCGTTCATCGATAAGATTTTAGAACGATTATCCGGACAAACTTTTTATTGTTTTTTCTCGATGGTCTCTCGGGGTATTTTCGAATCACCATCTCACCCGAGGACCAAGAGAAAATAACGTTTATTTGTCCCTTCGGCACCTTTGCTTACCGAAGAATGCTGTTTGGATTGTGCAATGTGCCAGCTACATTCCAGTGATGTATGTTTGCTATCTTTGACAAGTACGTAGAAAGCATTATGGAGGTATTCATGGATGATTTCTCCGTGTTCGGTGACGCATTAAAAAGTTGTTTAGAAAACCTCAAAAACTTCTTAGAACGATGCGAAGAAACAAACTTGCCCTAAATGTGGAAAAATGTCTTTTTATGGTGAGGGAAGGGTTAGTTTTGGGTCATAAAATTTCTGCGAGAGGAATTGAGGTAGATATTGCGAAGATAAAAGTTATCGAGAAGCTGCCACACCCTACGAACATCAAAACTATTAGAAGTTTCCTGGATCACGCTGGTTTCTACCACCGCTTCATAAAGGACTTCTCCAAGATCACCAAGCCCCTTACCCATCTCTTAGAAAAAGAAGTCCCATTCATTTTTGATGACTCTTGTCTTTCTCCCTTCAAATTAATTAAAGAAAAGTTAATTAACGTACCCATTATGATAGCTCCGGTGTGGGACCTTCCATTTGAGATAATGTGTGATGCGAGTAGTTTCGCGATTAGAGGCGTATTAGGTCAACACATATCTAAAAACTTACACCCCATTTATTATGCAAGTAAAACGCTCACATTTACACTAGAAAATTACCCCACGACCAAGAATGAGCACCTAGCTGTAGTATTCGCGTTTGATAAATTCCGTCCTTATATTACACTTTAAAAAATTATCTTTTTTACGGACCACTCGACCCTCAAATATCTTTATTCCAAAACGGATGCCAATCAACACTTGATTCGCTGGGTCTTACTCCTCTAGGAGTTTGACTTAGAGATCCGTGATTAGCAAGGAGCCGAGAACTTGGCCGCTGATCATCTCTCCCGTCTTGATAACCCTTTTTATAGAAAAGTTAGATGAAAAATGTTTTAATGATTATTTTCCTGATGAGAAGCTGCTTTTAATTAACACATCTAATTCTCCTTGGTTCGCACACATCGCCAACTATTTAGTGGCCCAGGTGCTCCCAAAAGAGTTCTCCTCTCAGCAATAGAAGAAATTTTTTTTCTGAGCTGAAGAACTATTTTTTGGAAGACCCGCATCTTTTTAGAATCTGTGCGGACCAAGTGATAAGGAGATGTGGTTCTTATAAAGAAGGAGTTTATATTTTAAAACACTTACATGAATGTCCGACTGGTGGGAACTATAAAGCTGCTTGCACCGCTCACAAGGTGCTTTGCACGGGTTTTTACTGGCCTAGCCTGTTTATAGATGCGCAAACCTTTGTGAGTAGGTGTGATAGTTGCCAAAGGTCGTGCAACATTTCTAATAAAAATGAGATGCCACAAAATTATTTCCTTGAGTGCGAAATTTTGGACCTCTGGGGGATCGATTTTATTGGCCCCCTTCCTTCTAGCTTCGGAAATAAGTATATTTATTCGCCATTGATTACGTTTCTTGATGGGCTGAAGCCCAAGCTCTTCCTACAAATGAATCCCGAGTTGTAGTTACGTTATTTAAAAATTATTTTCTAGATTCGGTACGCCGCGAGCAATCGTTAGTGACAGGGGTTCTCATTTCTATAACGCACAATTTTCTAAAATTCTTACTAAATACGAGTTATGCATAAACTTTCAACCGCATAACACCCCCAAACTAACGGACAAGTCGAAGTAATGAATAGAGAAATAAAAAGAGTATTAGAAAAGACTGTTTTAACTTCTAGGAAATATTGGTCAGTCAAATTAAACGATGCTCTATGGGCCTACCGAGTAGCGTACAAAACCGCCCTCGAATGTACGCCGTATCGGATTGTCTATGGAAAATCGTGCCATTTACCCGTAGAATTAGAACACCGCGCTTTTTGGGCCTTAAGATTTATAAACTTTGATCCCCATTCAATCCGCGACCTTAGAAAATTTCAACTCAATGAACTCGACGAGTGGCGCTATTACGCATATGAAAATAACAAACTTTATAAAGACCGGACGAAGCGTTTGCACGATAAACACTTAAGGCACCCTAAAACCTTTAAGCCGGGCGACCAAGTTCTTTTGTATAATTCTCGATTACGTTTATTTCCTGGAAAATTAAAGTCACGTTGGTCTGGGCCATTTACTGTTTTAGAAGTTTTTCCTTATGGAACTGTTTTGATTTCCTACCCCTATAAGGGTAATTTTAAAGTCAATGGTCAGCGTCTTAAACTTTTTTTCTCTGGTGAAGATGATGTCACTCCAAACATTGTTAAGTATCTACAGCATGAACTCTAAATTTTAACTTTTGTTTTTTGTTAAAAACTTTAATTTTTATTCTTGACAACAATATTTTTGGACAATATTATTTTTTTGCGTCGAGCTCAAACAATGCTTTAAACAAAAGGCTCTCTTGGGAGGCAACTCAAGTTATCTATTTTTGTTTTCTTTATTTTAAAATTTTTGCCCCGGACGACTCCGACAAGCTGAAGCTTCTGCGATCGCCTGCTCCAACATTGTTGAATCCATCACGAAGTACAAAGAAGACATTTCATAAAGATCCAAAAGCGCAAGCACGGGGAGCAGCATCAATCAACATTCGTAGTGAATAAATCCACGGGAGTACCTGTTTTTCAATTCTGTACTTTCAATTATGTAATTTCATTTTCTCTCTCTCTCTCTCAATCCCCTTCTTTTTTCATTGAGGACAATGTCTATTTGAAGCTTGGGGGAGGACTTCCTCCTTCTTTTTGCTATATGTGAATATTTTTCTTTCTGTGAATATTTTTCAAAAATCTAAAAAATGAATATCTTAAAAATCCAAAAAAATAGAAAATATTTCAAAAAAAATATATGCTTTTTGTTACTACTTTAATAGTTTAGACGTTTTGGTATTTCAATAGTACCCATTGTTTTTGTTTTGTTTTTCTCAAGATCTCATATAAACAACTTAATTAATTATAATATTTATAATCACCCTTTTTAATTATGTTTCACAAGTAAAATGTTGGTCATGTTGTGTTTCTAATTCACGATAGCATGTTAACGTAAAATGTTTTTTCTAAAAGTCGCATTTCCATTATGGTTTTCGTTCTTTATTTTCTTTACTTTCTAAAAAAATTCATCATCCACTATTTTCTTTTTTGTTTTTGGATAATTTTTTTAAGGTCAACTTTTGAATAGCATAGTAGATGTGAACGCTCCAAGTCACCTATTTTTTTTATTTTCAAGATAATTTCATACAACTTCTTTTATTATCTAGGACTTGCTTTTTGAAAATTTTCAAATCTATGTTTTAAATAAATTTAAAAGCATGAAAATGATTTAGGCCATTTTTATTTATCATTTGAGCTTTCCTTCCAACCTAAAAACTTTCACCAATTGTTAGCCGCTTTTGAGTCTTTTTCCAATATCATTTGATAGCTCCTCTTTTCAAATTATTTTCACCAAAGCCAAAATTTCCAACCTATCTAATCATACTACCCTTTTGAGTTTCACAAAATATTTTCAGGATTATGATAGGATATTTTGTGATATTTTTTGCGAAAAGTTTTTGAAAAAAAAGTAGTATACTAAAAAGAAATTTTTGTTTTTGTTTGGCCAATTCAAAATGAAAATAAAATTATTTATGGCCTTTGTTTTGAAAAAGAAAAAGAAAAAGAAAAAAAATGGAAAAGAAAAAAGAAAGAAAAAAATATTTTGTTTAAAATGAAATTTTTGAAACTCTTTGTTTCAGTTTAGTGTGATTTTAAGCCTCCCTATTTATCTTTGAATTCCACTCATAATCATAATCCTAAACCAAACGCTTCAGTCCTATTAAGTCCTTTTGATTCATGCTTTTGAATTATATTTAATAACTAATAAAAAAAGAAAAGTAAATCAGGTTTAGTTTTGGATTTAGACTTAGATTTTTGTTATTTGATTGATATAATTATAATGCGTTGCGTGGATCTAGTAACCACTCAATACATTTTTTCATTTTCGTTGCTTTGCTTAAATCTATTTAATGAATTTCGTCAAAATTTATAATGATTTATTTTCATTAAGTAAAGTTTATAAAAGTTAAACCATACCTAAATAATTGTTTAGATTTACGTTTCACCTTTTCCCTACTTAGAATTTCGCATAGTACTTGTGTGGGCATAATTAGAACTTTTTGATTAGTCTTTTTTATGATTATCTAGTTTTTATATTTTTTCTTGGGGACAAGCAAAGCTTAAGCTTGGGGGAATTTGATATTACATTTTGTAGCCTAAACTATTATCATATTTTCTAGTTTTATAGGCGCTAATCTTGTCTTATTAGATTTTTTTTCTTTTTATGTAAATATTATTGCCACTAACATTTTCTTGTCTTTTTGCATGTTTCCAAAAGTTTGTCCAAAAATGACCAAACACGCCCCCAATCAGGCCCTCCCTAGGGCGTGTCACAGGGCGTGTAAGACTAACCTGATGAAGCTTGCTGATAGAGAAAAAATACCAGGAAAAACGGCTGTCACGCCAACAGTACTGTCACGCCCTCTGTCATGGGCGTGACATAGGGCGTGACCCCTCATTTTCTGATGACTGACGGATTTCCAACCAATGATTTCGATGCGACATTCGTGTCATGCCTCCCCCCCCCCCCCCGACACGGGCGTGACCCAGGGCATCTCCACCGATGTACAGAAGCAATCATCCTTCTCGCCAGAATCCAGTGCATGAGGTCAACCCCGTACCTATCACGCCCCCTAACACGCCCCCCTAGGGCATGTCGCAGGGCGTGACCAACCCGTGAAATTTTCCTATAAATTCAGACCCCCCCCCTTCCATTTCAGCAAGCTTGGGTTGAGAGGGGGAGGTTCTGCCCCTTTGTTTTCTTGTCTTTTTCATGTTCTTCCCTCTCTCTCTTCCTTATTTTGTAATTTTTCTAATCTTATCTTAGTTCTTCTTTTGTTTTAGCTTTTGTAATAGCTCTTGTAATTGCTATTAACATAATGTTAAGCTAGCCTAGTTTTCATTTCCATGCATGTATAGATCTTTCATTTCTAAGTTATAAGCTCTCCTTTTTCATTAATATAAAAGTGTTGTGTTATCTCCTTTATTACTTGTGTTGTTTCTATGCTTTACTACTCATCCCCCTTCCTCCACTCCATTATGATTAACTAATCCTCCTTATGCTCGATCTTGATGATCCGAGGTTCGAGTGATTGAGTATGATGCTTTAAATTTACCTTTTCTTCATAGGGCTTGACCTTGAATTACTCTTGAATTATTTTTGGTTGGAGATATATCATCGATATATATTCTCCACCTTTGCTTTCATTCTTGGCTAGACGAGAGGTCGATAGTTTTAAGTGAGTGCTCTAGAGTAAAGGGAGTTGTCTGCACCCCTCAAGAGAGGCAGACGTCCAAATCTCCTGGATTGGAGTAAAATCCAATAGTGGGGTTCACCGTGTAAAGCGAGTTTTAGGCCTCTATTTTAGACGAGAGTCGGTCGGACCTTCCTAAACTCAGTTGGGCACGACTTCGAGAGAAGCGTGTTTAAGCTTTAGGAACCTCCACGGTCAAGGACCTTTACACTATTAAGTTTAGATTTTTATCGCATTTATTAGTCGACTTTAGCCGAGGTGATTCTTGATCGAGTGCATTTCCATTTCATTTTTTCAGCCCTTTGTTGTAATCGTTTCTAATAGGTCTTCAATTAACTGCAGTAGTTCTCTTTATAGCATAGTTTTATTTCCTTAATTGCAATTAGTTTCTCTAAACCCTATATTTTCCGTCGATAAAATAATAGTCTTCGTGTGAGTATGTGTACTCAACAGTTCCCGGATTTCAATACGACACTTGTGTCCCCTAGCTACAGTTCGATAGGTATACTTGCCTAATTGGATTTATAGTATGGTTTCTTTTATTTTCTTAACAAATAGCTGACCACCATGAACCATTTCGGCATGAGTGAAAGAAAGGTTTGCTCTACTCCTCTAGATCAAGGGCTAAAGCTTCGGCGAGATGAAGGAAGGATTCTTTCTGATCCTTTGGTGTTAAGAGCTCTTGTAGGGAGCTGGATCTACCTGACGATTACGAGACAAGACATTGCTTACGCTATTGGCCGAGTAAGTCAGTTTATTGCAAATCCATGGAAGTCTCACCTGGTGGCGGCAAAGAATATCTTGAAGTATGTCAAGACGACTTCAGATATGGGACTCCTTTATAGGAGGGACTCGAGTTTTTCTTTGCTAGGATACACAAATGCTGATTATGGTGGTGATTCAGATGATCGAATATCTACTTCGAGTTATGTGTTCACTTGTGGATTAGCGAGCATCTCGTGGTGTAGCAAGAAGCAGGACTCAGTGTCCATCTCTACTACGGAAGCTGAGTATAAAGCTTCAGCCTTGGCTGCTCGAGAAGCCATCTCGCTGAGGAGGTTAGTAGAGGATGTCCATGAGGAAGTGTAAGGTCCTACTTTGCTCTAAGGAGATAATGAGAGTGCTCTCAAACTGGCAAACAATCCAGTTTATCACGCAAGGACCAAGCATATTGAAATCGAGAACCACTTCATAAGGGAGAAGGTGTTGGAGGGATTTCTTGTGGTCGCAAATGTTCAGAGTGAAGATAACCTTGCTGACATCTTCATATAGCCGTTGTCGAAGGGGCCTTTCTAGCGACTTCGAGGACTATTGGGCTTGATCACCACTTCTCACTTCAAGGGGAAGTGTTTAAATTTGTGAAGTCAAAGTGGGTGATCGGGCAGTCCGGGCGGACTGACCGCACGGACTGATGTAGCAGTCTTGCAGTCTAGTGTTGGCAACCTGTGGAGTTCTGGTGGCTGCTATGCGGGTTGAAATCTGCGGACTGTGCGGACTGGTTGTGAGTCCGGCAGTTGGGTGTTGTTGGCAGTTTCCAGGTTGGAGTCCGCGGACTGCGCAGATTGTTGTTTTGGAGTCCGAGAGATCGGCGATGGTCAGATCCCTGGAGTTGCGGTGGTGATCCATATTCATGATGGCGGACTGTCCTTGGAGCTGGTGATCTGATTTGGTGTCCTCCGAGCTCGCGCCATATGGTTGATGGGTTAATGGACTTTGTCACACACAGTGACAAGTCCAGGTTGTCCGCGTTGTCCGATGTTGACCGGGCGGAATGCCTGTTGGTCATGGACTTCTTCTCCGGGCTAATGTTGTGTTCGAAGAGTCCACTAAGCCCGCTGTGACCGGGAGGTCTGCCTGTTAGTCATGGACTTATGCTTCAGAATGATGCAGTGTTCGCTAATCTGAGTGGACTGGCTTGTCGCCTTGGTGCTTGGCAGTTTTTGCTTATATCCTGCTTGTACTTACGAACTCGGCGGACTATCTTGTACGGACTAGCATCTGTCTAGCAGGTTTACTATGGCGGCGATCTTGTGCTTGGTGGTTTGCGGACTATTCACGAGTCCAACAATATTGATTCGGTCAATGCGGACTCGACAGACTGGCTGTGCTAGGTGCGATCAAGGGGCGATTATCCTATATCATAGGGAGGTGACCACACTCCTCACCCCACCTATAAATAGGACCCCCCGGCACTTCATTTGTAAATGAGTGAATAGTAAGTTGAACTCGGATTAGGTGCTGCCGACTCAGTTTTCCTATCAGTGCAGTTTTAGCAAACTTAACTGGTTGCTATTTACAGGTGGCGCAACTAGAATTGAGGAGCCAGGAGTTTGGTTCTGAATTCGGTCAGGCTCAGTAAAGTTTGCAGATTGCAATCAGCGGCTTACCAGTTCTCTGCTTAAATTTTTCAAGTTTAATAACCTGTCTGCCGTACTCGGCGGTTAGGCGGTCTGTTCTCCAGTTCGGCAGCAAGCAGTAGTTCAGCGAATATCGGTGCATCCAGGCGACCTCTCGGTCTCAGCGGACTCCGTTGTTCAGTTTGGCTTTAGCAGCAATTCGGGCGATCTCTATGACTTCTGCGGACATGCGATCTCGGCGGTCTCCAGCATTTTTCTGCCCGAATTGATACTTGTATTTTCTCTTTTTTCATTGTACTGGCGAAATCATCTCTCTCTATGTATACCTCGCCCTGTAAAGAAGATTGGTAGTTATATGATCTGCTTGTCTCTATCTTTGCATCTGGTTGATTTAGTTTACTTCCTAGTTTCTGCTTGGTCAAGTTGTGATCTGGGTAGTTCTGAAGATATTAATTTGGTGTTTAGACTATCTTGCTGAGCTTCTTGAGAAAATTCAACACAGACATATGGACCGACAAAAATACAAACACAGACACATGCAAACACACACACATAGTCAAATATACACACAAACAGAGACGCACATAACCACATACACAAACATAGATACACAGATACAAATACACATAAACACATAGACACACTTAAAAAAACACATACATATAAGAACACGCACATGCACAAGCACGTATAGACTACACAGACACAGACACATACCCCAACAGGCATAGACATGCATATACACAAACACCGACACACACACACACACACATGCATGCATCGACACACATAAGCACATACACACCCAACCCAGACCCCAACAGATGATACATTCACAAATACATACATGACCCAGATGTAAACATAATCACACGAAAGCAAGTTGAATTAAGGTAGCTCAAAAAGTCGATGAGCCGAATTGAAATAAGCTCGACTCAAGCTCGAGCCTCTTGAGCTCGAGCTCGAGTTGAATGTGCACTCAAGCTCGATTACAAGTTGAGATCGAGCTCGAGTTCAATGAGTTTGAGCTTGATTACTAGGCGATCTCGAGCTCAATTACTAGTCGAGGTCCAACTCAGATATTTTTGAACATGAAGGCACGTGAGCCTCTCCAGCTCGAGCAAAATATTAAGAATATGTCATAATGCATGAAAAATTTGGAGGGAAATTTCCCTCCAATAATAAAATTATTATCTAAACTAATTCTAAGAACATACCCTAAATCATCCCGGCGCATTCTTATTCTCGAAACACGCATTCCTTTTTTTATCATCCTAACACTGCTTCAAAACCCAAGTATGGTTTCTTGTATCTTGGCGAATTCTTGTATCTGGCTTCTTCCTCCAGCAAAATGGCGCCACTCCTCGTAAGAGTGAGAGAGATCAAAGGAGGGTTGAAGCACGAGTGAGAGCGAGAGATAGACTAGAGAAGTGGTTCACAGAAGTGGAGGAGAAGCTGCTTTTGCCTTAGGTATATCCTCTTTCAATTCTTCCTCCTTGAACTTTAGGGCTTCAACTTGCATGTTATCCTTAGGGTTTTCATCCCAGAAATTTTAGGGTTTTCAACTCGAATTTTATCTTTAAGGTTTTCATTTTCTTTAGGGTTTTCAATTTCTTTCTTAATTTTTTTGGTTCATTGTTAATGATAAATTATATGTATTGTTAACTTTAGGGTTTTCATTTTCTTTCTGATTTTTAGGATCCCTGACCTGTTTAGGTCTCAGTCGGCATTGTAGGTGAAACATTCTATGTTTATTTCTATAGGTGTAGTGTTCTTGCTCCAGGCCCTATTTAGGTTACTGTTCCCCTTTGATTCATCCAGGTTTTACCTTATTTCTTGAACCCAAGTATGGTTTCTGATAGCTATTAAGGTTCCCAGTGATTACAATCTATTTTTCTTCATCTAGGTGCGATTGTTAGTGCTTTTGCTGATTGTTTTTGCAGATCATCCAAGTATAAAAAATTTTCCCTTTGTTTTCTTCCAGCTTATAGGTAGTTTAGTAGTTTCGTTTGTTATTGTCATTTTATTTTTTAGAGGGTTAATTTGGAGTTCAAGTATTTTTGTGTGAGGTTTATGTATTTTGTAATAGGGATTTTCCTAGTTTGGACCAATATATTTTTCTATCCAAGTTGTTATAAGAGATTATCTTATTGTGGAGTTTGATTTTAATGATTTTTTCCATTTTGTGTTAGAGCTTTTCCTATTAAATGATATTATTCAGCAAAGTTATGTTGTTGGGCAACAAATATCAATTTAATAAAACCTTTGCTGTTAAATTTTAAAATATTTAGGGCGGTAAATAGTAGATTATGTTGTTACAATAAGTGATTTGGGCGGCATATCACAACTCCATGATGTTTTTTGTCCACTCCTTATCAGAGTTTATACCTTGTTTAGGAACCCTATGTCATAACATTTTGCAAGTTAATTTATTTTATGTTCTTTCTTTAACCTGGCTGAACTGTGAACATTATTATGCATATAGTTATTAGCATATCACCCTGACTGTGAACATTACTAAACTATTTCTCTTCTTTCTTTTTAATGACTCCTTTAAAATTCGTCTCATGTCAGTTTTCATATATATTGTATATGTTTTTCTTGGTAATATTAATTCCCATTCTTTTTTTGTTAGTTATGGATAAAAGCTGGATTTATGAACAAGATAGATTCAGTTCTACCTATACCAGAGGCATGGATTTATTTCTAAAGTTTGCACGAGAAAACCCCATAGTAATTTGATTCTTCATGCATACAAATTACTTCTACTTAATTAGTATAACTTAACTTTGATATATCTGAAATTGTTGCTATGTTGTTCTTTGGGCCTTATGGTACTGAGATGTTCTATTGGATGCCTATATATTATCTTAAATTACTATGTTATTCTGTTGGATAACTATATAATATCTGACTAAACGAAACTGAGATCCATTCACAACTATTTAATGGTTTATTCAAAAGAATTTATCTTTTTAGATACCTTAATGAGGATGTGGTCTCTAGTCTTCTTTATTATCTTCATATTGATGAGACGAAGGTTAGTGCCCCTTTTTGCATTCTGTATTTGCTTAGGTATTGACCAAGTCTTCTCTAAGGTATAAAAGTTCCGAGATCTGATGTGGTTGGGTTAATTATGCATCGTAATTTGCTTACATCTGATATTTTGAAGGCATCAACCACCCAAGCTCAGCTACCATTGATAAAGGTATTTATAATATTCACACATATTATGACCTAGTAAAGGAATAGAATGTATGTTATCTTATTTTGTTAATTGGGCAGTTAATAGTTGGGTAATCTGATTTTGTAAATTACCACACATATAGCCATATAGGTTGTATGTTATCTGATTCCACATAGTAATCTGATTCTCCATTAATACGAATTACAACTTCAATAATGTGGTTTTGATGAATAAAATGTTGATTGTTCTGTGCGGTGAATGCTTCTTTGCGGTGATGCACTAAAAACTTTTGTTCCCATGATTATTATCCTCTTTAGCCTTTTCAGATATTTTCATTTCAAGATAAATCTATTGAAACATATTTTCTTTGCAGAATGCCCGTGGATCGGACCCGCTCTTCGGTGACAACCGGCCTTCGCAAGAAGCTTAAGGATGAGCTGATGATGGATTTCTAGGGGCTGATACAGAGGATGATGACGGACTATAGGCATGAGGTGGAGCGACGCTACATCGTCAAGATAGGGGAGGTGCCTTCGGAGGCGGTGAAGGAGAAGATGATTTCCGAACGTAAAATCGTGGTGGTGAGCCTGGCCAGTGTGCATGAGATCCAGGACCGGGACGATGTTGCCAAGGTGGTGGAAAGAAGTTTGCTGGAGCTGCACCAGGTTTTCTTGGACATGGCGATTATAGTGGAGGCGCAGGTGGATAAGATGGATAACATTGAGCACCATGTGATTAGCACTGCCCACTACATCAAAGGGTGGATCCAAGGAACTAAATTCAGCAAAGACATACCAAAGGAGCGGCCGGAAATGGTTTCTCATCACCATCATTCTCTTCCTTGTGCTAATCAAGCTAGTTGTTATCCCTATTGCAACCAGCCTAAAAAAGTCTTGATTTTTGATGTCTATATATGCCGCCAGATTCTTTGTTTTCTGTTGCTATTTTTTTCCTACTTGTTTTAGTGCTCTGTGTAAGGAATTGAAGGATCTGTTGTCCTTATGAATATTATAATAATCTTAGTTGTTTATGACTGGATATTATTGTGTGAAATGACTAATTGAGATTAGTGTTTTAATGTGTTGTAATGTGCTGAAATGTTAAAAAGAAATAGTATTTAATGTATTGTAATGTTAATGTTTTGTAATGTTAAATAATGTACTGTAATGTTATCTGATTCCCCATAGTAAATGATGAGTCAATAAAACATTTGTAACGAAATAGTATTTATCGTAACAGATTTTTTTTGAGGGAAAAAAACAATCGTAACGAAATAGTATTTATCGTAACAAATGTTTTGTGAGGGAAAAAACATTCGTAATGAAATAATATTAATTATAACTAATTTATTGTGCGGAAGAATCTTTTTTGGGTGAGAAAGTATCATTTGTTACAATTAATTTATTTGTAACGGCACGCATACATTCGTTACAAGAAGTTTTAGCGTCAAGCTTTTGAGGACGACCGTTACATAAAGTTTTTTTCATTACCAAAGAATTTTTGTAATGATTTTTTCTACTTATTGTAACGATTTAGGTCCTTACTATAAGTGCAATTTATTGTAGTGTAATTTGGGACCGTCCGGCGAGAGCACTATTTGACACGGGTGCTTCACATTAATTTTTATTTTGGGACTTCGTAGCATGAATCAGAGTACCTAGTTATATGACGACAGATAGTGTGAAGGTGTTGTTACCAAATGGATGTGTGATGCTTGCGGATAGGACTTGCTACGTGGATGTACGAATAAGAAGTCAGGATTTCTATTTGAAAGCATCTGTGCTACCGATATCGGAATTTGATGTGATCTTTGGTATGGACTGGCTCTCGGAGCAGCGTGCCTTTATTGATTGCAATTCAAAGGATATAACACTGGGCCAGAATACCGATCTTGATACTAAGTTCGCTGGTATGCGAGGAGCGAGCGGGATCTTGATGTCTGCCATCCTAGTTGTCAATGCTGTTCGGAAGGGCGCGGAGTTATTCTTCTCGCTTATTCAGGATGTTGAGCCAAAGGCCAGTTTGAGTGACATTCCGAGAGTATCGGAGTTTCCTGATGTGTTTCCAAAAGATCTTCCTTTGTTACCACCCCAGCAAGAGATCAACTTCTCTATTGAGTTGGTTCCAGGTGCAAAACATGTGGCCTGCTCGGCATATCGAGTAGCGCTAAAGGAAATGTCAAAATTGAAAGTTCAACTACAAGAATTGGTGGAATAGGGATACATAAGCCCAAGTATGTCACCTTGGACTGCACCTATTCTCTTTGTGAAAAAGAAGGACGGTAGTCTGCTGTTGTGTATCGAAACTCGCGAATTGACTAAGCTGATGGAGAAAAACATGTATCGGATTCCATGGATAGATGAATTGTTTGATAAGCTAGTGGGATCAACCGTCTATTCTAAGCTGGACTTAAAATTTGGTTACAACTAGTTGAGGATTTGGGAAGGTATCATTCCCAAGACAGCGTTTGGAACATGCTATGGTCATTATAAGTTCACTGTAATGTTGTTTGGGCTATTTAATGCGCCATCGGTGTTCATGGATCTAATGCACTGTATGTTCTGAGAGTACTTGGACTTGTTTGTGATCATCTTTATTGATGACATATTAGTGTACTCTCAGTCTGAAGCAGACCATGAAAACCATTTACGGATTGTGTTGCACACCCTTAGAAGAAATAAGCTCTATGCCAATTTCTCAAAGTGTGAGTTATGGCTATCATCAGTGGCTTTTCTTTGCCATATGGTGAGTGGAGAATGCATTGTGGTGGATCCGTCAAAGATAAGTGCCATACAGGAGTGGCCGGTTTTGTCTTCGGTGGTCGAAGTCAGGAGTTTCCTTGGACTGGCGGGCAACTACAGACATTTTGTAGAAAACTTCTCACAAATCACTTTGCCTCTTACCACATTAATAAGGAAGGATCAGAAGTTCGTTTGAAAGCTGGAGTGCGCACGAGCTTTTGAATATCTAAAGAGTCTGAAAGTGAGGGTAAGATATAACTTAACTGTAGAGGGGGGGGGTGAATAGAGTATTTTAAAGTAAATTTAAAAATTAAAATGGTGTAGGGAACGTCCGGAATCGGAGATCTCCACGAACTATTTCCTACGCACTACACGTCGTAGATCTACCGCACCTACACAACACCTATCGCCCACAATAGTTCTCATTGCAAGAACGCAGCGCAAAATAACAAGGAGGAATGGTCGACTCGAAAACAACGATCGGAAATTTGAGTCGGAGTATTCCCCAAGAAAACACAAAGGTTGCCACTCCTTTTAGAGAGCAAGACCAAGGCTATTGGCCAAGATCCGCTCAAGCAAATAGGATCCACCCGATCCGGAATTAAAAAGCCTAGCAACGGCGAATTCAATTCAAAACTTGCAGCGATTAAATTAACTTTGTGGAGAAAATGATTTGCGAAAACCACCACAACTACTTAGAGAATCACACAAGGAGAGGGAAGAGTTTACCCAACAGGGATGAAGTTTTCACACAAGATAACGGTGGGAGAATCGCTCTCTCCACTGATCCACCGGCGTCACACCGAAGGGATTGCAACCTTCTTCCCGGAGTCGCACCGAAGGAAGCCGCGCCGGAGTCGCTCCGAACGGATGGAGGAAGCAAAGGGGGGCCGGCAGCTTCACACCACAAGCAAGGGGAAGAGGGGGGACGGCGGCTAGATGAAGCCTCCTCTCTTGGCCAAAATTTGCAGGGCAAAATTAGGTTTCTTCTTTTCTAATTATCTCATAACAAAGCCTCCTTATATAGGAGTTACAAACAAGCCTTAACCATTCATGATGGAGATGTAATCTCATCCATCCGAATGGCTAAATGCACAACAACATTAAAATTGTTCAAAATTAAAAATAACAAAACATGCAAATGAATATAAAATTATCACTAAACATGGGATAATTTTATATTCTAAATATGAAATAAAGTTTTCCCGAATAAAATAAATAAGGCTAATTCTTTGCAGTGGATGAAGCACGCCGCGGGCGGAAGTTATAGCGTAGCCTTCAGTTAGCGTCCTCGTGCCGCCTCACGTCCTTGAGTTGTATTGCCTTATCAACCGGATCATCATCAGCATCGTCAGCATCGTCATCAAATGGTGGAGGAGAGGCCACGCCATCAATCCTCCCCTGCTCAAATCCACGCATCTCCGTTGCGTGGTCCAAGCGATAGCGGTGAAGGAGAGCGGCATCCAAACTGTGCAGCTCCGTCTCGAGTACCCAAGAGTCATCCGAAGGGGGTCGATCTCGCCAATGGATGAGAAAGCGGTGGGTGTTGCCATCAGTAGTGGTAACAGGCTCAGCATCAAGTATCATCTCTGGAGTGGAAAACGTCCGTGGAAACCTGGGGAACATATTAGCAGTAGGCAGGAAAGAAGGCAACTTACCATCCGATGATATACCTGTGGGGACCGAAGGAGAGAGTTCATCCGTACTACCACTCCCCAACCCATGAGAATTTAGAGTGGGAGAAGAAGACGACAAAGAAGTCAACTCTTGTGGTGGTGACACAAACATCGTTAAATCCGAAACGTTAAAAATGGGGGAGATACCCCAATCAGCAGGCAAGTCCAAAACGAAAGCGTTGTCACCTAACTTTTTTACAATCCGAAAAGGACCGGCACGCTTTGGTGCTAACTTTTTAACGGTGCCAGTTGGCAAGCGTTCGGGAACCAAACGGACTAAACTAGATCACCAATTTTAAAGTTTGATACTCTCCTATGTAAATTAGCGTCTGCTTGATAAGAGTCGTATTGCGTAGTCAAAGTGGCCCGTATACGTGCATGTAAATCATGGATGTGCTGGGCGAAGGATTGTGCAAACTGGCTTGCCTTGTACGTTGGGGGCAACGACACCAAGTCAAGCGGCATAGGAGCCTTATATCCGTGGACAATCTCATTTGGCGACAAACACGTAGACCTATTCTTGGAATTATTGTAGGCTAATTGGGCATGGGGAAGGAGAAGATCCCAAGTGCTCTTGTGATCACTCACAAGGCATCATAACAAATTTCCTAAGCTCCGATTAACCACTTCCGTCTGCCCATCAGTTTGGGGATGATAGGCGGAGGAAAACAATAATTTTGTGCCCATTAATATCCAAAGAGTTTTCCAAAAATAACTAGTGAATTTTACGTCCCTATCCGAGACTATGGTCTTTGGCACTCCACGGTGACTAACGACTTCTTTAAAAATATAATTTAGCGACGTGAGATGCATCATTTGTCCTACTGCATGGGATGAAATAAGCCATCTTTGAAAACCTATCCACCACTACAAAAACTGAGTCGTGACGGCGTAGAGTAATGGTGAGGCCTAATACAAAATCCATACTAACGTCTACCAAAGGCATGGAGGGAATAGGCAAGGGAGTATATAATCCAACGTTGGTTTTACTTCCCTTAGACACCTGACACGTGCGGCAGCTACTCACTACCTGCCCCACCATAACCTTCGGTTTTGGCCAATAGAATTTGTCCTCGACTAGCGTAATGGTCTTATCTCTACCGAAGTGGCCACTCAACCCTCTGCTATGCAATTCCCATATGATATGTAGTCATAACGATGACTGCGGGATACATAGCTTCCCGTTCCTAAACAGGTAACCGTCCTTGATAACGTATGCAGATATCGTGGAGGGGGAACTATCCTGGGCAGATAAATAAAAGTCCTGGAAGTCAGGACACGTAGCATACTCATCCTTGATCCGCTCAAATCCTACAACATGTACTTCCATAGAGGTGAGTAAAATAGTAAGACGACTAAGGGCGTCTGCGACTCGGTTATCAGCTCCCTTAAGGTGTTTGAGATTAAACGTGTAGCCTTGTAAGAAAGCTACCCACTTAGCGTGTCGTGGGCTGATCTTATGCTGGCCGTTGATGAAACGTAAAGCCTCATGATCGGAGAGGATCACAAACTCCTTGGAGAGGAGATAGTGCCTCCAATGGTGTAGACATCGGACTAGAGCATAAAATTCCCTATCGTAGTTTGAATAGTTCAACTTAGGACCGGACAACTTCTCACTAAAATAACTAACGGGATGGCCCTCCTGGCTCAAGACACCTCCAATCCCTACCCCAGACGCATCACATGTGAGCTCAAATACTTTAGAAAAGTCAGGTAGACGTAAGACAGGTGCCTCGGTCATAAGCTCCTTTATTCGTTCAATGGCATAAGTGGCGGACTTCGTCCATGTAAACTCTCCCTTCTTCATACAGTCGGTGATAGGCGCCATAATACTACTGAAGTCTCGTATGAAACGACGATAAAACGTGGCTAACCCATGGAAGCTACGTACCTCACGTAGGGTGGTTGGTGCGGGCCAGTCCTTAATGACCTGAACCTTGCCCGGATCAACTCGAATACCCTTAGAACCGACTATATAACCTAAGAACTCTACCTCCGAGGCATTGAAAGTGCATTTCTTAAGATTGAGAAATAAGGTCTCTTTCCGCAGGGTGGAAAGGATCACTCTCATATGGGAGATGTGCTCGGTAGTAGAGGTGCTATAAATCAGTATATCGTCAAAGTAGACGACAACAAACTTCCCCATGAATTGCTGAAATACATGCGTCATCATTCGGGAGAAGGTACTAGGGGCATTGGATAACCCAAAGGGCATCACAAGCCATTCGTACAGACCATCCTTCGACTTAAACGCCGTCTTCCACTCGTCGCCCTCTCGTATCCTAATCTGGTGATAGCCACTCCGAAGATCTAATTTGGAGAATACGGTGGCTCTAGACAAGACATCCAACAAATCATCTAGGCGGGGAATGGGAAACCTATACTTGATGGTGATCTTGTTGATAGCCCGGCTATCAACACACATCCTCCACGTACCATCCTTCTGGGGGCAAGAAGGGCTGGCACCGCACATGGGCTCATACTAGTCCTAATAAAACCTTTCTCTAGCAAACCCTCTATCTGGGACTGCAACTCCTGGTGAGCTGCGGGGTGGTGTCGATAATGGGGCTGATTTGGCAAGGAAGACCCCGGGATGAGGTCTATCGGATGCTGGATATTCCTAAGCGGGGGTAACGTGGGCGGCAATTCATCCGGGTACACGTCCCTATAATCTTCCAATAGTACCCGTAACTCACTAGGTAACTCATCCAAAATGCTAGAATCGGGCTTCGCACTTAGGAGGACTAGTGCATACATAATTCCATCAAGGAACGGATCTCTCTCAAACTCTTTCCTACCAACTAGATTCAAAGTCTTCCGTTCTACCGGGATAGTGGTGTCCTTAGCCAATACTACGGGCTCCTTTGGGATGGTCGGTCTCAAGGTGATGGTTTTGCCATTGAATTTGAACTCATAAGTGTTGGCTCTACCAAAATGAGTAACATCACGGTCATATAGCCAAGGGCGGCCTGACAACACATGACAAGCGTCCATCGGAAGGACATCACACCACACCTCATCAATGTAGGACTTGAATGAGAGTGGGACCAGGCATCGCTTGGTAACGGGTACGGAGATCTTGTTGATCCAAGCGACCTTATATGGGGTCGGGTGTGGTTCCATGGTCAAGGACATACGTGCTACGACGTTCTCAGATACGACATTCACACAGCTACCACTATCAACAATAAGCTTGCAAAGTTTCTCGCCACTCTAAAAAATCAGGGAAAATATGCTCGTCCTTTTCCACTCATCTAATGGACGAGGGGTGGCCAATATACAACGCATCACCATAAGGGGGTGATCGTCCTCTAAGTCACTTGGGACCCCTTCCGGGTCGCTCTCCTCAGCAGCCTCATAAACGTAATCCGCAAGATCGGTCGTCGACTCTAACAAGGCTATGGCTTTAGTTTTCGTTGGGCATTCGAAGGCGTAGTGACCTTGAATGCCGCAAGAGTAACATGTGGCGTTAGTCTTGCTAACCTTTCCGATAGGTATACGTTCGCTCGCGGGATTCTTAGTGTTCCTAGCAGTGATCACGACAGACTTTGACTTGGCGGACCGGAACTTCCCTTTGTCCTTATATGTGGAGGAAGATGATCCGGTAGTGGATTTCCCCTTCGTAAGGGAATAACGGGAGTGAGCCTTAGATGCTAAGTGTTTCTCAATGTCGAGGGCGGCATTGAATATCGTGTTTAGATCAGTGTGGCCATATCGTAAGAGCTTTCGCTGAATATCGGGATTAAGCCCCTTACGGAATCTAGAGAGGGTGACCTCGGGGATTTCCTTCAGATCACAACGCACCATTCGGTCCTTCAGTTCTCCCATATACTCCGCTACTGAATTTGAGCCCTGCCGCAGGGTGGCAAGCTCGTCAAATATCTGTGTCCGATGGTACGCGGGAACGTACTGATCGGTCAACAAATTCTTCATTACGGTCCACCCAATAATTGGGTTTCCGTCCCCCGCACCGAGCCTACGCTCTTCATTTAGCCAATAAGTTTTGGCACGGCCTGTCAACTTCATCCTGGCAACTTGGACCTTTTGGGGGTCCGTGAGATGGTGCCAGTCGTAGTAACATTCCATGTCCACTATCCACGTAAGGAAGTTCTGTGGATCTCCCATGCCGTCGAAAGTGGGGGCATCAATTTTGATGGCCCTAGTAATGTCAAACTCTCGCTCGTGGCGACGGCCTCGAGGGGGCTCTCGTTGGGAGTCCCCATCCGAATCCAAATCGGAGATGTGTTGGCGTCGGCGGGGCAACTCAACATTAGCGGGTGGTGGTGGTGGCCTAACTTGATTTTGTAAAATCTGTGCTAAAGTGACCCTAAGCTCTGCCATATCATTACGTAGACCTGCTATCGCTTCAGCGTTATGAAGTTCATTCCCGTTCTCAGCCATCTTAGACGTAGACGGCGCCGTATATTCCGTGTCTAGCCTAGTGCGCATGCAAGAGCCAGAAAATTATGAAAGATGATTTTTGCTAGGGCTGTAGCTAGAATGAAAATAAAATTTTTTTTGAAGAGCTTGATGTGAGAAACACGTAGATCGTTAACAAATATTTTTTTTAAAAAATTTTGCTGAAAATGAAGATTTCAGCCCGCTATTTGCAGACCAACTAGATAGAATTACGATGTTCTAATTTGCAGGAAAACCTAACGAGGCCGAATTAAAAAATTTTCTGTTTTAAAGTTGCTGGAAATAAGTGCAGGAAGCTACAGTTTTTTTCAGATTTTTTTTGACAAGTTTTAAATTCTGAGGGATTTACTAAACGCAGACCAATCCGAAAATTTCAGATCTTAGTAAATTCAGATCAACCAACAACGAACGCAGAGAGAATGTTTGCAACGTGGAAGTTGAAACAACCGCCTCTGATACCAAATTGGTGTAGGGAACGTCCGGAATCGGAGATCTCCACGAACTATTTCCTACGCACTACACGTCGTAGATCTACCGCACCTACACAGCACCTATCGCCCACAATAGTTCTCGTCGCAAGAACGCTGCGCAAAATAACAAGGAGGAATGGTCGACTCGAAAACAACGATCGAAAATTTGAGTCGGAGTATTCCCCAAGAAAACACAAAGGTTGCCACTCCTTTTAGAGAGCAAGACCAAGGCTTTGGCCAAGATCTGCTCAAGCAAATAGGATCCACCCGATCCGAAATTAAAAAGCCTAGCAACTGCGAATTCGATTCAAAACTTGTAGCGATTAAATTAACTTTGCGGAGAAAACGATTTGCGAAAACCACCACAACTACTTAGAGAATCACACAAGGAGAGGGAAGAGTTTACCCAACCGGGATGAAGTTTTCACACAAGATAACGGTGGGAGAATCACTCTCTCCACGGATCCACCGGCGTCACACCGAAGGGATTGCAACCTTCTTCCTGGAGTCGCACTGAAGGAAGCCGCGCCGGAGTCGCTCCGAATGAATGGAGGAAGCAAAGGGGGTCGGCGGCTTCACACCACAAGCAAGGGGAAGAGGGGGGGGGGGGCGGCGGCTAGATGAAGCCTCCTCTCTTGGCCAAAATTTGCAAGGCAAAATTAGGTTTCTTCTTTTCTAATTATCTCATAACAAAGCCTCCTTATATAGGAGTTACAAACAAGCCTTAACCATTCATGATGGAGATGTAATCTCATCCATCCGAACGGCTAAATGCACACCAACATTAAAATTGTTCAAAATTAAAAATAACAAAACATGCAAATGAATATAAAATTATCACTAAACATGGGATAATTTTATATTCTAAATATGAAATAAAGTTTTCCCGAATAAAATAAATAAGGCTAATTCTTTGCAGTGGATGAAGCACGCCGCAGGCGGAAGTTATAGCGTAGCCTTCCGTTAGCGTCCTCATACCGCCTCACGTCCTTGAGTTGTATTGCCTTATCAACCGGATCATCATCAGCATCGTCATCAAATGGTGGAGGAGAGGCCACGCCATCATAAAATTGCACATCAGTAAAGGCTTAATTTATGTATAGGTGTAAGGTGCTTTGATGTAGAAATAAAACTAAAGCAGTAAAATAAAAACCACAGCACACAGCAAAAAAATGCACAAGAAAACCAGAAGACACAAAGAGTTATAGTGGTTCCCCAAAAACCTGGGTACATCCACTCTTCTACCACCCTTGGTAGGAATCCACTACAGGATGAGTTGATCAGGTGTCCTGAGCACCAATGAGCTTTTGATAAGGTGCTCAAAAACCAAACTGGATTTTTTGATCAGGTGTCTTGCCACCACTGAGTTTTGACAAGGCTCTCAGAGCCAGAACCAAAACTTTTGAAGGAGTCTTGATAACCCTTTTACAGCAAGAAAAGAAAAAGGAAGAGGTGAAGTTGTCTTCTCTGTCTCAATCACTGAGAGAAGACTTAGTGGATTGATTGTGTTGTTAAAGCTCCCCCTGAGATGTAGATGGTTTAGAGATGAGAGCTTTGCTAGGGTGATAGGTCTTCAGAAGCTTCAGATCTCCAGTAGAAGATGGTTTCAGCAGAGGCTTAAATATGAATTGTCTGGAGTCCTTGATGTTGAATCTATGATCACTTTTCAGTATGCCAATATTCAATCAAAACTTTTCAGGATTGATCACTTGATTTTCCTCTAAGTTTTTCTTAATATCTGTGTATGTCTGTATTGAGTGATAGATTGATTGTCTTGATCTGCTGTAAGATGTTTTATTCTCTGAAGATCCTCTATCCAATATAGCCGTTAGCAGTCAATAAATGTCTTCCATAAATGTTTTGTCTTCTGGAGGAAAGTCCAATAAACATTCTCTGATAAATCCCTTGAAACTTGCTCTAGAATAAATGAAAACGGGTAGTAGATCTCTTGAAATAAATGCTGAGAGAGTTTGAAAAACATTCCAAAAGCTGACTGAATTTGAATCCTCAAAGTCGTCGATCTCTCAGGAAAAACGTCGATCTGAGCTCTATGATCGTCGAACTGAGCTCAGAGATTGGATTGAACATCAGACAGAAAACATCGACATGAGCTCGAAGATCGTTGACCGGAGCTCAGCGACCTGAAGAATAAGCTGAAGGCAGATCGTCGATCTGAGCTCGAAGATTGTCGACCGGAGTTCGACGATTTAGCAGAGTTGAGCTCAGAGAGCGTCGAACAGAATTCGACGTTTCGTCGACCTAAGTTCGACGATAATTGTCTTTGTCTCAGCTCTTAGTCTGAATCCTTGGATGGTCCTGGGGGCAGCTTCAAACCTAAGTTCTAAGCCCTAGACTCATTCTAACTTGACCTTTTCAACTATACATCTAGGTCAAACTGATTTCCTAAAAACATAGTGATCCTTGCCCAAATTAGTAATAGGGTGTTCCAACAATCTCCCCCTATTTGGGTTAGGATTACTATTTACAAAACTCAGTAATAAATACAAAATCAACATACAGAAAACAAAAAAATCTAACACAATAAAGCAGATCATGCAACATAGCAGCAATCAGATGGAATATCAGCAAATGTTCAAAATAAGTATCTTGTCTGCTTACAAATGTCATTTCTTTTCACTTCCCTTCTTAAATAAGATTTCCCTGTTGGGATTTAGAGCTTCTTTCTTTGACCTTCTATCATCCTCTACACCTAAGGAGGTTTGAGATCTAGCCCTGGGAACCACAGCCTCAGGATACAACTTCATGTAGTCCACTGGGTCAAAGAATTTCCTTGTTGCATACCATTCCAGTTCTACCTTTCTTTGATCTAACAAGGTTGTAATATTGGAAGTGTCTTTCCCTTGTTCTCTGGCCTTCTTCAGTTGATCTAAGGCAGCCAGTTCTTTCATCCTAGCAGTCCAAGATAAAGGATTGTTCTCTGGATCTTCAAAAGGTACTGCAGGCTCATATCTGTTGACAATTTCTGAAGCAGTAGGAGTTCTTGTATCTGCAGTTTCTCTGAGTCTATAAGTGAAAGGACCTTGAGTTGAGTCCATATGTCTTTGTCCTTCCCTTGCTTGAAATCTGTGTTCTCTTTGATTTCCTTTATATTGTCCCCTCTAGAATGATAACCCCTTTGATATTGCCCCCTGGGATGATATCTTTGAGAGGATTGGGAGGAACTTTGCTTTGGAGCTGAGGTTTGAGAAGCTGAGCCTCCACCTGATCCTGAATCTGGAGGAGGAGGAGGAGGCTGAAACTGGGATGAACCTATCTCATACTTATCGAACTTTCTTTTCTTCTTTATGGCCTTTAGTTGGTTTTTAGAATATTACATCCATTGTTCAGTTATTTGGCAATCATGCAGAATATAGTAGGGTATATCATTAGCATCCTTGGCTTTAGCAGGAGGGACCTTCATCATGGCCTTTCTTCTGGCCTTCCTTTTCTTTGCAATGGTACCAGAAGAGTCATCAGAGTCAGTGTGAAACTGATCACTTTCTGAGCTCTGGGGTCTATCATACAGATCATCAATGCTTTTGATGTACTTCTCTTGTTGTTTCAGGAGTCAGAGCAGGAGCAGCAGCAGAAACAAAACTTATTGAAGCAGCAATAGGAGCAGAAATAATTTGAGCAGCAGGTTCAGGTTCTTCCAGATAAGTAGCAAGTTCATCAACAGCAGCAGCATCAGCAACAATATACAGCATTTCAATATCAGAGGATCCAATAGATGTAACAGCAGTAGCAGCAGCAGTAAAAATGGAAGCAACAACATCCTCAACCTTGAAAGAGTTTACATATGATACAATCAGGCTGGGATCACATTCTTAAATAGGCACAATGGCCTTAGTAAGGTCTTCAACTTATTGAACTGGCAGAGAATCTAAGTACACAGTATCAAAAACTGACAGCAGGCTCTGAAGATCCACTGCAAATACTGGAGCAGGTTCTGAAACTTCAGCAGCCTCAGGCAAATCCAGAGCTTTATTAGGCATCTCCCCCTGCTTGGATTCGGTGAAAACTGGATCAAGGAACCCAGAGGAAGGGATTGCGTGAGAGGGGAGGAAGGGAGATAGCCTGGTAGATAGCTCCTGAACATTTTTCAGGAGTGGAGCCAAGGTGGTCTCCAGCAATGAGGTTAGCCTGGGGGCTAGCAGCTCATACAACATGTCTGCCAAAGCTGAAAGATCTACATGCTCAAGAGGGGCTTGAGTAGAGGTAGGAGTTGATGCAGCTGGAAGGATGTTGGCTGGAACTGATGGAATGGATGGTGTGGAGGTAGGAGGTATAGGGATGGATGGCTCAGTAGTAGGAATTGTTGAGATTGATGTTACTGAAGTGGAGATGGATGATAAGGGAGAGGAAAGGGATGGTGTGAAGGATGATTGAGAGAGTATGTCCTGTAGAAGTTATTGGTAGGAAGATGTAGATGGAATATCAGGAGGAGTAGGAGGAGAATCATCCATGAAGGAGTCATCCAGAAGATGAAATGATGGAGTGGTGACAGGTGGATAGAAGTACAGAGGGTGGAATGGTTCTGAGGTAGTGGCTGGAGGAGGTGAAATGGGTGATGAGATTGTAATGGGGGAAGATATGGCTATGGTTGAGATGAGTGGTGAGGTTGATATGGAGACTGAGGTAGTGACAGTTGGAGGAGAAGGAGAAGCAGGCAAATCTTTTGCTGGGGCAAAGGCCTGAGGAGGAGTGACTGAGGCAGCCCTTGTACCTGAAGCAGATGTTGCTGTAGCAGCCCTGTTGGGGTTGATAATCTGCCTGTCCCACCTTCTGAAAAGGGCACAGGTGAGCCTTTTGGATGCATTGATGTGCATCCCACTTGAAACCAGCAGATCAGGGCACCTGTGATGTAGGTAAACCCCTATAATCCTCCACAAACTGACACAGCTTTTGCTAATTTTCTTCTTGATCAAATTAAAGAAGATTGATCCCCAATCCAGATGTTTCTTATCAACTAAAGCTCCCATTAAGCATAACTGATACCTTGAGATTGTATCATGAGCTGAGTGCTTTGCCAGAAGCACTTTCCCAACAACATGAGCCAAAAATTGAAATTCAATAGATAAATTCTTTTTCAGCAGTTTATTAGGGATCACAGCAGAGTGACCCATTCGATCTAACAACGAATCATATTCCTCTCCAGACAAATCGATGGAGTCATTCCCAGTACTTAAGGCGAATACTTCTGTCAAAATAGCGAGGGACATTGGTACCTGAGTTCCATTGATGGTGCCGACTATAGAGTTTTCATTCTCATTGTTGGCAGTAAAAACCCATTCTCTTACTTCATCTGCTGCAATCTTTATTCTGGTGGTCATCAACTGAACCAAATGCTTTTCTCGGAAGAGATTCAAAATATCTTTGAATCGCTGATCGCTGCCATCGAAGGAGTTCATATCTATGTCATATCCTGTATCAAATTTCATTTTGGAGAGAGCGGCGACCAACATTGCCATATATACCTGCAAAGATTCAACAAACACGACCAAGTGTAGAGAGTTTAGGGGGAAAGAGAAAAATTTGCAGAGAGTATGAAAGCGTAAACGACGTTCGACGATCAGGACTCCTAAGAGAAGCGGAAAGGTCTTCAACATCGTAGATCTCAGTTCGACGATCTAGAGAACGTCGAGCTCAGTTCGACGATCGAAGGCCTGAAAGAGATAGTATTACAACTATCTGATAATAAGATCTGAACTCCCGGTCGACGTTTTGGGAAAACGTCGATCTCCGTTCGACGTTTTTCGGGAAACCGTCGATCGTAGTTCATAGACAGAAGCTATCCTACAGACACAAAAAGAAATGAGTTTTTAGCCTAATCTTGGTCTGTTTTTAGCTTTTCAAGATCTTGTAATTTATTTTAGGCTTCCTCCATCTAACATGCCTAACTGATTGAGGAAGAAGTTGTGTTTTCTTTTCATCCAAAGGCTTGGTGAAAATATCTCCCCTTTGCAAATCAGTTGGGATATATTGAAGTTCAATTTTATTTTTCTCAACATTATCCCTTAGAAAAATGATGCCTAATTTCTATGTGTTTTGTCTTACTATGGAGGAATGGATTTTGTGCAATGGAAATAGCACTGGTGTTGTGACAAAAAATTTTAGACTTCTCTAAGTTGTAACAATAGTCTAGGAGTTGATTTTGAATCCACAAGATTTGTGAACAACAACTACCTGCAGCCATGTATTCAGCTTCAGTAGTTGAAGTTGACACAGATGTTTGTTTCTTACAAAACAATGAGACAAGTCTATCACCAAGAAACTGACAATTTCCACTGGTGCTTTTCCTGTCTATTCTGCATCCAGCATAATCAGCATCTGAAAATCCAGTTAAGTCAAATGCAGAATCTTTGGATACCAGAGTCCTAGATTTGGACAGCTTTTAACATACCTAAGAATCCTCTTTATTAAAGTTAAGTGTGACTCTCTAGGGCTAACTTGGAATCTAGCACATATACATGTAGCAAACATTATATCAGGCCTACTAGGTGTAAGGTACAATAAAGAGACAATCATTGCTCTATATATTGTCTGATAAATTGGTTTCCCATGTTCATCAGCATCCAATACAGCATTGGTAAGCATGGGTATTTTCATACATGATGCATCAGACATACCAAATTTCTTAACCAGTTCTTTTGCATACTTGGTTTGAGAAATAAATATGCCTTCAACATGTTGTCTGACTTGCAATCCTAAGAAGAAGGATAGCTCACCCATGCTACTCATTTCAAATTTAGAGTGCATAAGCTTGGAAAACTTTTTGCACAAGTTTGAATCAGTAGAACCAAATATAATATCATCTACATAAATTTGTACTAGTAGGGTATGGGCCTTATAGGTTCTAATAAAAAGAGTTTGGTCTACTCTCCCCCTAATAAAATCATTTTCTAGAAGAAAGCATGCGAGGGTCTCATACCATGCTCTAGGAGCTTTCTTTTGACCATATGATGCTTTATGCAGTTTGAAAACATAATCAGGATGAGTTGGAGAGTCAAAACCTGGGGGTTGTCTGACATATACTTCTTCTTTGATCTCCCCATTGAGAAAAGCACTCTTCACATCCATTTGGTAGACTTTGAATCCCTTGTGAGCAGCATAAGCCAGGAAGATTCTTATGGCCTCTAACCTTGCAACTGGTGCAAAGGTCTGGTCATAGTCTATCCCCTTTTCTTGAGAATATCCTTGAGCAACTAGCCTTGCCTTATTCCTTACAATAATTCCTTGATCATCCAATTTGTTTCTGAACACCCATTTTGTTCCAACAATGGAATGATCCTTTGGCTTAGGCACTAGTTCCCAGACATTATTTCTTTCAAATTGATGCAACTCCTCTTGCATAGCAATGATCTAGTGTGGATCTTGCTCTGCATCATGAATGGTTTGAGGTTCAATTTAAGAGAGAAAGCAAGTGTGCATCAGGTTTTGGTTGACCTGATTTCTGGTTTGCACACCAGCTGAGATGTTTCCAATCACTTAGGAGATTGGATGATCTCTTGATGTTATTAAATAAACAGGGGGTGTTGATTGTTCACCAACCTGTGTTGCTGTTTCCTCTTATGGAACAACAACTGGCTCTTCAAGAAGATTTTCTTCTAGATGTGGAGCAGCTTCTTCATCTTCACTACTTTCATCCTTTTGAGAAACTTGCAATCTGTCCAAGTCTTCAGCTAGAGAATGTACCTGCAATTGTTCTATGGTAGAAGCATTCTTCTCCTTGAAAGACATATTAGTTTCATCAAAAGAAATATGAACAGATTCTTCTATTTTTAGAGTAATTTTATTATAAACCCTCTAAGCTTTACTGATCATGGAGTATCCCAAAAACACTCCTTCATCAGCTTTTGCTTGAAATTTTGCTAAATATCTCTTGTCATTATTGTGAATATAGCAAGTGCAACCAAAAACTTTAAAATAGTCTACTTTAGGTTTCTTCCCTTTGAGCAATTCATAGGGAGTCTTGCCCTTCAGTTTATGTATTAGACTTCTATTCAACACATAATTGGAGGTGTTCACTACCTCAGCCTAAAAGGATAGAGGAAGGTGAGCATCTGTCAATAATGTAGTTGCAGATTCAATTAGGGTTCTATTTTTCCTTTCAGCTACCCCATTCTATTGAGGAGTTCTAGGAGCTGAGAATGTATGCCGTATCCCTTCACTCTGACAGAACTCTTACATAAGAAGAGAATCAAACTCTGTCCCATGATCACTTCTGATCAGGGCAATGTGAGTGTTGAACTCAATCTGTATGCATTTGAGAAACTCTGTCAAACATTTGAAGTTATCAGACTTCTTCCTCAGAAAGAACACCCATGTGAATCTTGAAAAGTCATCTACAACCACTAAAGTGTAGGATTTCCCTCCTATACTTTGTACTGTAATGGGTCCAAAAAGATCCATGTGTAACAGATACAAAATCCTAGGTGAATCACTCTTATTAATTGATTTAAAACTATTTTTAGTTTGCTTGGCTAATTGACAAGACTTGCAAAGTCCTTCCTTCTTGTAGGGGCCAGAAGGTAGTCCTCTAACAAGGTTGTCCTTGGATAGCCTAGTAATGGTTCTAAGGTTAATGTGTCCTAGTCTCTTATGCAATAATATATTAGGTCTAGATATGGAAATTAACAGGCAAATATCTACCTTAGATGAATAAAAATCTACTAATTAAATGTTACCTTTCCTGTTACCTGTTAACACAGTTATGTTGTCTTCTGACTTGATCTTGCATATTGCTTTGTTGAAAGTCACTTGATATCCTTTATTACAAAGTTGACTGATACTTATCAAGTTATGCTTGAGTCCTTCAACATTAGCTACTTTCTTGAAGGTGACTGTTCCAATTTGGACTGCACCATATCATTTTGTTGTTCCAAAGTTTGAATCACCAAAGATTACTTTGGGTACAAGCTTGGCTTTAAAGGATGTGAAGTTGTCCTTGTTCCCTGTCATGTGCTTTGAGCACCCACTATCCAGATGTAAGATCCTGTCTCCCCATTCCGAGGCTAACCCGGATCTTATGCCCAGAACCGCCGCCTTACGGTGACACTAACGCACGCGTTAGTCGACACCGCAGGACGCCGATTCTGCCGGCTAGTACGATCATAACCTGTCGGCCAATATGAGAATAAGAGTACAGAAACAGAGTAAATGCAGTAGAAGTCCACAACCACATCACATATATATTTCAAATGAAAGTACACATGCCAGTCCACAATGAGTACAGTAAAATGAAAGTAAATAGGGCTTATGCCCAGTACATCATGATCAAATGTCTCTCTCCCACTAACAGCAGCGGAATCTATCATCTCAAATCATCGCACTTGAATATGTGCTCCAGTAGTAGTAGCCGGTATCTGCCCCTCAACTCCTGCCTCCTCGTCGTGCTTGTCCATCTCCTCGAGCTCCTAAAAATAGTATGGTCACCGACCATTAGTCAAAAAGACTAAGTCGTTTCCTCCACACCTCGCCCCGCAACTCCTAGGCACCGTGCGGGAGGACGAAGCGGAGGACAACAAGAGGTGACAAAGGCGGAGCAGGTGACAGGAATCTAAGCAGAATGTGTAACCAAGTAAGAATTGAAAGGTAACCTTCACTTATGCGGGTACGCATAAGCAAGGGGTCTTCTGCAGGGCTCCCATTGTATAAAATGTCCCATACCATTTATACAATGGGGTGTCAGGTGTCACAAGAAAAAAAATATATATAAAAGGAATGTAACCTCAACCTATAAGCTTGCCCACTCAAGCCTATAGGCTAAGGGATCGTATAGCAGGTCCTAATGTATAAGCGTCCCATACCACTTATACATTAGGTGTCTTAAGTTGTTATGAAGGTTAATGTTATGCA
This sequence comes from Platanthera zijinensis, assembly GCA_039513925.1. Classification (NCBI taxonomy): domain Eukaryota; kingdom Viridiplantae; phylum Streptophyta; class Magnoliopsida; order Asparagales; family Orchidaceae; genus Platanthera; species Platanthera zijinensis. Next base: position 110,763,546 of record CM077093.1, on the reverse strand, counting down.
GCTATATGGTGGGTATGATATGAACATGCAGTGCAACACACACACACGACTCCGTGATCACAGACCTTTAGTTCCCACTTTTCGAGAGCTAGCATCACTCTCAGGTACTTCCGTTGTGGCTATGACAGCAGCGGAGCGGGCGTCTCCGCCTCTAGGCGGGTATACACACTACCAGGCCTAGACCTCTCTTGTACGCCTCTGTACACCGCCAGTGCACTCTAGAGTCTCTGCGTACCACTTTGCTGATGACCCGTCAGTCTTGTTGGGTCGATGTGCACGTTATAGTAGGAAAAGTCCTCCAGAACTCCAGTATAAAATCTACTACTGGTCCTTCTAACCCTCCCTCGCACCCGCCTGGTCCACCGTACTGCCGTCGGTGTGACGACTGGCCAGTACCGCATGGCCCGCCACTAATATATGCACATGCACAAGTATTATATGTTGAGCCTCCACTCGAAGGGCTATCCTGTCCTAAATCTCTCCAACCCGTCATGGGTGAGTATGTGCTACAAACCTCAACCCTGCCCGGGTGAGTATATATGTCGATCTCTTTTCTCCAATCGGCACGGGTGAGCAAGTAGTCAAAAGACTCCAAGTCCCTCCAACCCTGCACGAGTGAGCACATGTCCAGTTCACTTACCCTATTAGACTACTCTTGCCTACCGATTATTATACTTAGTATCTTAAGGTTAATCCCAGGACTGCCCATGGTATTCCCGGTGAAGGGCTCTCAGGGGCACTAGGAGCTATGATGGGCTGAATCCAAAGCTCCCTTTCTCAAGGATATTTACTTTAGTTGATGTCTACCCAGAACCCCTTTTTCTCTCTCCTGTTACGTGGAGTGACCTAGTGACTTAAGGTATGAGTTAAGGAATGGCGGTCTTCCGTCATCCCCTCTTAGGTAGGCTAAGGTTGCACTTTACTCTCGTCTCTAGAAAACATCTACCACCCAGGGTTATATTTCCGATCTTAGACTCTAACTCAACTGTTGATTCATTTCCTGGTGGCCTATTGTATAGTATACCTTTACTATGTGCACCTCATGACCTTGTACACCTGAAATCGAACTTTCAAATCTTTGGACCAATAGACCCAAATATTTATCCTGGGGTGGTATGACCATCTAGAATGTGTATGGTAATTTTTATAATTTTCTCTATTATTTTTATATTTATTTTATTTTCTCCAAATATTTTCTATGGTCGTTTAACACATGAAGTATGTTGTTGCATAGTCCTAATGATGAAATAAAGTTATCTTATCATTATCATGATGAATCATCACTATTTTCCAAACTTCATAATTTCTCCAAATTTTATGTATTTAAATATTAATTTTCATAAACCATCATAATTACTACTTTTCAAATGAATATATGAAATTTAATCACAAAAATTCCAATAAATTTACAGGGAATCTAATTCATCAAAATAATACTACTGACCAAGTTTCATCAGTTTTAACGAAGTTATAAACTTGCAAATCATTATATTGGATAATTACCAAAATGCCATTATGATGATTTAAAATTTATAGGTACATTCAAAAATTCTGAAATAAATAATTCAGTGGTCTCATACCTATATACCTCTGGAAATATTCACAAAATTTTCTGACCATATTTGTATTGATTTATGAAATAGAAAGGATAGGGGTAAAGTGGTCATTTCATGTCATGTTACCTCAAAAGACTTCAAACAGAGAAATTAAAACTACCCCTAGTCAATTATGATCCACTATACAACAGGGCCAATTTGAAGATTTTTACCTAATTAATTCCAATTTTCTTTTTTATTTACAAATAGAGCCATAATTTCCAAAAATCCAAATAATGGGATTTTTGATCCCAAAAATCCCATAAAATTTTGAGGCACTACATTTGACCTAAATACCCTCTAGAATTAATTTCATGGTCTGCAAAAGCTCCATAAAGAATAAATTCACATTATAGTAGAACTTGCTATTGGCACACCAAGGCTAATACTAGCCTACACTTGCAAGTGGGTTAACCCATCATGCAGAGGTCCAAATGGGCTGAAATTTTCGTCAGACCCTAACAATGTCCCAGAGGACTTGCCACCAAAATTGGGGCCATTTGGAGACCTAACACTCCATTTATTCCATTTATTTAATTTATACATTTTGATTAAAACTATAGGAAAATGTTTCCCAAAAATTCCCAATTTTTGCAGGGGCTAGATATGCCCTAAACATGCACAGGAACAAAATTTCAGGTCATGAGGACACCTGGTTTGGCATGGGCTTCATTTTTAATTTCTCTGCCCTAGCCTAGGACCAGTCCTAGGAAAAATGACCTACAGGACAGTACACTGGGTCAAATCCTATGATTTCTGTGGCATTTGAAAGTTAACACTTAAGGCTACAAATTCTATTTATCACTCCTGGCCTAGAAATGACCCTAAGAACCCTAACTTTGGTTTGAAAATGGCTGTAATAGTGTGACAGTATTTACTGTTCATTTATTTAAATCAAACTTAATGCTTAATGATACAGCGCGAATCTTAAAGCATAACGGACAGCATCCGTTCATCGTCCCCAAGCGTTTAACGACCCAGATTGAATTTTACCTGGGCCATCTTGCGGGACGTTTTCCGGCCGACTGTGGCGGCGCCGTGGCCGGCCAACGGTGCCATCACCTTCACGGTGGTGATGGCTTCATTTTGCCGTGTGAGGCGGCGGGAGACGGCGGCTCCGACGATCCCGAGAGGTATGAAATTCCTCTGAAAAATCGGAAATTCTCACATGGTATCGGCTCAATTGAGCCCGATTTCTCTCCTAATTGATCTAGGATCCTAGTACGGGGAAGAGGGGTGGCGAAACGGACCTGTATGGTGGCTTGACGACGGCTGTGGCGGCGATTGGCCATGGTTAGTTAGCTCTGGCGATCTCCTTCCCAATTTCCATTTCTCCACCGAATTCCTTGATCCAGGACTCGAATTCAACTCCCTAGGACCTTCTGAAGCTGATGGCTGGGCTGGATTTTGCATGGAGTGACTGTACAGGCAGTTATGGCCGGGGTGAGCTCGGTTTGGCAATTTTGTTGGCCCACCATGGCTGCCAAGTTGCTTTCATGCAGCAAATCCATTGAAAGGTGGTGTAGGGGTCTGCCAGCAGCTCTTAAGCTGCAGAGGTGAAGGCCAAATGGCCTTAATTCATCTCCACCTACCTCTCTCTCCTCTTCACCCAAATTTTCCATTTTTACCCTTGTGCATGTCTTCTCTCTCACCACCAGGGGGGTAGGGCTGGTCATTGGCCATTTGGCTGGTCATGGGCCAAATTTGGTGGGCTTGGCCCATGGAAATGACTTGGGTTCATTTTTTCCTCTTTTAGGCTAAAGTGTTGACTTGTTGACTTTTGAGGTTGACTTGGTCAACATGATGGCTACGCTGACCCCATATGATGGCCATGGGCTTCATGTCATCACCTAATATGGATTGGGCCATGGTGATGGTCTTAGCCCACTAGGAATGGGCTTGGTCTTCATTTACCCTTAATTAAGCTTAAGGTTGGCCAAGTTTGACTTTAGGGTGGACTTGGTCAAATGGGTGAGTGGGTTGACCCCACTTAGTGATCATGAGGTCTAAATCATCACCCAACATGGCTTGGGTCATGGTGATGCCTTACTTGATCCAATTGGACCATGAGTGTAAGGTTTGATCATTTTAGGCCTGAAGTTGACCTGGGTCAACTATGGTCAAAGTGTTGACCTAGGGCATGACTTTGGGTCTACTTAGATTGTAGTTAGGGTTAGGGCAATGTGGTGGGGGTCATGGTGTGGCTAGGGTCTTCATTTAGTCAAGTTTGACCTAGTTTGACCTGATCCTATAGTGGTCCCATCTGGTGACAACTCACCATCTAGGGTCAAACCTAGCTAACCTCCCCCTAGCTCACCACATGCCTAACCAAATCTAAGTTAAGGGGCCTAGAAGTAACATGGGATGTTACAAATCCTATAAACAAAATAAATAATTTCGTCCCCGAAATTTAAGTTCGGGTCTACGGGTTCTATTTGCAGAAATTTTAAGGGACTTTTAAAAGATAACATAAAAAGTACCTGATGAAAATAGCTCCGAATGTCGCTCCAGCATCAGATCCCTAGGCTCCCAGGTGTGCTCCTCCCGTACATGGTTGGACCACAACACCTTCACGAGCGGGACCTTCTTTTTCCGCAACACTCGGACGGCTGTATCGTCGATCCGGATCGGCTCCAATCTAACTGAACGGTCAGGCTCTACCCGGTCCAGCTGTAGTGGTGATATGCTGCTCAGGTCGGAGAAGAGCTCTTTGCAAGGAAGAGACATGGAAAACATCATGTAGGGTGCTCAACTCCGGAGGTAGCTGCACTCGGTAGGCCAAGGGGCCCACACGCTCCAAAATCAAGTAGGGTCCCATGTACCGGGGGCTGAGCTTCTTGTTTCTCCGTATCCGAGAAACACCGTGTACCGGTCGATTCTTCAGAAAAACTCTGTCCCCAACCTGGAACTCCACCTTTCGGTGCCGTGCATCATAATATTATGCCTGTCTTCTCTGAGCCTCCAAAAGCCGATCCCTGATCAAGCGAATCTGGGCCTCCGTATCTTCCACAAAATCTGACCCGAGGGCTTGAGTGTCCACATCCTGAACCCAAGATAGTGGGGTCCGGCACTTCCTCCCATAAAGTGCCTCATAAGGAGCCATCCCAATGCTGGCCTGGTGGCTGTTGTTGTATGAAAACTCAATCAGTGGTAGTAGCCTCTCCCAAGGCTTCCCAGTATCCAATACACATAGCCTGAGCAGGTCCTCCATAGTTCGTATCGTCCGCTCCGTTTGACCGTCAGTCTGCGGATGGAAGGCAGTACTAAAGCTAAGTCTGGAACCCAAATAAGCATGCACTGCCCTCCATTCTCTAGAGGTGAAGCGGCCGTCTCTTTCCGAAACAATAGACCTGGGAACGTCGTGGTACCAGATGAACTACTCTACAAACAACCTCACCAACACAGCAACTGGGGCATCTTTTCTGACCGGGATAAACCGTGCTACCTTGGTCAACCTGTCCACATAACCCAGATGGAATCGTGCCCAGAATGGGAGCGAGGGAGTCCGTGAACAAAATCCATAGAAATGTCCTCGAACTTCCACTCTGGGACTGGCAGTGGCTATAATTCACCGCCTGGGCTTTTGCATTCGGCCTTCACTCGTTGGCAAGTCTCGTAGTGTGTCACAAGATATATGATCTCCCTCTTCATTCCTGGCCAGTACATGGTCCGCCGTAAATCAGCCCACATCTTGGTGATGCCGGGATGCACTGAGTATCTGGAATAGTGCGCCTCCCTGAGAATATCCTCCCGGATCTCACCTCCTACTGGAATGTACACTCGGCACGGAATCGAAGAAGATCGTCTTCCAGCGTATAATCCCCATACTTGCCTCCTTCTAGAGCGTCAAAGATAGGCTCCAAATCAGCATCCAACCTCTGATGTGTGAGAAATGCGCTTCTGAATATCATCATTGCTGACCAAAGAGTTCAGGTACTCTCGATAGATCACTGGCTCGGCCTGCGAAACCATGGTAATGTGCATATCCTCCATCATGCGTAGCAGCTCCATAGACATCACCCGGGGCTCCGGTCCTGAAGTGCCGGCTCTCCTGCTCAAAGCATCCGCTACGGTATTCGCCTTCCCCGGGTGATAGTGCATCTCATAGTCGTAATCGCAGAGGAACTCAAGCCACCTCCTCTGTCGCAGGTTCAGAACCTTCTGCGTGTCGATGTACTTGAGATTCTTATGGTCAGAGTATATATCACAATGAATCCCGTAGAGGTAATGTCTCCATGTCTTGAGGGCAAAAACTACGGCCCCGAGCTCGAGATCATGTACTGGATAGTTATGCTCATGCTTCTTCTGCTGTCACGAAGCATAAGCGATAACATGTCCATGCTGCATCAAGACTGCACCCATCCCCTGATAGGAGGCATCTGTATATATCTGGAATCCTTCACTCCCTGAGGGAAGCGCAAGGATGGGGGATGAAGTGAGTCTGTCCTTGAGCTCTTGAAATGCTGACTCACACTGCTCTGTCTAGTCAAATGCGACATCCTTTTTCATCAAGGTCGTGAGGGGAAGGGCTATCCTCGAGAACCCCTCCACGAACTTGCGATAATACCCTGCTAGGCCCAAGAAACTGCGGATGTCTGAAGCTGTCTTTGGCCGTGGCCAATCTCGTACTGCTGCTACTTTAGCCGGATCTACTGCCAAACCAGCTCCGCTGATCGTATGTCCCAGGAAGGCCACTTCCTGAAGCCAGAATTGGCACTTGGAAAACTTTGCATACATCTAGAATTCCCTCAGCTTCTGCAATACTTGTGCCAGGTGCTCCGCATGCTCCTCTCGAGATCGTGAGTAAATCAGGATGTCATCGATGAATACTATGACAAACCGATCTAGGTAAGGATCGAATACACGGTTCATGAGTGTCGTAAAGGCTGAGGGTGCATTCGTGAGCTCGAATGGCATCACCGTGAACTCATATAAACCATAACGGGAGTTGAAAGCCGTCTTCGGTATATCCTCTTCTCTGATGCGGAGCTGATAATAACCCGAGCGCAAATCCAATTTTGAAAACCAGCAAGCTCCTTGAAGCTGATCGAATAGCTCATCTATCTGTGGCAGTGGATATGTATTCCGAACCGTCAACCGATTCAACTCTCTGTAATCTATACACAGTCTCAGCGACCCGTCCTTCTTTTTCACGAATAAAACAGGTGCTCCCCATGGTGAAGAACTTGGGCGTACAAACCCTGATTCTACCAGTTCCTGTAGCTGAGTCCTGAACTCAGCCAACTCTCTAGGAGCCATCCTGTAGGGTGCCCGGGACACTGGCCTCGCCCCTGGCACCAACTAAATCCTGAAGTCCAAGTCCCGTGATGGTGGTAGTCCAGGTAACTTCTCCGGAAAGACATCAGCATAATCTCGTGCCACTGGAATATCGGCTATGGAACTCTCTACCACTGCCATCTCGAAGCAAATGAGGTATACCTCTTCCCCCTGTTCATAGGCCTTAACGACCTATACTGAGGATAAAGAAAGGCGGGGAATAGGACGGATACCTTCAATGGTGACGTAGGAGTCTCCGTGTTTGAGTGTGATCCTCTTCGAGGGGCAATCTATCTGCGCGTAGTTCCAATGAAGCCAGTTCATGCCTAGGATCAGATCAAAATCCGGTAGACTCAAAACTATTGCCGAAGCTTCGAACGCTTTGCCTCCTATCTCGACATCCATATTGCAGCAGTCTGTGGTTCGAAGTTCCGTACCATCAGGGAGTCGCACTCTCTTTTCCAAGCCGGAAAACTTCTCCACTCCTTCTAATCCTTCAATAAACGTGTCTGACACGAAGGAGTGTGACGCACCCGTGTCGAAGAGGGTATGAGCGGGCTTGCCGCTAATCATCACTATGCCTGGGTTCGTTTGAGTTCAAAGAATAGTATTACTTTTAAGGTCTAAGGTACTCTTAAAATTTAAAATTTATAAATCTTACAAAATTTAAAGTACCTGTAATCACCTCCTCTGGGTTCCTCTGCTCCGTGAGGTCCAGCGCGTACACCTGCTCCCGGTCTCGGCCTCGGCCGTGATGTCCTCGGCCTCGGCCTCGGCCTCGTCCTCGTCCTCGGCCCTGGTGAACTGGAGGGGCCACTGGACGTGGAGGAGGAGGAGGGAGTGGGGGAACCCGAAGCGGGCACTGCGTCCTGATGTGCCCAGGTTGGCCGCAACCATAGCATGTGATCTGCCTCTGACCTCGATCATCCTGTCTCATCGGCCCGGGAATCTGCATAGGTGGGGCAGCCAATGGTGGAGGAGGCCCCTGATCCTGCCTGTAGTTGGGACGACGACGTCCACCACCTCTTTTGTACCCAATAGTCTTGCCTCTCTGAGACGCCCTGCTACCTTCTCCGAACGATTGTCCATCCAGCGATCTCTTCCCTCTGCCTTGTACCATCAGCTGGTCAACCTCCAGCTTCTTTGCCATCTCGATGATCTGTGCCATGGTACCGTGAGCAATGAACAATAAGGGCTGCCTCAAGGATTCGCGGAGCCCGTGGTAGAATCTCTTTGCATACTTCCGATCGTCCCAGTCATGAAAGCCTGCGAACCTAGCCAGGTGGGAGAACTCTCTCTGATATTCGATCACTGATCGGCTCCCCTGCTGGAGGTTCAAAAACCTCGCCTCCAAAGCATCTCGGTCTGTGGAGGATACAAAGTGCTCCAAGAATACGTCACTGAACTCATCCCAAGATATGTCCATCAGCTCCCTGTCGGCGAATGTAGAGTCTCGCACCGACTTCCACCACCTCTTTGCATGAGCATCTAGTACCGAGGTGGCAAGAGGAACAGCTTGTCTGACGGGGCAGCTGATGCCAGCTAGCAGCTACTGGATGTTCTCCAACCACTCCTCTGTCTTCACATCATCTTCTGTCCCGCGATACAGCGGCGGGGACAAACCTTTAAATGCACTCAACCAGCTTGACCCTGGGTTGGGCAGCTGAGCTGGGGCTTGCTGCGCTCTGAAGGCATCCAGGATAGCCGTCAGGGTTTGCCCCATCTCTGTCTGCATGAATAGAATGACAGCAGGAGGGGGAGGAACTGTATCCTGTGGAGGTTGCATAAAGGTAAGATAATGTCAAATTTGGCCTAACTCATTGTTTAATGGACTGTTTTATGTGGCTCTTACACTTGGGCACACCATTGCTTCCGCTGCATAGTTTGTCCGCAAACTAATGGTCGAGCGGGGTGTTCCAGTGTTGTGGACTTTATTCTCATATGATCGTGTGTTCAAGTGATACCAGTTTGTAAGATCCTGTCTCCCCATTCCGAGGCTAACCCGGATCTTATGCCCAGAACCGCCGCCTTACGGTGACACTAACGCACGGGTTAGTCGACACCGCAGGACGCCGATTCTGCCGGCTAGTACGATCATAACCTGTCGGCCAATATGAGAATAAAAGTACAGAAACAGAGTAAACGCAGTAGAAGTCCACAGCCACATCACATATATATATCAAATGAAAGTACACATGCCAGTCCACAATGAGTACTGTAAAATGAAAGTAAATAGGGCTTATGCCCAGTACATCATGATCAAATGTCTCTCTCTCACTAACAGCAGCGGAATCTATCATCTCAAATCATTGCACCTGAATATGTGCTCCAGTGGTAGTAGCCGGTATCTGCCCCTCAAGTCCTGCCTCCTCGTCGTGCTGGTCCATCTCCTCGAGCTCCTAAAAATAGTATGGTCACCGACCATTAGTCAAAAAGACTAAGTCATTTCCTCCACACCTCGCCCCGCAACTCCTAGGCACCGTGCGGGAGGACGAAGCGGAGGACAATAAGAGGTGACAAAGGCGAAGTAGGTGACAGGAATCTAAGCAGAATGTGTAACCAAGTAAGAAATGAAAGGTAACCTTCACTTATGCGGGTACGCATAAGCAAGGGGTCTTCTGCAGGGCTCCCATTGTATAAAATGTCCCATACCATTTATACAATGGGGTGTCAGGTGTCATAAGCAAAAATATATATATAAAAGGAAAGTAACCTCAACTTTTAAGCTTGCCCACTCAAGCCTATAGGCTAAGGGATCGTATAGCAGGTCCTAACGTATAAGCGTCCCATAACACTTATACATTAGGTGTCTTAAGTTGTTATGAAGGTTAATGTTATGCAGCTATATGGTGGGTATGATATGAACATGCAGTGCAACACACACACACGACTCCGTGATTATAGACCTTTAGTTCCCACTTTTCGAGAGCTAGCATCACTCTCAGGTACTACCATTGTGGCTACGGCAGCAGCGGAGCGGGCGTCTCCGCCTTCTAGGCGGGTATACACACTAACAGGCCTAGACCTCTCTTGTACGCCTCTGTACACCGCCAGTGCACTCTAGAGTCTCTGCGTACCACTTTGCAGACGACCCGTCAGTCTTGTTGGGCCGGGTGCGCGTTATTAGGAAAAGTCCTCCAGACTCTAGTATAAACATCCTACTGGTCCTTCTAACCCTCGCACCCGCCTGGTCCACCGTACTGCCGTCGGTGTGATGACTGGCCAGTACCGCATGGCCCGCCACTAATATATGCACATGCAAGTATTATATGTTGAGCCTCCAGCTCGAAGGGCTATCCTGTCCCAAATCTCTACAACCCGTCACGGGTGAGTATGTGCTACAAAACCTCCAACCCTGCCCGGGTGAGTATATATGTCGATCTCTTTTCTCCAACTCGGCATGGGTGAGCAAGTAGTCAAAAGACTCCAAGTCCCTCCAACCCGGCACGAGTGAGCACATGTCCAGTTCACTTACCCTATTAGACTACTCTTGCCTACCGATTATTATACTTAGTATCTTAAGGTTAATCCCAGGACTGCCCAAGGTATTCCCGGTGAAGGGCTCTCAGGGGCACTAGGAGCTACGATGGGCTGAATCCCAAAGCTCCCTTTCTCAAGGATATTTATTTTAGTTGATGTCTACCCAGAACCCCTTTTTCTCTCTCCTGTTACGTGGAGTGACCTAGTTACTTAAGGTATGAGTTAAGGAATGGCGGTCTTCCGTCATCCCCCTCTTAGGTAGGCTAAGGTTGCACTTTTACTCTTATCTCTAGAAAACATCTGCCACCCAGGGTTATATTTCCGATCTTAGACTCTAACTCAATTGTTGATTCATTTCCTGGTGGCCTATTGTACAGTATATCTTTACTATGCGCACCCCATGACCTTGTACCACCCTGAAATCGAACTTTCAAATCTTTGGACCAATAGACCCCAAATATTTATCCTGGGGTGGTATGACCATCTAGAATGTGTATGGTAATTTTTATAATTTTCTCTATTATTTTTATATTTATTTTATTTTCTCCAAATATTTTCTATGGTCGTTTAACACATGAAGTATGTTGTTGCATAGTTCTAATGATGAAATATAGTTATCTTATCATTATCATGATGAATCATCACTATTTTCCAAACTTCATAATTTCTCCCCAAATTTATGTATTTAAATATTAATTTTCATAAACCATCATAATTACTACTTTTCAAATGAAGTATATGAAATTTAATCACAAAAATTCCAATAAATTTACAGGGAATCTAATTCATCAAAATAATACTACTGACCAAGTTTCATCAGTTTTAACGAAGTTATAAACTTGCAAATCATTATATTGGATAATTACCAAAATGCCATTATGATGATTTAAAATTTATAGGTACATTCAAAAATTCTGAAATAAATAATTCAGTGGTCTCATACCTATATATACCTCTGGAAATATTCACAAAATTTTCTGACCCATATTTGTATTGATTTATGAAATAGAAAGGATAGGGGTAAAGTGGTCATTTCATGTCATGTTACCTCAAAAGACTTCAAACAGAGAAATTAAAACTACCCCTAGTCAATTATGATCCACTATACAACAGGGCCAAATTTGAAGATTTTTACCTAACTAATTCCAATTTTCTTTTTTATTTACAAATAGAGCCATAATTTCCAAAAATCCAAATAATGGGATTTTTGATCCCAAAAATCCCATCAAAATTTTGAGGCACTACATTTGACCTAAATACCCTCTAGAATTAATTTCATGGTCTGCAAAAGCTCCATAAAGAATAAATTCACATTATAGTAGAACTTGCTATTGGCACACCAAGGCTAATACTAGCCTACACTTGCAAGTGGGTTAACCCATCATGCAGAGGTCCAAATGGGCTGAAATTTTCGTCAGACCCTAACAATGTCCCAGAGGACTTGCCACCAAAATTTGGGGCCATTTGGAGACCTAACACTCCATTTATTCCATTTATTTAATTTATGACATTTTGATTAAAACTATAGGAAAATGTTTCCCAAAAATTCCCAATTTTTGGCAGGGGCTAGATATGCCCTAAACATGCACAGGAACAAAATTTCAGGTCATGAGGACACCTGGTTTGGCATGGGCTTCATTTTTAATTTCTGCCCTAGCCTAGGACCAGTCCTAGGAAAAATGACCTACAGGACAGTACACTGGGTCAAATCCTATGATTTCTGTGGCTTTTGAAAGCTAACACTTAAGGCTACAAATTCTATTTATCACTCCTGGCCTAGAAATGACCCTAAGAACCCTAACTTTTGGTTTGAAAATGGCTGTAATAGTGTGACAGTATTTACTGTTCATTTATTTAAATCAAACTTAATGCTTAATGATACAGCGCGAATCTTAAAGCATAACGGACAGCATCCGTTCATCGTCCCCAAGCGTTTAACGGCCCAGATTGAATTTTCCTGGGCCATCTTGCGGGACGTTTTCCGGCCGACTGTGGCGGCGCCGTGGCCGGCCAACGGTGCCATCACCTTCACGGTGGTGATGGCTTCATTTTGCCGGTGTTGAGGCGGCGGGAGACGGCGGCTCCGACGATCCCGAGAGGTATGAAATTCCTCTGAAAAATCGGAAATTCTCACATGTTATCGGGCTCAATTGAGCCCGATTTCTCTCCTAATTGATCTAGGATCCTAGTACGGGAAGAGGGGTGGCGAAACGGACCTGTATGGTGGCTTGACGACGGCTGTGGCGGCGATTGGCCATGGTTAGTTAGCTCTGGCGATCTCCTTCCCAATTTCCCATTTCTCCACCGAATTCCTTGATCCAGGACTCGAATTCAACTCCCTAGGACCTTCTGAAGCTGATGGCTGGGCTGGATTTTGCATGGAGTGACTGTACAGGCAGTTATGGCCGGGGTGAGCTCGGTTTGGCAATTTTGTTGGCCCACCATGGCTGCCAAGTTGCTTTCATGCAGCAAATCCCATTGAAAGGTGGTGTAGGGGTCTGCCAGCAGCTCTTAAGCTGCAGAGGTGAAGGCTAAATGGCCTTAATTCATCTCCACCTACCTTCTCTCTCCTCTTCACCCAAATTTTCCATTTTTACCCTTGTGCATGTCTTCTCTCTCCACCACCAGGGGGGTAGGGCTGGTCATTGGCCATTTGGCTGGTCATGGGCCAAATTTGGTGGGCTTGGCCCATGGGAAATGACTTGGGTTCATTTTTTCCTCTTTTAGGCTAAAGTGTTGACTTGTTGACTTTTGAGGTTGACTTGGTCAACATGATGGGTAGGCTGACCCCATATGATGGCCATGGGCTCCATGTCATCACCTAACATGGATTGGGCCATGGTGATGGTCTTAGCCCACTAGGAATGGGCTTGGTCTTCATTTACCCTTAATTAAGCTTAAGGTTGACCAAGTTTGACTTTAGGGTGGACTTGGTCAAATGGGTGAGTGGGTTGACCCCACTTAGTGGTCATGAGGTCTAAATCATCACCCAACATGGCTTGGGTCATGGTGATGCCTTACTTGATCCAATTGGACCCATGAGTGTAAGGTTTGATCATTTTAGGCCTGAAGTTGACCTGGGTCAACTATGGTCAAAGTGTTGACCTAGGGCATGACTTTGGGTCTACTTAGATTGTAGTTAGGGTTAGGGCAATGTGGTGGGGGTCATGGTGTGGCTAGGGCCTTCATTTAGTCAAGTTTGACCTAGTTTGACCTGATCCTATAGTGGTCCCATCTGGTGACAACTCACCATCTAGGGTCAAACCTAGCTAACCTCCCCCTAGCTCACCACATGCCTAACCAAATCTAAGTTAAGGGGCCTAGAAGTAACATGGGATGTTACACCAGATACCATGGCTTGTTTGATGTTGGATAGGTCTTCACCTACACATAAACAGCTTATATGTTTTTGACCCAGTTTACCTTGGGCCTAGGTTGATATCCCTTAAATTTAGAAATGAAAGACATCCCAGGTTGACTCTTATAACCTTCAGGATGGTATCTCCTAGGAGGTACTATCCATTCAGCATAGGGGTTGAAACATTAGGATGTAGGACTTCTAGGATCTAATCTAGATGTACCCTTGAAGGAATGTTCAAAGTCCTGATTTCTGTTCGATGATCGTCGAGCTGAGGTCGACGATCTTGGGTCAGATCGTTGATCTCTGTTCGAAGATCGACTATCTTAGAGTTCAGAGTTCCTGTGTCGTCGAACTGAGTTTGACGATCGTTTCATGGATCGTCGAGCGACGTTCAACGATCGTCGAGCTCTGTTCTACGCATTCTGTTGAACTATATCTTTCTTTGGCAAATCTGCATTCTTCCTAGCTACCTCTACAACTTCCTTCCCTTTATCAGAGATAAATTTGATTGGAGTTGTCAGAACTATAGGTTGGCTGGATGAAGCTCCCAAGCCCAGTGTACTATTAAGTCTAGAGTTCACTGTGCTTGTGATATCCATCAGTTTGATGCTTCTCCCATTAAGGGATTCTTCAAACTACTTGGCCTTGGATAGTTCACTCTTCAGTGAAGCTATCTCCTCCCTATAGCATTCTAACTCTTCAGAGAGTTTGAGGTTCTCTTATTTTAAAGTGCTATACTCAGACAGTTGTTTTATGAGGGAAGTGATTTCCTTCTCAGACTTTAACAGATCTAGGCATAATACTTTAAACTCTTGTCTAAAGTCCTCAGAATTGAAATCAAATGAATTGATTACCTGATCTTCTTCTAGTTGAACTTCTGAATCTGATTCTGACTCTTCTGCTTCTGAATCTATTTGAGAGGCATTGATAGCCATCATGCAAAACTCCTTTTCATCAGCATCATCCTCATCATCACTGGAGCTGGATGAGGCTTCAGAATCCTCTTTAGTTTCACTCCATGTCTCAGCAATAAATCCCTTCCTTGTATGTGTATTATTGCTGTAGGAGGGTTTGTCTGAGGTGTTCTTCTTGAAGTCTTTCTCCTTTCTTCTTTCTCTTCTATCTTTCTTGTCATTCTTTTTGTTTTCTGGACAGTCAGGCACAATATGGCCAGGTTTCCTACAACCAAAGCATATAATTTCTTTGTTGTTATTTGATTTATCATACCTTGGCTTATCATGCCCCTTGTATGATCTCTTTCTGAAGTCTTTTCTAGCCATTTTGTAGAATCTTTTTGCCAGTAGACTTAGGAGCTCATCATTTCCTGTAGCTTTATCTTCAGGCTCCTCTTCTATAGCTTTGAAGGCTATGGTCTTCTCCTTCCTTGTGGCTGGTGAGGCAGCCTTCTGTTCTTCTTCTCTATTTTTGATGAGCAGCTCATAAGATTTGAGCTTGCCCAGGAGAGCTTCAGTTGTAATCTCATTTAGACTTCTGGCATCTTTGATTGGCCAGATTCTTGAATCCCAAGTGCTGGGGAAGCACATTAGCATTTTGTCATTCAGCTCAGTCAATGAGATTTCTTTATCCAGAGTCTTTAACTCATTCACAATCAGACGTAGTCTGTTGTACATGTCTGCAACTGATTAAGCTTCTCCTTTCTTGAAGTTCTCATATTGGGATAAGAGATGGGATCTTCTATCTTTTCTCTCATTAGCAGTTCCTGAGAAAATCTCAGAAAGTTTGTCCCAAATTCCTTTGGCTGAGTTGTATTCAGCTACCTTCTGAAATATGTCATCAGACATTGTCTGAGCTAAGATATTCATGGCCTTAGCATCTGCAGTCTTCCACTTCATTATTTCAGCATCTGTTCCTGAAGGAGGTGGAACAGCATTTGTACTTGAGCTTGCTGGTGGACTTGGGCACACTGTCAAAACAGAATTAAATATGTCTTCATCAATAGAGTTCATATAAAGTCTAATCCTTGCTTTCCAAAGTGCAAACTTGGATAGATTGCACACTGGAGGCCTGGTGCTTGCATAATCTTTGTTCTGTACCATGTCTTTATATAAAATTAAATATAATGAAAATAACCCTCTTAAAGGATTGATCTTATCAGGGATCTTTTGGTTCAGGTGTTAGCCTATATGAACAACCAACCTCGCTCTTATACCAATTGAAAGTGAGGGTAAGATCTAACTTAACTCTAGGGGGGTGAATAGAGTATTTTAAAGTAAATTTACAAATTAAAATTGCATAGCAGTAAAGTCTTAATTTATGTATAGGTGTAAGGTGCTTTGATGTAGAAATAAAACTAAAGCAGTAAAATAAAAACCACAGCACACAGCAAAGAATATGCACAAGAAAACCAAAAGACACAAGGAGCTATAGTGGTTCCCCAAAAACCTGGGTACATCCACTCTTCTACCACCCTTGGTAGGAATCCACTGCAGGATGAGTTGATCAGGTGTCCTGAGCACCAATGAGCTTTTGATAAGGTTCTTAAAAACCAAACTGGATTTTTTGATCAGGTGTCATGCCACCACTGAGTTTTGACAAGGCTC
The DNA here is from genome assembly GCA_039513925.1 of Platanthera zijinensis. Taxonomy (NCBI): domain Eukaryota; kingdom Viridiplantae; phylum Streptophyta; class Magnoliopsida; order Asparagales; family Orchidaceae; genus Platanthera; species Platanthera zijinensis. Next base: position 110,747,272 of record CM077093.1, on the reverse strand, counting down.
ACAGAACCAGAACCAAAACTTTTGAAGGGAGTCTTGATAACCCTTTTACAGCTAGAAAAGAAAAAGAAAGAGGTGAAGTTGTCTTCTCTATCTCAATCACTGAGAGAAGACTTAGTGGATTAATTGTGTTGTCAAAGCTCCCCCCTAAGATGTAGATGGTTCAGAGATGAGAGCTTTGCTAGGGTGATAGGTCTTCAGAAGCTTCAGATCTCAAGCAGAAGTTGGTTTCAGCAGAGGCTGAAATATGAATTGTCTGGAGTCCTTGATGTTGAAGCTATGATCACTTTTCAGTATGCCAATATTCAATCAAAACTCTTCAGGATTGATCACTTGATTTTCCTCTAAGTTTTTCTGACTATCTGTGTTTGTCTGTATTGAGTGATAGATTGATTGTCTTGATCTGCTGTAAGATGTTTTATTCTCTGAAGATCCTCTATCCAAGATAGCCCTTAGCAGTCAATAAATGTCTTCCATAAATGTTGTCTTCTGGAGGAAAGTCCAATAAACATTCTCTGATAAATCCCTTGAAACTTGCTCTAGAATAAATGAAAACGACTAGCAGATCTCTTGAAATAAATGCTGAGAGAGTTTGAAAAACATTCCAAAAGCTGACTGAATTTGAATCCTCAAAGTCGTCGATCTCTCAGGAAAAACGTCGATCTGAGCTCTACGATCGTCGACCTGAGCTCAGAGATTGGATTGAACATCAGACAGAAAACATCGACCTGAGCTCAAAGATCGTCGACCGGAGCTCAGCAACCTGAAGAATAAGCTGAAGGCAGATCGTTGATCTGAGCTCGAAGATCGTCGACCAGAGTTCGACGATTTAGCAGAGTTGAGCTCAGAGAGCGTCGAACGGAGTTCGACGTTTCGTCGACCTAAGCTCGACGATAATTGTCTTTGTCTCAGCTCTAAGTCTGAATCCTTGGATGGTCCTGGGGGCAGCTTCAAACCTAAGTTCTAAGCCCTAGACTCATTCTAACTTGACCTTTTCAACTATACATCTAGGTCAAACTGATTTCCTAAAAACATAGTGATCCTTGCCCAAATTAGTAATAGGGTGTTCCAACAGAGTCATTTGATCACAGTGCATGTTTTGACGTCGCCATGTGGGACAGATAGATATGACATTTATAGTGATGCATCAGGGAGCGGCTTAGGCTGCGTGCTACTTCAGTTTGTAAAGGTTTTTGCTTATGACTTACACCAGTTGAATGTCCATGTGTGAAATTATCCCGTCCATGACTTATAGTTGGCGGCAGTGATTTTTGCACTTAAATTGTGGCGTCACTATTTATATGGCGTGAAAGTGGATATATTCAAGGACCATAAGAGCCTAAAGTATCTATTAGATCAGAAGGATCTTAATATGCGACAACGAAGGTGGATGGAGTTCCTCGGATACTACACCTTTGATATTCAAACACTCCCGGGAAGGGAAACGTTGTCGTAGATGCCTTGAGTCGTAGGACTCCAACAAGGGAAAATTGGTTGCAGATGCATGATGAGCGTCTGATCCAGGAGTTGAAAGCGTTAGAGATTTCTTGTGTTGAAAAAAATTCCACAGCAAATGCATGCTTGAACTAGATGGAGGTACAGTATGACCTTACATATAGGGTGCGAAAAGCAATGGAACTTGATGAAAGTTTGAAACGCTATGCAGTGGATGGGTCAAATGGCCAATTATCCCGGGATGACGACCTTCTGCCAAAAAATGGTCGTTTGTGCGTCCCAAGTATGGGTAAGCTAAGAGAAGAATTTATGTATGAGGCTCATTTTATGAAATACTCAATTCACCCAGGGGGCACAAAGATGTACAAAGACATGAAAAAGCTGTTATGTTGGTCTGGTTTAAAGAAAGATATAGTAAATTATGTGGCTAAATGTCAGACCTGTGCATTAGTGAAAGCTGAATGCTAGAAGCCTGGAGGTTTCCTAAAGTGGCTACCTTTTCTGGAATGAAAGTTTGATGATATTTAAATGGATTTCGTGAATGGTTTGCCAAGATCTCAACACGATAATGATTCGGATTGGGTGATCGTAGACCGGTTGACTAAAGTGGCTCACTTTATTCCGAACAAGAGGGACGATTAAGTGGAAGTCTTGGCTAAGCTTTATGTTGAGCAAATCGTATGATTGCACGGTGTTCCACGTAGCATTGTAAGTGATCGAGACGGGCGCTTCACTTCGAATGATTCGAGGCTAATCCATGAGTTGTTGGGGACAAAATTAACGTATAGTACAACCTTTCATCCACAAACAGATGGGTAGACTAAGAGGACCAATAGAATGATGGAGGACATGCTCTGAATGTACGTCTTGGATTCGGGAAGAGATGGGAAGACAATCTATATATGCTTGAGTTTGCCTACAATAATAGTTATCAAGCTAATATAAATATGGCACTGTTTGAAGCTTTGTATGGAAGGAAATGCCCACACCATTAGATTGGATGGAAACAGGCGAGTCAAAGCTCTACAAGCATAAAGAAGTCAAAGAATCTAATGCGACAATATGCTCTATTGGGGAGAGGCTACTAATAGCCCAAGATAGGCAAGCCAAATACTACAATGCCAAGCACTAGAATGTGGAATTTGTGGTTAGCTATTGGGTATATTTTAAAATTAAACCCTTCAAGTGCGTGTCCAGGATTCGGCGCTTGAAAAAGTTAAGCCCGAGGTATCTTGGTCCGTTTGAAGTGGTGGAGCGAGTTGGAGAAGTTGTCTATCAGCTAGCTCTTTCGATAGAGTTGAGTGGATTGCATGATGTGTTCCACATCTCAGTGATTCGAAAAGCCGTGAAAGATCCAGCTCAAGTAATTCCAAATTGTCATATACCGGTCGAATTTGGGCAAACGACAAAGATTACGCCCATTTGGATCGAAAATAAAGCGGATAAGCAGCTGCGGAACAAGACAATCGGGATGGTCAAGGTTCGGTGGGACAATTGTGGCCGTGAGGAGCTAACATTGGAGCGGGAGCAGACCATACATGCTTAATTTCCCGAATTGTTTGTCTAAACTGGGATAACCGTTTTTATTTTATTTTGTCCAGAATTAAGAATGTTGCAACAATTTTTATTGGATAAAAGTTTTGTTATAACATGTTGGTTACGGTATTTTGGTGCAGTATGCAAATTTCGGGACGAAATTAATGTGAATGGGGAGGTTTGTAACACCCCAGCAAGGAAAAGAATGCTCGACGACAATTGTCGAGCAGAGCTCGACGACAATCATCGAGGAGAGCTCGACGACAATCATCGAGCAGAGCTCGACGAAAATCATCGAGCTAAGCTCGACGAAAATCATCCAGCAGAGCTCGACGAAAATCGTCAAGCAGAGATTGACGATCGTCGAGGGCAGCTCGACAAAAATCGTTGAGGGCAGCTTTTGGACTGTTTTCGGTTTCCGTTCGGCAAAATGCAAAATTTGTTGTCACCTCGTGTCATATGGCTGGTGTGCGGCCATTGAACGGTGGTTGACTTTTCAGCATATATCCGAGCCGTTAATTAATTTTAATGTTTTGTTGTGTGGATCGGATGTAACCCGAGGTCTTATCTGGAGAGGAATGGAAAGAGGAAATTATTATTTCCTTTTCTCTCTCTCTCTTCTTTACTTCCCGAGTTCTGGAGCAGAACCCTTCGGCTGGTACTAGGGTTGCTTGCTGAAGAAGATCTTGAGGCCAGAGTTAAGAGCCAAAGCTAGATTCACGAAGTGGAAAGTGAAGCAATCAGTTCCATCAGCATAGAAAAGATTTCATATGGCTCCAAAGAAACCGTCAAGGGTATCGATCTTTCTTCTTAGACAAGTAAAGTCCTTACTTTTGCATATGCATGGATTTCCCCCACCAAAAGGTGGATTCTTGAGGGATTTCCGTTGGGTTGATTCTTGAAAACCCCAATAAGTCTTGTAAATAGATCTGGAAATGTTTAATATGGAATAGACATGTTGAGTGAAACCCATCTGGATAGGTTGGTTTAGATTGGTGATGTTTTATTTTGCGCATCGGAGAAGACTTCGTCTATAAACGAGTATTTTGATGAGTTGGTGGGTTGTACATGTGAAGGGCAGTAGCAGGAAGTACTGGAGTGGAATTCTAGGAAAGTACCCTCATAATTCATGTAAAGACAAGTTTTTTGGCACTGCAGGATGCCATAGGGTTTGGGTTAAGTTTGGGCGCAGAAAGAGAGCTTTTGTAGGTACCGCCAAGCGATCGCGACGAACTATGGCGTCAACTCCTGCTTTTATTATGAAGCTAGTCCTCTTTGGACAGTGTGGCTATTGTGAGCTACGAGCTCTTAAAAGGCTTCATGCCATACGAATAAGGGGATGCCGACCCGCATCAGTCTAGACATTGAACTGGCGATTTGAGCAACGGGCAAAGGCTAAACTGTATCCGCATTATGGTTGTCTAACATGAGTGCCTGGGATATTGGCATTCGTGAGGTTCACATAATGAGAGTCTTGGGCGGTACGCCATCAAGACTAAAGTCACCGGTTGTAGGCCGTGGAGCACAATGCTCAATGTTCACCGTCAGGTTTTGGACCTTGAATGGTGGTGGGACATTAGTTTTCCGGTACACCAATAATATGCCCTGATTGCACGAAGCGTCGGACCGTGTGGTTAGCGTTTGTGATATATTCATGGTGCGTGAGTGCGCATCTTGTGATATATCTGCTTGTTAAAGGACATGCCTGCAGGGAAGGAATACCACTGCCCCAGGAAAGGGGTAGGGTCGTTATAAATTGGTCAGCTGAATGCTGACTACATCCTTGTTTGTGAACGTGCGGTGGACTATCCTTGTACATGTGCTGGAGAGCCGAACAGGAAATCGCGGGCTAAACGTCTTGTTGTTGTTTCTGTTGCTGTTGCTATGTTGGCCCTCGAAGGATAATTAAAGAAATATTTATTTTTTTCATGTGTGGCCAGCCTGCGTGCCGATGTATGTAATCCACACGCGTGAAAAGAACCTGTAAGGACTTAAGGCCAAAAAATTTATGTATGTGGTATATATTCCTTAGAGTTCTATATAAATGTGGTTATTTTTATATATAGTGGACAATCATGATTGTTTGAGTTCAAAGAACCTAAAAGCATCCGTTAGCATGCACTGGTTTAGGATGCGAATAATAATTAGTATTAACCTATAACCTCGCCACCAGTTTGTGGCATATAGTGTGGGGCCCCGGCCGGACCTTCAATTATATGTCATTTAACGGATGAGGTTGTTACATGTACTGTCTTTGGGTGGAAGATCATTTCACTAGACGAGCCTTTGCACCACCGGTTGCTTTTTGTGTACCATCTATCGTACCCCGATGATAGACAAAGGAGTATGTACATGCATACTCTTGTAACTGATGTCTGGGAGTGGTGTAATTAGCGTCTCGGCCTCTACTTTAAAAGGCTAGAGTAATGATACATGAAACACGAGGTGTATCTTGCTGCCCTCCGATATTCGTAAACGGTATGTCGTCGCTCCGACGACTTCCTCAACTTGGAAGGGGTCGTAAAAGCGAAGAGAAAGCCTTTTGCAATGCGAATGTCGAAGAGAAATTTCTCAGAATGGGTGTAACTTGAGTAACATACAGTCCCCTTTCTGGAATGTGATATTTGTTCGATGTTTATCCGCTTGCGTCTTCATGCATTGTTGAGTTTGGTGCAGGTTTTCCTTTAGTTGATGTAAAATCTCATCCCGTGTCTGTAAAGTGAGTTATATAGCTTTATTCTTTGATTGTCCTGCACAATAAGATAGTAGTCCCAGTGGGGGCCGACCGAACATGGCTTCGAATGGAGACATGCCAGTCGAGGAATTAACGGATGTATTAAAATGATTTTTAGCTAAGCTAAGATAACTAAACAATTTTTTTGGCTATCGTGAGTGAACGTGCGTAAATTTTGTAGAAGACAATGATATGTTCGTTCAGTGAGTCCTTCAGTTTATGGATGGTAAGCGGTGTTATAGTGCAATGTTGTGCCTTGTAGTTTTAATAGGTTCTTCCAAAAATTACATAAGAATATGGTGTCACAGTCAGAAATGATAGATGATGGTAACCCGTGAATTTTGCCCACCGAGTCCCAAAAAGCTACTGCTGCTTCAGGGTCAATGAGTGGAGAAGTTAATGGGGAGAAATCAGCGGCCCTAGAAAGGCGGTCTACTATAACCATGATAATGTTATAATTGTTTGAGGAGGGTAGTTGTGTGATAAAGTCCATGGTTAAGTCCGTCCACAGTTATTCTGGGATTGGAAGCGGTTGCAATAATCCATAAGGAAGATGGTTTGAGGGTTTTGCCTTTTGGCATAGCTCACATTGCATGATATATGTGGTGATATCATAATTCATTTGTGGCCAATGAAATTATTGTTGAATACGGTGTAGTGTGGCATTGATTCCCGAATGGCCGCCATAGCAGCTGTTATGGGATTCAGTGATTAATTATTTTGTAATTAGCGAATTCCTAGGAATATATAGTCTATGTTTATAAAAAATGTAGGCTCCTTTCCGTACCCAATTGGCTTTGGATTGTGTGTTTCTGGTGAGATCCTCCAATAATTGTTGGGTATAAGGATCTGAAGCATAGTCTTGCAGCAAGCCTGCAAGCAATGTCGCTTGTGGGACATAAAAGGTGAGTTGGTTGAGCTGTGGTGTTGGTGATGTGCTAGTGGTTTATGGTGTGATTTCATTTTCTTCGTTGTGGCGTGATCTGGAAAGGGTGTCGGTGATAATTTTTGATCCACCGATTTTGTATTTAATTGTATAATCGTAGCCTATTAATTTTGCTAAAAAAACATGTTGCTCTGGGGTATATAGGTGTTGAGTAAGTAAATTGTGCAAACTTTGGTGATCCGTAAGAATTTGGAATGGGTGGCCAAGCAAGTATTGTCGCCGCTTAGCGACGGCTGATGTTACCGCGTACATTTCCTGTACGTAGGTTGATTTTCGTTGCATAAGTGGTGATAACTTCTTGCTATAAAACGCATTTGGTTTAGAATTTTGTATTAACACTACACCTATGCCACTCCCGGAGGCATCCGTTTCGATCTTAAGCGATTCATCAATGTTTGGTAATGTCAATACTGGTTTAAATCAATAATTTCTTTAAAGTCTAAAATTCTTCTTGAGCCGCAGTGTTACAAACAAAATCGGTTTTATGCAATAAATATATTAAAGGACCCGAAATTACTTAAATTTTTTTGATAAATTTTCTATAAATTCCAGTTAGTCCTAAGAAAGCTCGAAAATCTTTTTGCGTTTTGGGAACAGTGTATTTCTGGATGGCCTTAGTATTTGTGATGTTGGGAAACACCGTACCATTAGTGATACAATTGCCTAAAAATTCCACCTCTTTTTGGAGAAAAAAACATTTTGATAGCTTAATGTGTACAAAAATTGTAAGTAAGATTTCCAAGGCTATAGAGATGTGTTTGAGATGATTTTTTACTGTATTGCTAAAAATTAGTATATCGTCAAAAAACCTAATGAATTTTCGTAAATATGGTCGGAAAATTGTATTCATCAAAGATTGGAAAGTGGAATGTGAGTTCATAAGGCCAAATGGCATTACTTTGAACTCGTAGTGACCATGGTGTGTGCGAAAAGATGTTTTATGTATGTCCCCCTCAGCCATTCATATTTGGTGGTAACCGGCCCTAAGGTCTAATTTGGTAAAATAACTAGCATGGAAGAGTTCATCTAAAAATTCATCTATAGTCGGAATGTGAAATCGATCCTTAATGGTATGCTTGTTCAGCATGTGATAGTCCACGCAAAATCGCCATGCTCCATCTTTTTTTAACAAAAATTACTGGAGAACAGAAGCTTGACGTGTTGGGGCATTTATGTCCTGATTGCAACATTTCAATAACTAGTCATTCTATTTCGTACTTTTGGTAGTGTGGGTAACGATAAGGTTTAACACTTATAGGGGGTGTATGAGATTCAAGAGGGATGGTGTGATCTATGGCGCGTTGTGGTAGAAGGGGAGTCTTTTGTTGAAATAAATTTCGGCACTGTTGTATTAAATCTAAAATTTGTGGTTGTAAAGAGGGATCAAATTAATGTGTCGTGTCCTAAAGCTGGGGTTCAAGAATGTTATCTGAAACAATATATAATGCCGAGACCTGAAGTGTCATTAAACGTGCAATCTTCGATGATGAAACTGCTAGATCTGTATTGGATGAGTGTCCTTGCAAAGTGATTGGTCCCTGAGTTGAATTATATGACATTGTAAGGGTTAATTAATCGGTGGTGACCTGTCCTAAAGACTACAGCCATCGTAATACCAGTACTATGTCCGTCCCTTGGAGTGCAAGGACCTATAATGATAATGTATATTTGCGTGTTTGGATGAGCAGAGTAGTGTTTAAACACTTGCCTTGACATGTTATGTACATGCCATTACCCATGAAGACTTTGAATGGTTGGATGGAAAGAACCGGAAGTTGTAAGTAGGTTGTTTTGCGTTCGGATATAAAATAATGGGAACTACCACTATCAATCAAAGTCTGAAGTGGATGGTGTCTAATAAATGATGTGATGCAGAGACAATGGTCGGGTGAGTCCCCTGTTAGAGCATACAAATAAGTGGATCCTGTGTTATCTACTACTTCCTAGATAGGTTCATTATTATCGTCGGGGTCGTCGGGTTCGTCTGTTCCTTGGAAATAGAGAAAAGTTCCAGAGCCCTTACAATAGTGGCCATATGAGTACTTGTCGTTAAAATTGTAACACAAACCCTGGTCGTGTCATCTTTGCCTCTCAGCTGCTGACAAGCGTCGAATGGGATACTTAGTCTATTGGGGTTGTGGCGGTGGGGTTGCCGTGTTTGCTGGGCACCATTGAAGTTTGGGAGTGGTTGTGCATTGGCTAATATCTAGTAATCGTGGTATGTGGGGGTAGTCATTTTTGGTTTCGGTGTTAAGGATAGTGTGAGTTTCTAGTTCTTGGTCTTCTACCATGCGGGCTAATGTGTATGCATCGTGTAAATCAGTGGGGCGTTGCATTTTGACTGTTCCATGTATACTACGTTTTAAGCCTGAAATGAAAATATTAGTGGTTATTCCCGGTGCTAAGCAAGGCACTCGTGTTAAAAGGTCTTCAAACTATGTTTTGTCGTCAATAACTGTGGATGTTTGCTGTAATTTTGTGAGAAAGCTTGCCGCATCTTCATAGGCGGAAGGGCCAAAATGCTTGTTAATCGCGCCAACAAAGAAAGGAAAAGTGAGGTGTGCATTATCTCATAACGTCGCTTGATACATGCAGGACGCTGGTGTGTTAAGATGACAAGTGGCGATTAATAGAAAATCTCGAGGATTAGTGTTTTTATATTGGATGTATAATTGGAAGTTATACAACCAATCGGTCGGGTCGCCGTCACTGAACCAGGGATATTGAAATTTAAAATAAGAATATAAAGAAACAACCTGGTGGGAACCCGCTGAAGGTGAGTGTCCAAGAACGTAGGTAGAAGTGGAAGGGTGTCCGAAATCTGTAGGGGCAATGCAGGACTCCAAACAGTCCTTCGACTGTTGTAGACTCCAAAATTTGTCCATCATGTCTGCGCGGAGGACATCGATTCGTTCGGTAGCGTCGGTTCGTGTTTCCACGATTTGATGGGCCAAGAATATCTCCATGGACTGACGTTCCTCCCATAATTCTGCAAGTTGTAATGCTAGGGCTTTGCGTTCTGCATGGAATGTATTTTGCACGTCAAGAAATTAGTTTTGAAGGTCTTCTATCCGTGTATTCTGGTTTGTCATTGGAGAGGTTGAGAACAAGAACGAGAGCACCAAATGTAAGGGCTCAGAGGAGGAAGGGATGAAAATGCCAGAGAGGGGTTGCGTCGGAGAGGAAAGAGGAAAAGAGAGTGGGAGGAAGAGAGAACCGGGAAGAGAGAAACCAAGAGAGAGAAACACAAACTTATTATTCAATGCATAACTAATCAATTATAGGTAAAGCTATTTATAGGTCAAGTATTTTGACAGTTACTATTACAATAAATAGAGCAAATAATAATATCTAATTAATGCCTAATCCAGCGGTGGAGAATAAATCTCGGAACGATAAGAATAAGCGGATTTGTGCCACCTATTGAAATCAGGGCAAAGAATTTTCAATCACTGTAAATCAGCTCCATCCACGTGTAAGGCTGTAACAACCTCCTTCTTCATAGGGATAAATCTGGCTACCTTCGTCAAGCGATCTATAATCACACAAACTTAATTGTTCCCAGAGCGCGAGCGAGGAAACCCGTGAACAAATTCCAAGGAGATATCCTCGAACTTCCACTCAGGGATGGATAATGATAGTAATAACCCTCCGGGGCTCTTATACTCCACTCCACCTTCTAACAAGCACTGTACGACTTTTGGCTGTTAAAGTAAAGGTGCAGCTGTCAACTTCAGTGGGGCCCATGGGTCAAAATAGTCGTTGATCGGCGTAATAAGAAAAGGCGGAGTTCAGAATGAATAGATTAACTTTTGGAACAAGCACTGGACTTCATCTTCTTCCTCGGCCATTGTTGCAGAGCTTTGAATAATAAGTCCAATTCGCTGTTCTACATTTTTAGAGTTAGTTGTAGCGATTTCCATCTGCTACAACAAGTTCAGAGACATTTTCTTTGAAGAAGAAGCAGCATTAGGTCTAACCTAGCAGCAGCTGATCAGGAAGTCGATCCTAGATAGCTGGTTCCATTTTCATCTACACCAGCAAGGTCAGAGGTAATCTCTGAAGAAGAAGAATATGCAACAAAGTTTTTAACATATATACCGCATCTAAAAGCTCAACAAATATAGTTATTGTCATCTACACCACCAACAACAAGGTCGGAATAAAATCTAAGAGAGAAAGATGTAACAACAAAGGGTTTACCCTTGCTGCAGTAGGGCTAGTATGATAACTTTAGAAAAGTCAAATCAATGTCTTCTCAACTGAACCAACCCTAATCCAGAAGTTCAACTTCCGGAGCTGAGAAGAAGATAGGAATGAGCTTCTGGTTCAGACCAGGGAAGAAAGGACCAACAGAGCAGAGTTTTGCAAGTTACTTCCGACACAAGCAACTGCTTATTAATGATCAACATTGTTGTTGCTGAGAAGAAGTTAGGGCTAGGATTTTCTCATCTTCGGTAGCAGCAAGGCAAATTGTAGCTACTTCTTAGTCCAGCAGGTTATTTCTGAAGAATAACTTCTGTTGCTGAGAACAAATAGATAGGGCTGAGTTTATCTCAGCTCAAGAAGGAGCATAGGTCCAACCCGAGCTGCAGCACTTCCAGTGATGCGTCGGCAAGTGCACCGGTCGCTGTCAAGTAATAATTTTTGCAATAGCTTCCCCGAATATCGATCTTGAGGGAATGCAGTATGGCTATCGTGATCGCGTCATAAAAAGATCGTTACTAAGAGTAATACAAAACAACAAGGTGGTTGGATTTTGATTCCTAATGCTATCAAAACAAAAAGAAAACTAATGCGGGTCGTAAGCACTGCATCGCTTGGTGTATGGAATTAGTGCAGGCCGCTATATCGTGCTTCGTTAGGCGCTTGGACGGAGAGAAAGCGGATGGAATGATCACAAGTGCGGAAAGTGTGGGTTGCAATCACCTCTTCGACTACCAACACTAGCCTTGCTAGTGTGGTTCTAGTGCGCGAGTGGAGTGGATGTGGATGGAGGCAAGTGCAACAAAGCTCACTACAAAGAATGCAACTAGCCAAAACAAACTTCATTCATAGACAGATAAAGTAAGTTTAAGTTCATTACAAGCTTAAGAATACACTTCACTATGAGAAAAAGGTAGAATAAACTGATAGGAGGAAAACCTAGCCGACTTTCTTGGCCAGAGTGGTGGGTTGTCAATCCACTTCTCGACTCAGACTGTTGGTTTCTTCCAGTGGTAAATGGGTTCTCAATCCACTTGTCTCCCCCCCATCTTCTCTCCTTTCCTTCAATCTTTTCTCCTGTTGCCCAAATGAGTTGTACTGAAAGATTCTTGTTCCAAGATGCTGGTGGCCGGAAACTCTCCGAAGAGTTGAAGATGGATTCAGATCGCCGGGGAAACCTTCCCGGAGTAAGGAGATGAGTGGAGGACCTGTGGGGGTGAAAAACAGTGCTTTGCGCGCAACAACGGGATGGAAAAATGAAAGGCATTGACCTAAATCGCGGAGCACTAGCTTAAATAAAATGACAGAAAATCAGAGTGCACGATCAGTGGCGCACGACCAGTGGTCATGCTCACTGATGGTTGATGATCATGCGCTCTTCTCTAGAGAAACCTGCAACAGACAGAAAAAATAATATATATGCGCACGATCAGCGACGCACGACCGGTGGTCGTGCGCACATGATCCCGTGATCGTTCAATTAGCAAAGACAGAACTCTAGAAAAAACTGGGATAATGCATACGAGCAGTGGTGCACGATCGGTGGTCGTGCGCACTATGTCCAATGGTCATGAGATTTCCCCAGACAGAACTTGGAAAAGTTGAGAATAGTGCGCACGATCAGTGGCTCACGACCAGTGGTCGTGGGCTATAGGTCCAATAATTGTACGCAGTGTTCCTGGATTGTTAGGGAATTTGTTGAACAGACCGTGCATTACCAGTGGTCGTGTGTTAAGGAGTCCACTGACCGTGCGCGTGTAAAAATGCACGACCAGTGGCCCTTAGGCGGAAAACTTTCCAAAACAATCTGGAACATGCTCAAAACCTTTGAACCTGCAGCAAAAGTAGCAGAGCGACCGAGACTGGCGTACCACATTCTCCAAACACAACAAAACACCAAGTAGGGCAAAAGAATAATAACTTTGAAATCACACTGAAAGCGGGACAAAAATGCACTTAACATGGAATGGACAAAATAATAAAAATATGATCAAATATGGCTCCAAAGTGTAGTGCAACCACGAGAAAACTAGCCCAGATGAGTCCAAAAATATGTATATAACTTGGACTCATCACACCCCCAGACTAAAACATTTGCTCGTCCTGAGCAAATCATCACTCCATTGATTAGAAAATAGTTAGCTGGCTTAGTAATTTCCAAATAAAGTAATGAGAGAAATCAAATATAACATGGGCATAGAAAATATAATAGACGAACTTTTAAATTATACTACAGAATTTATACTTTTTGATAGCTTTAAATAAATATTGTATCTACTCAAAATTTGAATTCTCGAGAATCGTTCGGTCATATGTAGGAAGAAAGTAGGCAGGCCACTAAAGTGAGCATTTCCAAAGACCGGGGCTCAGGATCACCTCCAAAGGACTCCACCAATGTCGGTGACCATATTCTTGCCTGTTTACACTCTCTCCGTGGTACTAGTTTGACTCAAGCATGAATTAGTAGGGCTTTAGGATAATCAAGGGGCTTAGTCTTAGGTTTGAGTCAAAGATAAACATGGAGGCTACACGCAACCCAAGCGAGCAAACAACGAACTAAACCAATATAGCCCCTAAGAACTGCACGTATGACACATCCCCAGACTTAGCTTGAAAACGGGGTGTATACACAGCCTAACTCGACCAATATCATGATAAACCTGATGGGGATTCAATTTCTTAATGTACTTCCTATAATTTTTTTTCTTTTTCAATTCTCTCCTTTTTCTTTTTTTCTTATTTTATTTTTCTATTGCAATCCCCAACTTTAGCACGTAGAAATTCTTGAATTCATCCACCATATCAATTGAATTCCACACATCTCACCTCGTCAAAATATTAAATTAACTAGAGCTCATGGATTTAGTTGCGATAGGGGGATTGAATTTCGGCTTTGGTGAATGAAGGTGGAGCTGAATCAAAGGAAGAGTAGGCACAAACTTGTCTTGCAATGGTTAGCAGTTAGGACAAGGAAAACAATGCTCAAACTTGCCAAATTGATGGCCTACGTCACGCTCACGCTTGACTAACCATACACCAATGCTTCGAGAGTAGCTTTGGGCAAGTTCTTAGCAACCGCGAAAGATGATCATTCCTCCCGACTCGAGCAAAATGAGTCTAGTGACGGCTACACACATCCCTACACTACTGTTCGATTTCACCAGATTCAACATTTTTTTTAGTAGTACAAAGAATATTTAAATCTATAGAAAAAGTATAAATCTACGAGCATAAAGAAAAATTAAATCTATACTATTTCTACAAAGACTATGAGTACTCGATTAGCAGCACTGCACGAGTTTCACACTACTCTATCCTATAATCCTAAGCCAACACCACTATTTTAAAGTTTTCACAAAAGAAATAAATTTGACTCGAGCCAAGCGCATGCTTAAGATCACGCTCATGTGGGTGATTCACTGTATGCTACAGTGATTTTGAAATAAATAAATAACAACTAGTATGCTAGAAAAAGTGTGCTCGTGTAGTGACCACAGGCGTGCACACCCCCCAGACTTAAATGCGATAACAAGAAAAACTAAACATTCAAAAGAATATAAAGAGTTATGGGTAAGAAGTACCTATGCTCAAAACTGAGCATACCAGTCTATTAGCGTTATTTTCAGAAGAAATTCAACGCCCCCAAATGATCTCCACCTGTACAAGACATTACCTCCAAGCACAGCACAAATACTATATACATATATTCATAGAAGCATAATTAAGCAATTTAAAAACATCGAAATTAGGTTGTCTCCCATAAGCCCTTTTCTTTACCGTCCTTAAGGTGGACTGAATACCTTTATTTTACATGATACATAAAAATAACATTCGGCGCCCAGATGGGCGCAAATAGAAATATAATTGTTCAAAGACAAAACCTTCTAAATAAATTACAATACATTTAAAATTAAAAAATAAATGCTAATCTAGATTACTGATGGGTTTATTGTCTCCCAACATGACTTATTCAAGGACCATGCACTCTCTTAACTTACTGGAGTACGTAATTTGAAGTGCTCGGGCAGTTGTTCAAGTTCCTATTTTGGTAGCGGGTACTAAAATGGCAACAGAACAAATACCCCCAACCTGTGTAGTTATAGCTGTCTTGAACATCAAGTTTGGGTATAATAAATGTTGTGAAGCTCGATGAATCTGACTGCACCAGCACCGGATCTCCATCAATGCTAGGCTGCATTACAGGTGCTTGCACTAAGTGTCCGGTTCCACAATGTTGTTCTGCAGAGAAGTAGGCACGAGAGCGGGGTTAGGAAATAAATTAGAAGAATGGCAAAAAGTAACCTCAATCTTGGGAAGATTCCAGTGTCATCTCCCATCAGCGGAGTAGTGGGAGGATCTACATAGCTGTCAAGGCTAGTGCAAGGATATGCTAGAGCTGCATCCTCCTCGTCTGCCCATTGGACTTCCTTACATGGGACTGAAGCAGCAACCTTGGCTATGAAGATGTCCTCCTCGACTGGATCTAGCTTAATGCTACAAACACCAGCTTCTCCCTGCGAATCAACCTCCACAACTGTGTCAGCCACAGAAGGAATGCTTTGCAAGGTAGAGGAAAGAGGAGCAGTGCTCGCTAAAAGGTCAAGCACAGGCTCCTCACAACTAACAGACTCCATACAAGATGATATATGTACGTTATGAGTAAAAACATCCGTGTCAGGGTTCAGATCGACAAATATGTCTGTGCAAATACTAGTATTTCTCCCTTCAAAATCTGAAGGTGGCACTATTACATACCAAGATATAGAAGGGGTGCTGCAAGTTGTCGGAGTGGAGACAATCCGAATATCCGGTTCATCATCCTCCTCCAACTACGCCAAGTAAGAAGCACACTCCATCAAAGAGTGATCCCAACTCTAACAAAACAAACACTGCTTAGCCGACCGTGTCGGTATAACGGGTACTGATGCCGAAAAAAAATAGTGCGGCAATGGAAGTGCGGGTGAGTGGCTAACAGGCTCCTGTCTACCATATTGAGCACGAAACGAGGTTGGTGCTCCATATGTAGATCCATGAGAGACATGGGTACCATACTACTTCGGACATCTATCACTTGCATGAGAGATATCTCCACACCAGCGACAACAGATATTAAAACTAGCCCATGTTGCAGAGATCACTAATTTCCAGGATTAAACTTCCTTGCATAGATTCTCAATAAATAAACAACAATTCCAACCAACATAAAAAGTAAAAATAGACTTGGATAAAAAAAATTCAAAAACAAGCAACTCTTTCGTAACTCTCATAGCACAAAACAAATCAACAATACGCCTGCATTCCCTGGCAACGACTGATGTTCAAAATCGCAAAGGTGGAGATAGGGTTAGAAGAGAAGAGAAGGTGGATGTGGTGGTTGAGAATATTCTCCGATTCTATATCTGATAAAGGAAAGGATATCTTATCATTTATAGTATAGGATACTAAAGATTAATATCAAGGTCGTATTTACCTGGGGCGTGATGATTACTTCTACTTCGAGGAGATCGCTATTATTTTATCAATTAATTTATCTAATAATTTATTAAACTAAAAACAGAAATTAAAATACTGAGCTAAAAGGAAAACTAATTACTTGCAGAATAAAAAGAGTTAGAGCTAGTGATAAAGGGTTAGTACTTAATCTAGAATCACTTTGAAATAGGAAAATAAAAATGAAATAGCAACTAGTTCTAAATAAAGTAAAACTATCTTGACTGTGGAGGTTCACGAAGCATGAACATTCTTCTCTTGAAGTCGTGCACACCTGAGTTTAGGAAGGTCCGACCGAACTCTCGTCCGTATCGGAGACCTAAAGCTCGCCTTAAGTGGTGAACCCCATTAATGGATTTCACTCCAATCCAGGAAATTTGGACGTCCGCCTCTCTCGAGGGGTGCGTGCAACTCTCTTTACTCTTGGGTGATCGATTCAATCTACGAGCCTCTCAGTTAACTAAAATTGAAAACCCAAATGGAAACTATATACCGGCAATATAGTCCTACTAAATAAAAACCAAGAGTAAATCAAAAGTTATTACTTTAAGAAGATAAAGAAGCTAAAACATCATAACTTGATCAACCCATTCTGAGATCATCGCGATTGAGTACAAATGGGGATTAGTTAATCATGGCAATAGGGAAAGAGAGGGGTAAATAATAAAGGTGTATGAAAACTAAAGAGAGAGAATTAGAGAAAGGAAATGATAACAATAATTTTATTAAAAATGAAGAGGGATTACAACTAGGAACAGATATTAGAAGTGCATAAAAGAAAGCTAACTACTGCTAGAACACTAATAAAAAGCTAATACAAGGAATGGAAGTGCATTAAACAAAAATAAAACTAGAAATGGAGGGAGAGAGAGCAAAACATGAATGTAAAAGCACTAAAACCCTAAGAAATGAAATAACAGCACCTCCCCTCTCCCCAAAAGTTGGTCTGGAATGCATGGAATGACCTGGTATTTATAGAGATTTTTCACTAGTTGGTCACGCCCCCTGTCATGCCAAGAGAGGGTGTGTCAGAGGGGCATGACACGTATGGATTTGACATTAGGATCTGAATTCTGGCGGGAACGATGATTGCTTCTGCACAATGATGGACACTCCCTAGGTCACGCCCGTGTAGGGGGCGTGACAGGCACGTCATGTCAAAATCAGCGGTTCGAAATCCATCAGACGTCGAAAAAAGGCGGGACACGCCCTATGACATGCCTAGAGAGGGCGTGTCAGGGGGGCATGACAGTTGTAGCACACCCATCCGTCGTATGGCATATAATAGAAGGACTAGCTGGAACCCGACGCCATATACCACTGACAGTCAAAGGGGTTACAGAATAATACCAAATTCTCAACTACTTGTCCTAACAAAGAGCATTCTAGCGGAATCTTTTAAAAAGTTAATAGAACCCAAAATTTGCACAAGCATGACATGAATGTCCACTAACCAAAATAGGAATGAAATAAAACGAATACATAGAAGAGTACATGGTCTTATGGCCTTACAAAGTTTCTCTTAAGAAGGTAATGTCTTATAAAAATCGGCTCGCAGGCCGTCCATACATGACAGAAAGTAAATATAACAGTTCATTTCAGCCTTCGAGGGCCTGCACAGCAGCTTAGGCGTCAACCCGCTACTTGGCGCTTGGTTCCGCAGCACCTGCAAACAATTATTCCAGAGCAACGGTCAGCAAAAGCTGACCAAATTATAACGTCCCCGCCGCCTAAATAGGGGCAGCGGTGCTCATTCCATACATATTGTTAGCCCAACTAAATAACAAAGTGCAAATAAAGGCTTTCGTCACAGGTGTAGGCTTGCTCGGCCAAACACCCCGTGCACTCAGGGCACATTCACGGTGAATCCGGTCAATTCTGTGGCTTCACCACCATCATTAGGATGGCAAGCTATGTGAGCATCTTTGAGTCCTTCCGACCATAGTCCAAGACTCCCAACTAGGCCAACGGCCAGTTCCACTTTAGGGCCTCTAGCACCGAACCGCATAGCAGAGGTCCGTTTCCACCCGTCCGTTTGTCACGCCGCCTAGTCACTTTAAGACGTACGTGCAGACCAATTTTCACCCGGATCCTAAATCATTACCAAATAGATCATAACCCAGTTATGTTCAAGGCTGACTCCCCGACCGCTAAGTTAGCAGAATAACGTTTCCGCTCAGTTTTTCAGGAGCGACTTGGAGTTAATCTCCAAGGTTCCATGCCGTAATCTACTGAGTAGAAACCCGAAAACAACGTACAGAGTCTTCCCCAGCTATTCATGCAATGAAACATCACCGATCCAGACAAACACGTCTGGGTATGCTTCACACACAATGCTTATGCCCGTACTTTGATTCCAGACTCTAACAAGGGGGACTTCACATATCTACCCCAAGGAACACCGCGCACTCACCGCACACTCGCAGGAGCGGGTTTTCCCATGCAAAGGAAGAAAACCTTCAAGTGCTCAAGTTGAAAATTGTTACCCTTGAAGTCTGCTTCGGTCCCATGAAAAACTAGTCGGATAGAAAGCTTCGCAAAGGAATTCTCTCCATGAATCCGATCTCAGTTCTCAAATTGGTGCTCCAATGCTCCGTCGGAGGCCAGATTCCTCCCTTCCTTATTCCTTGATCTCTTCTCTCTCTAACTTCTTAGAAAGAGGGAGTTAAGGATGGAATGAGGAAATAAAACCTCTAATCCCGGACTAAACACAAGCAGGAACTCAACTGGGCCGTTGGATCTTATTTAGAGAAAACGAATGGCTCAAATTAGCCTGAAATCTTTAATCCTAGGCCAAACATGGATTTTCACACGACAGTGTTCTAGGCCGTGTGCCTCGATCCAGCCACCCAAATCAAGCTAAGAAAAGGACACGGGTTGGGACACTCCTGTGTCCCAACCTGATACGTCTGTGTCAGGTCCTCGACACGCCCGTGTCCAGGGGCAGTATCACCAATAACCGCCATGCCAACCGTCACATTGCTTGGTGGACACGGGTGACGACATGCCCGTGTCATATTTGACATGCTCGTGTCAACCAGTACACGACCGTGTTCCACAGTCGACACCAAAACCCAAATTATTCCAGAGAAGTTCACGGCCATATGACACGCCTGTGTCCCATGCCGTGTGCACTGACACGCCCGTGTCCTAGGACGTGTCCTTCACTTGACGACCTGAGCATGACACAGCCATGTGACATGCCTGTTTTACAGGCCGTGTTCACCCTACCAAGGTCAAAACTTGGTACAAACGGCGCCCGATTCAACACTAAATTTCAGGGTGTTACAAATCTCCTCCCCTTAATGAATTTCGTCCACGATATTAAGAAAAAGGGTACACAAAACAATTTAAATATTACCTGCATTGAATAGTTTGGGATATTCCTCCAACATAGCCTGCTCTCGCTCCAAAGAAAGCTCCTCACATACGCAATTGCCCCAAAGGACCTTAACCATTCGTATTTCCTTGTTGCGGAGCCGTTTTACTTTAAAGTCTTCAATGCAAACTGGCTTGACCTTCGTCGTCAACCCATTATCAATCGGCACTTGATCGACAGCAATGACTTGTGAAGGATCTTGAACCACCTTCCAAAACACTGATACGTGGAATACATTGTGTAGTCCACTAAACTCCACCGACAGCTTCAATTGATACCCTGCTTCGCCAACACGCTTAAGGATCTCAAACGGCCCAAGGTATCTCGGACTCAGCTTCTTCAAGCGTCGAATTTGCGAGACACCCTTGAACGAGTTGATTTTCAGGTACACCCAATCGCCAATACTGAACTCCACATTCCTATGCTTGGCATTATAGTATTTTGCCTGCCTGTCCTGGGCGATCCTTAACCGTTCTTGATTCGTACGTACCATTGAAGTGGCTTCTTCCACCGCCTGACGTTTGAATAACTTTGACTCGCCTACTTCTAACCAAGTAACTTGTGTGCGGCACCTTCTCCCATAAAGGGCCTCGAAATGCTCCATTTCAATACTTGTATGAAAACTGTTATTATATGCAAACTCTACCATGAACAGGTGATCCTCCCAGTGTTTTCCAAAATCTAGGACGCACATGCGGAGCATGTCCTCCATCGTCCTGTTGAACCTCTCGGTCTGACCATCCATTTACGGATGGAAGGTTGTGCTGAAACTCAGCTTAGTTCCCAACAACTTATACAGCAGCCTCTAGTCATTGGACGTGAAGCGCCCATCTCAGTCACTAACAATACTGCGGGGCACACCATGCAACCGTACAATATTATCCACATAGAGCTTGGCTAACTTTTCCATCGGATCTTCATCCTTATTCGAAATGAAATGCGACACTTTTTCAATCTATCTACTACTCCCCAAATGGCGTCATTTCCCTTCTGCGACTTTGGCAAACCGTGCACAAAATCCATGGATATGTCGTCGAACTTCCATTCTGGGATAGGCAAGGAATTTAAGAAACCTCTGGGCTTCTGGCACTCCGCCTTTACTAAGGCACATGTTTGGCACTTTGCCACGAACAGTGCTACATCCTTCTTCAGCCCTGGCCACCAGAATAACTTCTTCATGTCCCTATACATCTTTGTGCTCCCCGGGTTGATTAAGTACTTGGTATGATAAGCCTCATACATCAACTCCTCCCGAAGACTATCCGCACTAGGAATGCATAGGCGACCGTCCTTCCTTAGCAGTCCATCCACAACTACAAACTGGGAATTTGACCCATCAGACGATTCATCCAATATCTGCTTCATACTACTATCCTTAACCAAAGCCCGCCGAATCGTATCAGCTAGGTCGTACTGCACCTCCGTCTAACACAATATTGCTTCGGCACTAGACTGCTTGTCGACGTAAGAGATCTCCAATGCCTCCAAATCACAGATTAATCTATCATCGTTCATTGCCATCCAGTTGGCCTGCGCCGGAGCCCTACAACTCAAAGCATCCGCCACTGCATTTCCTTTCCCAGGAACAATACCGAACTGCCTTAATCACTTGAAGAGCTGACATCACAATCTTTCTTGACCATTTCAAGCCTGCAAACCAAGTCTCCCGCTCAGTATTCAGTCCCAACTTAACCTCTTTTCGGTTACAATCAATGCAGGCTCGCTGCTCCGAAAGACAATAAATTCTAAAGATTACGTCGAACTACAGTAACAGAAGCACTGACGCTTGCAAATCTAACTCCTGATACCCAATCCGCAACTTTACCAAGAAGATTCTATCCGCACGCATTGAGCACCCATTGGGCAACAACACATCCAGCTTGTCCTTTGGCATCGAAGAAGGGACTCCGATGAGCGATACGAATCTTTCGGACAAGAAGGAATGCGATGCTACCGTATCAAACAGGGCTCTCGCAAGACGATCGAAAATACAAAAAATCCTAGCACGAACACAAATAAGCTAACACATACAAAGGTAACAGTTACAACAAAAAGCTAAACTGTAATAAATTTAACTCATACCTGTAACCACGTCAGCTTGTCTGATGGCCTCTTGCAGGCCAAGGTTATAAACTCTAGGTGTAAGACCCCCTTTTTTTTCTTTTTAAACACCGGGGGTCTTAGCCCGGAACTGCCGCTTTGCGGTGGCACCAGCTCACGGGAAGGCGGCCACTACAAAACGCCAATTCTGCCGGCCCTTTTCGATCGCAGAACAGTAGCATAAAGAAGTAAAAGCAAGTCCACAATAATCACATGTATATAAATAAAACTCCACGAAGGGAGTGTCCACAATAATAATATATCAGAGTACAAAAGGAGGGCTTATGCCCGGTACATCATATCCTCACTACAAGTCACTCGCGGAAGCAAAACTAAAACTAAGCGTCACCGTAACTATCACTGAACCGAGAGTACCCAAGCTAGACTGGCCCATCTCCACCGACTCCGTGCTCTGCTGGTGCTGCATCTCTGGGTGCTTCTTCCTTTTTGGCCTGCCGTCGCCGCCTCACAATCCACGTCTGCGTCTACGTCTTCGGCCTCCTGGTTGCTGAGCTGGTGGGATCCCACCCATCAAGGGGCATTTAACCCGTGTATGTCCCGGCTGGTGACAATGGTAACACGGTCGCGGGGTCAACTCTGTTAGAAACTGCAACATCCGGGACCCTTCCATGTGGTACACCTAAAATGTTGTGGTTCGAAAACCGTTAGTCATAAAGACTAAGCCCTATCACCCCCTACCCCTTCCCCCATGGCTCCTAGGTACCGAGCGGAGAGGAAGAAAGGGAAGGACATGAAGGTGGAGATTAAATCAAGAAAACAGATGGCAGCGGAACTAATCTAGCAGTTATATAATAAAAACGGTAATAATAGAAAGTAGGAAATGTAACCTTCACTTATATGCGAAAGCGCATAAGCCAAGTGATCTTTAGCAGGGCTCCCATCGTATAGAGTGTCCCATACAACTTATACGTTGGGGTGTCGGTTGTCAAACATCAAAGAATGGCAAGTAAGTGAAAGTACAAAAAATATTACCATTGATTTATAGGGATTACCCCTATAGACCAAGGGGTCGTTTTGTAAGTCCTATCGTATAAAACGTCCCATACCATTTTATACGTTAGGTGGCATGTTTATGCTATGACACACAATTATGCTATGAAATGCACAAGCAAGTGCAACACACCCACCGACTCCATGCGCATAGACCTTTAGTTCCCCCTGTTCGGGCGACTAGCTTCACCCCCAGGAACCTCCTTTGTGGCAAACGGAGACAGTGAGTCGGGCCCCCCACTCCTAGGCGGGTAACCACACTACCAGGCCTAGCCCTTCCGTACGCCCCTAGAAGAACACAACCTAGAGTATCCGCGTACTTGTGCTGGCTGTACCCACCAGGCTTTCCTTGGCTAAGTGTCCCACACCGCCGAGTCAACGTACCACTGTCGGTGTGATCGATCGCCTAGTACCGATGACCCACCACTTTTATGCACATGCAATCATGAAAATTATATTTGTACAAGTTCTCCAGTTACCGAGCCTCCAGCTCTCTAGGCTACCAAGCATATACCAAGTCCCCGAGCATCCCGCTCCCTGGACTTCCCAATTACAAACCAACCACCATCAATACTAGTAGGCCCTTAGACCACGGACCTACTCTACCCATTCCATGCCATTTCTTCTTCCTAAGTGTACAAGTGTAGGTATGAGGTAGAACTATTAATAGGGTTACTCTTGATCATTTTATTTCTAAGAGTTAAGGTTAACCTTGGACTTCCCGAGGTTTACCCGGTGAAGGGCTCGCAGCGGTACTAGGAGCTATGATGGGGTGAATCCCAAAACTCCCTTTCCAAGGCACTTATTATAATTGATTAATTCCCTTAACCCATTCCCTTATCATATTACAGTGGGCTAATCCTAGGGTGACTTTGACTCTTCCTCTTCTCGGGGAGGACGGTCTTCCGTCGAACCCGAACACTACTTATCGCAAGTCAATCACCCTACCCATCCAGACTTCCAATAATGAACTTGATTTAACTCACACTATCCAAACCAGCAATCTACCAAATTTCCATCTCCCCAAGCTCATTACCCACTCTAGTTCGGCTTCTGCAGTTTTTACTAAACGCAGACCATCCTAAGCTTTATGAGGTATGCAAGGGGTGGTACTCCCATCTGTCTTCCGATTCCCATATAATATTTACTGAAGGTCTACCCTGACCTAATTAGTCTAAATCCTGAAAATAATGATTTTCCTATTTTTCGGGCATTTAATTTATTTATTCTAAGATTTCAAATGCCCTAGTATGAAAATGAAGTGCACTAACGAGCCAACAATAAATCATCATAAAATCAGTAAAAATCATATAAGGCATTTAAACAGTAATTCCAAATTTTGAGAAATTCCATAGGTGTTTAGGCCTATATTCCCTAATTTACCATTTTAGGCCACTTTTAGTATATTATGAAGGAAGTACTGAAAATATATATCTAAAAATCCCAAGAAAATTATAGAAGCTATGTAGTGACCTAAAACCATCATAAACCAAGTACCATAATTTTTCTCCATCAATTGAACTCTGAATTTATTTTAACTCAAGATACTAATTTTCCTAACTTAATGAAGGCGGTACTGTTTTTATCCATCTAAAATTCCAGAGAAAATTACACGGTGTCTATCATAGTATTAGACACCCACTGACCAAATTTCATAATTTTCCAATTAATAATTGGGCACTATTTGTATTTTTGACTAAATATCACAATTAGTACATTAAAGAATAAAGTACCCAAAATAATCAGATAAAATTTCCAAGAAAATTACAGAAATTATATCATGCTATAAGATGCCCTAATCCAAGATTTCATAATATTCCAGTGAACAGAAAATTCCATAATCATCAAAATAAATATCTAGGGCACAATTAGAGTTGTAAATAAAGTACTATATAAATTAAACCAAAAATCTCAACAAAAATATATTATGTCTACTTGGACCGTAAAATCACTCTACCCAAATTTTACTATATTTATAGTTCGGTTGATAGCTTAATAAATCAAATAGAGGTTGGTGACCTAAACTAGGGTTAGGGTTTGAGGTGGCCTAAATGTCTCCAAATACTATAATATTTTCACCAGAGGCCTTGAATATCTCTATGGTCCTCTCCACCAAATTTCAAGTCAGTCCAAGGTCATTTGACCCCATGACCTTCACAACCCTACAAATTCCCATTAAGGTACCTACCCTAGGGTTTTAGGGCTACCCTACACCAAACCACTCCAAACTCCCTTGGAGGGTGTGTCATGCCCAAACAAGTCAGTGACCAAAATATCAGCCCCTGTTGAGGCGATATGGCCACTTAAATACCAAGGGGGTGTTTGATCCTAAATTATCCTATAAGGATCATCCTAGGGTTGAACACAACCCTATTCAAAACATCTCCAAATGAGATGAAACTTTTACCAGAACCTAATGATAAACCCAAGGACCACTCACCAAAATTTGGGAGGGTTTGGAAGTCATTTAGCCATCTAATTAAATTATACTAGGATTATTAAATTTTTCTAAAACCTATAGAAAAACATCCTCCATAAATTCTCATTTTTGGATAGCGCCTAGATATATGTAAGATTAGGCCACACCCCAAATTTCAAGTCATCTTGATGACTGGATTGGAGTGGAGAATTTTTCTAAGGTCAAGACAGCCCTATGGATAGACCTCACCAAAAAGAGTGCTGTGGTCTAACCAGGACTCCAAATCGAGTGAAATCAATTTTGAATTAAAGTAGACTTCAAGGTCTACATTGTCTATGTTGACCACTTTTTATGTTTCAGCCCCTACAGGCTATAATTTTCAGTTTCAACCTAGTGTACAGTAAAAGGGAATTAATTCCTAACTATATAATATATAATATAATCAAATAACACTGTTCATCTTCTTCTTTACCCGAACCCGAACAGAACCAGAAAAAAAACAACTATTCTGTAGCTTTTCTAAAGCTATTTCCCGGACACCCAACCATCTCCCTGGCCGGCCACCACCACCACCACCTCAGTTGAGGCGAGGGCTACCGTCGGGCGGCGGTACGACCGCCGGAGAGGCGGTTTCCGGCGAACTCGCCACCATGAAAATTTCGGAAAACCATGGAAACGCTCACCCGATCTGGCTCTTTTGAGACCGATATCTCTCCTAACGATTTCTAAGATCTATCCACAGAGGAAGAGGGAGGGGAGGACCTTGTTCGCGGTTTGAAGGCGAGATGGACGTCGGACTATCATGGCGCGGTGGTGGCGTCGCCGGAAATTCTTCAACAGCAAGGGGAGGAATCTGAATCCGTTTGATCAAACGTGTAACCTTATCCTCTTGCTCCAAGGGGGCTTTTATTGATTTCCCAATGGGGAGGGGAAAGGATGAAACATTCATGGCCATGAATGTTTCTTCTTAATAATGTTTCGGTTATGATGCAGGGAAGAAGAAAAGGTGGAAGATGAATTGCTGATCCAGGTGGCGATTTCCTATTGGACCTCACTCTCTCATTCTATTAAATAATTAAAGACAGAAACGGCTAATAAATATTCCTGCTATACATTCCATAATCAGAATTGATTAAGACGTCGGTTACCGAGATTTAAAGTCTGGCTGACGTTTCGGCCTTGGTCACGGGCGTGACACATAATTCACGGGCGTGACAGGCCCGAATGGCCAGTTCTGGGTTCGACGATTGTCGAACTGAGATCGACGATCATCGAAGGGTGGTCACGCCCTAGGTCACGGGCGTGACACATGGGTCACGGGCGTGACAGGTCCGGGCGGCCAATTCTGGGTGGGTTCGACGACCGTCGAACTGAGGTCGACGATCGTCGAAGGGTGGTCACGCCCTAGGTCACGGGCGTGACATATGGGTCACGGGCGTGACATGGCCATGAGGCAAAATCCATGCTCAGCGATCGTCGCGCTGAGATCGACGGTCGCCGAAGGGGGTCACGCCCTTGGTCACGGGCGTAACACCTGGGTCACGGGCGTGACAGGGCTAGGTTGAAAATTCTGCGGCCGATGATCGTCTACCTGAGATCGACGATCGTCGATGGAGTCACGCCCTAGGTCACGGGCGTTACACCTGGGTCACGGGCGTGACATGGCCGGGTTGAAAATTCTGCACCCGACGATCGTCTCCCTTAGATCGACGATCGTCGAATGAGTCACGCCCTAGGTCACGGGCGTGACGGGTCGGTCACGGGCGTGACCAACCCGTGACCCGAAATCTTGGTCGATTTATTTCAATTTTTGGGCTTCCTAGGGTTCTGTCACAACCAACCGACTCCTAGGGGTCTAGCCGGAAATGGGATGTTACAATTCCCAATAAACAAAACAAAGATTTCGTCCCCGAAATCAAGGTTAAGCCTACGGGGCTCCAATCTGGAGAAAAAGGCTTGTAACATCCCATGAGAGTTGAAAGATCTGCATCTCTGCGTTATGTTTGTAGTGAGCGATTTTGATTCTAAGACCAATTCGTCCAATTTTCAAGGTATATACCCCAATAAACAAAGGATTAGCCCGTATTCTTGAAATTTCGGTCTTATTGGTTTAAAATAGGAACGCAAATTGATTGTCCAGAGGGGTTGTGAGGTATACCTGACCGAAAAGTTCCGGGTACTTTTGTCGTATCAAGTCCTGTGGCTCCCATGTATGCTTCTCCTGCCCATGCTTGTTCCAGAGAACCTTGACTAACGGAACCTTCTTTCGACGCAAGGTCCGTACTCCTCTGCCATCGATCCGAATCGGCTCCAGGTGAACTGACCAGTCCGAAGCTACCGGTCCATCTGTAGTCAAAATCTGCTGCTCCGGGCGCAGTAAAGACCTCCTAAGTGAAGAAACGTGGAATAAGTCGTGCAGAGCTGCCAGCTCTAGTTGCAACTCCAACCTGTAAGCTAGGGCCCCGATCCGTTCCAGGATCCTGTAAGGGCCCATATACCTAGGGCTGAGCTTGTTCCTCCGACCACGCACCTATGAAACTCCATGCATGGGCCGGATCTTCAAAAACACTCAGTCCCCCACTTGAACTCCACCTGACGATGTCGGGCGTCATAATACTTAGCTTGTCTGCTCTACGCCTCTATCATCCTTTCTCTGATTAGTCTCACCTAAGCCTCGGCGTCTTCGACAAAATCCGATCCCAATGCCTTCGATCCTCGTCCGAAATCCAAGAAAGTGGGGTCCTTCTTCTCCTTCCATACCAGGCTTCGTAAGGTGCCATCCTGATGTTGGACTGGTAGCTATTGTTATAGGAGAACTTGATCAAGGGTAGGAGCTTCTCCCATGGTTCCCCGTGGCCCAAAATGCATAGCCTCAGAAGACCTTTCAGTGTCCGATTGGTGCGTTCTATCCGCCCGTCCGTCTGGGGATGGAATGCGGTGCTGAAGGTCAATCGCGTGTCTAAATAAGCAAGCACGGATCTCCACTCCCTGGAAGTGAACCAGCCATCCCGATCCGACACGATTGTCTTGGGCACCACGTGGTATCGAACAAACTGCTCCACAAATCTCCGCACAAGTACCCCCCACAGAGTCATCCTTCTTGATCGGAATGAATCTGACCACCTTCGTCAACCGATCGACGATGACCCAAGTCGAGTCGTTTCCCGTCCATGATCGGGGAAGTCCATGAATAAAATCCATCGCGATGTCCTCGAATTTCCACTCCGGGTGTACTTGTTCTGAGATACATCATCCTTCTGATGATACAACCTAGCGATTAAATCTTTACCTTCTCAGATATCTCGATTCCTGTTACCCGTCACCTAATTTCACGTGATAACAGTTAATTCTCGTAATTATTCCATCTTATTGCCATGTCATTGTCTTGGTAATGCTATGGGTAATCATTCCAACCATGTTTGTTACGCCACTTTCCCAAACTAGGTCCAAGGGAACCCAAGCCAATACTAGTTTGCCCAATAAACAAAATTTTAGCCCCCAATAAACAAAAGATCAGCCCCTAACTATCTTGGGCTAAGTATCTTTGATATTACCCTGTTACATCTGTCCTAGCTGGGTGCACAATCCCTAAGGCATCAATCTTCGACTTGGGGTTCCACCCTGAAACTCATTAATATACTCCATACTTTAAACTCTCTGAGTCACATCTACGACAACCTTATCCGGGTCAAAATGTTCCCAATCCCAAATGGGTATCTTCCGAACTCGAATTCCTATCCGACCCTCAGTGGTTGT
The DNA here is from genome assembly GCA_039513925.1 of Platanthera zijinensis. Lineage (NCBI taxonomy): Eukaryota > Viridiplantae > Streptophyta > Magnoliopsida > Asparagales > Orchidaceae > Platanthera > Platanthera zijinensis. The sequence continues at coordinate 110,718,243 of CM077093.1, read as the reverse complement.
CTTGGTGGTTGCCTCCAAGTAATTTTATTACCGGTATTGAGGGTTAAGACTACTTGTCTTTTACCATTCTGCTAATGTATTATTGGTCTCAATTCTCCTTAAAGTAGTCTACCGCTTTGAGTAATCCTTGATTGGGATAGTAGGGACACCTGAGTTTACGTCTTAGGTAGTCATCCTCGTGCTAAACTCCTCCTTTATTCTCACTGGGTATCTCCGAACCTTAACCAAGTTCATACCCATGGTCTATTTTGAACTAGGGCATACTATAAATTGTCATGGTTAGTCACGATTCCTAGTTGGTTGAGTCTAAGTCGTTGGTTAGAGGATGATAAGACGAGATCTTCGCAGCCGGAGATGTTCCTTGCTGGGGGCAGGGTAGGTCACAGGCTACAAAGAAGGATTCCAATTAATGATGAAGTGGACTTTTACATGTGATTTCCCTTATGGGCACACCACTGCTTCCGCTGCTTAGTTTGTCCCCAAACTAAACTCAAGCGGGGGTGACCCAGGGTTAGTGGACTGCTACTTTTCCGATCGAGGTTTCCCTCTGATACCACTTGTAAGACCCCCTTTTTTTCTTTTTAAACACCGGGGGTCTTAGCCCAGAACTGCCGCTTTGCGGTGGCACCGGCTCACGGGAAGGCCGCCACTACAAAACGCCAATTCTGCCGGCCCTTTTCGATCGCAGTACAGTAGCATAAAGAAGTAAAAGCAAGTCCACAATAATCACATGTATATAAATAAAACTCCACGAAGGGAGTGTCCACAATAATAATATATCAGAGTACAAAAGGAGGGCATATGCCCGGTACATCATATCCTCACTACAAGTAACTCGCGGAAGCAAAACTAAAACTAAGCGTCACCGTAACTGTCACTGAACCGAGAGCACCCAAGCTAGACTGGCCCATCTCCATAGACTCCGTGCTCTGCTGGTGCTGCATCTCTGGGTGCTTCTTCCTTTTTGGCCTGCCGTCGTCGCCTTGCAATCCACGTCTGCGTCTACGTCTCCGGCCTCCTGGCTGCTGAGCTGGAGGGATCCCACCCATCAAGGGGCATTTAACCCGTGTATGTCCCGGCTGGTGACAATGGTAACATGGTCGCGGGGTCAACTCTGTCAGAAACTGCAACATCCGGGACCCTTCTATTTGGTACACCTAAAATGTTGTGGTTCGAAAACCGTTAGTCATAAAGACTAAGCCCTATCACCCCCTACCCCTTCCCCCATGGCTCCTAGGTACCGAGCGGAGAGGAAGAAAGGGAAGGACATGAAGGTGGAGATTAAATCAAGAAAACAGATGGCAGCGGAACTAATCTAGCAGTTATATAATAAAAACGGTAATAACAGAAAGTAGGAAATGTAACCTTAACTTATATGTGAAAGCGCGTAAGCCAAGGGATCTTTAGCAGGGCTCCCATCGTATAGAGTGTCCCATACCACTTATACGTTGGGGTGTCGGTTGTCAAACAGCAAGGAATGGCAAGTAAGTCAAATTACAAGAAATATAGCCAATGATTTATAGGGATTACCCCTATAGACCAAGGGATCGTTTTGCAAGGCCTATCGTATAAAACGTCCCATACCATTTTATACGTTAGGTGGCATGTTTATGCTATGACACACAATTATGCTATGAAATGCACAAGCAAGTGCAACACCCCCACCGACTCTATGCGCACAGACCTTTAGTTCCCCCTGTTCGGGCGGCTAGCTTCACCCCTAGGAACCTCCGTTGTGGCAAACGGAGACAGTGAGTCGGGCCCCCCACTCCTAGGCGGGTAACCACACTACCAGGCCTAACCCTTCCGTACGCCGCTAGAAGAAACCTAGAGTATCCGCGTACTTGTGCTGGCTGTACCCACCAGGCTTTCCTTGGCTAAGTGTCCCACACCGCCGAGTCAACGTACCGCTGTCGGTGTGATCGATCGCCTAGTACCGATGACCCGCCACTTTTATGCACATGCAATCATGAAAATTATATTTGTACAAGTTCTCCTGTTACCGAGCCTCCAGCTCTCTAGGCTACCAAGCATATACCAAGTGCCCGAGCATCCCGCTCCGTGGACTTCCCAATTACAAACCAACCACCATCAATACTAGTAGGCCCTTAGACCACGGACCTACTCTACCCATTCCATGCCATTTCTTCTTCCTAAGTGTACAAGTGTAGGTGTGAGGTAGAACTATTAATTGGGTTACTCTTGATCATTTAATTTCTAAGAGTTAAGGTTAACCTTGGACTTCTCGAGGTTTACCCGGTGAAGGGCTCGCAGCGGTACTAGGAGCTATGATGGGGTGAATCCTAATACTCCCTTTCCAAGGCACTTATTATAATTGATTGGTTCCCTTAACCCATTCCCTTTTCATATTACAGTGGGCTAATCCTAGGGTGACTTTGACTCTTCCTCTTCTCGGGGAGGACGGTCTTCCGTCGAACCCAAACACTACTTATCGCAAGTCAATCTCACACCCTACCCATCCTGACTTCCAATAATGAACTTGATTTAACTCACACTATCCAAACCATCAATCTACCAAAATTCCATCTCCCCAATCTCATTACCCACTCTAGTTCGGCTTCTGCAGTTTTTACTAAACCCAGACCATCCTAAGGTTTATGAGGTATGCAAGGGGTGGTACTCCCATCTATCTTCCGATTCCTATATAATATTTACTGAAGGTCTACCCTGACCTAATTAGTCTAAATCCAGAAAATAATGATTTTCCTATTTATCGGGCATTTAATTTATTTATTCTAAGATTCCAAATGCCCTAGTATGAACTTGAAGTGCACTAATGAGCCAACAATAAATCATCATAAAATAAGTAAAAATCCTATAAGACATTTAAACAGTAATTCCAAATTTTGAGAAATTCCAGAGGTGTTTAGGCCTATATTCTCTAATTTACCATTTTAGGCCGCTTTTAGTATATTATGAAGGAAGTACTGAAAATATATATCCAAAAATCCCAAGAAAATTATAGAAGCTATTTAGTGACCTAAAACCATCATAAACCAAGTACCATAATTTATCTCCATCAATTGAACTCTGAATTTCTTTTAACTCAAGATACTAATTTTCCTAACTTAATGAAGGAGGTACTGTTTTTATCCTTCTAAAATTCCAGAGAAAATTACACGGTGTCTATCATAGTATTAGACACCCACTGACCAAATTTCATAATTTTCCAATTAATAATTGGGCACTATTTGTATTTTTGACTATATATCACAATTAGTACATTAAAGAATAAAGTACCCAAAATAATCAGATAAAATTTCCAAGAAAATTACAGAAATTATATCATGCTGTAAGATGCCCTAATCCAAGATATCATAATATTCCAGTGAACAGAAAATTCCATAATCATCAAAATAAATATCTAGGGCACAATTAGAGTTGTAAATAAAGTACTGTATAAATTAAACCAAAAATCTCAACAAAATTATATTATGTCTACTTGGACCATAAAATCACTCTACCCAAATTTTACTAGATTTGTAGTTCGGTTGATAGCTTAATAAATCAAATAGAGGTTGGTGACCTAAACTAGGGTTAGGGTTTGAGGTTGGCTAAATGTCTCCAAATACTATAATATTTTCACCAGAGGCCTTAAATAGTTCTATGGTCCTCTCCACCAAATTTCAAGTCAGTCCAAGGTCATTTGACCCCATGACCTTCACAACCCCACAAATCCCCATTAAGGTACCTACCCTAGTGTTCTAGGGCTACCCTACACCAAACCACTCCAAACTCACTTGAAGGGTGTGTAATGCCCAAAAAAGTCAGTGACCAAAATATCAGCCCCTGTTGAGGCGATATGGCCACTCAAATACCAAGGGGGTGTTTGATCCTAAATTATCCTATAAGGATCATCCTAGGGTTGCACACAACCCTATTCAAAACATCTCTAAATGAGATGAAACTTTTACCAAAACCTAATGATAAACCCAGGGACCACTCACCAAAATTTGGGAGGGTTTGGAGGTCATTTAGCCATCTAATTAAATTATACTAGGATTATTAAACTTTTCTAAAAACTATAGAAAAACATTCTCCAAAAATTCTCATTTTTGGATAGCACCTAGATATAGGTAAGATTAGGCCACACCCCCAAATTTCAAGTCATCTTGATGACTGGATTGGAGTGGAGAATTTTTCTAAGGTCAAGACAGCCCTATGGATAGACCTCACCAAAAAGAGTGCTGTGGTCTAACCAAGACTCCAAATCGAGTGAAATCAATTTTGAATTAAAGTAGATTTCAAGGTCTACATTGTCTATGTTGACCACTTTTTATGTTTCAGCCCCTACAGGCTATAATTTTCAGTTTCAACCTAGTGTACAGTAAAAGGGAATTAATTCCTAACTATATAATATATAATATAATCAAATAACACTGTTCATCTTCTTCTTTACCCGAACCCGAACAGAACCAGAAAAAAAACAACTATTCTGTAGCTTTTCTAAAGCTATTTCCCGGACACCCAACCATCTCCCTGGCCGGCCACCACCACCACCACCTCAGTTGAGGCGAGGGCTACCGTCGGGCGGCGGTACGACCGCCGGAGAGGCGGTTTCCGGCGAACTCGCCACCATGAAAATTTCGGAAAACCATGGAAACGCTCACCCGATCTGGCTCTTTTGAGACCGATATCTCTCCTAACGATTTCTAAGATCTATCCACAAAGGAAGAGGGAGGGGAGGACCTTGTTCGCGGTTTGAAGGCGAGATGGACGTCGGACTATCATGGCGTGGTGGTGGCGTCGCCGGAAATTCTTCAACAGCAAGGGGAGGAATCTGAATCCATTTGATCAAACGTGTAACCTTCTCCTCTTGCTCCAAGGGGGCTTTTATAGATTTCCCAATGGGGAGGGGAAAGGATGAAACATTCATGGCCATGAATGTTTCTTCTTAATAACATTTCAGTTATGATGCAGGGAAGAGGAAAAGGTGGAAGATGAATTGCTGATCCAGGTGGCAATTTCCTATTGGACCTCACTCTCCCATTCTATTAAATAATTAAAGTCAGAAACGGCTAATAAATATTCCTGCTATACATTCCATAATCAGAATTGATTAAGACGTCGGTTACCGAGATTTAAAGTCTGGCTGACGTTTCGGCCTTGGTCACGGGCATGACACATAAGTCACGGGCATAACAGGCCCGAATGGCCAGTTCTGGTTTCGTCGATCGTCGAACTGAGATCGACGATCGTCGAAGGGTGGTCACGCCCTAGGTCACGGGCGTGACACATGGGTCACGGGCGTGATAGGACCGGGTGGCCAATTCTGGGTTCGACGACCGTCGAACTGAGGTTGACGATCGTCGAAGGGTGGTCACGCCTTAGGTCACGGGCGTGACATATGGGTCACGGGCGTGACATGGCCATGAGGCAAAATCCGCGCTCGGCGATCATCGCGCTGAGATCGACGGTCGCCGAAGGGGGTCATGCCCTTGGTCACGGGCGTGACACCTGGGTCACGGGCGTGACAGGGCTAGGTTGAAAATTCTGTGCCCGACGATCGTCTACCTGATATCGACGATCGTCGAAGGAGTCACACCCTAGGTCACGGGTGTGACACCTGGGTCACGGGCGTGACATGGCCGGGTTGAAAATTCTGCGCCCGACGATCGTCTCCCTGAGATCGACGATCGTCGAATGAGTCACGCCCTAGGTCACGGGCGTGACGGGTCGGTCACGGGCGTGACTAACCCGTGACCCGAAATCTTGGTCGATTTATTTCAATTTTTGGGCTTCCTAGGGTTCTGTCACAACCAACCGACTCCTAGGGGTCTAGCTGGAAATGGGATGTTACACTTGGCTGGGCCGGAGCATGGTGGGATGCGGTCGACTCTGCCACCTTCCCTTTTTCCTCATAAGTTGCTCCTTGCCTCCTCTCAGACTTTGCACGTCTGCTCCAACATTCTCTTGGAAAATGTCCCACCTTTCACCAGTTGTAACAGGCTCCTGGGGCTTGACTAGGGTTTGCCCCCATCGTACCAGGCGAAGTGGTTGAGCTCGAAGTCTTCTGCTTCTTGTTCCACCTACGGAAACCTGACTTTGAATTTGGCACTTTAAACTCTGACTTCTTCTCCACTGGCTCCTTCTTCTCTTGAACTTTCCTTGTAACCCTTTTCGAATACAAAGCCGCATTTACCAAGGCTAGGAAGCCCTGTGCCTTAGGCCCAGTAAGGAGTACTTGTAGGTCGCTCCGTAGACCCTCATAAAATTGGTTTGTCTTCCTCTCTTCTTCAGTAAACATAGCACCAGCAAAACGACCTAACCGAGTAAACTCGTGGTGATACTCATCCATGCTACTCGCTCCCTGAGTCAACCCAAGGTACTTATTCTCCAACTCAAGCTTCTTGGTAGAATGTAGGTATCTGGCCAAGAACAACCTTGATAATTCTTCCATCAGTACGTCAGCAAGTTGTCTTCCCACTAAGAGATGAACCTCCAACTTATCCCACCACATCCTTGCCTAACCGGCCAATAGGAAGGTCGTTATTGTGGTCTTCTGCCACTCTGTAGTTTCTGTGGCGGTCATGACCCTCTTCATCGTAGAGAGCCAATCCTCAGCTTGAGTTGGCATTCCCAACCGATCGAATATCGGAGGATTAAAGCTCATCATTTGCTTGTGCTGCTTCTCCGTGGCTCTTCTTGGTACTACCGGATCAACAACCCCATGCTCTACTACTCCTGGCACTGCCACTCTAATCGGTTCTTGCTCATTAACAGGTGGTGCGTGCTACACATGCTGGGCATTTATCATGCCAAAAACTGCTTCAGCCACCAATCTGATGGTTTTTGATGGAGGTGTTGTAGGCACGTCTTTTGGTGCACTACTTTCCGCTAATTGTAGATGCTCCGATTCCCCCGCATCGCTTCTAGACACCTATAATAGCATAAACCCTTGATTAGGTGACACACAAATTGCTAAAAGCAATCATTGGAACACTTAGGTTCCCAAAACAAATGCATTTTTTCATTCCTAAGAGGACATTCAAGGGTTCTTTTATGTTATAACGATGATACACATACATGTGCTCACCACCCCTTAAAAAAATTCGCCCACGAATTCGATTACAGACGACCGACACCCTAGTATGATACAAAATTATAACACCCCTATCCGTTGTATGACATATAACAGAAGGTCCAACTGGAACCCGACGCCATATACCACTAACAGTCAGAGGGGTTACCGAATAATACAAAATTCTCAACTACTCGTCCTAACACAGAGCATTATAGCGGAAGCTTTTAAACAGTTAATAGAACCCAAAATTTGCACAAGCATGGCATGAATGTCCACTAACCAAAATAGGAATGAAATAAAATGAATACACAGAAGAGCACATGGCCTTATGACCTTACAAAGTTTCTCTTAACAAGGTATTATCTTACAAACATCGGCTCGCAGGCCGGCCATACATGACAGAAAGTAAAAAATAACACTTCACTTCGGACTTCGAGGGCATGCACAGCATCTTAGGCTTCAACCCGCTACTTGGCGCTTGGTTCCGCAGCACCTGCAAGCAATTATTCCACCACATGGTAGCAAATAGAGCAACGGTCAGCTAAAGCTGACCAAATTATAATTGCCCTGCCCCCTAAATAGGGGCGGCAGTGCTCTTTCCCTACATATCGTTAGCCCAGCTAAATAATAAAGTACAAATAAATACTTTCGCCACAGGTGTAGGCTTGCTCGGCCAAACACCTCGTTCACTCAGGGCACATTCACGGTGAATCCGGTAAATTCCGTGGCTTCACCACCATCCTAAGGATGGCAAGATATGTGAGCATCTTTGAGTCCTTCCGACTGTAGTCCAAGACTCCCGACTATCCCAATGGCCAGTTCCACTTTAGGGCCTCTAGCACCGAACCACATAGCCCAGGTCCGTTTCCACCCATCTGTTGCTCACGCCGCCTAGTCACTTTAAGAAGTACGTGCGGACCAAGCTTCACTCGGATCCTAAATCATTACCAAACAGCACATAACCCAGTTATGTTAAAGGCTGACTCCCTGGCCGCCAAGTTAGCAGAATAACATTTCCACTTAATTTTCTGGGTGCGCCTTGGAGTTAATCTCCAAGGATCCCTGCCGTAATCTACCGCGTAGAAACGAAAAAACAACGCACGGAGTCTTCTCCGGCTATTCATGCAATGCAACATCACTGATCCAGACAAACACATCTGGGTAGGCTTTACACACAATGCCTATGCCCGTACTTCGATTCCGGACTCTAACAAGGGGGACTTCACATATCTACCCCAAGGAACACCGCACACTCACCGCACACTCGCGAGAGCGGGATTTCCCATGCAAAGGAAGAAAAGCTTCAAGTGCTCAAGTTGAAAATCGTTACCCTTGAAGTTCGCTTCAGCGCCATGAAAAACTAGTCGGATAGAAAGCTTCACAAAGGAATTCTCTCCACGGATCCAGTCTCGGTTCTAAGATTAGAGCTCCAATGCTCCGCCGGCGGCCGGATTCCTTCCTTCCTTCTTCCTTGTTCTCTTCTCTCTCTAACTTCTTAGAAAGAGGGAGATAAGGATGGAATGAGGAAATAAAACCTCTAATCTTGGACAAAACACAAGTAGGAACTCATCTCGGCCGTTGGATCATATTTAGAGAAAATGAACGGCTCAGATTAGCCTGAAATCTTTAATCTTGGGCCGAACACAGCTTTTCACATGGCAGTGTTCCAGGCCGTGTGCCTCGATCCAGCCACCCAAATCGAGCTCAGAAAAGGACACGGGTTGGGACACGCCCTTATCCCAACCTGGCATGCCCGTGTCGGGTCTTCGATACGCCCGTATCCAGGGGCCGTGTCTCCAATAACCGCCATGCCAACCGTCACGTCGCTTGGTGGACACAGGTGACGACACGCCCATGTCGGATTTTACTTGCCCGTGTTAACCAGTACACGGCCTTGTTCCACAGTCGACACCAAAACCCAAAAAATTCCAGAGAAGTACATGGCTATTTGGCACGCCCGTGTCCCATGCCGTGTGCACTGACACGCCCAGGGACACGCTCGTGTCCCAGGCCGTGTCCTTCACTGGACGACCTGAGCATGACACGGTCGTGTGACACGCCCGTGTCACAGGCCGTGTTCACCCTACCAAGGTCCAAACTTGGTACAAACGCCGCCCGATTCAACACTAATTTTTGGGGTGTTACAACAGTACTATTTGCGTGCAGCAGCGGATAAAGCATTGAATGCGGCAGCAGGCTTCGGGATGAGGGTGACATGCCCTGTGATATGCCCAAGAAGGGCGTATTAGAGGGGCGTGAGAGTGGATTTTTTGTGGGAAATTCCATCTGGCAGCTATGAACCTTGGGATCAGGCTACACGCCCAGTGATACGCCTAGGGAGGGCGTGTCAGGGGGGCGTGTCACAGGATTTTTGACTGAAAACTTGTGGAAACCTGCAAAAATAGAAAATAAACATTAGTTATATTATTTACATAAAAATAAACCTAAAAATTCATAAAGAAAGTGATTTAAAATGAAAATAATATATTTTTACCCTAATAAATTAAGCTAAAATATGCATCATCAAATTCCCCCATACTTATTATTTTGCTTGTCCTCAAGCAAAGACTACGAGTTAGGGAAAATAAAGAGAATTAATTGAAAATTTTAAAAATGCTATAAACGAGTAAGACGGGAATTTAGAGCTAGAGAATTTTTTAAAAAGAACAAAAAATTCCTACTTTAACTTAGCACATAATTTTATAAATTTTACTAAATATAAAAATAGATCATCCCAAATTTTTACAAAATTAAAACTTAATAAAGCAACTAGTAAAAAGCGCATTGAGTTACTACTAAAGTCTAAGAGACAAATTAAAACCATAGTCAATCAAGAGAAAGTTCAATATTTCTATAAAAAAAAACACTTACTCAATCTAGTTTCTTGCTACTATACTAAAAAGTAAACGTAGGAAGCATGAATCACTAGGGCTTTAATTAGGCGTACAGTTAGGCTTAGGTTTTGAATGGTGCAATATTAAAAAAGATAAACACGAGGGGTATTTGCACACTTAAAACAAAAAGAAATGAGTTCGCCAAAATAAATGCTAGCCATAATAAATACTCTTTTCTTTTCTTTTACTTTTTTAATCAAATATTTTTTTCTTCATTTTTCATTTTTCATACTTAAATATTTCCACTTTTGTAGCAAAAGATTGTACAAAGATTTTCCACTAATTTTTTCAAAAAGATGCACATTAGCAATTAAAGCACAAAAACAAATTTAAAGCGTGCGAATAGGTAAGCTATCTGGCCGTGGTGAAATAAAAAGTGGGGCTACAAAAAGGAAAGGAAAAGGCACAAAAATGGCTAGCAACGATTATTTTTAGGCGGGGTGCAAAAGCACAAACGTTTCAAAAAAATGCCTAAATAATTTTCATGCTTCCTAAATATACTCAAAGTAAATCTTTGAAATTTCAAAAGAGCATAAACATAAACAATAGAAAATAGAGAATTTGCTTTCATGAAAACAATGATAATAAGCGTCTAGACCGGTTTGTGTCTACTACACTTTATACTAATTAACGTTTAAAAAGATTTTAATAAGGAAAAATAAAGGATGATAGGCTTTATAAAAGTAAAAGAGATAAAAGAAAGGCTAAGGAAGAGTGAAGAAAATTTCAAGAAATTTTTTAAAAATAGCATACAACCCTAAATGGGAACACTGCATGAGTCAACATACTACACGCTTAACCTGTTTAAACAGAAAATTAATCTATTTTATTCTAACTAAGCAAGTAGACATGAGCTTAAAAAAATAATAAAATGCAAAGTAGTCGGGTACTAATTGATTTGCCAAAAACTACCTCAAATTTAATTTGGGATTTGTTTCAAAAATTTTTATATATATATTTTTTGGATTTTTCAAAAAAATATTATATATATAGATATATATATATATATATATTTCTAAAATATTTATAATTTTTTTTTTATTTTTCTAAAGTTAACTACTAAGGGAACACTCCCCCATACTTAAAGTTAAACATTGTCCCCAATGTTTAAAGTTAAGTATAAAGAGAGTGGAGAAAAGAGAGAAAAAAGAAAAAGAAATGCAAAGAGAAGGAAAAGATGCTTACCTATCGCTTGATGCACAGACATTGAAAAATGCGTCCCCCCAAACTTGAGCTAAAGAACGACTTGAGTCAAAGTTTAGAGGCGAGAAGCGGCACAAACACGCGGGAGCTTATTCCTGCACAAAATGAAATAAAAACAAAACAAAACAAAAGATAAGCAAGGGGTTCCTCCCAAGAGAGCCCTTTTTTTAAAACGTCGTTGAGCTCGACGTTGTTGGTTAGCTAAATGGAAAATAAAAAGAGAAATGTAATGAAAGCTTGCGTAATATGCGTTTCGGCGCGAGTGCCAATACATTTTTTAAGAAAATATTTTTTTTTTTGTATTTTTATATTTTTTAAATTATACAAAAAGTAAAAAGATTTAGAAAAAGAAAATTTGTTAGTAAAAGAAAATAAACTATTAGAAGGGGAAAAAGAAGAAGATTTAGAAACTAAATAAGAAGGAAGAGTAAAAGAAGAAAAGAAAGTGGAATTTTCGCAAGGAGGGGGGAGAAGAAAAAGAAGAAGGCGACGGTTGTTGATCACAAGAAAATGTTGGGATAGAAAGATCTGGTTGTTCCGATTGAATATCAAACATTTCCGTAGATTGGGAGCAAATCGGGATATCCGAAAAATCAATCACCTCGGAAGATCGAACACAAGAAAGTTCTTCTTCTTCGAAAACTTGAAATAAAATAGGGATATCGGGGGAAATTTCCTCCTCGAGAGGTTGAAAGCATAATGGAATTTCCGAAGATTCATCATACAAAAGATAAATAGGAGGAGGAGGGGAAGTAAAAGATGCGGCCTTAGAAGCTAAATCATCAAAAATCACTTTGAAGTGACCATTGATGCATGCATCAAATGCTACAGAATCAAAAATGACTTCATTTTTACTAGAATAAAAAACTGGAGGCGCGCAAACTTACGGAGAAAAAGCGGAGAAATCTTTAGATGGAATGGCTTGATGATCACCTTGGCCCCAAGAATGATCAGGGTGTTGCCACCCAGAGTAGTTCAAAGTAGGGCAAGGATCAAAATGTCCATTCAAGAAATTTCCGGAAAAATTAAAATCAAAAAAATTCGGAGGAGATGGGTAGGAAGGCGTTGAAAACCATCGTAACCCCATGAAAAAAAATTCGTGGACGGATCAATTTGGCCTAATTTATTTGATCCGGAAGGGATAAAATAATTGGTGGATGAAGGATATCTTACCCAACACTCCTCACGAGAGTGACTGAACTCTCCACAAGAAAAACAAAGACTACACATTAAAAAAATAATCAACCGTGAATGAGGGGTAAGAGAGAGAGAGATAAAAAAAATTATAAAGCTAATAGCTATACTTTTTTCAAAATATCAAAACTGTCCGCGACAATGATGCCAAAAACTTGATATTCAAAATCGCAAAGGTGGAGAGTGGGTTAGAAGAGAAGAGAAGGTGGATGTGGTGGTTGAGAATATTCTCTGATTCTATATCCGATAAAGGCAAGCGTACCTTATCATTTATAGTATAGGATACTAAAGATTAATATCAAGGTCATATTTCCCTAGGGCGTAATGATTACTTCTACTTCGAGGAAATCGCTATTATTTTATCAATTAATTTATATAATAATTTACGAAACTAAAAATAGAAATTAAAATACTAAGCTAAAAAGAAAACTAATTACTTGCAGAATAAAAAGAGTTAGAGCTAGTGATAAAGGGTTAGTACTCAATATAGAATCACTTTGAAATAAGAAAATCAAAATGAAATAACAACTAGTTCTAAATAAAGTAAAACTACCTTGACCATGGAGGTTCCCGAAGTATGAACATACTTTTATCGAAGTCGTGCCCACCTGAGTTTAGGAAGGTCGGACCGAACTCTCGTCTGTATCGGAGACCTAAATCTCACCTTAAGTGGTGAACCCCGCTATTTGATTTCACTTCAATCCAGGATATTTGGATGTCCCCCTCTCTCGAGGGGTGCGTGCTACTCTCTTTACTCTTTGGTGATCGATTAAATCTACGAGCCTCTCGGCTAACTAAGATTGAAAACCAAAATGGAAATGATATACCGACAATATAGTCCCACTAAATAAAAACCAAGAGTAAATCAAAAGTGATTACTTTAAAAAGAAAAAAAGCTAAAACATCATAACTTGATCAACCCATTCTCAGATCATCGCGATCGAGTACAAATGGGGATTAGTTAATCATGACAATAAGGAAAGAGTGGTGTAAATAATAATGGTGCATGAAAACTAAAGAGAGAGAATTAGAGAAAGGAAATGCTAACTACAATTTTTAAAAAAAACAAAGAGGGATTACAACTAGGAACAGAGATTACAAGTGCATAAAAGAAAGCTAACTACTGCTACAACACTAATAAAAAGATAATACAATGAATGGAAGTGCATTACACGAAAATAAAACTAGAAATGGAGGGAGAGAGAGAGCAAAACATGAAAATAAAAGCACTAAAACCCTAAGAAATTAACTAGCAGCACCTCTCCTCTCCCCAAAAGTTGGTCTGGAATGCATGGATTGACCTGGTATTTATAGAGATTTTCACTGGTTTGTCATGTCCCCTATCACGCCCAACGAGGGCGTGTCAGGGGGGCGTGATACGTACAGAATTTACCTCGGGAGCTAAATTCTGGCGGGAATGATGATTGCTTCTGCATAATCATAGACACGCCCTAGGTCATGCCGGTGTAGGGGGGTGTTATAGGAACATCATGTCAAAATAAGCGGTTGGAAATCCATCAGACGTCGGAAAAAGGAAGGACACGCCCATTGACACGCCTATGTAGGGCGTGTTAGGGGGTCTGACTATACTGTTTGCGTACAACAACCGAGAAAGCATTGAATGCTGCGGCAGGCTTCGGAATGAGGGTGACATGCCCTATGACACGCCCAGGGAGGGCGTGTCAGGGGGCCGTGATAGTGGATTTTTGGCAGGAAATTCCATCTGGCAGCTATGAACCTCAGGATCAGGCTACATGCCTTGTAACATGCCCTGGGAGGGCGTGTCAGGGGGCGTGTTAGAGGATTTTTGCCTGAAAACTTGTGGAAACCTGCAAAAATAGAAAACAAACATTAGTTATATTATTAACATAAAAAAAGAAACCTAAAAATACATAAATAAAGAGATTTAAAATGAAAATAATATATTTTACCCATATAAATTAAGCTAAAATATGCATCATCAACGGAGCAAAAAACTTGATGCGTCTGCAAGTGCACCGGTTGCTGTCAAGTAATAATTTTGGGAATAGCTTCCCCGAATGTCAATCTCGAGGGAATTCGGGATTGGTATCGTGATAGCATCGTAAAAAGATCATTACTAAGAGTAATACGAAACAACAAGGGGTTGGCTTTTGATTACTAATGCTATCAAAACAAATTGAAAACTAATGCGGGTCATAAGCACAACTTCGCTTGGCGGATGGAATTAGTTCGGGCCGCTATGTCGTGCTTCATTAGGCGTATGGACGGAGAGCAAGCGGATGGAATGATCACAAGTGTGAATAATAAGGGTCGCAATCACCTCTTCGACTACCAACACTAGCCTTTGTTAGTGTGGTCCTAGTGTGCGAGTTGAGTGGATGTGGATGGAGGCGAGTTCAATATAGCTAACAACAAAGAATGCAACTAGCCAAAACAAACATCATTCATAGACTAATAAAGTAAGTTTCAGTTCATTACAAGCTTAAGAATACACTTCACTATGAGAAAAAGGTAGAATAAACCGATAAGAGGAGAGCGTAGCAGAGGTTCTTGGCCGGAACAGTGGGTTATCAATCAACTTCTTGACTCGAACCATTGGTTGCTTCTAGAGGTAAATGGGTTGTCAATCCACTTGTCTCCCTCCGTCTTCTCTTCTTTCCTTCAATATTTTCTCCCGTCTCCCAAATGAGTTTTTTCGAAAGAGTCTTGTTGCAATCTGCTGGTGGCCGGAAACTATCCGAAGAGTTGACGATGGATTTAGATTGCCGGAGAAAGCTTCCCGGAGGATGGAGATGAGTGGAGGACCTGTGGGGGTGAAAAACGGCGCTTTGCGCGCAACAACGTGGTGTAAAAAAGAAAGGTGTTGACCTAAATCGCAGAGCACTGGCTTAAATACAATAGCAGAAAATCAGAGCGCACGACTAGTGGTCATGCGCACAAATGGTTGATGATCATGCACTATGCTCCAGAGAAACCTGCAGCAGATAGAAAAAATAATTTATATGTGCACGATCAGAGGCGCATGACAGGTGGTCGTGCGCACAGGATCCCATGATAGTGCGATTAGCAAAGACATAACTCTAGAGAAACTGGGATAACGTGCACGAGCTATGGAGCATGACCGATGGTCATGCACACTATGTCCAATGGTTGTGTGATTGCCCCAGACAGAATTTTGAAAAGTTGAGAATAGTACACACGATCAGTGGCTCACGACCAGTTGTCATGCGTTATTAGTCCAATGATCGTGCGCAAAGTGTTCCTGTACTGTTTGGGAATTTGATGAATAGACCGCACACGACCAGTGGTCGTGCTCTAAGTAGTCCACTGACCGTGCGTGTTGGTACCCTAGTTTGATTTGAGTTTAGTCTTGTCTTTTTAGTCCCTTGACCCAAGAAATATCTATGGTCAATGGTTAGTAGTCTAGCTGTAGAGTCCTCACTTTTCTAGATTGAGAATTTGGTTAAGTAGTTTGATCGTTCGACTATCGTCGAACGCCGCTCGAATATCGTCAACTAACTGTTCGACGATCGTCTATCAGTTGTTCGACTTTCAGTCTGCGTGGATAGTTCGACTATCGGTTGATAGTTCGACTATCTGTGTGCTTTGATAGTTCGACTATCTGCTTGGATAGGTCGACTATCTGATAGCTCGACTATCTGTTGATAGTTCGACTATCTGTTCTGCGTTGATAATTCGACTATCTGTTGATAGGTCGACTATCTGTTCTCGCTTGGTAGTTCGACTATCTGCTTTGATAGTTCGACTATCTGATAGTTCGACTATCTGTTGATAGGTCGACTATCTGTTTGTTTTTGATAGTTCGACTATCTGTTGATAGGTCGACTATCTGATAGCTCGACTATCTGTTGATAGGTCGACTATCTGTTCTCGCTTGGTAGCTCGACTATCTGTTGATAGTTCGACTATCTATTTTGCCCTGATAGTTCGACTATCTGTTGATAGGTCGACTATCTGATAGTTCGACTATCTTCTGGTAGTTCGACTATCTGCTGTGATAGTTCGACTATCTCCTTTGATAGTTCGACTATCTGGATCGTTCGACTATCTGTCCGTTAGTTCGACGATCTCCGTGCGTCGGTCGACGATCTCCGAAGGTCGTTCGACGTTTTCTGTCTGCCTTTATATTTTGTATTTATTTATTATATTTAATTAATTAATACATTATCTGGCATATCTTTTCAGTTGATTTATGATAATATTTCCAGGCATATATGCTCCATCCTTTTTGCCTGAGTCAAATCTTTTCAGATAAAGTTGTTTGTCTTATTAGCTGTCTTTATATTTTACTCTATCTGCTGACAGTCCTTTATAGCCGTTAGACTGAAAAGTCTTCCTTCTGCTATAAATAGTATTTCTCTGATGTGACTTTATTTAGTCCTTCTGTTATTTGATTTGATCCTGCAGCTTCTTAGAAAGAGGTTTATTTCTTTTATAGGATGTCTTGCTGCAGAGTTTGTTTTGCTGTGTGTTATTTGCAACCCAGGTCTCAAGTTTCAAAAGAAGACAAGTAATTCAAATTGAAGAGAGCCGTTGCTTGTTGCTGTTATAAAAAGGACCCTTTGAAGAAGGATTCAAGCTAATAGCAAACCAGTTGTTCACTTAAGCATTCAAGCCTTCATCAAGATCAAGTCATCTGCTCTCAGCAATACTCATTCAACTGAGAAGTGTTAAGATCTTCTACTCTTCTTCAACCTGAGTTCTCCTGCTTTCAGGAAGTTCAAACTCAGAGTTCTTTTGAAGAAGAAGAAGAAGAAGATAGCTGCTTGAAGATCTTTAATTTTATTATTTATTATCTTCTTGTAGTTTTTCCTTCAGAGCTTTCTGAAGAGTTTTCTGCACTAAAGCAAGACTTCACCTGGACATCTTTGAGCTAGGGGGAGCCTTGATTCTTTAGAGCTTTCTAGCTCAGTGCAAGTTTTTGTGCTTCTCTAATCTATTGTAAAATAGAGAAGACATCTTAACCTTCTTTCCCCTCCTGTATAGGGTTATTACTCCCTTCAAAAGTATCCCTTGGTGGCAGGGCACCTGATCAAAAACCTGTGCTTGGTTTTTAGACACCTGATCAAAAGTCTAAAGGGTTTCTGGATCTACCTGAAGCAGATCTTGTTGGTGGCAGGGCACCTGATCAAAAACCTGAGTGGATTCCTACCTTGTTGGTAGAAGAGTGGACGTACCCAAGTTGTTTGGGGAACCACTATAAATTCCTTGTGTCGTCTGGATTCCCTTATTTATTTCCTGCATTGTGGCTGTGAATAGATATAACTAGGTTGCTAGTTGCTGATTAGGATTTCCAAGCCTTAACTGTAATTACAGTTAGCTTGAGTTTGTGCACAACACTTGTGTTAGGCTATAGGGTTAATTCTATATCTATAATCTTTTAATTCCGCAATTCACTCCAAGGGAGTTGGGTAGACCTTCAAGTTTTGTCTAGTGCAAAATTTGATAACTCTATTCACCCCCCCTCTAGAGTAGTATCTATCCCTTCACTTTTAATTGGTATCAGAGGGAGGTTGACTGACTGAATAGGCTAACACCTAAGTCACAAGATCCTGATAGATACCAAAGCTTATAGATATTCACTATCATGGCCCAGTCCAAGGATTATTCTAGCACCAGACCTCCAGCATGCAACTTAGCTAAGTTTGGCATCTAGAAGGCAAGGATAAAATTATATATGAATTCTATTGATGAAAGCATCTTTGCTTCTATTTTGTCAGGTCCCCCAAGAGCACCTGCTGCTGCCACTGCCTCATCATCAACTGATATGAGTGCAGTGCCTCCTCCAGATTACAACGACAAGTACAAGAAGGCCAAGATAGCATATGCCAAGGCAATGAATATACTGGCTCAGACAATGTCTGATGTGGTATTCCAGAAAGTAGCTGACTGCTCTTCAGCAAAAGCTATGTGGGATACACTGAACTAGATTGTAGCTGGTTCAGCTGATGAAAGGAAGGACAGAAGGTCCAACCTTATCTCACAATATGAGAACTTCAAGAAAACTGATGCTGAATCAGTTGAAGCCATGTACACCAGGCTCAGCTCAATCATCAATGAGCTGAGAACCCTTGACAAGGACATATCATTGACAGAGGTCAATGATAAGATTCTTATGTGCTTCCCTAGCACATGGGATCTAAGGATCTGGCCCATCAAGGAAGCCAGAAGTACAAATGATATCTCCACTGAAGCTCTTCTCGGCAAGCTCAAGTCTTTTGAGCAAGTGCTGAAGACAAGGGAAGCAGAAGCAGAAGCAAAGACCCCTACTCCAACAAGGAAAGAGCAATCTCTAGCTCTTAAGGCTGCTGATGCTTATGAAGGCAGCCAATCAAATGAGGAGCTAATGGCATTGTTTGCCAAGAGATTTCTCAAGATGGGGAGAAAGGAATTCAGAAAGAAGTCTTCACGCTATGAAGACAAACCAAGGTATGATCATTCACCTGCTAAAGAAATTATTTGTTATGGTTGCAGGAAGCCTGGACACATCTTACCAGAGTGTCCAGAGGAGAAGAACAAAGACAAGAGAAAAGAAAAGGAACAGCACAGGAAGCACTCTAAGCCATCCTCCTACAAAAACAAGAAGAAGGAGAGAGGTTTCATTGCTGAAACCTGGAGTGATTCTGATGAAGAATCCTCCTCATCAAGCTCCAGTGAGGATGAGGAAGAGAAGAAGGCAAATGAAGTTTGCCTGATGGCAATAGATGCTTGCAGCAACCACTCAGCTGCAGAGAGTTCAAATTCAGATGAAGAGATGCCAACAGAAGATGAGGTACTATCTTCTTATGACTTCACTTCTGAAGAATTTAAATTAGATTTTAAATCTTTATGCCTAGATTTGATTAGCTCAGAAAAGGAGATAAAAGAACTTAGAAATAAGTTAGCTGACTCAGAATCAATTGCTACAGAAAATGTTAGGTTAAAGGAAGATCTCACTACTTGTAGTGAAGAAATTAAATTTCTTAAAATGGAGTTAGCTAAGTCTAAGAGATAAGAAGAATCACTTAATGGTAGAAGCCTTAAGTTGTTAGAGATTACCAGCATGACTAACACTAGGTCAGGTAATGACAAACTAGGCTTAGGAGCTTCTCCCAGTGAACCCCCAGTTCTACTTAAAAATAATCTTTCAACTCCAGTAAACTTCATTTCAGCTAGTGGAATGAAGAACACTGAGCAAGTAAACCTAGTTAACAAAACATTAAATAAGGCTAAGGGAGAGAAAAGAAAGAAATTTTTTAAAGAAATGCAAAGAGCGTCGAACGCCGCTCGACGATCGGAAGCTCAATGGTCGAACGATGCTTGACGATCTGAGCGCCCATCGTCGAACGTCGATCGACGTTTTCAACATGATTTTCAAAATCATCATCAGTACCATAGAAACCTAAATGAAAATAGAAACCCTAGGTTTGTTGACCCATCATCTGCATGGAGAATCCCACCTAGGAGATCTCACCCATTAGGTTATCACCCTCAGCCTGCATTTTCATATATTTCCAGTTTTTCTTATGTGAAAAACAAGGGACCCAAGGTTACCTGGGTCCACTCTGTCTAAATAAATGTCTTGCAGGTGAAGGCCTATCCAATCACTCAAAATAAGTGGTATTTGGATAGTGGATGTTCCAAGCATATGACAGGAAATAAAGATCATCTGTCAAAATACAAAGCTAAGCTCGACCCAAAGGTTATCTTTGGAGATTCCAGCTGTGGTCAGACAGAAGGTTATGGCAGGATTACTATTGGAGATGTTACTTTCAAGAGAGTTGCATATGTGACAGGACTGAAGCACAATTTGATTTCAGTCAGCCAGCTATGTGATGCTGGCTACCAGGTTTCATTTTCCAACTCCTCTTGCAATATTACTTTAAATAATAATGTTGTTTTAGTAGGCATTAGAATAGGTAATATTTATTTAGTAGATTTCAATTCATCTCACTCTGAAATCTGTTTATTTAATGAAGTAACAATTAATAATAATTCTTTGTGGCATAAGAGGCTTAGTCATGTTAACCTTAAAAATATATCTAGGTTATCTAAACACAACCTTGTTAGAGGATTACCTTCTTGCCCCTACAAGAAGGAGAGCCTATGCAAGGCTTGTCAGCTAGGCAAGCAAACCAAAAACTCTTTTAAATCTGTAAATAAGAGTGATTCTCCTAGAATCCTGTACCTATTACATTTGGACCTATTTGGCCCAATAAATGTACAGAGTTTAGGAGGGAAGTATTACACCTTAGTAATTGTAGATGACTTCTCTAGGTTCAGTTGGGTTTTCTTTTTGAGAACTAAGGCTGATAACTTCAAAGCCCTTACAGACTTTCTACTATGTGTGCAGACTGAGTACTCTACTCATGTGGCCTTGATCAGAAGTGATCATGGTACTGAGTTTGACTCTCTTCTCATGCAAGAATTCTGTGAGAGAGAAGGTATCAAACATAGTTTCTCAACTCCTAGAACTCCCTAACAAAATGGGGTAGTTGAAAGGAAGAACAGAACACTCATTGAAGCTGCTAGTACATTGTTGGCAGATGCTAACATGCCTCTCTCCTATTGGGCAGAAGCTGTTAGTACAGCCAATTATGTCTTGAATAGAAGTTTGATACACAAGCTTAAGTGTAAAACTCCTTATGAGTTGCTTAAAGGAAAGAAACCTAAAATTAATTATTTTAGAATATTTGGTTGTGTTGTTTATATTCATAATAACAATAAAGAATATCTTAGGAAATTTGAAGCAAAAGCTTCAATGGGAATTATGCTTGGATATTCCCAAGTAAGCAAAGCTTATAGGGTTTATAACAAATCAACCTGTAAAATTGAAGAATCCGTGCATGTATCTTTTGATGAATCTCAGATGTTTACAAGGAGAAAGAAAATTCTCCTTCCTCTAATTCATTGTAGGTACCTGATGCTTCTCAAGAAATTCTTCAACTTTCAACTCTTCAGATCACTGAATCAGACAGTGATGAAGACATTGCAGAAGCAGTTGTTGTTCCACCAACAGTAGATCAAATTCCTCCTGAGGAATTAATCCCAACTGTTGCTGAAGATCACATCCCACCTGCTGATATTGTCACACTTAGAGATCACCCCACATCTCAAGTGATTGGAGACATATCAGCTGGTGTGCAAACAAGACACCAATTAAGATAGGATGTGATGCATGCTTGTTTCCTCTCACAGGTTGAGCCCCTCACCTTTAAAGATGCAGAGCTAGATCCCCACTGGATCATTGCTATGCAAGAGGAACTCAATCAGTTTGAGAGATGTAAAGTTTGGACTTTGGTTCCAAGACCTAAAGGCCAACTGATCATAGGCACCAAGTGGGTGTATAGAAACAAGCTGGATGCAAATGGAATTATTGTAAGGAATAAAGCAAGGCTTGTAGCTCAGGGCTACAGACAGGAGGAAGGTATAGATTATGACCAAACCTTTGCTCCTGTTGCAAGGCTAGAAGCAATAAGGATCTTCTTGGCCTATGCAGCCTACATGAAGTTTAAGGTGTTCCAAATGGATGTCAAAAGTGCATTCCTGAATGGTGAGCTTAAGGAAGAGGTGTTCGTTGAACAACCACCAGAGTTTGTTTCTTCAACTCAGCCCTCACATGTGTTTAAGTTACAGAAAGCTCTATATGGACTAAAGCAAGCTCCCAGAGCCTGGTATGAGACTCTAGCTAGTTTCCTTTTAGAGCACAACTTCACTAGGGGAGTAGTTGATAGAACCCTTTTCGTCAAGCATCACAAGGACACAATCCTGTTAGTTCAGGTGTATGTAGATGATATTATATTTGGCTCCACTGATCCCAAACTTTGCAAAAGGTTCTCTGACCTGATGCACTCTAAGTTTGAGATGAGTAGTATGGGTGTGCTGTCTTACTTTCTTGGTCTCCAAGTTAAGCAAGATGCTGATGGTATCTTCATCTCCCAATCCAAATATGCCAAGGAATTGGTAAAGAAATTTGGGATGGCTGATGCTTCAGCAATGCCTACACCTATGGCTACTAATGTAGTTATTGATTCTGATGATCACGGCAAGCCAGTTGATCAAAAGAATTATAGGGCCATTGTTGATTCCCTATTATATCTAACTGCAAGTAGGCCTGATATAATGTTTGCTACATGCCTTTGTGCTAGATTCCAGGTCAACCCCAAGGAATCTCATCTGATTCTTCTAAAGAGAATCCTAAGATACCGGAAGGGATGTCCAGATCTAGGACTTTGGTACCCAGCTGAGTCAGAATTTGAATTAATTGGATATTCTGATTCTGATTATGCTGGTTGCAGAGTTGACAGGAAGAGCACCTCAGGAACTTGCCAGTTCCTGGGAGAGAGATTGGTCTCTTGGTTCTGTAAGAAGCAGGCTTCTGTCTCAACTTCAACTGCAGAGGCTGAATATATAGCAGCTGCTAGTTGTTGTTCACAGATCCTGTGGATTCAAAACCAGCTTGTGGATTATGGTTACTCACATAAGAATACCAAAATCATGTGTGATAGTACCAGTGCTATCTCCATTGCACAAAATCCAGTGCACCACTCTAGAACGAAGCACATTGAGATTCAGCACCATTTCCTGAGAGATTGTGTGGAAAAGAACAAGATTTGTCTTGAGTTCATATCCACTGAGTTTCAGAGAGGTGATATTTTCACCAAGCCCTTAGACGAACAGAAGCATCTGTTCTTTTTAGTTCAACTTGGCATGATCAATGGACGAGACTAAGTGTGTCGATATCTGCCTATGTTGAAACCTGCTTGAAGATCGTCGAACGATGATCGAAGATCGTCGAACGGATTAAGCCTATCGCCGACCTATGGTTAATGATAGCTTATCTGTTTGAAGATCGTCGACCGGCGTTTGAAGATCGTCGAACAGGTCAAGCTTATCGTCGATCTCTGAACGACGACAGTTTGTTGTTTGAGAAGCCAGAAATAGTCGAACGATGGCTCGACTACTCTGCTTCTGGGCCGATAGTCGAACGGCCGTTCGACTATCGGGTCAAGTATCTTTTTAATAGATCGACTATTTCCGGTCTAATATAAAGCCGATAGTCGACCTAGGTTAAAAGATCTTTTGTTCTATCGTCGACGGAGCGTGACTTTTCGCATTCTGTCTTCCCGCTTGCGATTTTCTGCCGCTTCGTCCCCTTCGTCTTCGCCGTCCTTCTCGCGCTTTCTCCAGCAATCAATGGCGATTTCTCCCGCAGTGTTAGCAGTTGCAAAGTTCGATGCAGGCTTCAGCATTGATTTTGACGCGTTCAGTTGCTGTGAAGCAGGGATCGTGGAAGTTCTTCAGTTGTGCCGGGATCAGGGTCTGGAAAGATTAATGTCAACAAGGATAAAGCTAAATATACCCGAGATCAAGGAATGGGCTTTCACGTCGTCCTCCACTGACGATTCAATGACTGGCACCATCGGCGGAGAAGAGGTAATTTTAACTCCGGCCGTTCTGACTGATGTTTTTGGATTAATAAATGGTGAAGAAGATTATGAGCAAGATGCTCAAGAATTTGGAAGAATGTTAGTTGAGCTGGGACATGCAGAGGGCATTCCCACGAAGCTGCTCAAGGTCAATTTCCCTTTCAAGATTAAGTTTCTTGCTGAGTTGGTCGGAAAAGTGCTCCTCGGTAAGCACTCTGCTCATGACAATATAACAAGGCAACAATTTGCACTGATGTGTGCAATTGTTAATCAGAAAAAGATTGATTGGGCAGGAGTAATGTTTGACTTGATAAGGAAAAAGAATAGTAAGAAGGAAGTTACCCTCGGAAGGGTTATTGGAATTTTCCTAAAGGAAAAGTATCCTCATCTGCTGGTCTCCGCCGCAACAACAATAAATGCAAGCAAGAAGATGGACCCAAACCTGTTCTCCAAATGGAAGAGGACCTTTGTGAAACCCGCTCTCACAAGTGTTGCTCCAGCGCCATCAGAGAGCACCAGGACTGATTCGGTCGCTCCTCACCCTGTAGAAGCTGGCTCAGCTCTTTCCCTTCCCTCATCTTCTGCTATGCAGTCTACTTCAGTTGAAGTTCCATTAACTTCAGCTGAAGTACGACTTTCCCCTTCTCCTGTTAGAGAAACAACCACGGTTGTTCTTCCTTCCCCTCCAGCATCTCCTCTTCCTTCTCATCAAGCTAGGATATCTGCTCCTAGTTTTGATCTGTTAGGATCTGAGAGGATTCCAACACCTCCTCAGTCTCCTATTCATTCTCCAGTTAACACTCCTGTTAACTCTCCAGCTCCATCTCCAATTCAATCTCCAGTCCACACCACTGCTCATCCCAACACTGCAACCATCTCTGCTGCATCTCCATCCACTGCAATCCCTCATTCTTTTGAGATAACTCCTGAACTCATCTCCAGCATTATGGAGTTGATCACCCCTTCAATCAAACCATGATTGAAGAGGCAATCGCTCCACTTGCCTCCTCCATTGATACCTTAACCGCTACCATCAAATCACTTTCCAAATCTGCTGAGCCCTCTTCTTCAAGGGGCCTAGTTTTAGTTTCCACTGAAATCAGGCAGGGGGAGATGTTCTGTGAAGATGCCTCAGAGCCTCCTGCCTCCCTTCCAGCAGTAACAGATACTGTGATGACAGTTCAAGTAGTGTCTGCTCCAGCTGAAAAAGAATCAGCTTCTGTGTTATCGGAAAAGGAAATATCTGATGCTATTATGTTATCTGAATTTGTTGTGAAAGTTTGCTTAGAAGATCTCACCTCTCCCGTGATTGCAAATTTCCTAGAAGGGATTATTACATCCTACCTAGATGAGTCTTGGGAGTTGGTCAAATATGAAGGTAATTCACTCATTCGCTTTATTGACGAGTCAATTAATTTGTTAGCTAGTGAATACCTAGAAGGAATGATTTTTGCTTATTTAGCAGATCTGTGTTCATAATTCTACAGATTATATTAGAGAATATTTAGCTGCTCAGATCATAGTAATTGTTTCAGAAGCTGCCCCAAATGTTCCTGATATTCAAGTAGATCCAGAACTGGATTCATTTTTAGATGATAGAGAAGATGAGTCTGGAAATCAAGATGAAATCAAAGATGACACTCCTGTTCTGAGTGTGGAAGAAGAAAAAGCAAGAGCTGCCTGGAATCAAAGAGTACAAGATTCTTTAAAAGAGAAAGAAAAAGAGTTGCAAGTTGAAAAGTCAACTATTTGGGATGATTCACCAGGGTTGGATTTAGATTTCCTTCTGGCTTAGGATGCCATAGAAGAGGAAAGAGAGAAATCTGATCTGAAGTTAAAGGAAAAGGCTATTTCTGAAGCCTATGATCCTTATGATAATCCTCCATCATCTCACTCTGATGATGAAGATGATTCTGATTTATCTGAGAATGCTAAGAAAAAGAAAGCTGCTCAAAAGAAAAGGAAAGCAATTGCTCCTCCTCCTCCCAGCCGAGACAATGATACTCCGTACTATATTCTTAAAAGAATTGACCCCAAATCAAAGGAATTTCAACATTGGATGTGGTTCTCCAAGAACCAGCAGAAAGAGAGAAAAAGATCTAAGAGGTATGATAGTCCTGTTTCAAGATGGACTCCCAGAGGTCCTCCTCCTCCACCTCCCAGTGCAGGAGCCTCTGGGAACCATTCTGCTAATCCATCTGCCTCTTCTGGAAAATCTGCACCTTCTCAGCCTCAGTCAAGGAAAAGCTCTCAAAGTTCCCAAGGCAGATCTTATTTTGGTTCTCAAAGACAAGTGAAGGAGGTTGTGTATCAAAGACCAACATTTTCCCCTCCTCCTTCTCCAAAGAAAAGAGTTTCTTCCCCAATACCAGTGCAGTCTGAAAAAATTGTTTCAAAAGGTAAGTAGTTTATTTTGTTTAAAATTTCTAGCAAGAACTTTGCTAAGTCTGCTCCCATGTCTTATCTAGTTAATTAAGATAAAGAGGTTGCTCCTTCTGAGACTGCTTATGAAAGTCCTGAGCTTGATCCTAACTTTAGGATGGCTCGTTTTCACGAATTAGTTGGAGCAGCCCAGATCAGAAAAGCAAAAGCTGAAGGAAAAGATACCACTGGATTAACCACCATGTCTACTTTCAGAAAGAAGGAATTAGAAAAGTTCCAGGTTAACCCGGAGGTTTTTGACCCTTCTAAATATATGGAAAAGCACCCGGAAGCTGTTGTGCCAAGGACTACAGAATTAAAGATCATTGGCTTGCAAGATTTAAAGATGTCTAAGTTAGAGGCCATTGATCCTCTGCGAAAAATTTATTTTGTTTCTAGCTCTTCTGTATCTAAGCCTGACACTGTTGATCCTTAGTTTTGTTTGGCTGTTTTATATCTATCTGTTTGATAATTGCTAGTTAATTGCTATCTATTTTCTGTATTGATTATAGTGTTCTATAGCTAGCTCTGTGTTTTAGTTTTTAAGAGACTTAACTCAAATAGGGGGAGATTGTTGGTACCCTAGTTTGATTTGAGTTTAGTCTTGTCTTTTTAGTCCCTTGACCCAAGAAATATATATGGTCAATGGTTAGTAGTCTAGCTGTAGAGTCCTCACTTTTCCAGATTGAGAATTTGGTTAAGTAGTTTGATCGTTCGACTATCGTCGAACGCCGCTCGACTATCGTCGACTAACTGTTCGACGATCGTTTATCAGTTGTTTGACTTTCAGTCTGCGTGGATAGTTCGACTATCGGTTGATAGTTCGACTATCTGTGCGCTTTGATAGTTCGACTATCTGCTTGGATAGGTCGACTATCTGATAGCTCGACTATCTGTTGATAGTTCGACTATCTGTTCTGCGTTGATAGTTCGACTATCTGTTGATAGGTCGACTATCTATTCTCGCTTGGTAGTTCGACTATCTGCTTTGATAGTTCGACTATTTGATAGTTTGACTATCTGTTGATAGGTCGACTATCTGTTTGTTTTTGATAGTTCGACTATCTGTTGATAGGTCGACTATCTGATAGCTCGACTATCTGTTGATAGGTCGACTATCTGTTCTCGCTTGGTAGCTCGACTATCTGTTGATAGTTCGACTATCTGTTTTGCCCTGATAGTTCGACTATCTGTTGATAGGTCGACTATCTGATAGTTCGACTATCTTCTGGTAGTTAGACTATCTGCTGTGATAGTTCGACTATCTCCTTTGATAGTTCGACTATCTGGATCGTTCGACTATCTGTCCGTTAGTTCGACGATCTCCGTGCGTCGGTCGACTATCTCCGAAGGTCGTTCGACGTTTTCTGTCTGCCTTTATATTTTGTATTTATTTATTATATTTAATTAATTAATACATTATCTGGCATATCTTTTCAGTTGATTTATGATAATATTTCCAGGCATATATGCTCCATCCTTTTTGCCTGAGTCAAATCTTTTCAGATAAAGTTGTTTGTCTTATTAGCTGTCTTTATATTTTACTTTATCTACTGACAGTCCTTTATAGCCGTTAGACTGAAAAGTCTTCCATCTGCTATAAAGAGTATTTCTCTGATGTGACTTTATTTAGTCCTTCTGTTATTTGATTTGATCCTGCAGCTTCTTAGAAAGAGGTTTATTTCTTTTATAGGATGTCTTGTTGCAGAGTTTGTTTTGCTGTGTGTTATTTGCAGCCCAGGTCTCAAGTTTCAGAAGAAGACAAGTAATTCAAATTGAAGAGAGCCGTTGTTTGCTGCTGTTATAAAAAGAAACCTTTGAAGAAGGATTCAAGCTAATAGCTAACCAGTTGTTCACTTAAGCATTCAAGCCTTCATCAAGATCAAGTCATCTGCTCTCAGCAATACTCATTCAACTGAGAAGTGTTAAGATCTTCTACTCTTCTTCAACCTGAGTTCTCCTGCTTTCAGGAAGTTCAAACTCAGAGTTCTTTTGAAGAAGAAGAACAAGAAGATAACTGCTAGAAGATCTTTAATTTTATTATTTATTATCTTCTTGTAGTTTTTCCTTCAGAGCTTTCTGAAGAGTTTTCTGCACTAAAGCAAGACTTCACCTTGACATCTTTGAGCCAGGGGGAGCCTTGATTCTTTAGAGCTTTCTAGCTCAGTGCAAGTTTTTGTGCTTCTCTAATCTATTGTAAAATAGAGAAGACATCTTAACCTTCTTCCCCCTCCTGTACAGGGTTATTACTCCCTTCAAAAGTATCCCTTGGTGGCAGGGCACCTGATCAAAAACATGTGCTTGGTTTTTAGACACCTGATCAAAAGTCTAAAGGGTTTCTGGATCTACCTGAAGCAGATCTTGTTGGTGGCAGGGCACCTGATCAAAAACCTGAGTGGATTCCTACCTTGTTGGTAGAAGAGTGGACGTACCCAAGTTGTTTGGGGAACCACTATAAATTCCTTGTGTCGTCTGGATTGCCTTGTTTATTTCCTGCATTGTGGCTGTGAATAGATAAAACTAGGTTGCTAGTTGCTGATTAGGATTTCCAAGCCTTAACTGTAATTACAGTTAGCTTGAGTTTGTGCACAAAACTTGTGTTAGGCTATAGGGTTAATTCTATATCTATAATCTTTTAATTCCGCAATTCACTCCAAGGGAGTTGGGTAGACCTTCAAGTTTTGTCTAGTGCAAAATTTGATAACTCTATTCACCCCCCTCTAGAGTAGTATCTATCCCTTCACTTTCAGTGCGCGTGTTAAAACGCACAACCAGTGTCCCTTAGGCAGAAAAATTTCCTAAATAATCCGGAACATGCTCACCACCTTTATACCTGTAGCAAAAAAACAAAGCCACCAAGATGGGCGTACCACATTCTCCAAACACAGTAAAACACCAAGTAGGGCAACAAAATAATAACTATGAAATCACACTGAAAGCGGGCCAAAAGTGCACTTAACATAGAATAGACATAATAACAAATATGAATAAATATGGCTCTAAAGTGTAGTGCAACAATGAGAAAACTATCCCAGACGAGTCCAACAATATGCATATAACTTGGACTCATCATCCAGCACAAGCCAAGTCAATCTTAAGATCAGTTTCTTATTGCTGTGAAGAAGTTAGGGTTGAGACTTTCTCATTCTAGGAAGTTAGGCACACAGAAATTTCTTTTGTGTCAAATCACATCACAAACACACTTTCATTATGATGGATCCATTCTTAGATCTGAGTGTAGGATCCTTTTTGGATTTGAGTTTTAAGCCTATTTTATAAAGGCTGAGTTAGGATCCCTGTGTATTTCTGAGTGTAGGATCTAATTGTAGATCTGAGGTAGGGCTTTTTCCTGAGAGTAGGATCCATTTTGGATATGAGTGTAGAGGAATAAAGTGAGCAGGCCAAGTACTATGATGCGAGACATCGGAAGGTTGAGTTCCAGGTGGGGGATAGGGTGTTCTTGATATTACGTCTGGTGCATGGTGTCATACAGGTGCGGAGGCACAAGAAGCTTAGCCCTCGATTTACAGGATCATACTTGATCCTGGAGTGGATCGGTCCCTTAGATTATTGACTGGAGCTATCCCAAGAGTTAGGGACTCTAAACGACATCTTCCACGTCCCTTCACTTTGGAGTGCTATCCTTCGGCTAGAGTAGCATATTACCACTACACAAAGCCGGGTAGCACCTAATAGTTTAGTTTGTTTAGAGTCGGTCCGGATCGATGATATAACTATTTAAGTGTTGTTGAAGAAGAATATTACCTTGGTAAAGGTACTGTGGTCAAACCATGGACGGGAGGAGCATACTTGGGAACCGATGGATCTGATGCAGGAACGATATCTGAGACTCTTCACGTCAAGTATATCATAAGTATTTTTTTGAAATGTTCTTAAATTCTTGTGCATAGGAACCCAGTCGACGTAAACTTCAATTTCGGGGACAATTTTTTTTTTGATTATTGGGATTTGTAACATCTCATTCCTTCTAGACACCTTAACATAGATTAGGGTAGAACATGCAGTGAGTGAATGTGGTTAGGCTAGGTTTGACCCAAGGAGTTAAGGTTGATTCACATAGGGCCTACTTTAGGTTTCAATCATCTTTAACTTAGAAAATATTCTTGGAACAGCAAGCGTCGAGTGTTCTCGATGCCATTAAACGAAGAGTTGAGTGCGTTGAGTGCACTCGACGGAACTCGATGAATTTAACTTAGAAAGTATTCTGGGAATTGTGGGCATTGAGTTGTCTCAACGCTATTTGATGAAGCGTTTAGTGCGTTGAGTTCACTCAACGCCACTCGACGAATTTAACTTAGAAAATATTCTGTAAACTATATGCATTGAGTGGACTTTATGAGTCGTTGAGTGTTCTCAACACACCTCAACACGGCGTTGTGTGGTCTCAATGCCACTCACCACTGTTGACTTCAAGATATTCTGAATGTTGTTGGCATTGAGTGGACTCAACGCGGCATTAAGTGGTCTCAATGCTACTCAATGATGTTGACTTAGAGATATTCTTAATGATGTTGGCATTAAGTGGACTCAATACGGCATTGAGTGGTCTAAACACCACTCAAAGGTTTTGACTTAGAGATATTCTGAATTTTGTTGGCATTGAGTGGACTCAACGCGGCATTAAGTGGTCTCAATACCACTCAACGCTATTGACTTAGAGATATTTTGAATGTTGTTGGCATTGAGTGGTCTCAACACCACTCAACGCTGTTGACTTAGAGATATTCTGAATGTTGTTGTCTTTGAGTGGACTCAATACAACGTTGAGTGGTCTCAACACCACTCAATGTTGTTGACTTAAAGATATTTTGAATGCTATTGGCATTGAGTGGACTCAATGCATTATTGAGTGGTCTCAACACCATTCAATGCTTTTGGACTTAGATTATTTTCATCTGGTTCACCTGTATGACTGTACTGGGTTTTCAGGATATTTTTTGATGGCACATTTTAACCCGATTTTCTCAATAACCTATTTAATACGTTGATCTTCTCAAGAAGGCTTATTTAAAGCAATGATTGGGGTCAAATACTAGGTGAAATGTGGCATAGAAACTCAAACTAATTGGCATTCCAACATTAGGCTGACACGTGGCAAACATCTTAAGCCCTAATTCTTCTTATAAAAAGGAAGAGACAAGAAACACTAGCCATCATTCCCACTCCTTACCAAGGTTGCCATATTCTTAATTGAGGCCAGAGGAGTAGAAAATGACTGTTGCAATTTATCATTTGCAGGAGAATGCATAAATCGATCTAATTCGCCTTAGAAAGGGTTGGCCATGGCTCACCACTACCATCCCTGCCGCCAAGCTCTCATCCAAGTCCGTTTCTCCTCCCCTCCCTCTATGCTATTCTTCTAGATCCAATAGGAGAGATATCAGGCTCAATTGAGCCTGACGCCATGTGAGGAAGAGGGAGAAATGTGAGATTTTCTTCTTGCCTGGGTTCGCCGGAGGAGCCGCCTCTGGCGGCCATGTCACCGGGAAACGCCAGCCACCACCATAGCAGTGGTTGTGGAGACAATTATCGGCGGTGGCAGTGGCCTAAGTGGCCGGAAATAAGAGATCAACATTGCCTAGTAAGGGATAATCCGGATCATCGATTGGAGGAGGAAGATGCATGGATGCCGTCGATTTAAATCTTATAAACCATAACATAGTATTATTATTATGTGTATTCCCGTCACATGTTAAACATCCACTTTCATGATAATTTTATTCTTGTAGAAGCATCTTAATAGGCAACTTCCAACATATAAAATTTAGCCCTAGGGATTGCCTTTGTTTTGACACGATAAACGTGCAATTTGGAGCACTGTAGCTCCTTGTAGGGTCATTCTTCTATGACTGCTCCTATACTAGGGAAGAACTTCAAATGGATTCCTAGACAAATCAATAAGTCCACATACAGTGAAATTTAGGTCAAGCATGTGTGTATACCGTACTTAGACTATGTCAAAAATTAAGAATTTGTGGAGGACATTTTCCTATGGTTTTAGTGAAAATATTATATATTAAATAATTGTAATATAGGAAATTTTACAACTCCAAATACCCCCAAATTTGGGTGGTATGGCTCTAAGGTCATCCTATTACCTTGGTAAAATTTGGATCCATTTGGATCTATGTATATTAAAGGATCCAACATGCATGGTGGAGGTAGATTTGTAAATGGTGTGCCAACAGTAAAAAATGGTGAAAATGGAAAATTAGCCCTTTTGGTCCAAATCTTGTCCATCAGATTTTGGACAGAGTCTCATAGGAATGAAATACACCTCCTATAGAAAGATTGAGATTTTTAGGACCAAAAATCCCATTATTTTTAATTATTGGAAAATAGGATCATTTATAAATAAAAATGAGAAGTAGGGCAACTTACCTTACGAAATTCCAAAATTTTGATACAAGACCTAATAAGTCATTTCACATCTCTGGATAATTTTTGGTGCAAGTTTGAGATTTATTTCTTTTGTAATTAACATATTTACAATTCTACCCCTTTTGGAATTTAAATTAAAAGTGGGGTAATAATGTTTGGAAAATTATGAAAAATGTATAGACTCTTATTCCTATGATATAAACTCCTGTGAATTTATTTAAGAATTTTTTGATGATTATTTATGCAGAAAACTTCAGTAGTGGCATTTTTGTAATAATGTTCACATGTAATTGTTTTAGGTCAAATCACTAGCTAGGAGTATAAAATTCGGTTATAATGACAATGTTAATATCCAGTAATTTTCTATGAATTTATTGTTGATTATATTAGGTACTTCATTTGGAAAATGGAATAATTTGTGATTATAATCATAAATAGAAAAAGAATGGTAAATCAAGTGGAAAAAATAGTATCTTTGATGAACAACCATTTTTAACCTAGATGAACTCCAGGTAAATTATCTAGACATAATGGACCATTGGATATAGTAGCTCATGTTCAACATTGGTCACCTAATTAAATGATTTGATTTATGGTCCTAAATACTTAGAAAAATAATGAAATTATAAATGGTCAACTTCATACACATGGCATACCCATGATCAATATTTAGGGGCCTTTGACCCCAGGAATTAGAAGTCATCTCATATGAGTTAGAATTTTATCATGGGTTGCATATAGAAAAAGTGACGTGTAACACTAGGACCCATATGGAAATGATAGGTTGTTGGATTGAGAGATGTATTGGGAAGTTGAAATCCTATTTGGTGTCAAAAGTATGTCAGTACATAGTAATGAGTCATAGAGTGCAAGCCACAAGGAGAACAACTATAATTGGGCCCAACGAAAGATCGTCGCTCACCCAATCAGTACCTTAAGTCATTAGGTTTACTCAAGAGTTATAACGAGATTGGGGTATTATTTATGGGTAAACACTAATAAAAGTAAGTCTCCTTGAGAAAGTGAGCTTTGATCTTTAGCCCATCATAGTTCCTAGTGCCCTCGAGAGTCCTTCACCAAGCATGCCCTGTGCAGTACAAGGATTAACGCTCAGCTGCTATGTATAACAAGTATTAGACAAAAGTAATCTAATAAGTTAAGGGATTGATATGACAAACTCACATGTATAGGGTTGGTGGGTTTCAGGACGGGTTAAGTCCTACGAGCTGGAGGCTCGGGAGATTTATTTCAGGATGGGTTGGTCCTGCGAACTGGTGGCTCAAGTTTGAATTACTTGCATATACATAGAACATAATAGTGGCGGGTCATGCGGAACTTGCCAGTTGTCACCCCTATAGTAGCACGGTTACTCTGGTGAGGTGTGAGGGTGTGAAGGGCCAGTAGGTTGTTTTATATTGTGGGTTTAAGGACAATCCTTGAAAATTCACACCCGACCTAAAGGCTGGTGGATATGCCCAACAAATTAGTATAAAGATACTCTAGAGTGCACCTCGGACGTGTATAGAGGCGTACTAAGGGTCTAATCCTGGTAGTGTGTATACCTCCCTATGAAGTTGAGATGCCCACTCCACTGCTGTAGTAGCCACAATATTGGTACCAGATAGTTAAGCTAACTCCAAAAAGTGAGAACTTAAGGTCTGTGATCACAGTGTAGTGTGTGTGAGTTGCACTTGTATAAATCATAACCCGCATTCCACATCATTACATTCATACATTCTTAGGACATACGTACCGCAGAACCTTATCACATATTTTAGTATGGGCTCTTTTATATGATAAGTTACATTCCTGAAACCACAACTTATAAGTTTGTATCGGCATTCATATAAGTTAAGATACTCTGGTGATGATAATGGAGTAGTAGATAGTTTATATTTTTGCTCAGTACTTTACCTTACCTACCTTTCAACACATCTTTTCAGTACTACTTTTTTACTTCCTTACTTGTACTATATAGAACTGCTAGCATATATTGTGTCATGAAAGAGTAGAACTATTATCACCTGCTTCCATTTTGATACTACTTTGTTGTCCTCTACTATCATCCTCCTACACGATGCCTAAGAGTTGTGGGGGTGAGGCGAGGACAAAATGGCTTATTTTTTATGACTAATGGTCGGTTGTGACCGTATTTTTTTAGGTGCTCGAGGAGTTGGAGCGCCAGTACGACTAGCAGGATGATGTGGCTAGACCCGAGGAGTAGTTTTCGCGGACTACTACTACCATAGTTCTGCATCAGGTGATGACGACTGTTTTAGTTACAACTTTCGCTTAGTGTTTGTGTGAGAGAGAGACTTGATTCTATTTGGCATGTACCGGGCATAAGCCCTTCTCTCACTTTTTGTACTCATTGTGGATTATTGTATTTTTCATTATATATATATATATAATGTTATGACTATGACTTGTGGACTTGTTAGTTTTACATATATACTTGTTGTACTTTGACGATGCATATTTTAGCTTAATTTATTAGGGTAAAAATATATTATTTTCGTCTTATAACCCTTCCTTTATGTAATTTTATGTTTCTTTTTATGTAAATATTATAACTAATGTTAATTTTCTTATTTTTGCAGGTTTCTAAAAGTTTGCGGCCAAATATGACATGTCACGCCCCCTATCACGCCATCCCCGGGCGTGGCCTAGGGCGTGTCACATGTTCAAAAGGAATCCAGCCGCCAGAGGATTTTCCCGCCAAAATTCCCGTGTCACGCCCCCTGACACGCCCTCCCCGGGCGTGTCCCAGGGCGTGACATGGGGTGTGTCACCCTTTGCCTGATGCTTGCTGCCGCATTCAATGCTTTCTCCGCCACTACAAGCAAACAGTACTTTCACGCCCCTATGACACGCCCTCCCTAGGCATGTCACAGGGCGTGACCCTCCTTTTTCCGACGTATGATGTAAAGTCGACCGTTGATTTTGACTTGACACGCCTGTCACGCCCCCTGTCACGGTCGTGACCTAGGGCGTGACCACCATCGTAGCGAAGCAATCATCATTTCCATAAGAATTTAGCTCCCGAGGACTCCGTACCTATCACGCCCCCTGACACGTCCTCCCCGGGCGTGACCTAGGACGTGACCAACTCATGGGAAAACTCTATAAATACCTAGCCATTCCCAACATTCTAAACCAACTTTTGGGGAGAGGGGAGGTGCTGCTAGTTCATTTCTTAGGGTTTTAGTGTTTTTATTTTCATGTTTTGCTCTCTCTTCCTCCATTTCTAGCTTTTAATTTCATTCAATTCACTTTCATTTCCTGTAATCTTTTCTTATTAGTATCGTAGCAGTAGTTAGATTATTTTCATGCACTTGTAATCTCCGTTCCTAGTTGTAATCGTTTTTATTTTTAATAAAATTGTAGTTGGCATTTCCTTTTTCTAAGTGGCTCTCTTTAGTTTTCGTGCACCTTTATTATATACCCCTCTCTTTCCCTTTTACTATGATTAACTAATCCTCCTTGTACTCGATCTTGATGATCAGAGGTTCGAGCGATTAAGTTATGATGCTTTAATTTACCTTTTCTTTTTAGGTTTTAGCCTTGAATTACTCTTGCTTTTTCATGGGCTGGAGGTATATTATCGATATATACTCTCCACCTTAGCTTTCATTCTGGGCTAGCCGAGAGGCCAATAGAATGAAGTGGGTATTCAAGAGTAAAGGGAGTTGTACGTAACCCTCGAAAGAGGCAGACGTCCAAATCTCCCGGATTGGTTTAAAATCTAATAGAGGGGTTCACCGCGTAAATCGAGATTTAGGCCTCCGATTTAGATGAGAGTCGGTCAGACCTTCCTAAACTCAGTTGGGCATGACTTTGAGAGAAGCGTGTTCAAGCTTTAGGAACCTCCACGGTCCAGGACTTTTACCCTATTAAGCTTAGGTTTATATATCGCCTTTTTAATCGACTTTAGCCGAGGTGATTCTTGATCGAGTGCGCCCCTTTATCTCTAGCTTTAACTCTTTTTATTTCTGCAAGTAATTCGTTTTTTTCGCTTAGTAATTTAATTTCAGTTTTTTTTAGTTTAGTATTTAATAGAAAAATAATTTGATAAAATAATAGCAATCTCCTTTGAGTAGAACTAGTTATTACGCCCCAGGGAAATACGATCTTGATACTAATCTTTAGTATCCTATACTATAATCGATAAGGTACGCTTGTCTTTATCGGATATAGAATCGAAGAATATGCTCAACCACCACATCCACCTTCTCTTCTCATCTTAATCCTCTCTCCGTCGTTGCGAATTTCTGTATTATACTTCTATCTCATTTATACTATAGGTTTATGATCATACTTGCTGGCAGGATCGGTGTTTTGCGATTCTGACTAGCCTATGCATTTGTGTCACTGTAAGGCGGCAGTTTTGGGCATTAGATCGGGTAACCACCTTGGTAAGGGGGAGGGTGTCTTATAAGAGGAGTGTGTTAACTCCAGTTGCAGAAGAACAACAAATTACATTGGAATGTGTTGAGGTTGATGGGGAGATTCACACTGAGCTTCATGCTCAAGAGATAGTTTTTACAATTGACACATCTAAATCTGACAAGGATGATGAGTCAAAGGCTGATTCTCATTCTTCTGAATATATGATGGCTGAAAAAGAATCTGGAGAAGTTGCAAGGGAGAAGATTGAGGATTTCTGTGACCAAGGGGCATCTCACCAAGCTGATCCAATGTCCTCCAACTTCTTAGCTAAAATGAAGGGTCTGCTCGACGAACAAAGAACACAGCTAGAGTAATATGTTGATGATTCCATCAAAGGGTTGGGAATGGATCTCTCTACAGAAATCAAGTCCATCAGATTTGAAGTCAACCTGCTAAAGGCAAACACAGTTGCATTCTTCATGGGGGTTGCTCATTCTATGACATTTACTGAAAGCAAACTTCAAGAGATCATACATAGGCAGAATGATATTATAGAGAATCATATCATTATATCCAGCATTATGGAAATGGTTCATGAAGAATAAAAGAAACGAATGGATGCATGCACATAAATTTTGGATGATCACCTGCTGGAAGTCAAGAATCATGTTACCAAAGGGATAAATTTTGTGGAAGAAAAGATCTCCCAGGCCAAGAACTACCTGACTACAACAATGTCTAAAGAAGTCATAAAGGGGGATGTTGGGTATTGTATCCACAATAACCCTGATTTGAAAATGTAACACCCCCATCCGTCGTTTGGCATATAACAGAAGGTCCAGCTCGATCCGACGCCATATACCACGGACAGTCGGAAGGGTCACAGAATAATACCAACAACTCAACTACTCGTCCTATGACAGAGCATTCTAGCGGAAGCTTTTAAACAGTTTAAGAGAACCCAGAATTTGCACAACCACGACATGAATATCAACTATACAACAGGAATGAAAACACCAAATACACAAAAGAGTACATGGCCTTAAGGCCTTACAAATGTTATCTTGACAATATAATGTTTTACATACATCGGCTCATAGGCCGGCCACACATGACAAAAGTAAAACAACAGTTCGCTTGGCCTTCGAGGGCCAGCTCAGCAACTTGGGCTTCAGCCCGCTACTTGGTGCTTGGTTCCGAAGCACCTGCAAGCAACATTCCACCGAACTGTGGCAAACAAAGCAACGTTCAGCTAAAGCTGACCAAATTATAACGACCTCGCCCCTTACTCGGAACGGTGGTGCTCCTTCCCTGCATATCATTAGCCCTGCTAAATAATAAAGTGCAAATATATATTTTGCCACAGGTGTAGGCTTGCTCGGCCAAACACCCCGTGCACTCAGGGCACATTCTCGGTGAATCAAGTAAATTCCATGGCTTCACCACCACCCTCAGGATGGCAAACATTGTGAGCATTTTTGAGACTTTACGACCGCAGTCCAAGACTCCCAACTATGCCAATGTCCAGTTCCACTTTAGGGCCTCTAGTACCGAACTACGAAGCCGAGGTCCGTTTCCACCAGCCCGTTGCTCACGCCGCCAAGTCACTTAAAGACGTATGCGCGGGCCAAGCTTCACCCAGATCCTAAAACATTTCAAAGCATCACATAACCCAGTTATGTTAAAGGCTGGCTCTCCGGCCGCCAAGTTAGAAGAATCACGTTTCCGCCCAGTTTTTCGGGTGCGCCTTAGAGTTATTCCCAAAGGATTCCTGCTACAATCTACCGCGTAGAAACCCGAAAACAACGCACAGAGTCTTCTCTAGATATTCATGCAATGCAACATCACCGATCCAGACAAACACATCCGAGTAGACTTCATACACAATGCATATGCCTGTACTTCGATTTCGGACTCTAAACAAGGGGGACTAAACATATCTACCCCAAGGAATACCGCACACTCACCGCACACTCGAGGGAGCGGGTTTCCCATACAGAAAGGAAGAGGACTTCAAATGTCAAATTTGAGAATCGTTTCCCTTGAAGTCTGCTTAGGCGCCATGAAAAACTAGCTGGATGAAAGGCTTCGCAAGGAAATTCTCTCCACGGATCTGGTCTCGGTTCTAACTTTTGTGCTCCGATGCTCCGCCGGAGGCCGGATTCCACCAGACGAAGGGGCTAAACTTGAAGTCTTCTGCTTCTTGTTCCATTTGCGGAAACCAGACTTTGAACTCGACATTTTGAACTCTAACCTTTTTTCCCCTGCCTCCTTCTTCTCTTGAACTTTCTTCGCGACCCTTTCTAAAGACCGATCCATATTAACCAAGGCTAGGAAGCCCTGTGCTTTAGGCCCAGCGAGGAGTAGCTGTAGGTCTCCCCACAGGCCCTCATAAAATCGGTTGGTCTTCCGCTCTTCTTTAGTAAACATAGGACAAAAATAACGACCTAACCGAGTAAACTCGTGGAGATACTCATCCACGCTACTCCCTCCCTGAGTCAATCCAAGGTACTTATTCTCCATCTCAAGCTTATGGGCAGAAGGTAGGTATTTTGCCAAGAACAACCTTAAGAATTCCTCCATCGGTACTTCGACAAGGTGCCTTCCCATTAAGAGATGAACCTCTAACTCGTCCTACCACATCCTTGCCTCACAAACCAATAGGAAGGTGGCTATTGTGGTCTTATTCCACTCCGCAATTTCTGTGGCGGTCATGACCCTCTTCATCGTAGAGAGCCAATCCTCAGCTTGAGTTGGCGTTCCCATCCCGTCGAACACCGGAGGATTAAAGCTCATCACATGCTTTAGATGTTTCTTTGTTGCTCTCCTTGGTGCTACCTGATCAACTTCCACGTGCTCTACCACTCCCAGCTCTGCCACTCTAATCGGTTCTTACTCATTAGCAGGTGGTGCGGGCTGTACTTGTTAGGCATTGATCATAGCAAAGACTGCTTCAGCCACCAATCTGATGGTTTCTGCTGAAGGAGGTGTTGTAGGCACGTCACTCGGCGAACTAATTTCCGCCGATTGCGGATGTTCCGATTGCCCAGCACCGCTCCTAGGAACCTATAATGGCATAAACCCTTGATTAGGCAACACACAAATTGCTAAAAGCATTCACTTGAACACTGAGGTTCCTCAAAACAAGTGTATTTTTTTCATTCCTAAGTGGACATTCATGGGTTCTTTTATGTTATATTGATGACGCACATACCTGTGCTCACCACCCCTTAAAAGAATTCACCCATGAATTCAAATACAGACGACCGACACCCTAGTCTAATATAAAATTGTAACACCTCCATCCGTTGTATGACATATAATAGAAGGTGCAGCTGGAACCCGACGCCATATACCACGGACAGTCGGAAGGGTTACAGAATAATACTAAAAACTCAACTTCTCGTCCTATCACAGAGTATTCTAGCGGAAGTTTTTAAACAGTTTAAGAGAACCCAGAATTTGCACAACCATGACATGAATGTCCACTATACCATAGGAATGAAATACACCAAATACACAAAAGAGTGCATGGCCTTAAGGCCTTACAAAGGTTCACTTGACAATATAATATTTTACATACATCGGCTCATAGGATGGCCACATATGACAAAAGTAAAACAACGGTTTGCTTGGCCTTCGAGGGCCAGCTCAGCAACTTGGGCTTTAACCCGCTACTTGGCGCTTGGTTCCGCAGCACCTGCATGCAACATTCCACCGCACGATGGCAAACAAAGCAACCGTCAGCTAAAGGTTACCAAATTATAACGACCCCACCCTTACTCGGGACGGCGGTGCTCCTTCCCTGCATATCATTAGCCCAGCTAAATATTAAAGAGCAAATATTTATTTCGCCACAGGTGTAGGCTCGCTCGGCAAAACACCACGTGCACTCATGGAATATTCTCGGTGAATCCGGTCAATTCCGTGGCTTCACCACCACCCTTAGGATGGCAAACATTGTGAGCATTTTTGAGTCTTTCCGACCACAGTCCAAGATTACTGACTATGCCAACGGCCAGTTCCACTTAGGGCCTCTAGCACCGAACCACAAAGCCTAAGTCAGTTTCCACCCGCACGTTACTCACGCCGCCTAGTCACTTTAAGACGTACGTGCGGGTCAATCTTCACCCGGATCTTAAAACATTTCAAAACATCACATAACCCAGTTATGCTCAAGGCTGGCTCTCCAACCGCCAAGTTAGCAGAATCACATTTCCGTCCAGTTTTCTGGGTGCGCCTTTGAGTTAATCCCAAAGAATCACTGCTGCAATATACCACATAGAAACCCGAAAATAACACACGGAGTCTTCTCCGGCTATTCATGTAATGCAACATCACCGATCCAGACAAACACATCCGGGTAGGCTTCACACACAATGTCTATGCCCGTACTTCGATTTCGGACTCTAAACAAGGGGGACTTCACATATCTACCCCAAGGAATACTGCACACTCACCGCACACTCGCGGGAGCAGGTTTCCCATGAAGAAAGGAAGAGGACTTCATATGTCCAAGTTGAGAATCGTTACCCTTGAAGTCTTCTTAGGGGCCATGAAAAACTAGCCGGATGAAAAGCTTCGCAAGAGAATTCTCTCCACGGATCTGGTTGTAACACCCCTATCCGTCCCATGGTATATAGTAGTAGGTCTTACCGGGGCCCGACGCCATATACTACAGATAGACTGAAGGGTTACAGAATGAAACCATTCTCCCAAACATAAACATTTTACACAGAGAACTACCCGAAGTTTTTAATTAGTTGAAAGAAACCACATAATAGATAGTATGAAACATGAATGTCCACAAGACACATTAGGAAAGAAATACCACAATACATAAAATACATGGCCTTATTGCCTTACAAATTTTCACTTAACAACATAATGGTTTACATACATCGGCTCGCAGGCCGGCCACACATGATATAAATAAAATAACAGTTCACTTTGGCCTTTGAGGGACAGCACAGCAGCTTGGGCTTCAGCCCGCTATTTGGTACTTAGTTCTGCCGCACCTGCAAGCAACATTCCACCGTACGGTGGCAAACAAAGCAACGGTCAGCTAAAGCTGACCAAATTATAACGAC
Source organism: Platanthera zijinensis (assembly GCA_039513925.1). NCBI lineage: Eukaryota > Viridiplantae > Streptophyta > Magnoliopsida > Asparagales > Orchidaceae > Platanthera > Platanthera zijinensis. The sequence goes on along the minus strand of CM077093.1, from coordinate 110,676,194 downwards.
CCCACCGCTTATTCGGGACGGCGGTGCTCCTTCCCTGCATTTCATTAGCCTAGTTAAACAATTAAGTGCATAAGTATATATCGCCATATGTGTAGGCTCGCTCGGCCATACACCCCGTGCACCCGCGACACATTCATAGTGAATCTTTTCAATTCCGTGGCTTTACTACCATCCAAAAATCCTAGTGAAAGTACAACCTTGCACAGTTCACCACAGGTGGAGGCTCGCATGCCCGCCCACCCCATGCACTCAGGGCACATCCTTCGTTAAGAGGTCCTTGACTTGACGGATTACTTTGAACATTTCAGTCTTTGTGGACCCTGGCCTGAGACTCTCATTATGCCACCAACGAGTGCCAATTTCCGCTACTATCATGTCATATTCAACATAATGCATGTATAGCTCCACCATTTCCGGTTGCTCAAGTTACCTTACCGTCTCCGAATACCGTAGTAGTCATGGCCAAATCTGCAGGGCGCGGGTTGGTTTTGCCTTCCCTGTTTGGCTCCCTGGCCTTATAATTCTGAATCCCATGGGCTCACCGTTTTCAAAAGAAAGACCCTACATGTCTCCTGGAAGCAGGCCTCGCACATACAATCCCAATTATTCAAGGTTGGCCCCGGGCCACCTAGTTGGCAGGAATGTGTTTCCGCCCTATTCTCCGGGTGCACCTTAGAGTTAATCCCCAAGGCTCCCTATTGCAATCTACCATGTAGAAAAATCGAAAACAACACAATACAGAGTCTTCTCCGACAATCAATGCACAATGCAACATCACCGATCCAGACAAACACGTCCGGGTTGGCTTCACACACAATGCCTATGCCCGTACTTCGATTCCGGACTCTAAACAAGGGGGACTTCACATATCTACCACAAAGAACACCGCACACACACCGCACACTCACGGGAGCGAGTTTCCCATGCAGAATGGAAGAGGAATTCACATGTCCAAGTTGAGAATCGTTAACCTTGATGTCCGTTTTGACGCCATGAAAACTAGCCGGATGGAAAGATTCGCAACGAGAATGCTTTCGCGGATCCGGTCTCAGTTTTTGATTTGGTGCTCGGATGCTCCGCCGGCTACTGGGATTCTCCTCCTCCTTCTTCCTTGCTTTCTCCTCTCTCTAGGACTTAAGAAAGAGAAATACCATAAGAAAATGAGGAGTTTAACCCCCATTCCCGGCCTTAAGGAAGGAGGATTAATCCTCAGCCGTCAGATATGATTTAAAGAAAACGAACGGCTCGGATACAGCCAAAAAGTCACTAAAATAGGCTGAACACGGCTTTGCACATGGCCGTGTCCTAGGCCATGTGCCTTGATGCAGACACGATTGTCGAGGACAGAAAAGGACACGGGTTGGGACACGCCCGTGTCCTGACCTGACACTCTCGTGTCGGGTTATCGACACACCCGTGACTAGGGGCGTGTCATGCATAACCGCCATGCCAATCGACACGTCCCTTGGTGGACAAGGGTGGCCACACCCCCGTGCAGAACCTGACACGCCCGTGTCATACAGTACACGCCCGTGTTCAGGGCCATGTCCCTTAGTTGGCACATGACCAAACTTCTAGAGGAGTACACGGCCATGTGACACGACCGTATCACATGTCGTGTGCCTTACACACCCTATGACACGCTCGTGTCATAGGCCGTGTTTGAGCACTCAACGCTCGTCAACATCGACTCGACATCCCGAGCATGACACGACCATATGACACGCCCGTGTCACAGGCCGTGTTCACCCTAACAAGACCCGAACTTGTTTCGGATGCCGTCCGTTTCACTTTTATGTTTCGGGGCGTTACAAATCTCCCCCCTTAAAGAATTTCGTACACGAAATTATGTAAAGGTATATAACCTAAGATTTACCCAAATGAAGTAACTCTGTGTATTTCTCCAACATAATATGCTCTCGATCCCATGAAAGATCTTCACGACCGCAATTATTTCAACGGACCTTAACCATACAGAAACTTCTGATTATGGCGTCGTGTGAGTTCAAAGTCTTCAATTCATACAGGATTGACCTTCGTCGTCACCCCATAATCAACAGAAACCTTATCGACCACAACAACATGTGAAGGCTCTAGCACCGCCTTCCGCAACACTGATATGTGGAACACATCCTGTAGCCCACTCAAGTTCACTAACAACTTCATTCAATACCCTGCTTCACCACTCCGCTCAAGGAGCTCAAACGGTCCAAGGTACCTCGGACTCAGCCTCCTCAAGCGTCGAGCTCGCGAGACACCATTAAATGACTTGATTTTCAATTATGCTTAATCGGCAACAGCGAACTCCACATTCCTATGCTTTGGCGTTATATTATTCTGCCTGTCTGTCATGATCGATCTACAACCATTCTTAAACTGTATGTACCGTTGAAGTGGCGTCTTCCACTATCTGTCGTTTGTACAATATCGACTAACCCGTCTGCAACCAAGACGATGGTGTGATAGCTTTTTCACCCATAGAAGGTCTCGACAGGCGCCATTTGTTTACTCGCGTGGTATCGGTTGTTATACTCAAACTCCACTATGTACATGTGATCTTTCCATTGTCTTCAATAATCCAATACGCACATGTGAAATATATCCTCCATCGTTTGCTGGCCAATTCGGTCTGAACATCCGTATGCGAACGGAAGACTATACTGAAGCTTTGCTTAGTTCCCAACAAATTATGCACCAGCCTTGTATCGTTGGATGTGAAGCGTTCATCTTAGTCACTTACAATACTGCGGGGTACACCATACAACCGAACAATGTTATCCATGTAAAGTTTGGCTAACTTTTCCACCGGATCATCCTTTTTCAGTCCGGGCCATCTGAACAACTTCTTCAAACCTCTAAACATTTTGTACATTTCAGGTGAATTGAGTACTTGGTATAATAAGCCTCGTACATCAAGTCCTGCCGCTAACTCTCCTCACTTGGGGCGCACAGACGACTGTCCTTCCATAACAGTCCGTCTTCAAAACCATATTGGGGATTTGACCTATCAAAAGCATCATCCGTGATCTGCTTGTCCACGCAAGAGATTTCCAATGTCTCCAAAACTTGTGCCAAAATGTATGTCGAAGGTGTTGTCCCCCAATAAATCAATTTACATCCACTGCCACAAGTTTAAATCCTTTTTATCCAATAAGTGCTTCAGGCTCCTGAGATCGATTTATATACCAACCTTCACTCCGTTTAGGTAGCGCCTTTAAATCTTCTGGGCGAACATCACAGCCGCTAACTCGAAGTCATGGACCGGATAAATCCTCTCGTGTATCTCCAACTAACGCAAGCTATATATTATCACACTCCCATGCTTGAGCAGAACACAATACAAGTCACTACCCCAAGCATCGTTGTAAATCTCAATTTCTTCGGTCCTACTCTGTAAACATGGAATAGTTGCCGAGGTCAACTGACTTTTCAGCTCTTCGAAAGCTTACGCGCACTCCAGCGACCACGCAAACTTTTTATCTTTCTTCGCCAAAGTCGTGAGGGGTAATGTCATCTGCTAGAGATTCTCTATGAAGCGTCTATACTACCCGGCCAATCCTATAAACTTCAGACTTTTCTCCAACGCAGATAACATAATCAACTTACGTATCGCAAATATCTTTGACGGGTCCAACACGACACTTTCTCCACTCAAGACGTGACCATGAAATGCTATGGAGGGTAACCAAAGTTAGCACTTGGATAATTTGACATACAACTGATTTCTCCTTAACTTCTCCAATACTGAATCCAGATGCTTGGAATGATCACCCTCATACCGAAAGTATACTAGTATGTCGTCGATAAAGGATATCACGAACTGGTTCAGGTACTCACTAAACGTCGTATACCTCAAATCCATAAGATAGACGACACATTTGTCAGCACAAGTGGCATAACGATGAACTCATAAAGCCCATATCGTGTGTTGGATGCCGTTTTGGGAATATCGCTTTCCCTTAGCAATAAATAATAGTATCCAAACTTCCGATTCAACTTGAGTACAAACTTGACCCATTGAGTTGATCGAGCAGATAATCACTCCTTGGGTTGGATACTTAATCTTTTCCATTTAACTTAATCAACTTCTAGAAACCATTACATATTTGTAAGCTTCCAACCTCTTTTTAACAAGAGGGACGATGTGCTCCAAGGCAATGAACTTGGACGAACATAGCCCTGTTCTACCAGTTCTTGAAGTAATACTTCAGTTCCGACATCTCACAACCATAGCTAGTACCAAAATGACCACCTTACGTTTGAAATTGATGTACGCACGCTGCTCTGAGAGCCAATCATTCCCAAGATTACATCAAACTCTACAGATAGGAGTAGCAATGCTTGCAAGTCAAAACTCCTGAATCCCTAACCGTAACTTCAAACAACAAGCTCAATTCGGGTGTAAAGAGTACCCGTTAAGCAGCAGTACTCTCGATTTTAGCCTTGCCATCAAAGAAGGAACTCCGATGCACGTCCTTCGGACAAAAAGGAATGTGAAGTTCCCATAACAAACTATGTTTTCTTCGGACACTCAGAAAATCAATACAGATCCTATCATAACCAAACATAGGCTAATATGCGTAAGGAAACAAGTATCTAAAACTGACATGCCAAAAATTAAACCATACCTGTCACCATGTCAGCATATTTCATAACCTCTTGATGGCCAAAGTTGTATCCTCTAGGTTGGAAGGAGAATAATGAGGTATAGCTGCCTCCAACCCCTTGCCCTTCTATTTGTTAGTCTCTCTAGGCTTCTTTTCGGACTCCAAATGTCCGCTTCGACACTCTCGGGAAAAGTGTCCCAGCTTTCCACAGCAAAAGCATGCATCCGAGTCTCAGCCAATAATTATTCCAGACGCACCAAAAGAAGTAACTAGACCCAACCTCCTTACCTTCTTACACCATCTACGGAAACCAAACTTCGAGGCGGGTAGAGCCTTGAAATTTATCTTCTCAGCACTGGAGTCTTTCTTCTCTTGGACTCCCTTCATAGCTTTCTCTATCCCCTGATCGTCTTTACGGCAATCTCGGGCAAAGTGACCAAACCTTCAACATTTATAACAGTAATATGGAGTTTGACTAGCAGATACGTTAGGCCTCACTTCACTCCTCTTTCGGTGTACAGGCTTTGCGGGACCTGGGGAGTTTGGTAACCTGCGCACTGATGTCTGGTTGATTCTGGCCTGATCTGCTATCAAAGCACTAGCCGCCTCCACTAATGCTCGGAATCCAAGTAGCTTTGGTCCTACGAGTAGCAGTCATAATTCATAACGCTGACCATTGTAGAATCTATTAACTATAGTCTGCTCGTTCTCCAAATCAATCTTTGGGTAGCGCCTTATGATAAGAAATGCCAGCAAATACTCCTCAACTTAGTGCGTACCCTGCACTAAAAGCATGTTCAACTATTGATCCAAAGGTCTTATACATTCCAGTTGTTCCATCACACCACTCGGTGTTGAAGTCACCCCAGGGACAGGGGGTTGCACTTGCCCTCCAAGTTGTGCTTTAGTCACTGCGAACACCACTTCAATTATCCTTCTTATGGTTTCAACAGAAAGCAGGGTCTCAGGCACACTGTTAAGTGCACTACTCTTCGTGGATTGCTGACCTTGCGACTGCCCCGCACCACTCGTAGTCTCCTATAAAGCATAACTTTCAATTAGGCGACATACAAATTGCTAAAAGCAATCATTGGAACACTCAAGTTCCTCAAAAACAAGTATATTTTCATTCCTAAGTGGACATTCATGGGTTCTTTTTATGTTATAACGATGACGCACATACATGTGTTCACCACCCATTAAAAGAATTCGCCCACTAATCCAATAAGCAAGACCTGAAGTAGTAGTCTGATACCAAATTGTAACACCCCTATCCGTTGCATGGTATATAGCAGTAGGTCCGGTTAGGGCCCGACGCCATATACTACAGACAGACCGAAGGGTTACAGAATGAAACCATTCTCCCAAACATAAATGTCCTACACAGATCAACTAGCGGAAGTTTTCAATTAGTTGAAAGAACCCAAATAATAGATAGGATGAAACATGAATGTCCACTAGCCACGTTAGGAAAGAAATACCACAATACATAAAAGTACTTGACCTTATGGCCTTACACATGTTCACTTAACAACATAGTGGTTTACAGACATCGGCTCGCAGGCCAGCCACACATGATAGAAATAAAATAATAGTTCACTTTGTCCATCGAGGGCCAGCACAACAGCTTGGGATTTAGCCCGGTATTTGGTACTTGGTTCTACCGCACCTGCAAGCAACATTCCACCGTACGATGGCAAACAAAGAAACGGTCAGCTAAAGCTGACCAAATTATAAAGACCTCGCCCCTTATTCGGGACGGCGGTGCTCCTTCCCTGCATTTTATTAGCCTAGTAAAACAATTAAGTGCATAAGTATATTTTGCCACAGGTATAGGCTAGCTCGGCAAAACATCCCGTGCACTCAGGGCACATTCATTGTGAATCAAGTCAATTCCGTGTCTTAACTACCATCCAAAAATCCTAGTGAATGTACAACCTAGCAAAGTTCACCATATGTGGAGGCTCGCACGACCGCCCACCCCGCTCACTCAGGGCACATTGATGGTGTACCGGACTTCCCGGATACCACCTCCGTTCAGAGGTCCTTAACTGGACAGATTACTTTGAGCATTTCAGTCTTTACGACCCCTAGCCTGAGACACTCATTATGCCACCGATGAGAGCTAATTTCCGCTACTCTCATATCATAGTCCACATAATGCAGGTACAGCTCAACCATTTCCCATTGCTCAAGTCGTCCTACCGTCTTCGAATATCGTTGTACATATGGCAAAACCTACACGGCGCGGGTCGGTTTTGCCTTTCCTGTTCGGCTCCCTGGCCTAATAATTCTGAACCCCATGGGCTCACCGTTTTCCAAAGAAAGACCCTACATGTCTCCTGGAGACAGGCCTCGCACATACAATCCCAATTATTCAAGGTTGGCCCCAGGACACCTAGTTGGCAGGAATGCATTTCTGCCCAATTTTTCGGGTGCTCCTTAGAGTTAATCCCCAAGGCTCCCTGTTGCAATCTACGGTGTAGAAAACCCGAAAACAACACAATACAAAGTCTTCTCCGGCAATCAATGGACAATGCAACATCACCGATCCATACAAACATGTCCGAGTAGGCTTCACACACAATGCCTATTCCCGTACTTCGATTACGGACACTAATCAAGGGTGACTTCACATATCTACCCTAAGGAACACTGTGCACTCACCGCACACTCGCGGGATCGGGTTTCCCATGCAGAAAGGAAGAGGACTTCACATGTCCAAGTTTAGAATCGTTACCCTTGAAGTCCATTTTGACGCCATGAAAAACTAGCTGGATGGAAAGCTTCGCAACGAGAATGCCTTAGCGGATCCGGTCTCAGTTTTTGATTTGGTGCTCCGATGATCCGGCGGCGGCTGGTATCCTCCTCCTCCTTCTTCCTTGCTTTCTCCTCTCTCTAATACTTAAGAAAGAGAATGGACAAAGGAAAATGAGGAGTTTAACCCCCATTCCCGGCCTTAAGGAAGGAGGATTAATCCTAAGCTTTCAGATCTGATTTAAAGAAAACAAACGGCTCGGATCCAGCCAAAAAGTAACTAATATAGGCCGAACACAGCTTTGCACACAGCCGTGTCCTAGGCCGTGTTCCATGATCCTGACACGATTGTCGAGGACAGAAAAGGATACGGGTTGGGACACGCCCGTGTCCTTACTTTACACGGCCGTGTCAGGTCATCGATACGCCCGTGACCAGGGCGTGTGATGCACGTAAAATACGGCAAGCGTACCGGTCGCACAAGTAATAAAGTTGGGAATAAATCCCCGGATGTTGGTCTCTTGAGGAATGCAATTAGCGTCGAACGATTTAAACTCTAAAACTATTGTTATGAGAGTTAATTGAAATAAACAGAAGAAGAAGGGGCTTTGGTTGGTGGTCTTACGACCGATTACACTAATGTAAACTATGCGGGTCACAATCACCGCTTCTCAAGGAGAGATGGATGTAGCGGCCGCGATGCCGTTCTTCGGTTGGTGAGTGGACGGATGTCTAGCGAGTGAGGTGATTAGTGCGGAGTGAAATTGAGTGAAACGAACATGTGGAGTGGAGCGAGATGGAGCGAGGCGCATCAAAGAATAATTCTCATAAGCAAGATGAAACACAAACGATCAAATTAACACTAGAAATTGATGTTCATTACATGCATAAACATTCCATGCAATAAGAAAAGATAGAAAATGCAAAACCACGAGATTGAAGATCCATCGCGGTTGTTGGCCGGAGGTGCGGGTTGTCAATATGCTTCCAAGCGCAGTCCGAGGAGGGCTTTCGGTACCACCGAGCTGTCACCTCGAGGGCCTGTAATTCCATTCTCTAGGTATGCTTCGTCTTCTTCCTTGGTGGAAAGCTCGGAGAAGAATGCTTCAATGTCCGGGAGGATCACCGGAGGATGCGGAATGCTTCGGAATCGCCGGAGATGGTCCTCCCGATGGTAGGGATGAAGGTGGAGGCGAATGGAACAGCTGGAGGGTGAAACGGCGGACTGGCTGAGGTTTCGTAACACGTCCGTTACCCTAATTCGCGGAACAGGGCGTTTTATAGCTTGCAGAATAAATAGGGCGCACGACCACTAGCGCACGACCAGTGGTCGTGCGTGACCAAGGTCAGTGCCCGTGCGCGATCAACCTGTAGACCTGCATCAGAAAATCAATGGTCGCGCACGATCAGCAGCGCACGATCAGTGATCGTGCGAGGAAATGATGATGATCGTGCGGAAATAGCTAGGCAGAACTTTGTAAAATGGGTATGACTGCGCACGATCGGCGGCGCACGAGCAGTGGTCGTGTGCGGTATGGCAAGTGATCGTGCCAAAGGTTCAAGACAGGGCTTTCACAAATGAGTACGGGCTGCGCACGATCAGTGATCGTGCGCCAGGAGGTCGATGGCCATGCGTGGGTAAAAACGCACGACCACTGACTCCTTTGCCAAAAATATTGAAACGCCTATCCCGAATGCCATCACGATCCCCAAACCTGCAGGAAAATTGCACGGGACATCGATCGTGGCAGCCACAGCAAACAATAATAATCATAACAAGAATGTAAATGCACACAAGCAAAGAAATGGGCTAAAAAGGTGCACAGGGCGTGGAATGCTGTAGCTAACCAAAAGGAGTACTAATGGCGCTAAAAGATAGTGCAAAGCTGAGGAAAAAGGCCTAGATGAGTCCAAAATAAGGTATAAAATAGGGACTCATCACACCCCCAGACTTAACCATTTGCACGTCCCGGGCAAATAATCACCTTGTGGACTCAAAAATGGCTAGCTGACATAGTAATTTCAAAATACAGTAGGACGAGAAATCGAGAAACACAAGTGCATAGAAAATATAATAAAAGGAGTTTTTAATCATGCTATGCAATTTATAATTTTCGATAAACGTAAATAAATACTGTCACTACTCAAAGGTTGAATTTCCGGAGAATCGCGAGGTCATGTGTAGGAAGAAAATAGGCAATTCAGATGGTGGAGCATTGCCAAAGAGCAGGGCTCGTGATCACCTCCAAAGGAATCCACCAATGTCAGGGACCATATGCTTGCCCGTTTACACTTTATCCACGATGCTAGTTCGACTCGAGCATAAATCCGTAGGACTTTAGGTGAAGAGTTGGGGCTTGGGTGTAGACGTTGGTATGGATGAAAAAGATGAAAACGAAGGCTACGCACAACCAAACGGAGCTCGCACAATTACAGATTTCCCACTAGCAAAATGAATGCAAGTGCACCAAACCCCCAGACCTGGTTTTTACAACATGGGTGTGTGCACCGCCTACCCCAAAACAGATTTCTCAAAAACAGATTTTAATTTATACTTTTTATTTTCTCTTTTTCGTTTCTTTTTCACAATTTTTGCTTTAATAAATTTTTCTTTTTCAAATTCTTGAATTTCAGCAAATATAACAAGAGGGCAAATCCACATTTTTCACAAAACCACTTCCCACATCAACAACCCAACGAGAAAATGCTTGTAACTAGAGCTCGACGCGGGTGTGCGACTAGGATTGGCTTGAGGCATTGGTGAATTGAGTGTGGAGCTGAAACAAAAGGAAGGTAGGCTCAACGGGGCTAGCGAGGGCTATGTTAGGACGGGTGCGAGGCTCAACCGGGCCAAAGTGATGGCCTACGTCACGCTCACGCTCGACTAACCGTGCACCAATGCTTCGAAAGTAGCCTGGGGCAAGTTCTTAGTCACCGAGAAAAGTGATCCGTCCTCCCGACTCGAGCAATACAAAGCTAGCGACGCCTACACACATTCCTATACTACCGAGTGATTACTCCGGATTCATAGAATTGAGTAGGACAGACAGTATTTACGAGTGCAGAAAAAATATAAATTGCAAGCATAAAGAAAAACTAAATCTATACAATTTCTACACAACGTGAGCACTCGATTAGGAGCACTGCACGAGTTTCGAACTACTCTAAATCAAAATCCTACGTCAGCACCACCATCTTAAAGTTTACACGAAATAATACATCAACTCGAGCCGCACGCGTGGTCAAGTGCGCGCTCATGTGGGTGCCAAAGTGTGTGCAGTAGGAGTCAAAAACAATGAAGCAAAAAGGAAAACTACTGGCATGCGAAATTAAATGTGCTCGTGGAGTGCACAAGTGGCTCTTCCCCCCAGACTTGAATGAAAACATAAGCAAGTAAAATAGACATTCAACCAAGGAATGAAATCTGAAGCGAGAGAGAGTACCTATGCTCCAAAGAGGGGAGCATGCCAGAAGATTGCGTGATTATTCGCGGGAGTTGCTGCTTCGCCCAAAAGATAAACTGAACCTGCAAATTAGGCCGAACAACAGAAAATACAAAAAATAGAAAACATAAAATAAAAAGCATAAACGAGGGGACCAAAAGGTCCAAGCTTGGGTTGTCTCCCGAATAGCCCTTTTGTTTACCGTCCATAAGGTGGACCAAATACCTGAATTAGCAATTGTATATAATGTTTTTGCAGCAAAATAAAAGCTACGAAATAGAGAGCGAAATAAGGTCCCAAAGCAACTAGGAAAATAAGCAGGAAAAGCGAGGCAGAGCGGCAAAGAAGCAATCAGCTATATGCCGATTTGTGGTAAGTATTTCCGATGGAGAGCGAAGGAGTATCAGAATTTTTCATAGCATCTTGAGAAGGGGATTTCCCCTTGCTCAGATGATGCGTGTCTTCGCGCCGGAAGGAAGAATAATGCTTATCGCGCAAGCGCTTGGCCTCCTTCTGCTTCTCAACCGATGGAGACTTCCAAGGAGTGGATTCCACAGTTTTCCCAGATTTTATGATCCATGGCGTCATTTCCGGCACAGCGACGGCGATCTGATCAGCCAAGCGACATAACGCTTAGCACAGTCATGAATATTATTACAAGAATAAATGTCTAGGGATTTCTCCCGCATGGAACTAGGAATGTCATGCTCAACAACAGCATCGGTGGGAAATGGCACGGTCGCCGTGTCTTTGGTGCACTCGAACATCTTCGTGGTCAATAAGTCATTCTTCTCATCAGTCGTCTCGATCAATCCTCCCTTTGTTTTCTCATCCGTAAGGGTTGCCTTCAAAGCTTGGATTCCAGAATCTTCCTTGAAATCTGCACTACTCAGAAAAATGTCGTTTTGAACAAGAGAGGGGTGTACGGAAGTATCTTCGAGGGCGAAATCATCGGCCGGCCAGGTGACGCGTCCTTTGGAAAAATCCAGGGATGCGCCACTGGCCGTCAGGAATGGGACACCAAGTATCGGAATGGAGTAATTTTTTTTGGTCCCATGACCTGAAAATCAGTGGTAAAATGTTTGTTGTTAACCTCGATCTCAACTTCCCCCACACCACCTTCAGTATCAACCACATTTCCATTAGCTAAAATAAGTGATTTTCGTTCTTCGGTGTTTAATTGCAATTGCATCTTCGCGACATCCTGCAGAGTGAGGATGTTGCTAGATGCTCCGGAATCACATAAAGCAGTGGTTTCAACATTGTTGATCATACAGCTAATCACGAGCTCGTTGTTATTCCCCAGCCTTTCCTCCCCAAGGCTTTTCCCTTGTTCGTGGGGATTTTTTTCGGTGTTGCTTGGGAGAGTACCATGAGTGCGCTCGGAGACCATTTGAGCCAATTGGCCCAACTGTGCCTCAAGCTTACGCATTGAAGCGGCTTGGTTTGTCATGTTCGTCTGGGAAACTTCATCAAAATTTTCAAACATTTCAGCCAATGAATTGGTTTTTACGGCGGGGGGCCCTTGGGGGTAATTCGGGTGAGGCGGCCGCGGTTGGCTTCTGGAGGCGAAGGCATCATTTTGATGCTGCCCCGGTTGCCATCGTTGGCCCGGTGCGTTTTGATTCCACGAGAAGTTCGGGTGATTTCTCGCACCCGGATTATACGCATTTCCATAAGGCGCACCCCTGTTTTGATTCGCGATAAAATTAACAGTTTCATTGGAAAAGGCGGGATCATACGTTACCTCCGCTCCAGGGCACTCAAAGCTATGATGATCGGTTCCTCCGCATCCTTGACACGAAATGGCCAACACCGGAGCAGCAGCAGCGGGCCTTGATGCTTTCACAGCAAAGACTCCACTTGTCCCACGGGGGGTATTCCTTCCTACGGTCCAAAAGGCGCTGTGCGTGGTGGTGTCCTGCAAAACTCTCAAAGCATCCTCAGGAGCAAGGTTCATAATTGTTCCACCAGAGGCGGCATCAATCATGGCGCGGTGTTGAGGTTCGATGGAGAAGTAGAAGCTTTCCACGAGATTCCACGTTTGGAATCCGTGGTTGGGGCACTTCCGTAGCAACTCATTGAAGCGCTCCCAAACTTCCGCTAAGCTCTCTTGGTCGTTTTGCCTGAAATTAGCGATGGCCCGTCTCAAGCTCACGATACGGTCGAACACATGGAATTTGGCTAGAAACTTTGTGGTAAGAGCCTCCCAGGTTGTGGCAGTTCCAGGAGGAAGGGCATGAAGCCAAGACTTGGCTTTGTCACGTAAAGAGAAGGGAAAGAGACGGAGCTTGACCGTATCATCAGGAATCCCAGCATAGCGGAAAGTAGAGCAGATTTCCGAAAAGTCTGCACAGTGAAGATGGGCATCCTCCGTGGCCATTCCGGAGAACTGTGCATTGTTCCGGATGATGTTCAGAATTGTTGTTTTAATATCGAACTGCTGGTTTGTGATCGCCGGTCCGAACCCAGGGTAAATGCTCCCTATATTGGGAGTGGTGTAGTCTCTCATGGTTCAGACATGCGGCGGATTCACCTCATTCTCATCCCCGTTCTGGTTATCATGGAGGTTCCCTCCAACACGAACTCTGTTGTCATTGTTCAACTGATCTCCCATTGTGATTGGATTGATAGCAGCGGCACGCCTTTGCGTACGAAGAGTTCGCTCGATCTCAGGATTGTAAGTAACGAGATCTCTTGCAGCACGTCCCTGCATCCACTGAAGCAACAAAACAAAGAAACAAAAAATCAAAAAGCACTAACTCTTATACCAATACTTCCAGAAATCATAATCGTTCAACAGTTGCATTCCCCGGCAGCGGCGCCAAAAACTTGAAGCGCGTAAAATACGGCAAGCGTACCGGTCGCCCAAGTAATAAAGTTGGGAATAAATCCCCGGATGTCGGTCTCTTGAGGAATGCAATTAGCGTCGAACGATTTAGACTCTAAAACTATTGTTATGAGAGTTAATTGAAATAAACAGAAGAAGAAGGGGCTTTGGTTGGTGGTCTTACGACTGATTACACTAATTTAAACTATGCGGGTTGCAATCACCGATTCTCAAGGCGAGATGGATGTAGCGGCCGCGATGCCGTACTTCAGTTGGTGAGTGGACGGAAGTCTAGAGAGTGAGGTGATTAGTGCGGAGTGAAATTGAGTGAAACGAACATGTGGAGTGGAGCGAGATGGAGCGAGGCACATCAAAGAATAATTCTCATAAGCAAGATGAAACACAAACGATCAAATTAACACTAGAAATTGATGTTCATTACATGCATAAACATTCCGTGCAACAAGAAAAGATAGAAAATGCAAAACCACGAGATTGAAGATCCACCGCGGTTGTTGGTCGGAGGTGCGGGTTGTCAATCCGCTTCCAAGCGCAGTCCGAGGAGGGCTTCCGGTACCACCGAGCTGTCACCTCGAGGGCCTGTAATTCCGTTCTCTAGGTATGCTTCATCTTCTTCCTTGGTGGAAAGCTCGGAGAAGAATGCTTCAATGGCCGGGAGGATCACCGGAGGATGCGGAATGCTTCGGAATCGCCGGAGAAGGTCCTCCCAATGGTAGGGATGAAGGTGGAGGCGAATGGAACTGCTGGAGGGCGAAACGGCGGACTGGCGGAGGTTTCGTAACACGTCCGTTACCCTAATTCGCGGAACAGGGCGTTTTATAGCTTGCAGAATAAATAGGGCGCACGACCACTGGCGCACGACCAGTGGTCGTGCGCGACCAAGGTCAGCGCCCGTCCGCGAGCAACCTGTAGACCTGCATCAGAAAATCAATGGTCGCGCACGATTAGCAGCGCACGATCAGTGATCGTGCGAGGCAATGCTGATGATCGTGCGGAAATAGCCAGGCAGAACTTTGTAAAATGGGTATGACTGCGCACGATCGGCGGCGCACGAGCAGTGGTCGTGCGCGGTATGGCAAGTGATCGTGTGGAAGGTTCATGACAGGGCTTTCACAAATGAGTCTGGGCTGCGCACGATCAGTGATCGTGCGCCAGGAGGTCGATGGTCGTGCGTGGGTAAAAACGCACGACCACTGACTCCTTTGCAAAAAATAGTGAAACGCTTATCCCGAATGCCCTCACGATCCCCAAACCTGCAGGAAAACTGCACGGGACATCGATCGTGGCAGCCACAGCAAACAATAATAATCATAACAAGAATGTAAATGCACACAAGCACAGAAATGGGCTAAAAAGGTGCACAGGGTGTGGAATGCCATAGCTAACAAAAAGGAGTACTAATGGCACTAAAAGATAGTGCAAAGCTGACGAAAAAGGCCTAGATGGAGGATTAATCCTAAGCTTTCAGATCTGATTTAAAGAAAATAAACGGCTCGGATCCAGCCAAAAAGTCACTAAAATAGGCCGAACACGGCTTTGCACAGGGCCGTGTCCTAGGCCGTGTTCCTTGATCCTGACACGATTGTCGAGGACAGAAAAGGATACGGGTTGGGACACGCCCGTGTCCTTACCTTACACGCCTGTGTCAGGTCATCGATACGCCCGTGACCAGGGCATGTCATGCATAACTGCCATGCCAACCGATACGCCACTTGGTGGACACGGGTGGCCACACGCCTGTGCCGAACCTGACACGCCCGTGTCATACAATACATGCCCGTGTTCAGGGCCGTATCCCTCAGTCGGCACAGGACCAAACTTCCAGAGGAGTACACGGCCATGTGACACGGTCGTTTCACATGTTGTGTTCCTGACACGCCCTGTGACATGCCCGTGTCACAGGCTGTGTTCGAGCACTCAACGCTCGTCGGCCTTGACTCGACTACCTGAGCACAACACGGCCATGTGACACACCCGTGTCACAGGCCGTGTTCACCCTACCAAGACCCGAACTTGATTTGGATGCCGTCCATTTCACTTTTAAGTTTCGGGGCGTTACACTGGTCTCGGTTCTCACTTTCGTGCTCCGATGGTCTGCCGGCGGCCGGATTCATCCCTTCCTTCTTTCTTTCACTCTCCTTTCTCTAACTTCTTAGAAAGAGAGAGTTTATGATGAAATGAGGAATTAAACCTCTAAGCTCGGACTAAACACAACCAGGAACTCATCTGGGCCGTTAGATCTTATTTAAAGAAAAAGAACGTCTTAGATTAGCCTGAAATTCCTAATCTTGGGTCAAACACGGCTTTCCACACGGCCGTGTCCCAGGCCGCGTGCCTCGATCAAGCAATGAATATCGAGTACAGAAAAGGACACGGGTTGGGACACGCCCGTGTCCCAACCTGACATGCTCGTGTCGGGTCCTCGACACGCCCGTGACCAGGGGCCGTGTTACAGATAACCGCCACGCCAACAGTCACGTCGCTTGGTGGAAACGGGTAGCAACACGCCCGTGTCAGACGTGACACGCCCGTGTCAGACATGACACGCTCGTGTCATACAGTACACGCCCGTGTTCTGGGCCGTGTCCCTTAGTCGATACCAGACCAAACTTCCAGAGGAGTACACGGCCATGTGACATGCCCGCGTCACAGGCCGTGTGCCTAACACGCCCTATTATATGCCCAAGTCACAGGCCATGTTCGAGCACTCAACGCTCGTCGACCTCAACTCGACTACCCGAGCATGACACTCCCTGTGACACACCCGTATCACAGGCCGTGTTCACCCTTCCTAGACCTGAACTTGGCTCAAAACACCTCCCGATTCACTTCTAAGTTTCGGGGCATTACAGAATAAGTGTCCCTTGAACTAAGCTGAATTGAGATTGTATTTGATTTTTTGTTTTTAGTTATGTGCTTGTAGGACTCTATTGCAAATTACAACCCAATGTCAGGTTACAGTGGGTCTTGAAACAAAGTACTATATAATGTAATCCCTCATTATATAGGCGAATGTGTTGATCCACGTGTAATCTCTATTGGAGTGTACTTCTGATTCAAGTGCATTAGAAGACACAAGGAAGGAAGTGTTGCTGAATACAGGATAGACACAATTTTCTCGAAGGAAAATTCATCGAGTATCATAGAGTTGTCTCGTAAAATTAATTGAGTTTATCTCTTAATACTCGTTTATTTCATAAGAATTAACTCAGCGAATTTTTCCTGCATCCTGGAGAATCGGCCTTGTGAAATTCTTCATGAATCACTTTGCCTACTCATCAAATTCTTTGAAAGTATCTTTGGATAATCGTCGATTTCGTCGGGTATGCTAGTCGATATTCATCAAATTTGCCAAGTCTCTCCAGGAATGCTTTGAGCTCTTAGATAGATTTGTTTGGATTCATCTAAGTCATTTTCGTCAATATTCGAAGGAGTTCGACGTATATACCCATATATACTCGACGATACTCGATGTAATACCCTTATATACTCGACGATACACGATGTATAATACCTAGGGTTTTTTTTGTTATCAAATTTCTTTCACGGCTCATACGTACCGCCATGTACAGTTATTAGTTGATTTCTTGGTAAAGAAGGGATTTCTAGCCGTTAGAAGAAGAGGAGTTCCAATAAATACATAGGGGATTTTCATTTAACCCTAATCGTGTTATTGTTCAAATCGAGATTTTTCACGAACTCCCGTCGGCGTACGAAATGCTTTTCTCGCGACTTCCTCTCGGTCGACGACGATGTTCTTCACAATTCATTCTTCATCAAGTGTGTCAACTAGATCTTTGATCTTTGAAAGTACTCGTACTCCTCAGATCTAGTTGATCTCTATATTCAGATCAAGACTTCAAAGCATTCAGATTCTCCTGTTCCGTAAGACGTCCAAGTTCTACATTTCAGAGGAACGAACGACTGAAGATTTTAGGATTGAAGAAGATTATTTTTAATCTTTTTTCTGTAAAACTTTCTATACTACTGTAGGAGGTCTTGCTCCTGAGTTGTAGATCCTTATTTATAAGATGGATTTTGTAAGAGAGGTTGTTCCCCGAGTATTAGGAGAGTTGTCTCCGATTTTGTAGGAGTTGAGGCTCCGACTTGTTAGATTGTTTTCAATTGGAGATAAAGGTGAAGTAGCCGAATCTAGCCCTTCGTGGTAGATAAGCAAGGCGGGACAGAAGACGTACCTAACTCAGGGAACCACTATAATTTCCTTGTATTTCTGCGTGATTATTTTGTACTAATTTTTATTCCGCTAAAAGACGCAAAACTCGCCTATTCAACCCCCTCTATGTGACTTAGGTTAACTACTAGACTATTTTAATTGATATCAGAGGAGGTTGTTCAATATAAGGTTAACAACTTGAATAAAATATCCATCTAGTTGTCAAGATACACTACTTAGCTAAAATTGACAGAAGTAAGGATATGTCTTTGATGAAGTTGATAGTGTGCACTAAGGAGAACTTCCCCATGTGGAAGGGGAGAGATAGATTCTAAAAGGAAGCTTCTAATCCCCGCATATTTCAGGTTGTTGTAGAAGGCCCTCATGTTCCAATTCAACCATCATCTATAAATCCTAATGTGATGGTTCCGAAAAATATGATGGATCTGAACAAAGATGAGATGCTCTAGTCCCCTTGGATTAGAAGGCAAAGAATATCAAAGCCAGTGCAGTGGATGACTCGATGCTGAAAAATGTATCTCACTGCAAATCTGCAAGGAGAGTTGGGACTATCTCGTAGTCCTCATAGAAGGAACTGAAGATGTTAGAGATGATCAGAGATCTCTACTAAATAAAAAGTACAAGGCATTCAAGCAAGGCTCAGATTATAAAATTTTAGACATCTTTGAAAAGTTCTTCAAGATCATCAATGGTCTGAGAAACTATGGCCGTACATTCACTAATGGTTAGCTCAACGATAAATTCCTAAGATCCATGACAAAAGACTGGGACACTAAGGTGGTATCCAATATAGAATTTGGAAAGCTGCTTGAGATTTATCCCTAAACCCTTTTCGGAAAGCTCCTTTCCTATGAATTACAAATAAACACAAGGAAGAAGGAGGAGCAACTCAGCAAGACTTTAAGCAAAGAGAAGTCTTTAGCACTGAAGGTCGAAGGGTCAAAGAAACTCAAAGTTGTGTCACCTTTATGGACATAAGCTTCTAAAGGTCAAGAGGGCTCTAAGACAAACAACTCAAGTTCAGATATGTCTGATGGAGAATTATCTCTACTCTCCAAGCATTTCAATAGGATTCTCTATAAAAGGAGGAAAATGAAAAATCAGTCCTCCTCCTCTAACTTAAGAAGGTATCATCGGGATGGTGATCAGTCAAAGAAAAGCTACAACGATAAGTATAAGAAGAAACTGAACAAACATATTTCTACTGATGTTGTGTGCTACTGTTGCTATAAGCTAGGGCACAAGATTGCTGACTGCCCCTACAAGAAGAAAGAGGGAAGGAAAGATGGAAAGAAATCCTTCTTAAGCAAGAATAAGGAGGAAAAGAGCTTAATGGAGAAGAAGCCAACAACTACTCAAGTTCAGAAATGTCTGATGGTGAGTTATCTCTGCTGTCCAAGCATTTCAAGAGAATGCTCAATAAAAGGAGAAAAATGAACTTGAGTACCTAACAGTTGGTACCCAATAGTTAGTGTATTAAATGTCAATCAGAACATCATCTTGGTACCAACCATTTGGTCGATTAAATGCTAATCATTCCATATAAAACATTTCTGAAGTAAGAAAGCTCCAAATGGAAAAACTATTGTTCCCAAGGCTAAGGAGACAAAGAAGCCGTGTGTATGATGTACTCATGAGGCTTCTTACTCAGAGTTGGTTTCCCCTGCTAGACCGACCATTCAAAAGGTGAAGTAGGAGTATAAGAGATGGTACAACAGGTTTGACTGTTGGTTTTGTGGCAAAATTGGTCACTTTGTCGTGGACTGTTAGTTTTATTCAGTAAAATATGAAACTCCACGAGTTAACATTACGAGACCGACCACTCGAAATGTTAATGTTCCTAGTGGTGTTAATTAACAAAGAACCAAGGAACCAAATCTGTTTAGGTTCCTAAGGGAAAATGATTCATGATTGCAGGTATATCTAAAGGCCAACAAAACTCCAATTTGGTTTTCTAGAAGCATATTGCAAGAATATACCCCAGTCGAAAATGGTCCAAAAGTCATCTTTGGAGGGTCTGACCGGGGAATCACTAAAGGCTACGATATGATTACCAATAGTATAGTCTCCTTCACAAAAGTTGCCTATGTTAAAGGATTACAACATAATATAATCAACATAAGCCAATTATGTGATAAAGGCAATATTATTGAGTTCAACAAAGACAAGTGTCTGATAAAATCGTCTGCCAATTTGGAGAATGTCTTAATAGGCACTTGGAGTAGAAATATTTTTTGCTTAAATTTTATATGTTTAGAGAATTCTATGCTAATGTGCTTTTTTGTCTAAATATAGTGCGTCTCTCTGTGAAGAATGACACAAGAGATTAACACATATAAATTTCAAAACTATTAGTATGCTATTTTCTCAAAACTTAGTGTGTGATGCCCCCGACATTAAGTTCCTTAAAAATATTCCACGTAACGCATGCCGAATGGGTAAGCAAATAAGGGCTACCTTTAAGGGTATTGTTGAAAAATATTCTTCTAGATGTCTATATTTACTTCATATGTACTTGTTTGGCCCTATACCAGTTCACAGTTTATGAGGTAAGGTCTATACGTATGTCATTATTGATAATTACTCTCGTTTTACTTGGGTATTCTTTCTAAAACACAAGTCAGACACCTTTGAGGCTTTCACTAATTTTGTTAGGCAAATTAAGAATGACTTAAACTGCTCCGTGGTCAAAATCAGAAGTGATCACGGAACAAAATTTGAGTATGGGGCCATGACATAGTTTTGTGGAAGACAAGGTATCTTTCATGAATTTTCCTCTCCACGTACTCCAAAACATAATGGAGTTACCGAGAGAAGGAACATAACCCTCATTGAAGCATGTACAACTATATTGAATGGCGCTTCACAACCTGAGTGCATCTGGGCTGAAGTAGTCAACACTACTTGCCACGTGCAAAAGAGAGCATTAATCAACAAAATCCAACGAATGACTCCATATGAACTGTTAAATGGCAGAAAACTGACTATGTCCCAACATTAGGATGTTTCACAGTAAATGCTTCATACTTAACAATAGGGAGTATAATCATACAATGTTTAATGAAAAATGTTTTGAAGGTATTTTGGTAGGTTATAGTAGCCATAGTAAGGCATATAGGATTTTTAAAAAGAAAACCCTGCTTGTAGAAGAGTCAATAAATATTGTATTTGATGAGACAAGTATGCTTCATAGCTGCTCGTCTAGTGTTATTGGTGTAGATGCAGGTGCCAAGTTAAAAGTACTATGCTTGGAAGAAGCGGTAAAGGAAGATGCTCCAAGCACAGTCAAAGTCATCAATCCAAGTGTGGTGGAAGAAGAACTACTAGATGATGAACTACTTCAACATACATGAGATGCAATAGATATGGCAGAACCTACTGGTGGGATAGGAAGAAATCTAGTATTCAAATACATATGAGAACACCAAATTTATCTGATCATTGGAAAGCCAAGCGATAGTGTAAGAATCAGAAGAAGTAATACTAATAAAGTATTACACCTCATCTATTTTTCTCAAGAAGAGCCAAAGAAATTTGAAGATGAAAATAAGGATGCCTCATAGATAATTTCTATGAAAGAGGAGGTCAACCAGTTTGAAAGATGCGAGGTCTGGGAATTGGTGCTCATGCCTAAAGGATAGAACATAATCAGAAAAAATGGATATTCAGAAACAAGCTAGATGAAAATGGAGTAATTATAAATAATAAAGCCATGCTTGTCGCTCAAGGAAACAAACAAGAATAAGAGATTGAATTTGATAAGACCTTTGCTCTAGTGGCTAGACTCGAAACGATTAGGTTATTCCTTCTGTATGTTGCCCACAAAGGCTTTAAAGTCTATCAAATGGATGTGAAGTCAGCATTCCTCAACGACGATCAAAAAGAGGAAGTATACATAGCACAACCCCCAGGTTTTGTCGAATCAACTTTCCCTTATTATGTATACATTTTTAATAAGGCTCTATATAGTTTAAAGCAAGCTCCAAGAGCTTGGTATGAGATGTTGTCTAGAATTTTGCTTGAGAACAAGTTTGCAATTGGAAAGATAGATAAGACATTATTTCTTAGGGAAGTAAAAGGTAAGATTTTGCTAGTGCAAATCTTTGTCGACGATATTATTTTTAGCTTTACGCGGACCACCTTTGCAAGAGTTTTTCTAAACTTTTGCAAGGGAAATTTGAAATGAGCAATATGGGAGAGCTGAAGTATTTCTTAGGAATTCAGATGAAACAATCTGAAGAAGGAATTTTCAACTCTTAGACGAAGTTTACCAAAGAGTTAGTTAACAAATTCAGAATGGATAATGCAACCTCAATGAGGACTCCAATGGGTTCAATTATTTCTCTAGACAAGGACAAGAAAGGGAAAACATTTGATGAAACTAAGTACAGAAGCATAATTGGGTCCTTTCTCTATCTTACTGCCAGTAAACTCGACATAATATTTTCAACATGAGTGTGCACTAGATTTCAAGTGAACTATAAGTAATCTCATTACGCTGCTAAAAAGTGGATCTTGAGATACCTTAAGGGTACACAAAATCTTTGTTTATGGTACCCAATAAGTAATAACGTCGAGCTAATTGGGTTTTCAAATGCTGATTTTGTAGGTAGTAGGGATGACTGAAAATGCACTTCCAGGACTTGCCAATTCCTCGGTAGAAGGCTTATTTCATGGAGAAACAAGAAGCAAAATTATGTGGCAACATCCACTGCCGAGTCAGAGTACATCTTTGTAGTAGTTGTTGCGCACAGCTTTTCTGAATCAGGAATAAACTTGAAGACTACAACTTGAAATTCAAGAAGATTCCTATGTTTTGTGACTCCTCTAATGCGATTGCGATTGCAAATAATCCAGTCTCTCACAACTGGACAAAGAACATCAAAATTAGATATCATTTCATCCGGGAGCATGTGGAGAACAAGGATATAATTCTCAACTATGTCGCGACGTACAAGCAAGTCGCTGATATTTTTACGAAGCCA
The DNA here is from genome assembly GCA_039513925.1 of Platanthera zijinensis. Lineage (NCBI taxonomy): Eukaryota > Viridiplantae > Streptophyta > Magnoliopsida > Asparagales > Orchidaceae > Platanthera > Platanthera zijinensis. Next base: position 110,653,356 of record CM077093.1, on the reverse strand, counting down.
TTGGATGAGGCCAAGTTCTCATTCATCAAAATGGAACTAGTCATGCTCAACAAGGAATCATGAAGATGGCTAAATATCTCAGTAAATTACATCTTAAATTAGATAGAATTTTACAAGACAAATTCGTCGAGAAGCATTCGTGTAAACTCACCGCTTCGTCGAAACCACATGTATTTCCTCGATGAGACTTGGCGATATTGTACGAATCTTACTTAGCTCCTGTGGAATTTCGATAGATTTTACTTAGGTCAATTTTTTTTATATTGGATTTGAAGAGAAACCCAGTTTAAGGTACGCGCTTATTTCTCTCTCCTCGAAACATTAAGTATCAATATGTAAGGTTTTCGTGGTAAACAAGGTCATATATTCGAAATAGAACTACCATATTCCTTCGATTCATCGCTCGTCATTTCGTATTTCGTGATTGCAGCATTCATCTTCTTGGTGTCGAGAAAAAGTGACTCGAACTAGCAATCCAACTAGGCAAGTATACCTATCGAACTGTAGCTAGGGGACACAAGTGTTGTATTGAAATCCGGGAACTATTGAGTAAACATACTCACACGAAGACTATTATCTTATCTAAAAATGTTTTAGGGTTAAAGAGAAATTTAAATACGATTAAGAAAAGATATATAGCGCTAAAAAGAGAACTGTTTGCAGTTAAATAAAGAGCTATTAAAAACGATTACAACGAAGGGTTGGAACAATGAAATGGAAAAGCACTTGATCGAGAATCACCTCGGCAAGAGTTGACTAAAAATGCGATAAAAAATAACTTAATAGGGTAAAGGTCCTTAACCGTGGAGGTTCCTAAATCTTGAACACGCTTCTCTCGAAGTCGTGCCCAACTGAGTTTAGGAAGGTCCAACTGAACTCTCGTCCAAATCGGAGGCCTAGAGCTTGCTTTACGCGGTGAACCCCACTATTGTATTTCACTCCAATCCGGGAGATTTGGACGTCTGCCTCTCTCGAGGGTTGCATGCAACTCTTTTTACTCTTTAGTGTTCACTTCAAACTACGAGCCTCTCGGCTAGCTAAGAGTGAAAACAGAAATGGAAATTATATTTTGATGATATAACTCCAAACTTGAAAATTCACGAGTAATCCGAAGGCCTAAACCCTAAAAAGAAAAAGTAAATTTAAAGCATCATAACTTAATCAACTCGAGCCTCGGATCATCAAGATCGAGTATAAGGAGGATTAGTTAATCATAGCGAAGTGGAGGAGGAGGGATGAGTAGAAGAGCATTAAGAACACAAAGATAAAACGGGGCACTTTATATTAATATCAAAAGAGAGCTACAACAACTTGAAATAAAAGAGTTACACTTGCAATGAAATGAAAACCTAAGCTAGCATAAGATTAATCTACTAATGAAGTTACAAAAGCTATTACAAAAGAGCACACTAAGTTAGGGATGAGAAAAACACAAAATGAGAAAGAGAGAGAGAGAGAGAGAGAAAGTAGGAAAAAGACTAAGAAATAAAATGATAGCACCTCCCCTCTGAACCAAAAACTGTTTTGGACACAAGGGGGTACTACTGAATTTATAGGCAAAATTCTCGGGTTATTCACACCCTCTGTCACACCCGGGAGGGGGGGGGGGCGTGTTAGGGGGGCATGACATGCACGTAGTTGAATATGGGCTCTAGATTTTGGCGGGAATGATGATTACTTTTGTATGTTGGTGGACACGCCCTGAGCCACACCCGTGTAGGAGGGGAGTGTAAGGAACGTCAAGTCTCGATCATTGGTCGGAAATCCGTCAGTTTTCGAAAAAGGTTGAACACGCCCAGGGACACGCCCGTGTAGGGGGCATGTCATTACTATTGATGTGCAGCAATGGAAACTCTTTAAATGCGGCAACAGGCTTCAGGATGAGGGTGACATGCCCATGGAGGGCATGTTAGGGGGCATCACAGCGGTTTTTCTCATTATGTTGGCTCTGGCAGCAGACTTCCTTGGGATCGGGTCACACGCCCAATGACACGCCCAGGGAGGGTGTGTCAGGGGGGCGTGTCATGGAATTTTTGGCCAAAATTTCTGGAAACCTGCAAAAATAGAAGAAAACATTAGCGGCAATAATATATACATAAGGAAGCCAAAATATAACCTTACAAGACATGATTTGCACATTATAAACTAGAAGATACCCTAATAGTTTAGACAACAAAGCGAACTATCAAATTCCCCCAAGCTTAACCTTTGCTTGTTCCTAAGCAAAGATATATAAAAACTAGATAACCATAAAAAGGTAAATAATCAAAAAGTTCTAATTATCCTTACACAAGTACCATTCAAAATTCTAAGTAGGGAGAAGGTGAAACGTAAACCTAAAACAATTACTTAAACATGGTTTACAATTTATAAACTTTACTAACAAAAATAAATCATCCAAAATTTTAATTAAATTCTTTAAATACATTTAAGCAAGGTAACGAAATGAAAAAAATTCATTGAGTTATTTCTAGATCCAAGCAAAACATTTTAACGATATCAATTAAATAACAAAAATCTTACATTAAATCCAAAACTAATACTGATTTACTTTTCTTCTTTACTTAGCTAATAAATAAAATTCAAAAGCATGAATCAAAAGGACTTATTAGGACCAAAACATTTGGTTTAGGATTATGATAAGGAGTGGAATTCAAAGATAAACAAGGAGGCTTAAAAATCACACTAAACCAAAAAAACGAGTTTCCAAAAATAAAAAAAAATTCCTTTTCTTTTCCATTTTTTTTCTTTTTCATTTTTTCTTTTTTTCAAAACAAAGGTAATATTTAATTTTTCTTTTCATTTTAAAATTGTCCAAACAAAAGTAAACACTTTTTTAGCACACTTTTTCAAAAACTTCTCCAAATATATCACAAAATAACCCTATCGTAATTATGAAAAAATTTTAAATGAAACTCAAAAATGCTAGTGTGATTAGATAGGTTGGAAAATTTGGCTTTGGTGAAGATGAAATGATAAGTGGAGCTATCAATTGAAATTTGAAAAAGGCTCAAAAGCGGCTAACTAGGGGTAAAAATTTTTAGGTTGGTAAGAAGGCTCAAACGAAAACAAAAACATTCTAAATCATTTTAAAGCTTTTAAATTCATCAAAAGCATAGTTTTGAAAAATTTCAAAAACTAGTCCTAGATAAAAAAAGAAGATTGATGAAATTATCTTGAAAATAGAAATAATAGGTGACTTGGTTCATTAACATCTACTACGCTAATCAAAAGTTGGCATTACAGAAATTATCCAAAAATGAAAAGGAAAATAGTGGATGAAATATTTTTTTGAAAGAAAAGAAGATAAAGAACGAAAACCATAATAAAAATGCAAGTTTTAGAAAAAACATTTCACGTTGACGTGCGATGGTGAATTAGAAACATAGCATGACCAACACTTTACTTGCTAAATATAATTAAAAAAACTATTAGAAATATTATAATTAGCTAAGTTGTTTATATGGGATTTTGAGAAAAACAAAACAAAAGCAAGGGGTACTATTGAAATACCAAAAAACATCTAAACTATTAAAGTAAAAACAAATAGTAAATAATTTTTATATTTTGAAATATTCTCTTTTTTGGGATTTTGAAATATTTTTTATTTTTTTTATTTTTAAGATATAAACATAAAATGAAGACAAGAGAAGGAGGAAATCCTCCCCCAATCTTAAAATAGACATTGTCCTCAATGGAGAAAGGAGGGTAGAGAGTGAGAGAGAGAAATTAAAATAGAAATTAAAGTACAGAATTGAAAAATAGGTACTTCCCCAGATTTATGCGTCTCAAAATTTGCGCAATGTCGCTCCCCCATGCTTGCGCTTTGGATCTTCATGAAATGTCTTTTTTGGACTTTGTGATGGATACAATAGCATGTGAGCAAGCGATCGCAGAAGCTTCAGCTTGTCGGAGCCGTCTAGTGCAAAAAATCTAAAATAAACAAAACAGAAAAGATAACTTGGGTTGCATCCCAAAAGCATCCTTTGTTTAAAACGTCGTTTGAGCTCGACGTATCAAAAAAATATTGTCAAAAAATAAAATTTTAAGTTTTTAACAAAAATAAAAAGGTCTAAAGTTATCCATCATAAAGAATAAAATTAATACAGTTTGGATTGACATCCCCATAAAAATACAGTTTAATACGCTGACCATTTACTTTTAAATCACCCTTATCAGTGTGTGAAATTAAAACAGTACCATATGGAAAAACTTGTTTAACAGAAAATAGCCCAGACCAACGAGACTTTAACTTTCAAGGAAATAAACGTAAACGGGAATTATAAAGAAGAACTTGGTTTCCACGCTTAAAGGTTTTTGGGTGCCTTAAGTGTTTGTCGTGAAATTGTTTCGTCTGCTCTTTATAGAATTTATTATTTTCATATGTGTAAGAGAGCCACTCGTCGAGTTCGTTAAGTTGAAATTTCTAAAATCGTCGATAGAGTGGGGATCAAAATTTAAATACCTTAAGGCCCAAAAAGCACGGTGTTCTAATTCTATAGGTAAATGACACGATTTTCCATAAACCAATCGGTACGATGTACATCAAAGGGCAGTTTTTTACGCTGTTCGGTAGGCCAATAGAGCATCGTCTAATTTTGCTGACCAGTCTTTTCTAGAGGTGGAAACAGTCTTTTTTAAAATTCTTTTAATCTCTCTGTTAACTACTTCGACTTGTCTGTTAGTTCGGGGGTGGTAAGCAGTTGAAAGCTTATACATAACACTGTATTTAATAAAGATTTTTGAAAACCTCATGTTGAAAAGTGTGAACCCCTATCGCTAACGATGGCTCGCGGCGTACCGAATAAAGAAAATATTTTTTTTAAAAAAATGTAACTATAACTCGGGCGTCGTTAGTAGGAAGAGCTTGGGCTTCAGCCCAACGAGAAACATAATCGACGGTAACTAAAATGTATTTATTCCCGAAGCTAGAAGGAAAGGGCCAACAAAATCAATTCCCCAGAGGTCAAAAATTTTGCACACGAGAAAATAATTTTGCGGCATTTCATTTTTATTGGAAATGTTGCCCGACCGTTGGCATCTATCACACCTACTCACAAAGGCTTGCACGTCATTAAAAGGCTAGGCCAGTAAAACCCCACGTAAAGCACATTGTGGGCGGTACGAGCAGCTTGATAGTGACCACCAGTTTGTCCTTGGTGCAAATGCTTTAAAATATCTAATCCTTCATCATAAGAAACACATCTCCATATAACATGGTCCGCACAGATTCGAAAAAGATGCAAGTCTTTCCAAAAGTAGTTCTTCAACTCAGAAAAGAATTTCTTCTTTTGTTGAGAGGAGAATTCTTTTGGGAGCATACGAGCCACTAAATAGTTGGCTATGCATGCAAACCAAGGAGAAGGGGGTGTGCTAAGTAAAAGCAGCTTCTCATCGGGGAAGAAATCATTAAAAGATTTTTCATCTAATTTTTCAATAAATGGATTATCTAATAGGGAGAGGTGGTCGGCAGCCAAATTCTCGTATCCTCGCTTATCACAGATTTCTAAGTCAAACTCCCTAAGGAGTAAGACCCAGCAAATAAGGCACGGATTGGCATCCGTCTTAGCAAGAAGATACTTGAAGGCCAAGTGGTCTGTAAAAAAATAAATTTGAAAGCGTAATATAACGACGAAATTTATAAAAAGAGAACACTATAGCTAGGAGCTCCTTCTCAGTTGTGGTATAATTTACCTGTGCAGATGTGAGTGTTTTACTTGCATAATAGATGAGGTAAAAGTTTTTAGATACGCGTTTACCTAATACGGCTCCTACCGCGAAACTACTCGCATCGCACATAATTTCAAAAGGAAGGTCCCACGCCGGAGCTATCATAATGGGGTCGTTAATTAACTTTTCTTTAATTAATTTAAAGGCAGACAGACTAAGGTCATCAAAAATAAATGGGGCCACTATTTCTAAGAGCTGAGTAAGAGGTTTGGTGATTTTGGAGAAGTCTTTTATGAAACGATGGTAGAATCCAGCGGGACCTAGGAAACTTCTTATAGCTTTGACGTTTGTAGGCGGCGATAGCTTATCGATAACTTCTATCTTGGCTATGCCTACTTCAATTCCTCTCGCAGAAATGTTATGACCCAAACTAAACCTACCCTCACCATAAAATGGAATTTTCCCAATTTAGGGCAAAGTTAGTTTATTCGCATCTTTCTAATACTTTTTCGAGGTTTTATAAACAACTATCATAGGCATCGCCAAACACGGAGAAATCATCCATGAATACCTCTATAATGCTTTCTACGTACTTGTCGAAGATAGCGAGCATACATCACTGGTATGTAGTTGGCGCATTTCAAAATCCAAACGACATTCTTTAGTAGGCGAAGGTGCTGAAGGGACAAGTAAACGTTGTTTTCTCTTGTTCCTCGAGAGAGATAGGGATTTTAAAATACCCTGAGAGACAATCGAGAAAACAGTTAAAGCTATGGCCGGATAATCGCTCTAAGATTTGAACGATCAACTGCAAGGGGAAGTGGTCCTTGTGGGTGGCGAAGTTCAACTTACGATAGTCGATACACATTTGCCACCCCATCACCGTCTGTGTCAGGATTAAATCATTATTTTCATTTACAACTATAGTTATCCCTCTCTTTTTCTGCATTACTTGAGCAGGGCTAACCCACTTACTATAAGATATAAGATAGATAATTCTTGCGTCTAAGAGTTTCATAACCTTGCCCTTTACGACTTCTTTCATGTTTGGTTTATATGGCGCTGTGGTTAGATTGAATTATGTGAATTATCTTCCTTTAAGATTTTGTGAGTGCAGAATGATGGGCTTATGCCCTTGATAACGGAATTTTGCCAAGCAATAGCTCGGCGATGCTTACGTAAAACTAGAAGGAGTTTTTCATTTTGCACTTCAGATAAGTAGGCCGAAACTATGACTGGCAATTTGAAATTTTTTTCTAAGAAGGCATACTTGAGATGTTCTGCAAGTTCTTTTAATTCTAGGGTAGGGGGTTCTTCATACAAGGTTTTAGAAATTCTTTCTTTTTCAAAAACTATGTCTTCATAGACTTTTTTATGTACAAAATAAAAGGGGGTGGGGCTAGTGGCCATGACGGCTCCTTGTAGGCTTTCAGTAGGAAGAGTTGAGGGAGGAAAAAACTCAGAAAATTCATTTTCACTATCATAAGGGCAGTAGGATGATTCATCACTTAAGGCATCTAAGAAGAAACATGAGTCGTCGTTCTCCAGGGTATTTTTAATCGAAGGGGTGATAGAGAAGGTTACTTCATCGTCTCCAACTCGAAGAAAGATTTTGCCATTGCTTACGTCAATGAGAGCTCGGGAGGTTGTAAGGAAGGGTCGGCCAAGGATCAAGGGAACCTCGATGTCTTCTTCGATGTCGAATATGACAAAATCCACCGGGAAGATGAATTTATCGACTTTGACTAGAACATCCTCCGTTATTCCATTAATGAATTTATCGGCGAGCTGGATACTCATGCGTGTGGGGTTGAGGATACAAATTCCTAACTTCTTGAAAAATGAGAAGGGCATCAGGTTGATACTCGCACCTAAGTCGGCTAATGCGTGCTTGACAAAAAGATCACCAAAGACACACAGAATAGAAAAACTACCCGGATCACTGATCTTCTTTTATAAGATGTTTGTTAAGACCGCAGAGCACTCGGCATTTAGTGTGACATGCGACAAGTTTCCTAACTTCTTTTTGTTAGTCAGGAGGTCTTTAAGGTACTAAGCATACTTCGGCATCTCAGAAATAGCTTCATGGAAGGGTAGGTGTATGTGGATTTGCTTAATCATTCTTAGGAAGCGGGTATACTGATCATCCTGACGTTGTTTGTTAAGTTCGGAAGGGTATGGTTGAGTTGGATTATTTTTAAAGATGGGTGGTGGAGCGAGATCTTTTTCAAAAATAGAGAGCAGAGTGATAACTTCTTTTTAAGCGGGTGGTGGAATTTTCAAAATGGGAGCGGAGCTTGCCTCGGGCTCTTCGCTAACCATACCAGAAACTTGCTTCCCACTCCGAAGAGTTATAGCTTTCACTTGCTCTCTTAGGTTGGGCTCGGTATTGTAAGGAAGAGACCCTACAGGTCACTCAGAAATAACTTTTGCGAGTTGTCCTACTTGATTTTCTAGATTTTTAACGCTTCCGGTTAAGGTTCTTATAGTAGTGTCATTTGTGGTTATATATTTAGAAATTAACTCCTCCAAGCTTGGAGGTTTTGGATAGCTTTGAAGAGGTGGAGGTATTGCATAAAAATCATTTTGTGGTGGTGGGCACATTGCGTTCGAAGGATTACTCCACGAAAAATTCGGGTGGTTCCGCAAAGCAGGATTATAACTACTCAGAAAAGTAAAACCAAGAGCATGAAAATTCACAGCAGAAAAATTATTAAAAGCATTTATACGCATATTATTAATATAATCTAATTGTTCGGGAGCAGGAGTTAAAGATTCCCACACCTGTAGGGCTGAGACAACAATCATCTCCGTAATTTTTTAAATTAAAATTTCCACTTGCAGAGCTAGCTGAGAGATGTTGTCCACTTCAAAGATACCTGGAGGTTTATTTGGGTGGGACCTAAGCACATTCCACTAATAGGTGTTCATGTCCATGTCCTCGAGAAGCTCAAGAGCTGCTTCCAGGGTTTTACGGTTAAAGGTACCACCGAAAGCTGCGTCTATCATTTGCTTTGTATTTTGATTTATCCCATTATAAAACGTCTACACTTATAACCATACAGGTACCGCATGATGGGGGAATCATCTTAACTATTCTTTAAATCTTTCCCAGGTTTCATATAAGGTTTCAGAGTCTATTTGTCCAAAGGCAGAAATATCGTTCCTATGTTTTGCAGTTTTAGCAGGCGAAAAGTACTTTGTCAGAAATTTTTTAGTAAATTGATCCCAAGTGGTGATGCTCCCTCTTGGCAAAGTCATCAACCACTGTTTATCTTTGGTTCTTAGGGAGAAAAGAGCTAATCTTAGCCTAATATCATCATTTGTGACACCATTGATCTTGAAGGTGTCACAAATCTCAAGAATGCTTGTTATATGCGCGTTCGGATCTTCATCTTGAAGTCCGTAATATTGCACATACTGCTGCACCATTTGAATTATGATAGACTTCAGTTCGAAATTATTATTAGCTATAGCAGGGCGCCCAATGCTTGATTTTGTTTCCTCTAGATTCGGTCGTGCTTAATAGGACATAGGCTTATGCAAGTCTTCCTCCACCTGGGGCTCTTCCATTCATAAAGTGGAAAATGACTCGGAATCCTCAACCGATATTTGTGGAGTAGGGGCTTGAATTCGAGATCATCTCCGAAGAGTACGCTCAATTTCATGGTCTAAGTCCAAAATAACCGACGGACTCCCGCGGGTCATGCACTAGAAGAAGAGAAGATAAAGAAAGAGAAATAAATAAACTAGAAAAAGAGAAGCTAAGAAAAGTTTTTTGAAATAGATTTTTTTATGTTTTAACTTCCGAACATCCCAAGGGCTACCCAATGAAGGGTTCACAAGGTACTAGTCAAGATAGTGGTATTTAAGCCATATTTCCTGTTTCGAGAGAGTTAGGTGGTGTAGAAAAATTATGAAGTGGATTTTTATTAAGAGCATTAATATTTTTTGATTTTCAATTTTTTTAGAAAGAGGATGAGATAGCGAAATGATAAAAGTAATAGGTTCGTGTTTTCAAATTATGAACAAAAGTTGCTCCCTGACAACGACGCTAAAAACTTGGTGTCGAGAAAAATACAGGCGAACTAGCAATCTAACTAGGCAAGTATACCTATCGAACTGTAGCTAGGGGACATAAGTGTCGTATTGAAATCTGGGAACTGTTGAGTAAACCTACTCACACAAATACTATTATCTTATCCAAGGATGGTTTTAGGGTTAAAGAGAAATCTAAATGCGATTAAGAAAAGAGATATAACGCTAAAAAGAGAACTACTTACAGTTAAATAAAGATCTATTAAAAACGATTACAACAAAGGGTTGGAACAATGAAATGGAAAAGCACTCGATTGAGAATCACCTCGGCAAGAGTTACCTAAAAATGCGATAAAAAAACTAACTTAATAGGGTAAAGTTCTCTGACCGTGGAGGTTCCTAAAGATTGAACACGCTTCTCTCGAAGTTTTGCCCAACTAAGTTTAGGAAGGTCCAACCGAACGCTGGTCCAAATCGGAGGCCTAAAGCTCACTTTATGCGGTGAACCCCACTATTGGATTTCACTCCAATCCGGGAGATTTGGACGTCTGCCTCTCTCAAGGGGTGCGTGCAACTTTCTTTACTCTTGAGTATTCACTTCAAACTACGAGCCTCTCGGCTAGCTAAGAGTGAAAACAGAAATGGAAATTATTTATCGATGATATAACTCCAAACATGAAAAATCAAGAGTAATTCGAAGGCCTAAATCCTAAAAAGAATAAGTAAATTTAAAGCATCATAACTTAATCAACTCAAACCTCAGATCATCAAGATTGAGTACAAGGAGGATTAGTTAATCATATCGAAGTGGAAGAGGAGGGATTAATAAGAGAGCATTAAGAACCCAAAGATAAAAAAGGGGCACTTTATATTAATATAAAAAGAGAGTTTCAACAACTAGAATGAAAAGAGTTACACTTGAAATGAAATGAAAACCTAAGCTAGCATAACATTAAGGTACTAATGAAGTTACCAAAGCTATTACAAAATAGCACACTAAGCTAGGGATGAGAAAGACATAAAATGAGAAAAAGAGAGAGAGAGAGAGAGAGAGAGAGAGCATGAAAAAGACTAAGAAATAAAAGGGCAGCACCTCCCCTTTTAACCCAAAAATATTATGGACACAAGGGGGTACCATAGTATTTATAGGAAAAATTCTAGGGTTGGTCACACCCTCTATCACGCCCGAGGGGGGGGGGGGGCGTCAGGGGGAAGTGATATGCACGGAGTTGACCTCGGGCTCTGGATTCTGGCAGGAATGATTATTTCTTATGTACATCGGCGGACACGCGTTAGGCCACGCCTGTGTTGGAGGGGTTTGTAGGGCATGTCAAGTCTCATTCATTGGTCGAAACTCCGTTAGTCTTCGAAAAAGGTGGAGCACACCCGTGTATGGGGGCATGTCAGTACTGTTGATGTGCAGCAGCAGAAACTCTTTAAATGCGACAGTAGGCTTCGGGATGAGGGTGACACGCCTAAGGAGGGCGTGTCAGGGGGGCGTGACAACGGTTCTTCTCGTTATGTTTGCTCTGATAGCAGACTTCCTCGGGATCGGGTCACACACCCTGTGACAAGCCCAGGGAGGGCGTGTCAGGGGGGCGTGTCTTGTCATTTTTGGCCAAAATTCCTGCTCTTCTTCTCGATATTTGTGGAGCAAAAGAGAAGAAAACATTAGCGTCAATAATATATACATAAGGAAGTCAAAATATAAGCTTACAAGACATGATTTGCACATTATAATCTAGAAAATACCCTAATAGTTTAGACTACAAAACGAACTATCACTTCTACTCCGATCGATTCTCCACTAAATTCCTGCTCTTCTTCATTGCTCCCCGTGCAATGGGTAGCTTGCTTGTAGGGGGAGAGCTCGTTCGAATAGGGCTCGCGTCGGCCACTAATTATTTCATAAACGTCATTCTCATGTTGGAGATGGGCAGACTTACCTTCATTCTCGAACACCCATGAAAAGTTTTTGACAAGGATGTCTTGGAGTTCTTCCCTAATGCCAAACTCCGTCGTGAAGACATCCTCATAAAAATCAAAGTTAGAAGTATTTCAGTTAAGGTGAAGGATTCTCTCCTCATGAGGTTTTTTCGGATTCCAGAGTATGAAGAAACTGACCAATTAGAAGACGATGATTTCACAAGGGCTCTATTGTTCTGTAGACTCCCAAGAGGAACAATAGCCGTCAAGCGCAAAAGAATGAATGATGAAGGAAAACTACTTTCTGAAATAATCTGAAATGTTTGGTCAATCATCACGAGCTATGAAATCACACAAAAAACCCGCTTTTTCCTCTCGTGCTAAGGAATCGCACGACCGTGCACTTTTTGCAGGTTTGTTTGGAGGATTGACCAACCCATGCGAATTATTCACACAGGATTGACCAATCTCGACAAGTGCCACGATCATCGTCAAGTAAAAAATTGGGGGAGTTATCATCCTAGTATCGAATCTCTCGAGGAGTGCAAATTGGGAATATGATCTTTCTTGTTAGAAAGTGATTGCAAATACAACAATGGTTTGGGGGTTGAGTTTTCGTTTTAAAACAACTAAAACTAATTATGCGGGTCGCCTTCATCGCCTCGCAATGGTGGAATACTCCGATGAGTATTGAGCGTGCGGTCGTAAACATTGAGGGTCGAAAGCACCTCTTCGCCAAGCCATCCCCTAACACTTGTTAGTGTGGCGTATCACCAAGCAACTACCCAAAGCAAGCAAAGGAAGTAAAGCCAAACTAAGAACTACCACAACATTTGCAATAATAAACCAACATGAACATTGTTAAGAGTTACTAGCAAGTTTAGCAAACATCCAAAGCAAAGAAACAACATCAAAATGAGAGTAAAGAGGAGATTTACAACCCAAGGCATTAAGGCTAGCCATAATTCTCGGCCAGAGTCGAAGGTTGTCGGTCTTCATCCGGGATCGCTCGGTGTTTGACGTCCGAGGAAGTTTGAAGTATTGTCACCTTCTTCAAAGGTGTTTTCCCTATCTTCTTCGCAAACCGTGAGGGCTGGTAGTCACCGGAAAACTCTCTAATAGCAGCGAGAAGGAGCTTCAAATGCTCCTCTTGATAAGGAGATGAAGGAATCAGTGTAAGATATTTGCTTGCGATGAAGTTTGGAGGAGGAACGGTGGCCAGACGAGCTCTCCAAGGAGGAGAAAGGAAAAAACAGCGGTTGTAGGATTTCCCGCTCAGAGGAGTGGAAATGGCGTAATGTCCTTCGCTCCAGTAAACTCCTTAACTTAAATACGAGCAGGTCAAAAAAATTGTCACGCACGATTTGCCGCACAACCGTGCGTTAACCGTGCGATATTAACTTCCAAGACAAAGCTTGCGAATGAAGATTCGTTTACCTGCGCATTTTACTCGTGCATAGACGTTGCCGCCAGTGCATGAAGGAAATCACACAGGTAACCACAGAGCGCTGATATTCTCGGCAAGTAGGTGGAACCGTGCGTTTTACTCGCGCACGGGCACTTCTACCCGTGCGCGAACCAATCACACGATTAACCACAGAGCACTAAGAAACTAGACAGTTACATGAAACCGTGCGTCTCATTTGCGTACGGTCCGGAAGAAACCGTGCTTGAAGAATTCGCACGAGTTGGTCAATTCTCCAAAGAAATCTGCAGAAAACACACGCTTTCTACCCAATATTGCGCTAAGGAATCACACGACCGTGCGTTTTCCACATGTCAGAATTCCTTATTTGGGGGAAAATTGACGACCTGCATAGCAAAAACCAAAGCTGGAGCACAGGCCCCCTGCACCAATATACAACATAAAATAACCAAATCCGCACGGAGAGTACCCCAGTACTTACCCCCGACATCCCGGTGCAATTTGCAAACCAAAATGGGCCGAAATAGTGCAAAAATGGCTAAGTGAAACACTAATAAAATATATGACTTTTCCTACTGAAATAGTAATGCACATGCAAGATAATAAGCCCAAATGAGTCCAAAAAATCCTATATAAATCGGACTCATCACACCACCAGACTTAAACATATGCTAGTCCCCAGCAAATCATCCCTAACGCAGACGAGAAAAATAAACATAGCTATCCTAAAACTGCGCTGCGGAGTACCATTAGAATTCGCATGCACACACTCATAGGAATACCGTAGAAGGAATTTCTAATTATGCACTAATAGCCTATATATTTCTAAAGCCGTATCAAAATAGTATTACTACTCTACTATTGAATCGAGGGGAATCATTCGGTCACGCGCAAGGATAAAGCAGATAAACACTGAGTTAAGCATTGCCAAAGCAAGGGATCGGGATAACCTCCTAAGGAATCCACCAATATTGATGACCATAAGCTTGCTCGTTCAGACTCTCTCCACGACACAAGTTTAACTCAAGCGCGAATCCGTAGGACTAAGAGTATAATTAAGTCCTAGGCGATGGTGGGGTATACAAAGATAAACACGACGGATACGCACACCCAAAATGAGACTGCTCGAAAACACTCACATCTGCACGCAACGACAATCACGTGCACCACAACACCAGACATGGACATTTAACGGTACGTGTACGCACATAACGATCACAAAATAAACAAATTTCACAACCATGAATCTACAACTCTACAACAAAATTTATTTTTCTCTTATTCTACATTGGAAATTTTCATTTCCAATCCATTTCATTTATTGTTATGCAAAACCCTGAATTCGCAGAGTAAGGCCCTCCCGGCTCGTCAGGCCAGCCCCCCAGCTCGTCAGGCCAGCCCTCCCGGCTCGTTAGGCCAGCCCGCCCGGCTCGTCAGGACAGCCTGTCCGGCTCGTCAGGCCAGCCCGCCCGGCTCGTGAGGCCAGCCGCCCGGCTCGTGAGGCCAGCCCCCTAGCTCGTCAGGCCAGCCCTCCCGGCTCGTCAGGCCAGCCCTCCCGGCTCGTCAGGCCAGCCCTTCCGGCTCGTCAGGCCAGCCCTCCCGGCTCGTCAGGCCAGCCCTCCCGGCTCGTCAGTCTAGCCCTCCCGGCTCGTCAGGCCAGCCCTCCCGGCTCGTCAGGCATGCCCTCCCGGCTCGTCAGGCCAACCCGCCCGGCTCGTCAGGCCATCCCGCCCGGCTCGTCAGGCCAGCCCTCCCGGCTCGTCAGGCCAGCCCTCCCAGCTCGTCAGGCCAGCCCTCCCGGCTCGTCAGGCCAGCCCTCACGGCTCGTCAGGCCAGCCCTCCCGGCTCGTCAGGCAAGCCCTCCCGGCTCGTCATGCTAGCCCTCCCGGCTCGTCAGGCCAACCCGCCCGGCTCGTCAAGCTAGGTCGCCCAACTCGCCTAGCTCTCCCAGCTCGTCAGGCTAGGTCGCCAGCTCACCGTCTCGCCTTGTCGCCTACTCGCCCGGCTTGAGGGGCTGCCCCTGGTGGACTGCTTTTAGCTATTTAGAACAGCGGGATTTTGCTGTTGGACGACCAATCCGGGGGCATTTTTTTCATTTTAGGGCAGCAGGATTTTGTTATTGGCAGGTCATTCCCAAAAAACTATAAATAGACCCTTGAGGGTGCCTTGGAGGGAGGACTTCTTCATCACTTGAATCCCCTTGCTTTATTTCTCCAAGGCACCTAGCTCAGCATTGGCTAGGGAGGGGGAGATCTCAAAGGTCTTCCGGGTATGAGGTGTGACCTCCACGCTAGAGCCGAGGGTCTGTTTCTAGTTTCTTGAGCTTTTGGTCAGTGACGTTCTCCTGAGTGTAGTAGGTGTGAGGTCACCCCTCTTTTGGGACCCCAAACTCCACGAGATACCAAGTTTTTGGTTTCAACATTTTCGTGCGGTGAGCGTGGAGAGTGACCAGCACAGAAGATCTCGGGAGAGTGTCCTGGCTGGAGATCAGGGAGGTAGTGATGATCTCTGAGAGCTCCCTAACCCCGGGCCCTTCGTGGGAAGGGAGGATTTCATGGCTTCAATCCAAGGCATCATGTAGATGCTTAAAAGCATTGCCCCTCGGGCAGACAGCTCAACCCCCAGCTCCCAAGGACTGGCTACCAAGGGTCCTAACGAGCTTACCCAGAGTGGTCTTGGCGAGCTGCCTCCCAGGGGCACAAGCGAGGTGACCCCAGCAGGGGAGAAGGAAGTGCACCAGGTAGGCGACCTGGGAAGGAAAGGATGGGAGAGGGGGTCGAGCGAGACCTCCTCGGCCGGGAGTTGTTCCCTAGCCCGGCGAGTGCTAGCCCTCCAAGCGAGAAGGTCGCGCGGGCAGAGGTGGCAAAAGCACCCATCAGGGGGTCACCTTTCAGCGAGCTGATCGTCTCAGCTCCCGTTCTCGAGGTGTTCAGAGAGCCGGACATGGCTTACTATAACGGGAAGGATGATCCCGTCCTGCACCTGCAGTGGTTCGAGGAAGCCGTCTCCATCAGGCAAATAAACGATGCCTTCAAGTGTCGCCTCTTTGCGATCACATTGAAGGAGAAGGCAAGGGATTGGTTTCATACTCTCCCTCCAAGGCCGATCTATGGGTTCGAGGACTTGAGCTGAAGCTTCCAGCTCCGCTTCTCCACCTCTAAGAAGAGGAAGAAGAGTCCTTAATCCATCTTCCTGATAAGGAAGAGGGCCGAGGAGTCGCTGGCCTACTACGTTGATAGGTTCTAGGAAGAGATCCTGGATATCCAGGAGATGCCGGGGTATGCTCTCCAGATGGCCTTCACCGTTGGGCTGAAGGAGGGCTTCTTCAAGATGAGCTTGACTCGGAAGGCCCCCCTTTCCTTCGAGGAGCTGATGGAAAGGGCGGCAGAGGAAAGAGCCAAGGAGGTGGCCAACCCGGCATTCGTCAAGAAGTTGGCAAAGATAACAAAGGCAGAGTCAAAGGAGCAAGGTTGCCCAAGGCATCATGAAGGAAGATGGAGGGAGGAGCAGACATCTCATAGATTCCTGGGACAGGAGGGTCCGGAACCAGGCTTGAGGTAGCAGGGAATACCTGCCCAAGGTCCAGGAAGAGCTCTCGTCCCAGGTGGAGAGAACTTCCACGGGGGCCAAGAAAGGTACAAATTCTAGAGGAAACCCCCTATGCAGCTCCTGCCCCCACCCAACAGGCCTTGGCAATAAGTGAAGGAGGAAGAGGCAATAGGAGAGATCGCCCAGCCCGCTGAAAGAGGGGAGAAAGGGCACTACTGTACTGTGACTTCCACCAGGTGGAGGGGCACGCAACAACCACCTGCCCCGAGTTCCTTGAGGTAAGGGGGAAAGGGGTCAAGCCCAGTAACTGCCGCCGAAGCGGATTGAAGTTCTACCCCAAGGAGGGGGTGATGATGTATGTGAGGACCGGGTCGATGTAGGACACTGAGGTGGTATATCTGTAATCCACGGGGGGGGGGGGGGGATCGAGGCCACCCGAAAGGTAAGTCTCAACGTCATGTACCGTCGGAGCGTCGCCTCGACGTCCCAGACCCCGCCCCTGGAAGAAAAAATAACCTTCTCATCAAAAGACATGCCGGAGCACGAGGATCCATTCTGTGACGCTCTGGTCATCCAGGCAGCCATTGAAGGCTTTACCATCTCCCGGATCTTGATTGACAACGGAAGTTCCGTCAACATCGTCTTCAAGAAAGTGTTTGACGGGATGAAGGTAGAGCTAAGGAGGGTGTTGGCTTTGAACAGACCCCTATTTGGATTTTCAGGGGAGAGAAAGGAGGTGGAAGGCGGAGTCAGACTCCAGGTGAAGTTAGGAGGACCTCAAGAAACTTCAAGTTCGTCATTTTTGACGCTCCAAGCAGCTACAACACTATTTTCAAAAGACCCCTCATCAGTGCTTTCCGGTGTGTGCCTTCAACCTTCCACCAGTGCCTTAAGTTCAACTCAGAGGGGACTCAGATCAAGATCAAGGAAAACTCCAGGATGGCGAGGCTGTGCTACGTCACGGCTATCAACACCATCTCTTGGTTGGCCAAGGCGGAGGAGATGGAGAAGATCATGGAGAGCCTGAGTAGGATGGAAGTGTCCGAGGGGAAGGAATTGGACGACAGCCATATGGCCTAGGCCCCCTAAAGAAGCCTCATCTCGGCAGAGTCTTGTATCTTTTTCTTATGATGTAATGAGTCTAGCCCTCGACCAGTAGAGTCGGGGGGGGGGGGGGGTCATGTAACCCATCTTTTTTTCCCTCGTTGGAGGATGTTGGAATTGAAAAAGCTTAGGTGACATGTCCAGCTCCCAACCCCCGAGAGGATCTACTCATACCAAGCTCACACCAGCTGGCAGGGTCGAGAGTTCCTCGGAGGGTGGCCTTTTTCTCCATTTGCTCCGATGATGATTCTGCTGTCAGGCTTTCACTAGCTGACGAGGCTGATTGATCTCTCGTGGAAGCCCATTTCCTTTGCTCTGATGATGATTCTGCTGTCAGGCTCTCACTAGCTGACAAGTCCGGTTGATATCTCGTGGAAGCCCAATTCCTTTGCTCCGATGATCATTTCGCTGTAAGGCTATCACTAGCTGATAAGGCCGGTTGATCTCTCGTGGAAGCCCAGTTCCTTTGCTCCGATGAAGATTCTGCTGTCAGGCTCTCACTAGCTAATAAGGTCGGTTGATCTCTCATGGAAGCCCAGTTCCTTTGCTCCGATTATGATTCTGCTGTCAGGCTCTCACTAGATGATAAGGCCGGTTGATCTCTCGTGGAAGCTCAGTTCCTCTACTCCGATGATGATTCCGCTGTCAGGCTCTCACTAGCTGACAAGGCTGGTTTATCTCTCATGGAAGCCAAGTTCCTTTTCTCCGATGATGATTCCGCTGTCAGGCTCTCACTAGCTGACAATGCCGGTTGATCTCTCGTGGAAGCCCAGTTCCTCCGCTCCAATGATGATTCCGCTGTCAGGCTCTCACTAGCAAACAAGGCCGATTGATCTCTCATAGAAGCCAAGTGTTTCCACCCAGAGGCTGTCTCATCACCCAGGATCCCATTAGCTAGCATGACAGGTTGACCCCTCGGGAGGCCAAGTGTTTCCACCCTGAGGCTGTCTCGTCACCCAAGCACCCATTAGCTGGCATGACAGGTTGACCCCTTAAGAGTCTATGTGTTTTCACCCCGAGGCTGTCTCATCACCCAGGCTCCCATTAGCTAGCACGACAGGTTAACCCCTTGGGAGGTTAAGTGTTTTCACCCTGAGGCCGTCTCGTCACCCAGGCTCCCATTAGCTGGCATGACAGGTTGACCTCTCGGGAGGCTAAGTGTTTTCACCCTGAGGCTGTCTCGTCACCAAGGCTCCCATTTGCTTGCATGACAGGTTGACCCCTCGGGAGGCTAAGTGTTTTCACCCCGAAGCTGTCTCATCACCCAGGCTCCCATTAGCTGACATGATAGGTTGACCCCTTGGGAGGTTAAGTGTTTTCACCCTGAGGCCGTCTCGTCACCCAGGCTCCTATTAGCTGGCATGAAAGGTTGACCCCTCGGGAGGCTAAGTGTTTTCACCCTGAGGCTGTCTCGTCACCCAGGCTCCCATTAGCTGGCATGACAGGTTGACCCTACGGGAGGTTAAGTGTTTTCACCCTGAGGCTGTCTCGTCACCCATGCTCCCATTAGCTGGCTTGGCAGGTTTACCCCTCAGGAGGCTAAGTGTTTTCACCGTGAGGCTGTCTCGTCACACGGGCTCCCATTAGTTGGCATGACAGGTGTACCCCTCGGGAGGCTAAGTGTTTTCACCCTGAGGATGTCTCGTCACCCAGGCTCCAATTAGCTGGCACGACAGGTTGACCCCTCAGGAGGCTAAGTGTTTTCACCCTGAGGCCGTCTCGTCACCTAGGCTCCCATTAGCTGGTATGACAGGCTGACCCCTTGAGAGAGACCGAGTATCTTCGGCCCCATGAAGGCCACTCAGTGAATACGTTGGGTTAGATGTTTCTTTCCGAGCTTGTGCCAACCTCAAAAAGAGCGAGGAGTGTGTACCCCCGTATTCGCAGAGTAGGGCCCTCCTGACTCGTCAGGCCAGCCCCCCAACTCGTCAGGCCACCCCGCCCAGCTCATCAGGATAGACCGCCCAGCTCGTCAGGCCAGCGCGCTT
This sequence comes from Platanthera zijinensis, assembly GCA_039513925.1. Classification (NCBI taxonomy): domain Eukaryota; kingdom Viridiplantae; phylum Streptophyta; class Magnoliopsida; order Asparagales; family Orchidaceae; genus Platanthera; species Platanthera zijinensis. The sequence goes on along the minus strand of CM077093.1, from coordinate 110,633,655 downwards.
GGCTAGTCATTTAATACCCCCCCTTTTTTCTTTTTAAAACCCGGGGTCTTAGGCCCAAAATCGCCGCTTTGCGGTGACACCTTCACGTCATGAAGGGTCATCACCACAAGGCACCGATTCTGCCAGCCAATTCGATCACAGAAAGGTAACACAATAATTGAAGTAAAAGCAAGTCCACTGAAAGTAAATCACATATATAGAATAAAATCTCCACGAAGGGAGTGTCCACAGAATAATAATCAGAGTACTAAAAATGCGGGCTTATGCCCGGTACATCATATCCTCACTACAAAACCCTCATGCGGAAGCAAAAACAAAACTACTCAAGGTCGAGACTCACGGTCCCGGCTGTATGAACTCTGGAGCGAGACTGCCGCATCTCCAAGCGCACCGGTCTCTGGGGTTGCTCCCCTGTGCTGGGCTCCGCGATCCCCTAAAATGATGCGGTTCGAAAACCGTTAGTTATAAAGACTAAGCCCTATCATCCCCTACCCCTTCCCCCATGGCTCCTAGGTACCAAGCGGAGAGGAAGAAGGGGAAGGACATGAAGGTGGAGATTTAATGAAAGAAACAGGTGGCAGCGGAACTAATCTAGCAATTCTGTAATAAATATGTAAATAACAGAAAATAGGAAAAGTAACCTTAACTAATGTGCGAAAGCGCATAAGCCAAGGGATCTTCTGCAAGGCTCCCATCGTATAGAGTGCCCCATACCACTTATACGTTGGGGTGTCGGTTATCAAACAGCAGCATATATATATATAGAATTTAACCTTAATTTATAAACTTGCCCACACAAGCTTATAGACTAAGGGGTCGTTTTGTAGGTCCAAATGTATAAGCGTCCCATACCACTTATACTTTAGGTGTCATGGTTAAATGAATCGATTATGCTATGACATGCAAGTGGGTATGATGAAACATGCAAGTGCAACTCACACACCCGACTCTGTGCACACAGACCTTTAGTTCCCCCTTTCAGAGCTGTTACCTCCCAGGATACCTCCGTAGTGGCAGACAGAAGCGGTGGGTTAGGCCTCGCCCACCTCTAAACCAGTAAAGCACTACCGGTCAGACCTATCGTACGCTTCAACGCTTGGTGCACTAAGCGGACTCTTGCGTACTCTGGCCGGCCTGCACACCGGACTTCTATTGGCGAAGTGCTAACCACACTTGCCGAGTCAGCGTATTGGCGTCGGTGCATTGACCCTCCAATACCGAAGACCCACCACCTTAATTTTCATTCCTTTTATGCACATGCAAATTTAATCGTAAACACACAAAAACTGAGGCGAAGCCCCCCGGAGTAAAACGTCCGTCTCTTAAACAACCGAGCCGAAGCTCCCCGGACCATTCTGTCCGTCTCTTAACCAACCGAGCTGAAGCTCCCCGGACTATTCCGTCCGTCTCTTAACCCGCCAAGCCGAAGCTCCCATAAATCTTCCTGTGCTAACAATGTTTGTGAAAGGTGCAACCCTAATTACTAAGTTACTCTTGTCAGTTTGTTATTGTAGTTTACGTTAACCCAGGACTGCCCCTGGTATTCCCCGTGAAGGGCTCTCAAAGGGCACTAGGAACTATGATGGTAGATGAAGCCCATCGTTCCCTTTCGCAAGGCACTTATTGTTATTAGTTGATCCCCTTTACCCATTCCCTTCTCATATTACGAAAGACTATCCTAGGGTGATTTTTAACCTTTCTCTCTTCGGGAAAGACGATCTTTCGTCGAACCCGAGCACCTCTTAACCCTAGCTATCACTACTTCTCTCTACTCTTCATATCATCCTATTGTGATATCATCCACAATTGTCCACCCAGACAAAATGACTAACTCCAACGACTTTCTCAGATCACGTCCTATTGCAATTCAAAAATTTGCTATATGAAGACCAACCTAGACAATATGTCGAACCGGTTATGCAATGATCCAAAAACTCATCCAAATGCCCTAAACTATTTACTGGAGACTTATCATGATATAAATAGCCTAAATCAAGAATGTGGTAATTTTCCTAATTTATTTGGCATTTAATTAATTTCCTCAAAAATTCTAAGGGCTACCGGTTTGAACATGAACTACCCTAAGTTCTCATGCAAGATGTCCAGCAAATTTATAATAAAAAGCAGGTTATCTCAATAGGGTAAATCCAAAATATCATAATTTCCTATCATCAAAAGGGCACTAAAACTATTTTAGCAATATTTACTACCTTCCATTATTTATGAACCAAGTACAAAGAATATTCTTCCAAAAAAAATAAATAAATTATAATATGCAGATAAAGCCTTAAAAATAGCATTGACCCAATTTCATAATTTTTATGTAATAATATCATCCCTAATTAATTTTCAAAGCATAAAACCCCTCTTTAACATTTGTGAAGGAAGTACTAGATTTACTCAATTAAAAATTATACAAAAATTCAAGGGTAACCTTTCTGTCCTAAAACATTTATTTCCAAGATTGCATGTGGTTTTAATGAACAGAAAGATCCAAATAATTAAAACATCAATTAGGGCTATAATAAACTTTACAAATGAAGTGCTGGAAATAAACATCATAAAATTCCAGTAAAATCTCTATAGCTTCTACCCACTCCAAAACTTACTCTACCCTAATTTCACAGCCTTTAGATAAAGTTTTGTGACGGATTATGCTTAATTAGTATTCTACCCTAAAGCTAAGATTAAGGTTTTGAGGTATCTACTTGTCTCCAAATTCTCTAAGATTCCATTCAGATGATTCTTATCATGCTAATGTCAACTCTACAGAGTTTCAAGGCAATACGAGTGCAATTGCCCTCATGTCCTTCTCAACCCTCAAAACCCTCCATTTAGGGTTTGAGCTTGGATCCTAGGGTAAATAAACCCTAAACCACACCATTTTCTCAAAGTGGGTTATAATAATCCCTACAAGTCAGTGGTCAAGATATCAGTCTCTGTTGAGGATGACCATTCTAACCTCTAGTGCACTTTTTACTCAAAAATGCCTCACTATTGCCTAGATAAGAATAGGTGACTCCCTATCCAAAACTAATTCAAGTGAGTTAAAAATTTCTACAGAGCTAAGTTTTATAGCCAGGGACCACTCACCAAAATTTGGGAGGGTTTGGAGGTCATTTGACAACTTAAATAAATTCCTCTAACTTAATTAATATAAAACAGAAACTTTAGACAAAGTATCTCCAAAAATTCCCATTTTTGGACATCCTCTAGATATGTCTAAGGATAACCCCCTGCCCAAATTTCAGGTCATTTGGGCAAAGGACGAAGCATGGACATCCATTTTAATTTCTGCCCGACACTAGGTACATCCCCCATTAAAACGGGTTCTGCGGTTGAACCGCTGACCCAAACGAGTTGGAACAAATTTTAAATTAATCTAGACTCGAAGGGTTACAACTTTCGTGACTGGTCATTTTTCCTAAATCGGCCTATAGGTCCCTCGTTTTGCAGCCTCAAAATGTACTCAATTAATTTAACTTTTCATTATGTACTATATACATAATTTATATATTATAAATTGATTTTACTGTTCATCTTCTACAGAATCAGAAAACCGGAACACAGAAAACTCATATTTCCTGTAGCTCTTCCGCGATCCGTTGCCGGCCTTCCGATCACTTCCCTAACCATCCACCACCACCAACAACTCCGTCGAGGCGATGGCTATCGGTCGGTGGTGGTTTGGCCGCCAGAGGTGGCGGTTTCCGGCGTACCCGAAAATATATTTTTTCATGGTTTATCCATGAAAACTCGAGATTGGTTCGTCTCCATTCAGTATGAACTTCATTTCTATGATCCTAAGATGTACCCATAAGAGAATAAGTAGAGGAGGACCTTGTTCGCGGTTTGAAGGCGAGATGAACATCGGATTGTCATGGCATGGTGGTGGCGTTCCCGAACTTATTCAACAACAAGAGCAGAAATCTGAATTCGTTTGGTCTAGGATGTAACCTTCTCCTCTTGCTCTAAGGAGGTTGTTATAGATCTCCCAATGGGAGGGGAAAGGATGAAACATTCATGGACATGAATGTTTCTCTTAATAACGTTTCGGTTATGATGCAGGGAAGAGGAAAAGGTGGAAGATAAAATGGCTGATCCAGGTGGCGATTTCCTATTGGACGTCACTCTCTCTTTCTATTAAATAATTAGAGAAGGAAACGGCCCATAAATATTCCTATTGTACATTCCCATAATCAGAATTGATAATGATGTCGGTTACCAAAATTTCCAGTCTGGCTGACGTTTCGGCCTTTGTCACGGGCGTGACACGTAGGTCACGGGCGTGACAGGGCTTGGTGACAAATTCTAGGTTCGACGATCGTCGACTTGAGATCGACGATCGTCGATGGGTCGTCACGCCCTAGGTCACGGGCGTGACACATAGGTCACGGGCGTGACAAGGTCAAGTATGCAAATTCCATGCTCGGCGATCGTCTCGCTGAGATCGACGATCGCCGAAGGGGGTCACGCCCTTGGTCACGGGCGTTACACCTGGGTCACGGGCGTGACAGGGCCATGATGCAAATTCTGCGCTTCGATGATCGTCCCGCTGAGATCGACGATCGTCTAAGGGGTCACGCCCTAGGTCACGGGCGTGACACATAGGTCACGGGCGTGACAGGACCGGGTTGCAAATTATATGCTCGACGATCGTCTCACGGAGATCGACGATCGCCGAAGGAGTCACGCCCTAGGTCACGGGCGTGACCGGCCCAGGTGGCAAATTCTACGCTCGACGATCATCTCACGGAGATCGACGATCGTCGATGGAGTCACGCCCTAGGTCACGGGCGTGACACATAGGTCACGGGAGTGCCAACCCATGACCCGAAATCTCCGTCGATGTACTGCAATTCTTGGGCTTCTAGGGTTCTGTCACGACAGACCGACTCCTAGGGGTCTAGCCGGAAATGGGATGTTACAAATCCTAATAAACAAAACAAAAATTTCGTCCCCGAAAATGAGGTTGAGCCTATGGGGATTTCTACCGAAATAAATTATACTTGTAACATCCCATACAGTTTTTTTTTCTATTGGGTTCATGCGACTACTTTTTTGATAAACGGAGACAATCTCCCCAATAAACAAAAGATTAGCCCCTACTTTCCTGCGCAAGCCTAGGTTCTCAATTTTCCTTAACTAAACCTACCGGTTTAGTACAAAAAGGTAATTTATAGTATATTGAGGGGTGGTGAGGTATACCTGACAGAACAACTCCGGGTATTTTTGCTTTATCAGGTCCTGCGGTTCCCAGGTGTGCTCCTATTGACCGTGGTTTCTCCACAGAACCTTGACTAAGGGGATCTTCTTGCGGCGCAAGATCCGTACTCCTTTGTCGTCGATCCGAACCGGCTCCAAGTGAACAGATCGGTCTGAGGCTACTAGTCCTTCGGTGGTCAAAATCTGCTGTTCCGGGCGTAGTAGAGCCCTTCTCAGTGAAGAAATGTGGAAGACGTCGTGTAGAGCTGCCATCTCTAGTGGCAACTCCAGCCGGTAAGCTAGGGGCCCGATTCGCTCCAGGATCCGGTAAGGGCCCATATACCTAGGGCTGAGCTTCTTCTTCCGACCACGCACCCGTGAAACTCCATGCATGGGCTGGATCTTCAAAAACACTCGATCCCCCACCTGAAACCCCACCTGACAATGCCGGGCATCATAATACTTAGCTTATCTGCTCTGCTCCTCTAACATCCTGTCTCTGATCAGCCTCACCTGAGCCTCGGTGTCTTCAACAAAATCTTATCCTAACACCTTCAGATCCTCGTCCTGAACCCAAGAAAGTGGGGTCCTGCATTTTCTTCCATACAAGGCTTCATACGACGCCATCCTTATGCTGGACTGGTAGCTGTTGTTATAGGAGAACTCGACCAACGGTAACATCTTCTCCCACGGCTCCCCTCGGTCCAGTATACACAGTCGTAGTAGATCCTCCAATGTCCTGTTGGTGCGCTCTATCTGCCCGTCCGTCTGAGGGTGGAAGGTCGTGCTAAAAGTCAATCGGGTGCCCAGGTATGCCTGCACTGACCGCCACTCCCTGGATGTAAACCGTCCATCGCGGTCCGACACTATCGTCCATGGTACGCCATGATATCGGACATACTGCTCCACGAACTTCCATACCAGCACTCCCACCGAGTCATCCTTCCTGATTGGTATAAAGCAGGCCACCTTCATAAATCGATCAACAATCACCCAGATCGAGTCATTCCCCGTCCGAGACCGGGGAAGCCCATGTATAAAATCCATAGCTATATCATCAAACTTCCACTCCGGCACCGGGAGTGGCTGCAACAGTCCTGCGGGGTTCCTGCACTCCACCTTCACCAACTGATACGCCTCGTAATAGGTCACGAAGTACGTAATGTCCTTCTTCATGCCCGGCCAAAACATCGTCTTCTTCAGATCAGCGGTCATCTTTGTAATCCCTGGGTGCACAGAGTACCGGCTGCAATGCGCCTCCGTCATAATATCCTCTAGGATCTGGCCTCCTGCGGGTATATATACTCTGCCTCTTAAATGTAGCAATCCATCTCTCAGGGAATAATCTCCTGTCGAACCCTCCTCCAAGGCTCGGAATATTGGCTCTACCCATGCATCTGTCCTCTGTCCATCCCGAATGCGATCCCGAATATCATCTATGGCCACCATCGATGCCAGATACTCCCTATACAGCTCTGGATCATCCTCAGACACTAGGGATATCTGCATATCTCTGAAGGACCGAACTAGCTCCATGGACATAACCTGGGGCCCGTCTTCGGAAGTGGCAGCTCTTCGACTGAACGCGTCGGCCACCACGTTTGCCTTCCATGGATGGTAGTGTATCTCATACTGATAGTCTGCTAAGAACTCCACCCAACGCCTATGCCTGATATTCAGCTCCTTCTGCGTGTCCACGTATTTCAAGTTCTTGTGGTTAGAGTAGATGTCGCAGTGGACTCCATAAAGATAATGGTGCCAGACCTTCAGAGCAAAAACGACCGCTCCCATCTCAAGGTCGTGCACCAGATAGTTCTTCTCATGGGTCTTCAGCTGGCAGGAGGCATATGATATGACGTGTCCGTTCTGCATCAGCACCGCTCCCATCTCCTAGTATGATGCTTCGGTATACACCTGGAATCCTTCCTTTCCAGATGGAAGTGCCAGAATAGGGGCTGAGATGAGTCGGTCCTTCAACTCCTGGAAAGCTGCCTTGCACTGCGGGGTCCAAACGAAAGGTGCCTCCTTCTTTGTCAAAGATGTGAGGGGGAGGGCAATTTGAGAGAACCCTTCCACAAACTTCCGGTAATAACCGGCAAGTCCTAAGAAACTTAGTACATCGGTGGCTGTCTTTAATTGCGGCCAATCTCGAACTGCCTGAATCTTTGCCGGATCCACTGCCAACCTGGCTCCGCTGATAATGTGGCTTAGGAAAGCCACCTCCTTCAACCAAAACTGACACTTGCTTAATTTCGCATAAAGGCGATGCTCCCGCAACCTCTCTAGAGTCAGTGCCAGATGCCGAGTGTGCTCCTCCTCCATCCTAGAGTAGATCAGGATGTCGTCTATGAATACTATGACGAACACATCCAAGTAGGCCTCGAAAACCCAGTTCATGAGGCTCATAAACGCCGACGGTGCATTCGTGAGCCCGAAGGGAATCACGGTGAACTCATACATGCAATATCTGCTACTGAAGGCCGTCTTCGGGATATCCTCCTCCTGGATCCGCAGCTGGTAGTATCCTGACCTCAAGTCCAGCTTTGAGAAATAATGGGCTCCCTACAGCTGGTCGAATAATTCATCTATCCGTGGGAGAGGATAGGTATTCCGGATGGTCAGCCTATTTAGTGCTCGATAATCGATGCACAGGAGAAGTGTCCCATCCTTCTTCTTCACGAATAGGACCGGGGCTCCACATGGAGAGGAACTCGGTCTAACAAATCCCGCCTCCACCAACTCTTGCAACTGAGTCCGAAACTCCGCCAACTCCTTCGGGGCCATCCGATAGGGAGCCCTGGAAATTGGCTTAGCCCCTGGCACCAACTGATTCTGAAAATCCTTCTCCCTGTGCGGAGGCAATCCTGGCAGCTTCTCTATAAACACATCGGCGTAATCACAAGCCACCGGTATATTTTCCATCCGATCCTTCTCCTAGGTCATCTCGAACAGCACCTGGCATACCTCGTCTCCCTGCAGATGGGCCTTGATGGTTTGTACCGAAGATAAGAGTATACGAGAGGCAGGTCTTATACCTTCAATGACAATGAAAGAGTCCCCGTGTCTCACGGTGATCCTCTTCACTTTGCAATCAATCTGGGCATGGTTCCAATGCAGCCATACCATGCCCAAGATCAGGTCGTAGTCCGTCAGCTTCAAAATCGTTGCTGGAGCCTCGAACGCCTTTCCACCAATTTTGCCTCTATATTGCAGTGATCCGTGGTAAGGAGTTCAGATCCATCCGGTAGTCGCACCCTCATCCTCGAGCCCGTGAATCGCTCCACGCCTTCCAGTCCTTCTACGAACGTCTCCGACACAAATGAGTTAGTAGCTCCAGTATCGAAAAGCGTGCGGGCAGGCTTGCCGCTGATGAAGACTATATCTGGGGTGATTAGATGTCTTAGGGTTCTATAAAGAATTTTCTTTCCTTGTTAATCTATCTAGTGCGGTTCTAAGTTTTAACAACTAAAAGGGAAATTCTATGAAAATAAAGAAGCATTGCGGCGTACCTGCTATGACCTGCTCCGGATTCCGAGGCTGCGCAAGGTCCAAAGCATATACCTGCTCCCTTCCCTGTCTACGGTCTCCCTCATGGTATCCACGACCGTGGCCGCGTCCTCGGCCTCCGTGATGCTGAGCTGGTGGGCCACCCTATTGTGCTGGAGGTGGTGCCCCCTCATTGGGCAGTTCCTCTGGATGTGCCCAATCGAATGACAAAGGAAGCACTTTGGTGGGGGATACGCCATTCCCCCGGGTCTCGGCATCTCCTGCATCCGAAGAGGTTGAGGGGCTAATATCACCTGCTCCCTCGGCTCCTACCTCACATCCTGACGAGGCTAGTCCTCTGTCCTCCTCCCCTCTGGTATAGCACCTCGCCGCTGGTCATTTCTGACTCTCCGTCCCTGATCCTCTGCTGGCCGCTTCCGGCCCCGAGTGGTGTGCCAATCAGCCTCAATCCTCTTTGCCATCTCCAAGATCCGGGAGATAGGCCCGTCGGATACAAAAAACAAAGCCTCCCTCAAGTCTTCCCACAGGCCCTTATAGAACCTCTTGATGTACCCTGCTTCGTCCAGCTGGTAATAATCTGCATATCGAGCCAGATGGTCAAACTCTCGATGGTAATCCACCACCGTCCGGGTGCCCTGCTTCAGCTGTAAGAACCGCTCCTCCAACACATCCCTGGCCGACTGCGGAACGAAGTGCTCCAGCAGCGCGGCCCTGAACTCTTCCCAGGTAACCTCCGCGACCTCTCTATCGGCAAATGTCGTGTCCAATAGCATCTTCCACCACCTCTTGGCATGGGACTCCAGGCAAGAGATAACCAGAGCCACCTCTCCTCCCAGAGACACCGTATCCCGGTCAGCATCTCGTACATAATATCCAGCCACTCTTCCGTCCGAACCGCCGACTCTGTCCCTAAGTAGGACGGGGGATACAGTCCTCGGAAGATGCTCAGCTAGTTAACCCCCGGATTTGGCTGCGGGATTGGAACCTGCTGGGCCCTGAAATCCTCCAGGATGGCAGTCAGAGTCTGTCCCATGTCTGACTGAAGGAAAGGAATGGGGACCGGTGGAGGTGGTGCAACATCCTGAGCCTATTGAACTCCACCTTGTGGCGTAGGCTGTGCTGGAGGCTGCGTAACAAAAACCTATACTGAGAAAACGTTCAATCTCAAATAAAAGTGGACAATTTATATGTGATCCCCATATGGGCACACCACTGCTTCCGCTGCTTTGTTTGTCCCCAAACTAGACTCGAGCAGGGGTGACCCCGAAATAGTGGACTGCTACCTTTTTTAGATCGATGTTTCCCTCTGATACCACTTGTAAGACCACCCTTTTTTTTCTTTTTAAAACCCGGGGTCTTAGGCCCAGAATCGCCGCTTTGCGGTGACACCTTCACGTCCTAAAGGGTCATCACCACAAGGTGCCGATTCTGCCGGCCAATTCGATCACAGAAAGGTAGCACAATAATTGAAGTAAGAGCAAGTCAACTGAAAGTAAATCACATATATAGAATAAAATCTCCACGAAGGGAGAGTCCACAGAATAATAATCAGAGTACTAAAAATGCGGGCTTATTCCCGGTACATCATATCCTCACTACAAAACCCTCATGAGGAAGCAAAAAACAAAACTACTCAAGGTCAAGACTCACGGTCCCGGCTGTATGAACTCCGGAGCTAGACTGCCCCATCTCCAAGCGCACCGGTCTCTGGGGTTGCTCTCCTCTGCTGGGCTCCGCGATCCCCTAAAATGATGCGGGGCGAAAACCGTTAGTCATAAAGACTAAGCCCTATCATCCCCTACCCCTTCCACCATGGCTCCTAGGTACCGAGCGGAGAGGAAGAAGGGGAAGGACATGAAGGTGGAGATTTAATGAAAGAAACAGGTGGCAGCGGAACTAATCTAGAAATTCTATAATAAATATGTCAATAACAGAAAGTAGGAAAAGTAACCTTAACTTATGTGCGAAAGCGCATAAGCCAAGGGATTTTCTGCAAGGCTCCCATCGTATAGAGTGTCCCATACCACTTATACGTTGGGGTGTCGGTTATCAAACAGCAGCATATATATATATATATAGAATTTAACCTTAATTTATAAACTTGCCCACACAAGCTTATAGACCAAGGGGTCGTTTTGCAGGTTCTAATGTATAAGCGTCCCATACCACTTATACTTTAGGTGTCAGGGTTAAATGAATCGATTATGCTATGACATGCAAGTGGGTATGACGAAACATGCAAATGCAACTCACACACCCGACTCTGTGCACACAGACCTTTAGTTCCCCCTTTCGGAGCCGTTACCTCCCAGGATACCTCCGTAGTGGCAGAGAGAAGCCGTGGGTTGGGCCTCGCCCACCTCTAAACCAGTAAAGCACTACCGGTCAGACCTATCGTACGCCTCAACGCTTGGTGCACTAAGCGGACTCCTGCATACTCTTGCTGGCTGGCGCACCGGACTTCTGTTGGCGAAGTGCTAACCACACTTGTCGAGTCAGCGTATTGGCGTCGGTGCATCGACCCTCCAATACCGAAGACCCACCACCTTAATTTTCATTCCTTTTATGCACATGCAAATTTAATCGTAAACACACAAAAACCGAGCCGAAGCCCCCCGGACTAAAACGTCCGTCTCTTAACCAACCAAGCCGAAGCTCCCCGGACCATTCTATCCGTCTCTTAACCACCCGAGCAGAAGCTCCCCGGACCATTCCGTCCGTCTCTTAACCCGCCGAGCCGAAGCTCCCATAAATCTTCCTGTGCTAACAGTGTTTGTGAAAGGTGCGACCCTAATTACTAAGTTAATCTTGTCAGTTTGTTATTGCAGTTTACGTTAACCCAGGACTGCCCCCGGTATTCCCCGTGAAGGGCTCTCAAAGGGCACTAGGAACTATGATGGTAGCTGATGCCCATTGTTCCCTTTCACAAGGAACTTATTGTTATTAGTTGATCCCCTTTACCCATTCCCTTCTCATATTACAAAAGACTATCCTATGGTGATTTTTAACCTTCCTCTCTTCGGGAAAGACGATCTTTCGTCGAACCCGAGCACCTCTTAACCCTAGCTATCACTACTTCTCTCTACTCTTCATATCATCCTATTGTGATATCATCCACAATTATCCACCCAGACAAAATGACTAACTCCAACGACTTTCTCAGATCATGTCCTATTGTAATTCAAAAATTTGCTATATGCAGACCAACCTAGACAATATGTCGAACCAGTTATGCAATGATCCAAAAACTCATCCAAATGCCCTAAACTATTTACTGGAGACTTATCATGATATAAATAGCCTAAATCCAGAATGTGGTAATTTTCCTAATTTATCTGGCATTTATTTAATTTCCTCAAAAATTCCAAGGGCTACCGGTTTGAACATGAACTACCCTAAGTTCTCATGCAAGATGTCCATCAAATTTAAAATAAATAGTAGGTTATCTCAATAGGGTTAATCCAAAATATCATAATTTCCTATCATCGAAACGGCACTTAAACTATTTTAGCAATATTTACTATCTTCCATTATTTATGAACCAAGTATAGAGAATATTCTTCCAAAAATTATAAATAAATTATAATATGCAAATAAAGCCTTAAAAATAGCATTGGCCCAATTTCATAATTTTTCAGTAATAATATCATCCCTAATTAATTTTCATAGCATAAAACCCTCTTTAACATTTGTGAAGGAAGTACTAGATTTACTCAACTAAAAATTATACAAAAATTCAAGGGTAACCATTCTGTCCTAAAAAATTTATTTCCAAGATTGCATTGGGTTTTAATGAACAGAAAGATCCAAATAATTAAAGCATCAATTAGGACTATAATAAACTTTACAAATGAAGTGCTGGAAATAAACATCATTAAATTCCAGTAAAATCTCTATAGCTTCTACCCACTCCAAAACTTACTCTACCCTAAATTCATAGCCTTTAGATAAAGTTTAGTGACAGATTGTGCTTAATTAGTATTTTACCCTTAAGCTAAGATTAAGGTTTTAAGGTATCTACTTGTCTCCAAATTCTCTAAGATTCCATTCAGATGATTCTTATCATGCTAATGTCAACTTTACAGAGTTTCAAGCCAATACGAGAGCAATTGCCCCCATGTCCTTCTCAACCCTCAAAACCCTCCATTTAGGGTTTGAGCTTGGATCCTAGGGTAAATCAACCCTAAACCACACCATTTTCCCCAAGTGGGTTATAATAACCCCTACAAGTCAGTGGTCAAGATATCAGTCTCTGTTGAGGTGATATGACAATTCTAACCTCTAGTGCACTTTTTACTCAAAAATGCCTCACTATTGCCTAGATAAGAATAGGTGACTCCCTATCCAAAACTAATCCAAGTGAGTTGAAAATTTGTATAGAGCTAAGTTTTATTGCCAGGGACCACTCACCAAATTTTGGGAGGGTTTGGAGGTCATTTGACCACTTAAATAAATTCCTCTAACTTAATTAAATTAAAACAGAAACTTTAGACAAAGTATCTCCAAAAATTCCCATTTTTGGACAGCCTCTAGATATGGCTAAGGAAAACCCCCTGCCCAAATTTAAGGTCGTTTGGGCAAAAGACGAATCGTGGGCATCCATTTAAATTTCTTCCCAACACTAGGTACAACCCCCATTAAAACGGGTTCTGCGGTTGAGCCGCTTACCCAAACTAGTTGAAACCAATTTTAAATTAATCTAGACTCGAAGGGTTACAACTTTCGTGACTGGTCATTTTTCCTAAATCGGCTTCTAGGTGGCTCGTTTTGCAGCCTCAAAATGTACTCAATTAATTTAACTTTTCATTATGTACTATATACATAATTTATATATTATATATTGATTTTACTGTTCATCTTCTACAGAATCCAAAAACCAGAACACAGAAAACTCATATTTCCTGTAGCTCTTCCGCGATCCGTCGCCGGCCGTCCTATCACTTCCCTGGCCATCCACCACCACGACCACCTCCGTCGAGGCGATGGCTATCGGTTGGCGGTGGTTTGGCCACCAGAGGTGGCGGTTTTCGACGTACCCGAAAATATATTTTTTCATGGTTTATACATGAAAACTCGAGATAGGTTCAGCTCCGTTGAGCACGAACTTCATTTCTATGATCCTAATATCTACCCATAAGAGAAAAGTAGAGGAGGACCTTGTTCGCGGTTTGAAGGCGAGATGAACGTCGGATTGTCATGGCGCGGTGGTGGCGTTCCCGGACTTCTTCAACAACAAGAGCAGAAATCTGAATTCGTTTGGTCTAGGATGTAACCTTCTCCTCTTGCTCTAAGGAGGCTATTATAGATCTCCCAATGGGGAGGGGAAAGGATGAAACATTCATGGCCATGAATGTTTCTCTTAATAACGTTTCGGTTATGATGCAGGGAAGAAGAAAAGGTGGAAGATGAAATGGCTGATCCAGGTGGCGATTTCTTATTGGACCTCACTCTCTCTTTCTATTAAATAATTAGAGAATGAAACGACCCATAAATATTCCTGCTGTACATTCCCATAATCAGAATTGATAATGATGTCGGTTACCGAAATTTCCAGTCTGGCTGACGTTTCGGCCTTTGTCACGGCGTGACACGTAGGTCACGGGCGTGACAGGGCTTGGTGAAAAATTCTGGGTTCGACGATCGTCGACCTGAGATCGACGATCGTCGAAGGGTCGTCACTCCCTAGGTCACGGGCGTGACACATAGGTCACGGGTGTGAAAGGGTCAAGTATGCAAATTCAGCGCTCAGCGATTGTCTTGCTGAGATCGATGATCGCCGAAGGGGGTCACTCCCTTGGTCATGGGCGTGACACCTGGGTCACGGGCATGACAGGGCCATGACGCAAATTCTGCGCTTCGACGATCGTCCTGCTGAGATCGACGATCGTCGAAGGGGTCTCGCCCTAGGTCACGGGCATGACACATAGGTCACGGGGGTGACAAAACCGGGTTGCAAATTATACACTTGATGATCGTCTCACGGAGATCGCCGATCGCCGAAGGTATCACGCCCTAGGTCACGGGCGTGACACATAGGTCACGGGCACGACCGGCCCAGGTGGAAAATTCTACGCTCGACGATCGTCTCACGGAGATCGACGATCGTCAAAGGATTCACATCCTAGGTCACGGGCGTGACCAACCCGTGACCTGAAATCTCGGTCGATGTACTGCAATTCTTGGGCTTCTAGGGTTCTATCATGACAGACCGACTCCTAGGGGTCTAGCCGGAAATCGAATGTTATACGTCAGGCCATCCGCCCGGCTCATCAGGCCAGCCCCTCGGCTCGTCAGGCCAGCCCCCTGGCTCGTCAGGCTAGCCCCCCGGCTCGTCAGGCCAACCCTCCCGGCTCGTCAGGCCAGCCCTCCCGGCTCGTCAGGCCAGCCCCCCAGCTCGTCAGGCCAGCCCTCCCGGCTAGTTAGGCCAGCCCTCCCGGCTCGTCAGGCCAGCCCTCCCGGCTCTTCATTCCAACCCTCCTGGCTCGTCAGGCCAGCCCGCCTATCTCATCAAGCCAGGTCTCCGGCTCGCCAGGCCACCGTCTCGCCTTATCGCCTGCTCGCCCGGCTTGTGGGACTGCCCCTGGTGGACTGCTTTTAGCTATTTAGAACAGCGGGATTTGGCTGTTGACAGACCAATCCGGGGACATTTTGGTCGTTTTAGGGCAGCAGGATTTGTTTATTGGAAGGTCATTCCCAAAAAACTATAAATAGACCCTTGAGGGTGCCTTGGAGGGAGGACTTCTTCATCACTTGAATCTCCTTGCTTTCTTTCTCCAAGGCGCCTAGCTCAGTATTGGCTAGGGAGGGGGAGACCTCAAAGGTATTCCAGGTGTAAGGTGGGACCTCCACGCTAGAGCCGAGGGTCTATTCCTAGTTTCCTGAGCCTTTGGTCTGTGACGTTCTCCTGAGTGTAGTAGGTGTGAGGTCACCACTGTTTTGGGACCCCGAACTCGACGAAAGACCAAATTTTTGGTTTCAACACAAAACTCCCGCATAACAGCCACACAGAACTGATACAAAACTACAAAAAAACATACCAACCGAGCGACCACATTCGGGTGTGCGAGTAGGATAGGCTATATGAATTTGGTAGTGAGGCGTAGGGATGCCAAAGGAAGGGTCAGGATCAATTGGGATAACAACGGATAGACATCTCGAATGGTACAAGTCTCAAACTAAAACAAAGTGACGGCCTACATCACACACACACTTGACTAACCATGTACCCATGCCTCGAGAGTAGTTAGGGGAAATTTCTTAGCCACCGAGAAAGGCAATCCTTCCTCCTAACTCGAGCAATACGAGGCTAGTAATGTCGATACACATCCCTACGCTATGGCTTAATTCACACTTGATTCTAAGTAGGCGAGTAGAATAAACAAGATTTACGCCAATAGAAATAAAATACACTATGAGCATAAAAAGAATCTAATTCTACACGTAATCCTAAAAGAGACGTGAGCACTCGATTAGGAGCACTCATGGTGGCAACATTTTACTCCGCCTTGCAATCCTAGTCCAGTGCTAAAATCTTTTAAATCGCACACTACTGACGATATAACTCATGATGTGCTCCTGCACAAGCACATGCTCAAGTGTGGTGCCATGGTATGCAATGCCAATCAACATAAGCAACAAATGAATATATTCTTCTATTATTGCAATGGTAAAATACACGTGCGTGAGTACCCCACATAACTCTCCCCACCTGACTTGGACTAAACATCCTAACACAATAATGTGATCATGAAATTAAAAATCACGTAAGGAGAAGGGGTTACCCAATGCTCAAAAATGAGCATACCAGAAGATTGGCATTAATTTCAGTTGATATTCCATTGCCCGAAAGAACTCCACCTGCAAAAGAAGATACTTCCAAGCACAATAATCCACCTAAAAAATATGCACACAAACAAAAAACAAAAACAAAATAATGGGTTTCCCCAGGAGCCACTTTTCTTTACCGTCCTTAAGGTGGACCAAATACATATATTAGTAGTTTTATATATAGTTCAAAAACATAAGTATAGTACGCAACGATAAAGTCCAAAACTTCACACACAATACTAAGAAAAAATTATTAGATAGAAAAGAAAAAAAAGAAAGCTCAGAGATCCTTCAAAGCTCAGCTAACCGCTGACTTGTGATAGATCCCCCCTGACTCGCGAGACGAGGGAAAAGCATAAGCTTCAGGGCCAAGGGAAGATGAATCTCCCCTGCCAGCTTCTTCCTTCTAGCACCACATGCAAAATCCAGCGCCTTGCGCATTCGTAGTTCTTTAATTCGCAATTCCACGGATGGAGACCGCCATGGTGGTACAACGACTCCATCCAATTCAGAGGTAGCTCTAGATTTTTTGTCTTAGGGAATCCTTTCCTCACCCGCGGTGGGTGATAGATCAGCCCATGTAACCTGTTTTATAGTTTTATACAAAGCATCAGGCTCAATATAAGTTTTTGATTCTAATTCATGCACGCTTTCAATAACCATGTTCCTCTCCTTAGTCTCAGCAACATGACTCTCACTCTGATCACTACTACCCTTCCCATCCGCAACTCACTGCACTCCAAACAACTCCGCTTTTGTTTCCCCTTCAGCTATCTTCAGTATTCCTACTACTTTCACCGCACTATCTTCCACTTCCTGCAGCACACCTGTCTCAACAACACTAATCAAACCGTCAGATAGCATAACATTCAAATCCTGTAGTTTTCCGTGTTCATTAAAAATCATAAAGGTAATGGGAGGCGGTAAAGGCGCATCAACCTAGGAAGCCATGGTGATGCCGCTAGCGCTAAACTGCAACGTCACCCCACTGGCTTTCAGAAAGGCGACACATAAGATGGGTTTTGAAGCATTCCCCATTGGTCCTAGCACCTGGAAATTAGTGACTACCGCAGCCTCGTTCAATCTCACTTCCACCTCCTTTATCTCACTGTCATTCTTCCCCACCGACCAATCTGCTAACACGAGTAATTTTCGGACATTCTAATCCATATTTGAATTAAATTTTTCGACATCTTGCAAAGCAAGAATATTGCAAGAAGATCCGTAATCATATAGGTCCACAGTCTCTACCTCATTTATTTCATACTTCACAGCCATTTCATTTTTAATACACTCAATCGACTCGCCAACACACTTGCCTTGCTCACGGGGATTTTTTTTCGTGTCGCTCGGGAGGGCGCCGCGAGAATGCTCAAAGAACACATGGGCCAATTTCCATAGCAGCGTCTCCAAGTTTCTCATGGAGGCGGCCTGAGTGGCCATGTTGGATTGAGCCATCTCCACGAATTTCTCCATCATTTCTTCAAATGCGCTCTTTCACGTCCCTTGTGCGTTGGGATTATAACCTGATTGTGTCGTTCGCTACTACTATTAGAAGCTTGAGCAACAAACTGATGCTGGCCTCCCTGCCACCTTTGACCGGGAGCATTTTGGTTCCAGGAGAAATTCGGATGATTTCTCACATTCGGGTTATAAGCTTCGTTATAAGGAGCAGTGTGGTTTTGATTATTTATAAAGTTAACACTCTCGTCAGAAAATATACCTAAGAGATCAGCAAAAGCTTCTCGAGCTATGCACTCATATGTATGATGGTCGGGATTTCCATAACCCTGGCACGAAATAGCCATCACCTGAGCTGGAGGATGGGTCGATCTGGTCAGCAAAATCATTCCATCCATAGTAGGATGTCTCGCCTCAGCTCAAGGATTCATTGCAATTACCTCGAACAAATTTCTTGCACCCCTAGGTGTGTTCCTTCAAGCAGTCCAATACATGCTATTAGAAGCGATGTCACAAAGGAGCCGTAAAGCCACGTCGAGAGTCAGGTTCATGATAGTGCCTCAATCCGCCACGTTGATCATGCCCTGTAATTAGGCTCAATAGCAAAATAAAATATTTCTACCAAATTCCACGGCTCACAGCCGTACTGGGGGCATCTACGCTGCAGATCAGCAAATCTCTCCTAAGCCTCAGATAATGTTTCCTGGTCCAGCTACCGGAAGGTGGCTATCTCCCTTCGGGCATTTACTATTTATTCCACCGGGTGGAATTTGGCTAAGAAGTTCGAGGAAAGAGCCTCCTACATAGTTGCAGTGCCTGGAGCAATTGTGTGGAGCCAGGTTTTCGCCTTATCCCTAGCAAAAATGGGAACACCCTTAGCTTCACCCAGTCATCTACAATGCCAGCGTAGCGGATAGTGCCACAGATCACCGAGTATTCCGCTAGATGGAGTTGTGGATCCTCACTTGGCGGGCTCGAAAATTGCGTATTATTGCGGATCATGTTGAGGATGGCAGGCTTTATCTTGAAGTAGTTGTTCACGATGGCCGGACCGAAACTAGGGTAAACCCTTCCAGCGGTAGGGGTTGTGAAGTCCCTTATTGTCCTAATGTGGGGTCGGACCTCCTCCTAGTCCTCAACGACCCGTTCACTAAGGCCATTTCCTCCTTGACCTAAATCTTCCCTTCTCTCTCTTCCCTCAGTAGCAGCAGTACGCTGATGGGCTCGCCTCGCTCGTGCGGTTACAAGATCAACTCCAAGATATTCACCTCTATCACTAGGGGTTTGGATCTGTCATACAACACACAAAACCGATCAAAATGCCAAAAGCACTTTGATGACTACTTTTAGTCATCGTTTTTGGGGTAGTTTGGTATGCAAAATTCCTTGTTTAATTATATGTTTTAAGTATTTTTATGCATGTTTTGTTATATTTCTTCTTAAAGTCTTTTTGTGTTAGGATATTATAATTCCTAGTTTTATTATAGTTTTATTTGCTTGTTTTGTTGAAATTTTATTTAGTTATGTTTTGATATAAAAATCTATAGTTTTAGAACATGTTTTATCTTTTATGTTTACTTGTGTTTTGTTATGAATATAATTAATTAATAGTATGATATGTTATGTTTAGTTTTATTTGTCTTAACTAATGTTTTGTTTTGTTTTATTTGTAGTTTCAAAGCCCTTGAAGAAGCAGCCCAAGCCTCCACAATGTTGGTGCAGACCCACTATGATGCTACCCGAGCCCTTCTCCATGGAGCAGCCCGGCCACTTTAAGAGCAGCGCCTACATACAATCCTAGCCCTACCCGAGCCCACAAAGCATACAAAAAGCCCCTCTACCCGAGCCCCTCATAAAGCCCACACTAGCAGCTCATTTTTCCTTTGCATGGCCGGCCCCCCTTCATTTATTACATACATGCACTTCCTTTGCATGGTCGGCCACCCACATCATGTCACCTCTCTCTCCTTTTTATTATTTTCTCGCATATCTCCCTCATTTAATGCCATGCATGCATCTCCCCATACACATGGCCGGCCACCCTCCTCTTTCATCCCCCTTGTTTATTTTATTTTCTCTTTTCATTTCCATTAAATACCATGCAATGAATCTCATCCTCTCCCTCTCACTTCATTAAATGAAGTGCATGAACCCTCTCCTCTTTACATAGCCGACCACCCCCTTGTCTCCTCCTCTTCATTTCATTCTAGAACCTTCCCCCTCTCCTATAAAAGGAACCCCTTGCCTCATGTTTTGAGAAGAGAAGTTTTTGGTGGTAGAAAGTAGAGTGCTAGTTCATGAGAATTTCTTTCCTTGTTGTAGTTTTTATTATTGTAATTTCCTTTTTTGTAGTAGAATAGCATTGTCCTATTTTAATTTTTGTGTATTTCCTTTTCTTAAGCAATGCAAATGATTTCTCTTTCTTCTATTTTGTTTTCTTCCTCTATTATGCTTAGCTAATTATAATTTGTGCCCGATCGCGATGAGCTTTGCGATAAAATAATGCATCTTTAATCTTATGTTTGCATTTGTATTTTTCCTATTTTTGATCCTTCTTTGATTTTTATCGTGTCGACTCCGTATTCTGGTATACGGTAGTAGGAAAATTGATCTCATTTCAAAGAAGTCGAGAGACTCATTGATTTGAAAGATCACTTAAAGAAGGAAGGAGTTGAACGCAACCCTAGAGATAGGATGATGTAAATCCACCGGATTGGAGTCAAATCTAATAGTGCGGGTCACTTCGGTAATGCGACTTTAGGCCATTTTGACTTGTAAAGAGATTTCGGTCAAAACATCTATAAGTTAGGGGATTTAATGCTCTTGCGAGATTACTTCCTAATATCAGATCCATTACGGTCTTATTAGTATTGCAAATGCTAAACTAATTTATTTCGTTATTTTATTTCAAAGTGAATCGTCGATCGAGCACTCTTTCGCAATATTTTATTTCTCTTTTAATCAAGCTTAGTTCATTTTAATTTTCAAACTCATCAACCGTTCGGTAGGATAATAGAATCGTTGTGAGTAATAGTACTTTCCTGCCCCGAGTTTTTATATGACCTTGATATATTTTCATCACTATAATATAAAACAATCGGTACACTTGTCTATTCGAATTGTAGTCTGTGAGATGATTTTTACGCATCAAGTTTTTGCCGTCGTTGCCGGGGACTATTTTTGGCAATATTACAAAAGCAGCGAGTTTATTACTTCTACTAAAATCCAAAAAAAAAATCAAAATTAAATTTTCTTTTTTCTTTTTAGTAATAGTTTAATTTTTTTATGGAATCATCATCTTTTTGCGCTTTTTATGGGTCACTCGACCATTTTAAATTTGCATGTCTTTAGGGAACCCCTCCCTCTTTTGATTTCAATTTTTCTAGAGCAGGTCAAAGTGGCCAATTTGACTCTTACTCCAATTTTTATCCTATTTGGGAGATGGGGGACCCATCTTATTTTTCTTATGATTTTGCCCCACAAAGCGCCGCGTCTCTAAATTTTAATTCAGTCGATAATATGTATTTTGAATTGGAAACTTCTCTTGATAGTATTAATTCGCATTTCAAAACCATTCTCATTTATTTTTCTCGTGAGGCCGCATCGTTTTCTTCGTCTTCTTCTCCGTCTCCTCCAAATTCATCATGTAAAGAGTCACCGAATATCCCAGCTTATCTTTTTCCTCTCGAGAAGGATAACAATTTGGATATTCCGTATTATTTCTTTCCTCCTTTGGATGACACCCCTATGGATATTCTTGCGTGCTTCTTACCTTTTGAGGACTACGCGATGTCTCATCATTCTCTTTCTTTTTCTGAAGACGTTTGTGATTCCATTTCGCTTAAAAATTTAACTGTTCCAACTTTTTCAAGTTTTAGCGAGTCTTTTTCTTCTTCATCTTTTATTTTTGATAATTCTTCCTTAGTCATCTCTACCCCTTCTTCTCCCGAAATTTCACAAGTCTCTCCTTCTCCTTGTGAAATTTCCGTTGATGAAATTTCTTTTTCTACTTCTTTTATTCCTCTTTCTATTTCTTCTTCTTTTTTTTCTTCTTCTTTTGACGACCCATTCTTTCCCATTTTTCATACGGCGGAGTTCTTCTATAACTCCGTCCGTTCATTTTCGGGTATCATTCCCTTGAAGATTTTACCGCATGTCGGGGCGATTCTTCAATTTTTCTCTCTTTTTATTTAGTCTCCTAAGCACATACTTAGGGAGTTACCTCTTCACTTTAGTTTTTATTTTCCATTTAGCGAACCAATAACGTCAGGCTCAGATGACGTTAAACAAGGAGCGCTCTTGGGAGGCACCCCTTTCTTATCACTTTTTATTTTTTCTTTTTGTTTGCTTATTGTGTTTTGTAGGAATAAAACCCCCGTCGGTTCGTTTGGCTTCATCCTTTCCTCTCTTCTTTAGGCCTGAGCCGGTGTCCAGCTCAAGCATGGGGGAGCGACTTCTGCATTCGGCATTACGAATCCGGGGAAGTCGTTTTTTTTTATTTATTTAATTTATTGCATCACCCCTCCCCTTTCTTCTTCCTTTTTATTTTTTTTTTATTTTTCATTAAGGACAAGGCAAAATTTAAGCATGGGGGAGGGTTTGTTTGTTTTATTTCTTCTTTCTTATATAAAAAAAAGTTTTAAATTTCTAAAAAAAAAATTATAGTTTTATTAAGCTTCTTTAGTACTACTTTTTCTTTAACTAAAGCAAAATCAAAACAAAAAAAATAAAAATTTCCAAAAAAATTAGATTTCCCTTCATAAAAAAAATGAAAAAACATAAAAATATCCAAAAATATAATAAACCCCTTGCTTAGACTTTTTGTTATTTTAGAAATTTTGTTTGAGTTTATTTATAAGCATTTTTACTATTTTTGATTTGCTAATCTTTTGTTTCATCAGATTTAGTTAAATCTAATATTTAGTGATTCAGTTGTGACAGTTATGTTATGGTTTTAATTTGCTTAGAGTAAGGAAATCTCAATCTACTAGTAGTTGTTCTCTAGTATTTTAGCTTATTTTCTAAAATTTTATTTAACCTCTTCCTTTTTCTTTTATTATTAGATCATATGTCACGGGAATAAGGAGATGTTAGTTCCTTATTCTCTGGTA
This sequence comes from Platanthera zijinensis, assembly GCA_039513925.1. NCBI lineage: Eukaryota > Viridiplantae > Streptophyta > Magnoliopsida > Asparagales > Orchidaceae > Platanthera > Platanthera zijinensis. Next base: position 110,610,544 of record CM077093.1, on the reverse strand, counting down.
AACATATGCAACCCTGATGAAGAGAGGAATAAAAAGTTCATATATGTCGTGGGAATTGATAGGATGTTAGTCTATCATTTTCTGGTATTACATATATTTTTTATTTAAGAAAAAAATTTTGTGGGGTGTGAAAAAAAATAATGATCACCTCCAATCAAAGACCTCTTCATGTTGATTTCCTACTCGAACCCCTTAGCCAATATCATTATCTTAGATTTTAAATTAAAATATTGGGAGAGCATAAATAGTAGGTTGCATTCTTCCTTAAGTTTCTTTTAAGTTATGTTTTTTTATAATTTTAATCTAACCTTATTTGCAATTTACTCAATTTTGAGTGCTAGTTAATTTATTAGAAATTTTTTTGGCTAATTATTTCTCTCTTTTCACTTTCATTCCATAATTTCATACTCAATTCATAAATCCCTAAATTTTATTTTTTGCTTGATTTTGGTGCAAATAAATTTTTAGTTTAATTGAAAATTTTATGAATGTCTTATAAATATTTCTCATACTTTTGCTCTGGAATAGCAAAAGCTCAAGCATGGGGGAATTTGATTACTATTTTTAGTCATCGTTTTAGGGGTAGTTTAGTATGCATAATTCCTAGTTTAATTATATGTTTTAAGTATTTTTATGCATGTTTTGTTTTATTTCTTCTTAAAGTCTTTTTGTGTTAGGATACTATAATTCCTAGTTTTATTATAGTTTTATTTGCTTGTTATGTTGCAATTTTATTTTGTTATGTTTTGATATAAAAATCTATAGTTTTAGTACATGTTTTATGTTTTATGTTTACTTGTGTTTTGTTATGAATATAATTAATTAATAGTATGATATGTTATGTTTAGTTTTATTTGTATTAACTAATGTTTTGTTTTGTTTTATTTGTTGTTTCAAAGACCTTGAAGAAGCAGCCCAAGCCTCCTCCATGTTCGCGCAGCCCCACTATGATGCTACCAGAGCCCTTCTTCACGGAGCAGCCTGGCCACTTTAAGAGAAGCCCCTTCATGCAATCCTAACCCTACCCGAGCCCACAAATAGCCCCTCTACTCGAGCCCCTCATAAAGCCCACACTAGCAGCCCATTTTGCCTTTGCATGGCCGACCCCCCTTCATTTATTACATACATGCACTTCCTTTTCATGACCAGCCACCCACATCATGTCGCCTCTCTCTCATTTTTATTATTTTCTCTCTGATCTCCCTCATTTAATTCCATGCATGCATCTCCCCATACACATGGCCGGCCATTCTCCTCATTCATCCCCCTTGTTTATTTTATTTTCTCTTTTCATTTCCATTAAATGCAATGAAATGAATCTCATCCTCTCCCTCTCCCTTCATTAAATGAAATGCATGAACTCTCTCCTCTTTACATGGCCGGCCACCCCCTTGTCTCCTCTTCATTTCATTCTAGAACCTTCTCCCTCTCCTATAAAAGGAACCCCTTGCCTCATGCTTTTAGAAGAGAAGTTTTTGGTGGTAGAAAGTAGAGTGCTAGTTCATGAGAAATTCTTTCCATGTTGTAGTTTTAATTATTTTGATTTCCTTTTTGTAGTAGAATAGCATTGTCGTATTTTAATTTGTGTTTATTTCCTTTTCTTAAGCAATGCAAATGATTTCTCTTTTTTCTATTTTGTTTTCTTCCTCTATTATGCTTAGCTAATTATATTTTTTGCCCGATCGCGATGAGCTTTGCGATAAAGTAAAGAATCTTTAATTTTATGTTTGCATTTGTATTTTTCCTATTTTTGATCATTCTTTGATTTTTATCGTGTCGACTCCGTATTCCGGTATATGGTAGTAGGAAATTGATCTCATTTCATAGATGTCGAAAGACTCATTGATTTGAAAGATCACTCAAAGAAGGAAGGAGTTGAACGCAACCCTAAAGATAGGATGACGTAAATCCTCCGGATTGGACTCAAATCCAATTGTGCGGGTCACTTCGATAATGCGACTTTAGGCCATTTTGACTTGTAAAGAGATTTCGGTCAAAACGTCTATAAGTTAGGGGATTTAATGCTCTAGCGAGATTACATCCTAATTTCGGATCCGTCACAGTCTTAATAGTATTGCAAATGCTAAACTAATTTATTTCGTTATTTTATTTCAAAGTGAATCGTCGATAGAGCACTCTTTCGCAATATTTTATTTCTCTTTTAATCAAGCTTAGTTCATTTTAATTTTCAAACCCATCAATCATTCAGTAGGATAATAGAATAGTTGTGATTAATAGTACTTGCCTGCGCCGAGTTTTTATATGACCTTGATATATTTTTATCACTATACTATAAAACGATAGGTACACTTGCATATTCAGATTGTAGTCCGTGAGATGATTTTTACGCATCACATTTGCAACAACTTTTCCAATAGAAAAATACACACAACAGTTGCACTCCCCGGCAACAGCGCCAAAAACTTGATGCAATCTCGGCAAGTGCACTAATCGTCGTCAAGTAATAAAATGGGGGAGTTATCCTACGAGTATCGAATCTCTCGAGGAGTTGGCATTGGGAATGTGATCTTCCTCGTTGGAAAGTGATTGCAAATGCAACAAAGGTTTGGGGGTTGAGTTTTTATTTTGTAAGAAGTAAAACTTATTATGCGGGTCGCCTTCACAGCTTCGCAATGGTGGAATACTACAATGAGTATTAGGGCATGCGGTCGTAACCGTTGAGGGTCGAACGCACCTCATCTCCAAGCCATCCCGTAACACTCGTTAGTGCAACGCATCACCAAGCAACTACCAAATGAAAGCAAAGGAAGTAAAGACAAACTAAGAACTACCACAATATTTACAATAATAAACCAACATAAACATTGTTAAGAGTTCCTATCAAGTTTAGCGAACATCCAAAGCAAAGAAACAACATCTAAATGAGATTAAAGAGGAGATTTACAACCCAACGAGTGAAGGCTAGCAACAATTCTCAGTCGGAGTCAAAGGTTGTCTGTTTTCGTCTGGGTTCGGTCGGTGGTTGACGTCCAAGGAAGCTTGAAGTGCTGTCACCTACTTCAAAGGTGTTTTCCCCATCTTATTCATGAACCGTAAAGGCTGGTAGTCGCCAGAAAACTCTCCAATGGCAGTGAGAAGGAGCTCCAAATGCTCCTCTTGAGAAGGAGATGAAGGAAATGGCGGAAGATCTTCGCTTGTAGTGAAGTTTGGAGGAGGAATGGTGGCCAGACGAGCTCTCAAAGGAGGAGAGAGGAAAAAGCAATTACTGTACGATTTTCCCGCTCAGAGTAGAGGAAATGGAGGAACGTACCTCGCTCTAGTCAACTCCTGAACTTAAATACAAGCAGGTCATAAAAATGGTCATGCACTGTTTGGCCCACGACCATGCGTTAACCGTACGATATTAACTTCCAAGATAAAGCTTGCGGATGAAGATGCGTTGACCCGTGCGTTTTACTCGCGCACAGATGCTGTCGTCCATGCGTGAAGGAAATCACACGGGTAATCAAAGAGCACTGATATTCCAAGCAAGCAGGTGGAACCGTGCATTTTACTCGCGCACAGGCACTTCTGCCTGTGCGTGAATAAATCGCACGATTAACTACAGAGTGCTAACAAACTAGACAGCTACAGGAAAATCGTGTGTCTCCTTCGCGCATGCTTCGGAAGAAATTGTGCGTGAAGAAATTGCATGGGTTGGTCAATCCTCCAGAGAAACCTGCAGAAAACACACGCTTTCAACCAAACTGTGCGCTGAGTAATCGCACGACTGTGTGTTTTCCATTAGTTAGAATTCCTAATTTTGGGAAAACTGACCACCTGTATAGCAAAAACAAAAGCTGGAGCACAAGCCCCCAGCTCCAATATACAACATAAAATAACCAAATGCGCAGTGAGAGTACCCCAGTACTTACCCCAGTCATCCTGGTGCAATTTGCAAACCAAAATGGTCCGAAATAGTTAAAAAATGGCTAAGTGAAGCCCTAATCAAATATATGACTTTTCATACTGAAATAGTAGTGCATATGTAAGATAATAAGCCAGATGAGTCTGATTAACCCTATATAAATTGGACTCATCACCCTTAGAGTTGTTCAAGATTTTGGTCACTATCATCTGCCGGAAATGAATTGACTGGGTAGCAGTGTTCTTTGGTCGAATAAAGGACAGTCATCGCGCACCAAACTTTGGAAGGATACTTATCTTGTATATAAATCAGTTGGACAGAGATACATTTGATATGATGAAAGGAGTGCCAATTCATCAATAGACGAAAATCGATGCATCTATCATCACCAGTTGGGATAGGAGGATCCCAAGGGAATAGGGAGTCAGAGATTTGCTTGAGGAAGAGGAGGATGTAGTTCTTGAGGGTAGAATTACTACTCCTAACCCCCTCCCCCATAAAATTCATGAGATCTCGAGTGCAGGAATTGAGGGGGAGTCTATTGAAACACAAGTGGCTACTAATTATCTAGTGTACTTGATTATTCCCTCATCTTCAGAGACAGTTATTTCAGATACAATTGTTTCAAGGACCACTATTTGGGTAGCTGAAGTGGCAATACCTCAAAATAAAGTTAGTGCAAAGATAGTTTTACCTGGTTCAGTTGAAGAGATAATTGATCTTAACACTGTCATTACTGATATTGGTTGTGCTGCTGCTATTAAGGTTATATCTGATGAGGCTGATGATGAGAGTGTTGTTGATGAAGCTTTTGATGTTGATGTTTTTGATGATGTTGTTGATGATGATGTTTTGGCTGGTAATAATGTAAACGATGCAGAACACATTATAGCTGTTGATATTGTAAATGATTCAACTGAGGTCGCTACTATAAAAAACATGATCGTATGTTTTTCTAGATATTTTCCCAACTGTGTCTAAGGGGGAGCAAGTTCATTCATTTGTTTCTATCCAAACCAAGGATGACAAGTTTATCAAAAACCTATAGAAATGAATTGCAATGATGCCAGGTGGACATCCAGTTGAGGAAGAAGAAATTGTTGAAATTTCTGATGAGGACAGAGATGAAGAGGTGCATCATCCTTTTCTAGAGGGGCAAGATCACGCAAGATTGGTTACATGTCATATTTCCCAGTGGTAGAGTGTCTAGTGACTCTAAGGCTAGTGCAGATCTTCCATCTCTTCAAAGTGTTCTAACTGCAAACATTCCATGTACAAGTTCATATATTTTTCTACTGAAGTCCATAGAAGAAATGATGGTCAGGCAACAATCAAGATTTGATTTATCTCTAAAGAATGCTTTGAAGAAAGTGAAAGAGACTAAAAGAGATATGAACAATGGCTTTGCCGAAGTCAAGGTGTGTTTCGATAAGTTGGATTCTACCCTTGACAGCTGGTTTGTGCAAGGTGGACAAGCCATTATCCTTACTATGGCTGGGCTAAAAAGCAATTTGAATGTATTCAAGAATGTAGATGAGAATGAAAAAATAGTTATAAAAGCCCAAAATGTAAGGATGAATTAATACAATGCTCATATGGTTTGTTACAGTAATGCGATTGCTTGGGAAGTAATTAAAGAATTTAGAAAGGGGGAGGAAGAACTGAAAACTAAGGTAAATGTTATTGAAGCCTCCCTGAATGAATAGTGTAAGGCAGTCAACATCTACAACTAAGATAACTTCAAATGGTTACATACGGAACTATTTGGTTGCCAAAGCAATGCTGAACCTATAGCGCCAGAACAAGTGATACCTAATCCTTTGCATGACTATGTTCATCCTGTTCAGGACTACACTCAGTACAAGACATAGACTCAAGATTTCTCTCAGTATGGGATAGATGCTGCTACTACTGAACTAGAGATTCTTGTGGTTGAGGATGTCTCTCAACCAGCTCCTAAGAGAAGAAGATAAGGTGAAGGCCCTTCAGCTGTCAGGTCTGATCATAACAAAGAATTTTGTGAAGTGTGGAGTCTTATCTCAAAAAGTATTATCTTGGACACTTTCACATTAGTCGATGTAGGAAATGAAGACAGGTACAAATACTACAGTTGGGAAGAATGAAAGAAGCACGAGGTAACTAATGCAAAATGGAGATTATATTTTAGGAAGTAAAGATTTAATGATCTAGATACTCCTCCGATTTCGTCGAAGTATTTCCCAAAGCCAAAGACTTATTTTGACATACAGTTCCAGAAGAGCCAGGGGAAACAAGTTTTAAGTTCTTATTTTTCTTGGCATTCGTGAATATTGTTTTCCCCAATTGAACATATATATATATATATACGAGTGACAGGTATGGGCCTCTTGCCCGATGGCCACGCACCATAGTACCCAGTCGGCAACGACGGGCTTTGCCCCCCAGTGTTTGTATTTATAATATAAATAATATTATAATTGAAATAATATTATAATATAAATAATATATACAGGTGGGTGAGCAGTAGCGCGAGCTCTGTTCACCCGCCTGTTAATATTATATATTATAATAATAATATTTATAATATTATAATATAAAATATTAGTTGTGTATTTATAATGAAAGTATAAAACTTGCGGGTTTAGTCCCACACTGCGAAAATAGTTTTACTTTGGCGGTTAAAATATAGTTTTTTGTGTTAAGTGTTTGAAATAATCGGTTTAGCGGGATGGCGGCTGGCGGGCGGGCTTCTTGAAATAATCAGTTTAGCGAGCTGGCGGCTGGCGGGCTACTGGAGGCTAGAGGGCAGGCTTCTTGCGGGTGCGGTCTTGCGGGTCCGTCGGTTTGTTTTTCTAACCCAATTTTGAACCTATATCATATAGGTTTAGTATTGTCCTAGAGTAGGTTAAGGAGGCCTATAAAAAAAATCTGGAGAGAGGGTTGGTTTGATCCAACGGTTCATGATCAAATCTTTTAAATCTGACGACCACCTTATTTCCCCTAATTTCGAACTCATGCTATTTGCAGACCTCAGTATTTCTCTTTTATATGGTAATAGATATATATATATTAATGTTTTGAATGCGATTGTTCTTATTTTAAAAACTTAGATTCTTTTTCCTTGATTTATTATCTTGTGTTCAATTCACCTTAGTTTGTAGGGTTCTGACTTCTTGAAATAAGGGGAGATTGTTTGCCATTTTATCCAAAATAACCCTTATTTGAAGAAGTGTCCTTTGAACTAAGATGAATTGAGATTGTATTTGATTGTGTGTTTTTAGTTATGTTCTTGTAGGACTCTATTGCTAAGTACAACCCAAAGTCAGGTTACAGTGGGTCATAAAAAACATAACTATACAATGTAATCCCTCATTGTGTAGATTAATGTGTTGACCCACATGTAATCTCTCTATTGGAGTGTACTTCTGATTCAAGTGCATTAGAAGACTCAAGAAAGGAAGTGTTGCTGAATACATGATAGACATAATTTTATCGATAGAAAATTCGTCGAGTATCGTAGAGTGGACTCGTCGAATTCGTTGAGTTTATCTGTTGATAATCGTCAAATTCATCGGGTATACCTACTGACACTCATGGATTTCGTAGGAATTAACTCTGCAAATATTTCCTGCATCCTGGAGAATCGTAAAAGTAAAATTCATCGTGTATCACTTTGCCTACTCATCCAATTCGTTGAAATTATCTTTCAATACTCGTCGATTTCTTCGGGTATTCTAATCGATATTCGTCGAATTCGCTGTGTGTCTCCAGGAATGCGTTGAGTTCTCAAATAGATTTGTCTGGATTTTTCTAAGTCATTTTCGTCGAGATTCAAAGTATTTTGATGAGTATACCCTTATATACTCGACGATACTCGATGAATAATACTTAGGGTTTTTTGTGAAATTTCCGTCACGGCTCATCCCGACTGCCATGTACAGTAATTTGATGATTTATCGGTATGGAAGGGATTTCTAGCTGTTAGAAGAATAGGAGTTCCATCCTATAAATACATAAGGGATTTTTGTTTAACATTAATCGTTATATTGTTCAAATCGAGATTTTTCACAAACTCCCGTTAGCATATGAAAAGCTTTTCTCGCGACTTCCTCATGGCCTACGATGACGTTCTTCACAATTCGTTCTTCATCAAGTGTGTCAACTAGCTCTTTGATCCCTAAAAGTACACTTACTCCTTAGATCTAGTTAATCTCTGTGTTCATATCGAAACTTCAAAGCATTCAAATTCTATTGTTCCTCAAGACGTTCAAGTTCCACATTTCAGAGGAACGGAAGACTGAAGATTTAATATCTGAAAAAGATTATTTTTAATCTTTTTTGTGTAAAACTTTTATACTATTGTAGGAGGTCTTGCCTCAGAGTTGTAGATCCTTGTTTATAGGATTGAGTTTGTAGGATAGGTTGTTCTCTGATTAGTAGGAGAGTTGTCTCCGTGTTTGTTGGAGTTGAGGCTCCCTGTTTTAAGATTATTTTCCATCTGAGATAAATGTGAAGTAGCCAAATATAGCCCTTCGTGGTAGATAGGCGAGGCGGGACAGCAGACATACCTAACTCGGGGAACCACTATAAAATCTCTGTGTTTTTTGTGCCTATTTTGAACTAAAGTTTTTCTGCTAAAAGATGCAGAATTCACCTATTCACCCCCTCTAGGTGACTTAGGTTGACTACTAGAATCTTTCAGGGGAGAAAGCAATGTGGTGTAGGGGACGCCCAGAATCGGAGATCTCCACGAACTAACGCTTTCCTATGCACTACACGTCGTAGATCTACCGCTCCTACATAGCACCTATCGCCCACAATAGTTCTCGTCGCAAGAACGCAGCGCAAATAACAAGGAGGAATGGTCGACTCGAAAACAACGATCGGAAATTTGAGTCGGAGTATTCCCCAAGAAAACACAAAGGTTGCCACTCCTTTTAGAGAGCAAGACCAAGGCTATAGACCAAGATCTGCTCAAGCAAATAGGATCCACCCGATCCAGAATTAAAAAGCCTTGCAACGGCGATCTCGATTCAAAACTTGCAACGATTAAATTAAAGATCCGGAGAAAACGAGCGCGAAACCACCAAAACTAAAGAAAAGAATCACACAAGGGAGAGGGAAGAGATTACCCAACCGGAAAGCGTTTTCACACAAAGATAAGGTGGGAGAATCACTCTCTCCACGGATCCGCCGGCGTCACACCGAGGGGTTTGCAACCTTCTTCCACGGAGTCGCACCAAGGACGTCACGCCGGAGTCGCACCGCACAGATGGAGGGAGCAAGGGGGCGGCGGCTTCACACCACACAAGGGTGCGGCGGCAAGGAGGCTCCTCCTCTTGGTCGAATTCTCTAGGGAGAGGGATTAGGTTTTTCAATCTTCAATACTTGATTCCTCATAAACACCTCCTTAAATAGGAGATTACAACAAGCCTTAACCCTTCATGATGGAGATGTAATCTCATCCACCCGAATGGCTAAGTGCACACCAAAAATAAAACTGTTTAAATTAAAGAAATAAAAACATGCTATGAATATAAAATTATCACTAAACATTGGATAATTTTATATTCTAAAAATATAAAAATAGAGTTCATGAAATAAGATAATTAAAGCTAATTTTTCATGGCGGTTCGAGCACGCCGCGGGCGGAGGTTGTAACGTGCACTTCCTTCAGCGTCATCACGGCATCTAAGCTCTTTATACCGTAGCGCCTCAGCAACCGGGTAACCATCAGTTAGCGGTGGCGCTGCATCAATCCTCCCCCACTCAAAATCACGTATCTCTGATGCGTGAGTGGAGAGATAGCGGCGGAGATGCTCGACATCCAAACGTTGAAGCTCTGTCGCGAGTACCCAAGAGTTGTCCGAAGGGGGGCGGTCACGCCAACGGACCAGAAAGCGCTAAGTAGTACAATCCGGAGTAGTGAACGGTTCCGCAGCAAGTATCATATCTGGAGTGAGGAATGTCCTGGGAAACAAGTTAGCAGTAGGAGTAAAAGAAGGCAACGTACCATCCGATGTTATACCTGTGGGGACCGAAAGAGAGAGATCATCTGAACTACCACTCCCCAACCCATCGGAATTTTGAGTGGGAGAAGAAGACGACAAAGAAATCAACTCTTGTGGTGGTGACACAAACATCGTTAAATCCGAAACGTTAAAAATGGGAGAGATCCCCCAATCAGCAGGCAAGTCCAAAATGAAAGCGCTGTCGCCTAACTTTTTAATAATCCGAAAAGGGCCGGCGCGCTTTGGTGCTAACTTTTTAACGGTGCCAGTTGGCAAGCATTCGGGAACCAAACGGACTAAAACTAGATCGCCAATTTTGAAGTTTGACACTCTCCGATGTAAATTAGCGTGCGCTTGATAAGAGTCATATTGCGTGGTCAAAGTGGCCTGTATACGTGCGTGTAAATCATGGATGTGTTGGGCAAAGGATTGTGCAAACTGACTTGCCATGTACGTTGGGGGCAATGGCACCAAGTCAAGCGGCATAGGAGCCTTATACCCGTGGACAATCTCATTCGGGGACAGACCCGTAGACCTATTCTTGGAGTTATTGTATGCTAATTGGGAATGGGGAAGGAGAAGATCCCAAGTGCTCTTATGATCACTCACAAGGCATCGTAACAAATTTCCTAAGCTCCGATTAACCACTTCTGTCTGCCCATCAGTTTGGGGGTGATAGGCGGAGGAAAACAATAATTTCGTTCCCATTAAAATCCAAAGAGTTTTCCAAAAATAACTAGTGAATTTTACGTCCCTATCCGATACTATGGTCTTTGGCACTCCACGGTGACTAACGACTTCCTTAAAATATAGCTTAGCAACGTGAGACGCATCGTTTGTCCTACTGCATGGGATGAAATAAGCCATCTTTGAAAACCTATCCACCGCTACAAAAACTGAGTCGTGACGGCGTAGAGTAATGGGGAGGCCTAATACAAAATCCATACTAACGTCTACCCAAGGCATGGAGGGAATAAGCAAGGGAGTATATAATCCAACGTTGGTTTTACTTCCCTTAGACACCTGACACGTGCGGGAGCTACTCACTACCTGCCCCACCATAACCTTCAGTTTTGGCCAATAGAATTTGTCCTCGACTAGCGTAATGGTCTTATCTCTACCGAAGTGGCCACTCAACCCTCCGCTATGCAATTCCCATATAATAAGTAGTCGTAATGATGACTGCGGGATACATAGCTTCCCGTTCCTAAACAGGTAACCGTCCTTGATAACGTATGCAAATATCGTAGTGGGGGAACTATCCTGGGCAGATAAATAAAAGTCTTGGAATTCAGGACACGTAGCGTACTCATCCTTAATCCGCTCAAATCCTACAACATGTACTTCCATAGAGGTGAGTAAAATAGTAAGACGACTAAGGGCGTCTGCGACTCGGTTATCAGCTCCCTTAAAGTGCTTGAGATTAAACGTGTAGCCTTGTAAGAAAGCTACCCACTTAGCGTGTCGTGGGCTGATCTTATGCTGGCTGTTGATGAAACGTAAAGCCTCATGATCGGAGAGGATCACAAACTCCTTGGAGAGGAGATAGTGCCTCCAATGGTGTAGACATCAGACTACAGCATAAAATTCCCTATCGTAGTTTGAATAGTTCAACTTAGGGCCGGCCAATTTCTCGCTAAAATAACTAACGGGATGGCCCTCCTGGCTCAAGACACCTCCAATCCCTACCCCAGACGCATCACATGTGAGCTCAAAGACTTTAGCAAAGTCAGGTAGATGTAAGACAGGTGCCTCAGTCATAAGCTCCTTTATTCGTTCAAAAGCATAGGTGGCGGACTTCGTTCATATAAACTCTCTCTTCTTCATACAGTCGGTGATAGGCGCCATAATACTACTGAAGTCTCGTATGAAACGACGATAAAACGTGGCTAACCCATGGAAACTACGTACCTCACGTAGGGTGGTTGACACGGGCCAGTCCTTGATGACCTGAACCTTGCCCGGATCAACTCGAATACCCTTAGAACCGACAATGTAACCTAAGAACTCTACCTCCGAGGCATTGAAAGTGAATTTCTTGAGATTGAGAAATAAGGTCTCCTTCCGCAGGGTGGAAAGGATCACTCTCATGTGGGAGATGTTCTCAGTAGTAGAGGTGCTATAAATCAGTATATCGTCAAAGTAGATGACAACGAACTTCCCCATGAATGGCTGAAAGACATGTGTCATCATCCGGGAGAAGGTACTAGGGGCATTGGATAACCCAAAGGGCATCACAAGCCATTCGTACAGTCCATCCTTCGACTTAAATGCCGTCTTCCACTCGTCGCCCTCTCGTATCCTAATCTAGTGATAGCCACTCCGAAGATCTAATTTGGAGAATACGGTGGCTCCAGAAAAGACATCCAACAAATCATCTAGGCGGGGAATGGGGAACATATACTTGATGGTGATTTTGTTGATAGCCCGGCTATCAACGCACATCCTCCATGTACCATCCTTCTTGGGAGCAAGTAGGGCTGGTACAGCACATGGACTCATACTCGTCCTAATAAAACCCTTCTACAGTAAGCCCTCTATTTGGGACTGCAACTCCAGGTGAGCTGTGGGGTGGAGTCGATAATGGGGCTGATTTGGCAAGGAAGACCCCGGGATGAGGTCTATCGCATGCTGGAAATTCCTAAGCGGGGGTAACGTGGGCGGCAACTCATCCGGGTACACGTCCCTATAATCTTCCAATAGTACCCGTAACTCACTAGGTAACTCATCCAAAATGCTAGAATCGGGCTTCGCACTTAGGAGGACTAGCGCATACATAATTCTATCGAGGAACGGATCTCTCTCAAACTCTTTCCTACCAACTAGATTCAATGTTTTCCGTTCTACCGGGATAGTGGTGTCCTTAGCCAAGACTACGGGCTCCTTTGGGATGGTCGGTCTCAAGGTGATGGTTTTGCAATTGAATTTGAATTCATAAGTGTTGGCTCTACCAAAATGAGTAACATCACGGTCATATAGCTAAGGGCGGCCTAACAACACATGACAAGCGTCCATCGGAAGGACATCACACCACACCTCATCAATATAGGATTTGTATGAGAGTGGAACCAGACATCGCTTGGTAACGGGTACAGAGATCTTATTGATCCAAGCGACCTGATATGGTGTTGGGTGTGGTTCCGTGGTCAAGGACATACGTGCAATGGCGTTCTCAGATACGACATTCACACAACTACCACTATCAATAATCAGCTTGCAAAGCTTCTCGCCACTCTTAAAAATCAGAAAAAATATGCTCGTCCTCTTCCAATCATCTAATGGACGAGGAGTGGTCAAGATATATCGCATCACCATAAGGGGGTGATCGTCCTCTAAGTCACTTGGGACCCCTTCGGGGTCGCTCTCCTCAGCAGCCTCATAAACATAATCCGCAAAATCGGTCGTCGACTCTAACAAGGCTATGGCTTTAGTTTTCGTTGGGCATTCGAAGGCGTAGTGACCTTGAATGCCGCAGGAGTAACATGTGGCGTTAGTCTTGCTAACCTTTCCGATGGGAATACGTTCGCTCGCAGGGTTCTTAGTGTTCCTAGCAGTGATCACAACAGACTTGGACTCGGCGGATCGGAATTTCCCTTTGTCCTGATATGTGGATGACGAAGCTCCGGTGGTGGATTTTCCCTTCGTATTGGAATACCGGGAGTGGTCCTTAGATTCCATGTGTTTCTCAATGTCGAGGGCGGCATTGAATGTCGTGTTTAGATCTGTATGGCCAGAACGTAAGAGCTTCCGCTGAATATCGGGTTGAAGCCCCTTACGGAATCTAGAAAGGGTAACCTCGGGGATTTCCTTCAGATCACAACGCATCATTCGGTCCTTCAGTTCTCCCATATACTCCGCTACTGAATTGGAGCCCTGCCGCAGGGTGGCAAGCTCGTCAAACATCTGTGTCCGATGGTACGCGGGAACGTACTGATCGGTCAACAAATTCTTCTTTACGGTCCACCCAATAATTGGGTTTCCGTCTCCCGCACCTAGCCTATGCTCTTCATTTAGCCAATAAGTTTTGGCATGGCCTGTCAATTTCATCCTGGCAACATGGACCTTTTGGGGGTCCGTGAGATGATGCCAGTCGTAGTAACATTCCATGTCCACTATCCACGTAAGGAAGTTCTGTGGATCTCCCATGCCGTCGAAAGTGGGGGCATCAATCTTGATGGCCCTAGTAATGTCAAACTCTTGCTCGTGGCGACGGCCTTGAGAGGGCACTCGTTGGGAGTCCCCATCCGAATCCGAATCGGGGATGTGTTGGCGTCGGCGGGGCAACTCAACATTAGCGGGTGGTGGTGGTGGCCTAACTTGATTTTGTAAAATCTGTGCTAAAGTGGCCCTAAGCTCCGCCATATCATTACGTAGACCTGCTATCGCTTCAGCGTTATGAAGTTCATTCACATTCTCAGCCATCCTAGACGTAGACGGCGCCGTATATTCCGTGCCTAGCCTAGTGCGCATGCAAGACCTAGAAAATTATGAAAGATTATTTTTCCTAAGGCTGTAGCTAGAATGTAAAAAAAAATTCTTTTTGAAAAGCTTGATGTGAGAAACACGTAGATCGTTAAAATTTTTTTTTTGAAATTTTGCTAAAAATTAAAGATTTCAGCCCGCTATTTGCAGACCAACTGTACAGAATTACGATGTTCTAATTTGCAGGATGACTTAACGAGGCTGAATCGAAACATTTTCAGTTTTAAAGTTGCTGGAAATAAGTGTAGGAAGCTACATATTTTTTTTTCAGATTTTTTTGAAAAGTTTTAAAATTCCGGGGGATTTACTAAACGCAGACCAATCCGAAAATTTCAGATCTTTGAAAGTTCAGATCAACCAACGAAGAACGCAGAGAGGATGTTTGCAACGTGGAAGTTGAAACGGCTGTCTCTGATACCAAATTAGTGTAGGGGACGCCCGGAATCGGAGATCTCCACGAACTAACGCTTTCCTAAGCACTACACGTCGTAGATCTACCGCTCCTACACAGCACCTATCGCCCAGAATAGTTCTCGTCGCAAGAACGCAGCGCAAATAACAAGGAGGAATGGTCGACTCGAAAACAACGATCGGAAATTTGAGTCGGAGTATTCCCCAAGAAAACACAAAGGTTGCCACTCCTTTTAGAGAGCAAGACCAAGGCTATAGACCAAGATCCGCTCAAGCAAATAGGATCCACCCGATCCGGAATTAAAAAGCCTTGCAACGGCGATCTCGATTCAAAACTTGCCGCGATTAAATTAAAGATCCGGAGAAAATGAGCGCGAAACCACCACAACTAAAGAAAAGAATCACATAAGGGAGAGGGAAGAGATTACCCGACCGGAAAGCGTTTTCACACAAAGATAAGGTGGGAGAATCACTCTCTCCACGGATCCACCGACGTCACACTGAGGGGTTTGAAACCTTCTTCCACGGAGTCGCACCAAGGAAGTCGCGCCGGAGTCGCATCGCACGGATGGAAGGAGCAAGGGGGCGGCGGCTTCACACCACACAAGGGGGCGGCGGCAAGGTGGCTCCTCCTCTTGGCCGAATTCTCTAGGGAGAGGGATTAGGTTTTTCAATCTTCAATACTTGATTCCTCATAAACACCTCCTTAAATAGGAGATTACAACAAGCCTTAACCCTTCATGATGGAGATGTAATCTCATCCACCCGAATGGCTAAGTGCACACCAAAAATAAAACTGTTTAAATTAAAGAAATAAAAACATGCTATGAATATAAAATTAACACTAAACATTAGATAATTTTATATTCTAAAAATATAAAAATAGAGTTCATGAAATAAGATAATTAAAGCTAATTTTTCATGGCGGTTAGAGCACGCCGCGGGCGGAGGTTATAACGTGCACTTCCTTCAGCGTCATCACGGTGTCTAAGATCTTTATACCGTAGTGCCTCAGCAACTGGGTCACCATCAGTTAGCGGTGGCGTTGCATCACAACGATCAAAGCAAACACTGAAAATACTTTTTGGTTCACCTATGTAATCCGGGGATCATTTGGACTAGAACAGTATACATATGAAAATGTTCCTGCTCCTCCTCCTAAAGAACATGTTGGTGGTGATCAGTATTGTGACTAGTATGATTATCAATATGGTGATAAGTATGATAATCAGGTGGCTGAACCCTGTACTTTTGCTGATTTTCCAACCTTCAGCCCCATTGCTAAATAAATATTGAGAGCTAAAGGCAAGTCAGCTGTAGAAGATGAAGAAATTAGGATCAACAAAAAGAGGTATAGATAAGAGATGGAAACGAAGACATACATTGAAAAATGGAGTCCTCAATCAAGGGTTATAATTTTGACTGTCTGGGATTAATTAAAAGAAAACAAGATAGAAAGGGGAATGCTTTATAGCTCCCTGGAATAAGCTAAGCTTGAAAGAAAAGAAAAGGCCATGAGAAAATTCAAAAGAGATAAGAAGACAAGTGCAGTGCCATCAGATTCTCTAGAGCCAAGCAAATACTTCCCTAAGCCTTGCAGGTACTTTGAAAGATAGAAGCAAAAGAAGACTGATGTTGATCAAAAGGATACCAAGAAACTCTACAGTGGCATAGTTATCAAGGAACCTAAAAATTGAAATGTTTATGTATTCCTTAAGGGTTCTAGGGTTGTGAACTTCATTATAAGCACACTGTAAGTTTATAACTGCCACTTTAAATGATAATCACATTTTTATTATGTGTCATTTAAATCTCTTGTCTACTGTGAATGTTTATCTCCTTTATATGGTAGTGTATATCATTGGCCATGATTCCGACTTCTAAAAATAGAGGAAGATTGTTGGGTCCATTAATCACAATGTCCCAGATTTTAAGAAGACCCACAAGTTAATGGTATACACATAATTGTATCTTATATATGTTCCAACTTCAGTGTATGCAGGTTGTATACTGTTACATTGATTAGAAAGGTTATTAGGGTCATAAAGATAGTTGGACTCAAGACATGATGCTGGAGAAGCAAAAATTTCTCTTATCACAGGAGCATTGAGTGAGCCCAGTTCACTGAATGTTAGAAGGTTAAAAGAGTTGACAGAACATCTAGCAGTCAAAGCCTCAATGTCGAAGAACTAAAATCTGGCTAAGTACTGAAACATTGAGTGAAGGCAGTTCACTTAAAGTCTACTCGGGAGGATATTAGCCTAAGTATAAAAGCGTTGAGTGAATAAGATTCACTCATTGGCTCATCAAAAATTTAGCAAAGTCTAGAAGCGTTGAGTGTCGATGCTTTACTCAACGCCTTCAGTAAGAATAATTCCACCAAGTCCAAAAGTGTTGAGTGATGAAGGCTTAGTCAACGCCTTATCAGTTAGGCTGGAAAAGTCAAATGCGTTGAGTGATGAGGTTCATTCAATGCATCAGGTAACATAATTTCTGCTAAGTGTTTTTGCGCTAAGTCACTTGACTGCACTCAACGCCTATGCAGATTGACTGAAAATTTGCTAAGTCCACAAGCATGTCATGCTGACGTCATCCAAAATTCAAATATTACGGTACATGCGTGCTAGATGACAAAAGCCATCACTTGCCTTTAGTACAACAATCAATGCTTAAGATATGTTGTAGTTACTTATTTCAGCTGGTCCATACAACTCATAGAGCCGTTAAATGGCAGGTCCTAAAAGGATCTTTCCGTGAAATCAAAAAGAAGCTTTTTGGTAATCTTCTTCATCTCCATCAAGCAAGAAAATCCTTGACACTGGGATTAACTAAAAGGTCTAGATAATTCAAAAAAAAAGGCTAGCTGTTTGAAGAAATAATCAAGATCTGAAAAAACCTCAACTCTTCAACAGTAAGAACAAAAAACTTATTTTTTGTACAAGAAGAAGAAGCAGAGAAAACTCTAGCTGTTGTTCATCTTCAAGGCCACTGCTCTCAATGGTTACACCAAAGGCTTGAAGATACAAAACTTTGTAGTTATCTTCTCAGCACAAGCAGAACAAATTTTAAGATCTTGAATTTTGTTGCTGTAAAGAAGAAAGGACTGAGCTTTCTTAGTTAGGAAGAAGAAGACTCAGAAAACATTATCTCTAGAGTCAATCATCATCAAATTTTCACTATTTCTGTAGGATCATTAATGATCTGAGTTATAAGCCTAAAATATAAAGTTTGGGTTGGAGAATCCTATTATGGATCTTAGCATAAGGCCTGCATGCATGAGGTAGGATCTTGTCAAGATCTGAGGTAGGAGATTCATTATCTCTCAGTGTAGGGCTATCCTCCGAGCCTGAGCTATTGAGCTTCCTTATAAGCCTGAGGTAGGTGATCTGGAGGGTAACTGAGTTGTCGGAGTTAAGATTACTCTGAGTCTGTAGGGCTGTGGCCTAAGATAGGGCTTGGAGGAAGCCTGAGAGATCTGTGTTGTATGCTCTGTGAGCCGTGTGTGGAGAAGTTTGCCTTATGTAACACACTGTTAGAAAGGTGGGATGGAGAGTAGATGTAACAATACCTCGGGGAACTACTATAAATCTCAGTGTGCTTTTTGTGATTGTGTAGGTAAATCTATATAAGTAAGTAAGAAATCCAAGAAAGTGACAATAAACCTATTCACTCCCCCCCTCTAAGTGATTTATCGAACTAGTCTAAGAACTTTCAGAAGTATACTGAGATGACCAAGGATGAAGTCATTCTAGAAACCATGGATAAAAGGGCACAAAACATCATTATAAGTGCCAAAGATGAATCCACCTTCTATTGTCTAGTCCACTGCAGGACTGCGAAAGAGATGTGGGATTCTCTTATAGTATATATAGAAGGGACAGAGGAGGTGAGGGATGATAATAAATCCCTTCTGAATCAGCAATATGAGGCCTTCAAGCAATTCAAGAAAGATTCCATAGCTTAATGCTATGAAAAGTTCTTCATGATAGTGAATAGTCTGATTACCTATGGCGGACAGTTCACAAACTATGAGTTGAATGATAAGTTCTTGAGATCCCTAAACAATGAATGGGATATCAAGATATGTGTTATTAGAGAGGTTGGCAACTTGGTGAACACATTGCCTCAAAATTTGTTTTGGAAGCTGTTATCTCATGAGATGCAGCTGAATTCCAAAAGGGCAGAAGAAGATGTTGTAAGGACTCTCAAGAAAGAGAATGCTCTGGACTTTAGTGCTGAAGTCACAAGAAGGAGCAAGGAAATGACACCTTCTCCATCAAGAAGAGATACAAAGTCTGAGAGCTCAGATCCCAGCTCCTAAGGTAATGAACTATCTGATGGAGAACTGATTTTATTTTTGAAAGTATCTAGTGTCAACCTAAATCACCTAGAGGGGGGGGGGGGTGAATAGGTGAGTTATGCGTCTTTACGTAGATTAAAATTTACTGAAAAAATTGCACACATAAACACAGAGATTAATAGTGGTTCCTTGTGTTGGTTATGTCCACTATCCTTCCTCGCCTATCTACCACGAAGGGCAAAATTTGGCTACTTCACTTTTTCTCAGATTGCAAACAATCTTACACCTCAAAGCCTCAACTCATACAACTCGGAGACAATGCCCCTACCACTCGGAGATCAAACTCTCTGGTGTCTACTAATCGTGAAGAGAATAAAAACCGAACTAGCAATCCAATTAGTCAAGTATACCTATCGAACTGTTGCTAGGGGACACAAGTGTCGTAATGAAAAAATCTGGGAACTGTTGAGTAAACCTACTCACACGAAGACTATTATATTATCGAAGGATTGATTTTAGGGTTAAAGAGAAATCTAAATGTGATTAAGGAATGAAATATTACAATAAAAAGAGAACTAATTGCATTTAAATAGAGAGCTATTAAAAACGATTACAACGAAGGGTTGGAACAATGAAATGGAAAAGTACTCGATCAAGAATCACCTCAGCAAGAGTTGACTAAAAATGCGATAAAATAACCTAAGCTTAATAGGGTAAAGGTCTTTGCCGTGGAGGTTACTAAAGCATGAACACGCTTCTCTCGAAGTCGTGCCCAATTGAGTTTAGGAAGGTCCGACCGAACTCTCGTCCAAATCGGAGGCCTAAAGCTCGCTTTACACGGTGAACCCCATTATTGGATTTTACTCCAATCCGGGAGATTTGGACATCTGCCTTTCTCGAGGGGTGCGTACAACTCTCTTTACTCTTGAGTGTTCACTTCAAAATACGAGCCTCTCGGCTAGCTAAGAGTGAAAACTGAAATGGAAATTATATATCGATGATATAATTCCAAACATAAATAATCAAGAGTAAATCGAAGGCCTAAACCCTAAAAAAAATCTAATTCAAAGCGTCATAACTTAATCAACTCGAACCTCGAATCATCAAGATCGAGTACAACGAGGATTAGTTAATCATAGTGAAGTGGAGGAGGAGGGATTAGTAGAAAAGCATTAAGAACACAAATTAAAAGGGCACGTTATATTAATAATGAAAGAGAGCTACACTTGAAATGAAAGATTACACTTGCAATGAAATAAAACTATGCTAGCATTACATTAAACTACCAAAAAAAGTACATAAGCAATTACAAAAGATGAAACTAAACTAGGGTTAAGAAAAACTAAAATGAGAAAGAGAGAGAGAAGGAGAAAAAACATGAAAAAACACAAGTAAACAAAAGGGCAGCACCTCCCCTCTCGACCCAAATTGTTTTGGAATGCAAGGGGTGGCCTTGTATTTATAGGCAAAAATCTCAGGTTGGTAACGCCCGGTGACACACCCAGGGAGGGCGTGTTAGGGGGGCGTGACACGTACGGGGTTGAACTCAGGCTCTAGATTCTGGCGAGAAGGATGATTTCTTCGGTACGATGGTGGACACGCCCTAGGTCACGCCCGTGTAGGGGGGCATGACACGCACATCGCATCGAAATCATTGGTCTGAAATCCGTCAGTCTTCGGAAAAGGTTGAACAAGACCAGAGACATGACTATGTAGGGGGGCATGTCAGTACTGTTGGCGTGCAGGGCTGAAAAATCATTAATTGCGGTCATAGGCTTCCGGATGAGGGTGACATGCTCAGTGATACGCACGGGGAGGGCGTGTCATGGGGGCATGATAGTGGTGTTTCTCGTTAGATTGGCTCTGGCAGTAAACTTCCTCGGGATCGGGTCACACGCCCTGTGACACGCCCAGGGAGGGCGTGTCATGGGGGCGTGTCAGGTAATTTTTGGCCAAAATTCTGGAAACCTGCAAAAAGACAAGAAAACATTAGAGGCAATAATATATACATAAGGAAGATAAAAAATAAGCTTAGAAGACATGGTTAGCGCATTAAAAATAAGGAAATATACTCTAATAGTTTAGACTACAAAACGTACTATCAAATTCCCCCAAACTTAAGCTTTGCTTGTCCCCAAGAAAAAATATAAAAACTAGATAACCATGAAATAAGACTAATAAAAAAGTTTTAATTATGCCTACACAAGTGCTATGCAAAATTCTAAGAAGGGAGAAGGTGAAACGTAAACCAAAAAAATTAGTTAAACATGGCTTACAATTTATAAACTTTACTTAATGAAAATAGATCATCCAAAATTATAACAAATTTCTTAAATAGATTTAAGCAAAGCAACAAAATGAAAAACACATTGAGTTATTACAAGATCCAAGCAATGCATTATAGCCGGGCTTAGCACTTTGTGAGCGGTGCGAGCAGCTTGATAGTGCCCACCTGTCGGTCCTTCATGCAAATGTTTAATAATATCTAAACCTTCTTCATAAGAAACGCGTCTCCTTATCACCTGGTCCGCACAGACTCTGAAAAGATGCTGGTCCTCTCAAAAGTAGTTCTTTAACTCAGAAAAGAATTTCTTCTTTTGTTGAGAGGAGAACTCTTTTGGGAGCACATGAGCCACTAAGTAGTTGGCGATGTGTGTAAACCAAGGAGAATTAGATGTGTTAATTAAAAATAGCTTCTCATCTGGGAAGAAATCATTAAAAGATTTTTCATTTAATTTTTTTATAAAGGGATTGTCTAATCGGGAGAGATGGTCGGCGGCCAAGTTCTCGGCTCCTCGCTTATCGCGGATCTCTAAGTCAAACTCCTGGAGGAGTAAGACCCAGCGAATCAAGCGCGGCTTGGTATCCGATTTAGAAAGAAAATATTTGAGATTCGAGTGGTCCGTAAAAAAAAATTTGAAAGTGTAATATAAGGGCGGAATTTATCAAAAGCGAATACTACAGCTACGAGCTCCTTCTCGGTCATTGTGTAATTTTTCTTTATAGATGTAAGAGTTTTACTAGCGTAATAGATGGGGTGGAAGTTTTTAGATATGCGTTGACATAATACGGCTCCCACCACAAAACTACTCGCATCGCACATGATTTCAAATGGAAGGTCCCACACCGAAGCTATCATAATCGGGGCATTAATTAATTTTTCTTTTATTAAATTAAAAACAGCTAGGCAAAGGTTATCAAATACGGGTAATGGGCTTGGAGATCTGTGAGATGTCCTTTATGAAGCGGTGGTAGAAACCAACGTGACCTAGGAAACTTCTTATAGCTTTTATGTTCATAGGTGGCGACACCTTCTCGATAACTTCTATCTTGGCAATATCTTCCTCAATTCCTTTCGCAGAAATTTTATTACCCAAAACTAACCCTTCCCTCACCATAAAATGGCATTTTTCCCAATTTAGAGCAAGGTTAGTTTCTTCGCATCGTTCTAAGACTTTTTCGAGGTTTTCTAAACAACTATCAAAAGCATCACCAAACACGGAGAAATCATCCATGAATACCTCCATAATTCTTTCTACGTACTGGTCAAAGATATCGAGCATACATCGCTGGAATGTAGCTGGCGCATTGCACAATCCAAATGGCTTTCTTCGTTAGGCAAAGGTGTCGAAGGGATAAGTAAACGTAGTTTTCTCCTGGTCCTCGGGGTAGATGGGGATTTAAAAATACCCTAAGAGGCCATCGAGAAAACAATAAAAGCTATGGAAAGATAATCGTTCTAAAATTTGATCGATGAACAGCAAGGGAAAGTGATCTTTGCGGGAGGCGTTATTTAACTTAAGATAATCTATAAAAATTTGCCACCTGGTCACCGTCTGTGTCAAGATTAATTCATTATTTTCATTACTAACTACCATTATTCCTCCCTTCTTCAGCAATACCTATAGTGGGCTAACCCACTTACTATCAAATATAGGGTAGATAATTCTTGCATCTAAGAGTTTCATTACCTCTCCCTTTATGACTTCTTTCATGTTCGGGTTTATACAGTGTTGGGGTTGTATGGAGTTACGCGAATTATCTTCCATTAAGATTTTGTGAGTGCAGAAAGATTGGCTTATACCCTTGATATAAAAAATTTGTCATGCAATAGCTCGGCGATGTTTACGTAAAACTAAAAGAAGTTTATCATTTTGCGCATCCGTGAGGTAGGCCGAAACTATTACTGGTAACTTGTAATCTTTTTCTAAGAAGGCATACCTAAAATGTACAGGAAGTTCTTTTACTTCAAGTGTAGGGGGTTCTTCATACGAGGTTTTAGAAATTCTTTCTTTTTCAAATACAATGTCTTCGTAGACCTTTTTAAACGAAAAATTAAAATAGGTGGGGCTAACGACTATGGCGGCTTCTTGTAGCGATTCAGTTGGAAGAGTAGAGGAGGAACAAAAATCAGAAAATCCTTTTTCAAATTCAGAGAGGCGATAGGACGATTCTTCACTTAGTTGCATCGAATTAGTTGGAAGAGTAGAGGAGGAACAAAAATAAGAAAATTCATTTTCAAATTTAGAGAGGCAATAGGAGGATTCTTCACTTAGGGCATCTATGAAAAAACTTGAGTCGTCATTTGCTACGGTGTTCTTCATCGAGGGGGTGATAGGGAATGTCACTTCATCATCGCCTACTCGAAGTAAGAGTTTACAATTTCTAACATCAATGATAGCTCGGGAGGTGGAAAGGAAGGGTCGGCCAAGGATCAGGGGAACCTCGACATCTTATTCGATGTCCAATATGATGAAGTCAACCAGGAAGATTAACTTATCGACTTTAACTAAGACATCATCCACGATTCCTAACAGGTATTTGTCGGATCTGTCGGCGAGCTGGATACTCATGCGTGTGGTGTTGAGGCTACCAATTCCTAACTTTTTAAACAACGAAAGGGGCATCAGGTTTATACTCGCACCTAAGTCGGCCAATGCGTTCATGACAAAAAGATCACCAAAGACACACGGAATAGAAAAACTACCCGGGTCACTGATTTTCTCTGGTAAATCATTTTTCAAGACCGCAGAGCACTTAGCATTTAACGTGACATGCGAAAGGTTCTCTAACTTCTTTTTGTTAGTCAGGAAGTTCTTAAGGTACTTAGCGTACTTCGACATCTGGGAAATCGTTCGTGGAAGGATAGGTTTATGTGGATTTGCTTAAACATCTCTAGGATGCGGGAGTACTGATCATCCTGACATTGTTTGTTAAGTTTAGAAGGGTATGGCGGGGTTGGATTATTTTTAAAGATGGCTGGTGGATTGAGCTAAAATGGGGGTGATAACTTCTTTAGCAGAGGGTGGAATTTAAAATGGGAGCGAAGCTTTGATTTTTTAAAATGTGGGCGGAGCTTGCCTCAGGCTCTTCACTAACCCTACTGGAAACTTGCTTCCCACTCCAAAGATTTATAGCTTTTGCTTGCTCTCTCGAGTTGGGCTCGGTATTGTAATGAAGAGACCCTGCGGGTCGCTCAGAAATTGTTTTTGCGAGCTGTCCTACTTGATTTTCAAGACTTTTAATGCTTCCAGTTAAGGTTCTTATAATAGCGTCATTTGTGGTTATATATTTAGAAAGAAACTCATCCAAGATTTGAGGTTTTGGATAATTTTGAAGAGGTGGTGGTGGTGCAGAAAAATCGTTTTGTGGTGGCTGGCGCATTGTGTTCTAGGGATTACTCCACGAAAAATTTTGGTGATTTCTTAAAGCAGGATTTTAACTATTCGGAAAAGTAAAACCAGGAGCATGAAAATTCGCAGCATAAAATTATTAAAATCATTTCTAGGCATATTCTTAACATAATCTACTTGTCCGGGAGTAGGAGTTGCAGATTCCTATACCTGAGGGGCAGAGGCAGCAGTCATCTCCGTAATTTTTTTGCTTAATATTTCAACTTGTAGAGCGAGCTGGGAGACGTTGTCCACTTCAAAAATACCTGCAGATTTGTTTAGGAGAGACCTAGGAACATTCCACGGATATGTGTACATGTTCATGTCTTCGAAATGCTCAAGAGCTGCTTTCGGGGTCTTATGGTTTAAATTTCCGCCAGAAGCTGCGTCTATCATTTGCTTTGTATTTTGATTTAGTCCGTTATAAAATATCTGCACTTGTAACCATACAGGAAGCGCGTGATGTGGGAATCATCTTTATAATTTTTTAAATCTTTCCAATGTTTCATATAAGGATTCAGAGTCTATTTGTCCAAAAGAAGAAAAGTCGTTCCTATGTTTTGCAGTTTTAGATGGCAGAAAATACTTCGCCAAAAATTTTTCAGTTAATTGATCCCAGGTTATGATGATGTTTTTAGGTAGAGTGTTCAGCCACTGCTTAGCCTTAGTTCTAAGAAAACAAGGAAATAATCATAGCCTAATAGTATCATTTGTAACACCATTTATCTTATAGGCGTCACAAATCTCAAGAAAGCTTGTTATATGTGCGTTCGGATCTTCATCTTGAAGTCCGTCATACAGCACATACTGCTGCACCATTTGAATTATGCTAGGCTTCAGTTCAATATTATTTTTAGCTATGGCAGGGTACACAATACTAGATTTTGTACCCTCTAGATTCGGCCGTGCATAATAGGACATAGGCCTATGCACGACTTCCTCCATGTGGGGTTCTTCCATTCTTAAAGTAGAAATTGACTCGGTGTCCTCAACCGGTATTTGGAGAGTAGGGACTTGAAATCCCGATTTTCTCCGAAGAGTATGCTCAATTTTGTGGTCCAAGTCCAAAATAACCGATGGACTCCCGTGGGTCATGCACTAAAAGAAGAGAAGAGAAGAAAGAGAAATAAATAAACTAGAAAAAAGCTAAATTTTTTTTTGAAATAGAATTTTTTTAATATTTTAACTCTCGAACTTCCCAAGGGCTTCCAAATGAAGGATTCACAAGGTACTGGACATGATAGTGGCACTTAAAGCCCTTTGCCCATTTTGATAGAATTAAGTGGTGTAGAAAAATTGTGTAGTGGCTTTCTATTAAGAGCGATAATAAAAAAAATTTTGAATTTAAATTTTTTAGAAAGAGGATGAGAAAGAGAAATGATAAAAGTAATAGGTTCGTGTTTTCGATATATCAATGAAAGTTGCTCCCCGACAACGACGCCAAAAACCTGGTGATCGGTTTCCGCTTAAGAAAAGAGAGCCGAACTAGCAATCCAATTAGGCAAGTATAAATATCGAAATGTAGCTAGGGGACACAAGTGTCGTATTGAAATCCGGGAACTGTTGAGTACACTTACTCACACGAAGACTATTATTTTATCGATAGAAATATTTAGGGATAAAAAGAAAATTAAACGCACTTAATGAAAGGAAAATAACACTAAAGGAGAACTAAATGCAGCTAATTAGAGAGCATAAAAGAAACGATTATGATAAATGATTAGAATGATGAAATGGAAATGCACTCGATTAAGAATCACCTCGGCTAAAGTTGATTAAAAATTCGATAAATAAGCCTAAACTTAAAAGGGTGAAAGGTCCTTGATCGCGGAGGTTCCTAAATGTACAACCCCGTATTTGCGAAGAGAGGGCCCCAAACAAGGCACAAGACTTGGCGCACATTTTAAGCTTTTTGGGAGTTTTACACTCCTGGAGGCCAATTTTGGGTGGACTTGCGTAATATACTAGTAGGGAGAGGAAATATTTATCTACCAAGGGCCTCCTTAAAGAGTCGCCTAGGACCCAGCTCATAGGCTGCCCCAGACCGCAAGTAGGTCGTCTCGTCAGGCAGGCTGTCTCGTCAAGCAGGCTGTCTCGTCAGGCAGGCCGTCTCGTCAGGCATGCCATCTCGTCAGGCAGGCCATCTCGTTAGGCAGGACGTGTCGTCATGCAAGCCGTCTCGTCACACAGACCGTCTCGTCCTGCTGGCCGTCTCGTCACGGAGGCCATCTCGTCAGGCAGGCCGTCTCGTCAGGCAGGCCGTCTCGTCATGCAGACCGTCTCGTCAGGCAGGTCGTCTCGTTAGGCAGGCCGTCTCGCCCAGTAGGTCGTCTCGTCTCATAGGCCGCCTGTTCGCCCATACCGCCCCTCGCTTCTCGACTAACCACCAGGTCTCCCGGCCTGAGGGACTATCCCTGGTGGACTGCAATTAGTCGTTTAGAATAGCGGGATTTGGCTGTTGGCAAGCCAATCCGGGGGCATTTCGATTATTTTCAGAGCAGTGGAGGTTGGTTATTTACATGCCATTCCCATAAAATAATAAAGAGTCCCTTAGGGGTGCCTTGGAAAGGAGGGCTTCTTCATCACTTTAATCTCCTTGCTTTCTTCCTCCAAGGCACCTAGCTCAGTATTGGCTAGGGAGGGGGAGATCTCAAAGGTCTTTTGGATTTGAGATGGGATCTCCACGCTAGAGCGGAGGGTCTGTTCCTAGTTTCTTGAGTCTTTGGCCTGTGACGTTCTCCTGAGTGTAGTAGGTGTGAGGTCACCCATTTATTGGGATCCCAAACTCAATAGAGACCAAGTTTTTTGTTTCAACATTTTTGGTGCGGTGAGCATGGAGAGTGACCAGCACAAAAGATCTCGGGAGAGTGTGATGGCTAGAGATAAGGGAGGTGGTGATGACCTCGCCGAGCTCCCCAACCTAGGAGCCTTTGTAGGGAGGGGAGAGTTCATGACATCCATCCAAGGCATCATGGAGATGTTGCGAAGTATTGCTCCTCGGGGTGGCATCTCCACTCCAACCCATAAAGAGCTAGCTCCCCCCACTCTCGATGAGTCGACTCCCAGGGGCCTAGGCGAGATGACCACAGTAGGGGGAGAAGAAAGTGCGCCAGGGAGAAGGCATGGGAAGGAAAGAATGGGAGAGGGGGTCGAGCGAGACCTCCCCTGCCAGAATCTATTCCCCAGCCCGGCGAGTGCTCGCCTCCCAGGCGACCACGTTGTGCGAGTAGAGCTCGCGAGACCACCAATGAGGGGGTCACCCTTAAGCGAGCTGATCATCTCGGCTCCCATTCCCGAGGGGTTTAGAGAGCCTGACATTGCCTATTATACCGGGAAGGATGACCCTGTCAAGCACCTGTAGTGGTTCGAGGATGCTGTCTCCATCAGGCCGATGATGGATACCTTCAAGTGTCGCCTCTTTGCGATCACGTCGAGGGAGAAGGCAAGGGACTTGTTTCATCAACTCCCTCCGAGGTCGATCTTTGGGTTCGTGGACTTGAGCCGGAGCTTTCAACTTCGCTTCTACACCTCAAAGAAAAGGAAGAAGAGTCCCGAGTCTATCTTCCTGATAAGGCAGGGGGCCGAGGAGTCGCTGACCTATTATGTTCATAGGTTCCATGAAGAGATCATGGATATCCAGGAGATGTTAGGATTTGCCTTACAGATGGCGTTCACGGTGGGGTTGCGCGAGGGGTTCTTCAAGATGGGTCGGACCCGAAAGGCCCCCCTTTCTTTCGAGGAGCTGATGGAAAGGGCGTCCGAGGAGATAGCCATGGAGGTTGCCAACCCGGCATTTGTCAAGAAGTTGGCAAGGCTAACAGAGGTAGATTCAAAGGAGCAAAGTTGCTCGAGGCATTAAGAGGGGAGAAGGAGAGAGGATATGAGAGCTAAGGGGCTCCAGGGACCTCAAGAAGGTCCGGAGCTAGGTTGGAGGCAACAGGGAGGACCTGTTTAAGGTCTAGGAAGAGGTCTCATCCAAGGTGGGGGGATTTTCATGGAGGATAAGTAAGGTACAACTTCCAAAGGCATGCCCCTAGGAAGATCCTACCCCCACCGCAGCAAGCGATGGAGATCGGTCGAAGGGAGAGGAGGAACCGCGCGAGAAGGAGAAGAGTCAGAGTAGAGTTACCCTACTGTGAGTTCCACCAGGAGGAGGGCCATGTAACAGCTACTTACCCCGATTTCCTGGAGTTGAGAAGGATAAGAGCTCCGGCGCCACAATATCATCTGCCTCAGCAAGCGCAAGAGCCGGTACGGATTGAAGTCCAACCCGAGGCGGTAGGGGAGAGATGTGAGGATAAGGTGGATGTGGGCACCCGGGGAGGGATTCGATGATTCACGAGGGAAGAGGGAAGTAGGAAAGAAGTGAATTATCTCTTTGTAATGAATTTTGCTTGCATTGTATCGACATTTATTGAAGACATGGACCGCCAAAAAAATATTTGTGATCCATGAAAGACCTCGCATCGAGATAGATTACGCTGCTAGGCTCCCATTAGCTGGCAGGGCAGGTTGATCTCTCAAGGGAGGAGTAGTTCTCGCCTCAACATAGATTCCGCTGCCATGCTCCCACTAGTTGGCAGGGCAGGTTGATCTCTCGAGGGAGGAGTAGGTATCGCCTCGAGATGATTCCGCTGCATGGCTCCCACTAGCTGGCAGGGCATGTTAATCTCTCCTGGGAGGAGAAGGTCTCGCCTCAAGATGATTCTGATGCCAGGCTCCCACTAGCTCACAGGGCAGGTTGATCTCTCGAGGGAGGAGTAGGTCTCGTCTTGAGATAGATTTCGCTACCAGGCTCTCACTAGCTGGCAGGGCATTATGATCTCACGAGGGAGGAGTAGGTCTCGCCTCGAAATAGATTCCGCTTCCAGGATCTCACTAGCTGGCTGGGCAGGTTGATCTCTCGAGCGAGGATTACGTCTCGCCTCGAGATAGATTCCGCTGCCAGGCTCCCACTATCTGGCAGGGCAAATTGATCTCTCAAGGGAGGAGTAGGTCTTGCCTTGAAATAATTCCGCTGTCAGGCTCCCACTAGTTGGCATGGCAGGTTGATCTCTCGAGGGAAGAGTAGGTATAGTCTCGAGATGATTCCGCTGCCACACTCCCATTAGTTGGCAGGGCAGGTTGATCTCTCGAGGGAGGAGTAGGTCTCGCCTCGAGATGACTCCGCTGCCAGGATCCCACTAGCTCGCATGGCAGGTTGATCTCTCGGGGGAGGAGTAGGTCTTGCCTCGAGATAGATTCTGCTGCTAGGCTCCCACTAGCTTGCAGGGCAGCTTGATCTCTCAAGGGAGGAGTAGGTCTCGCCTCGAGATAGATTCAGCTGTTAGGCTCTAACTAGCTGGCAGGGCAGGTTGATCTCTCGAGGGATGTGTAGGTCTCTCCTTGAGACAGATTCTGCTGCCATACTCCCACTAGCTAGCAGGGCAGTTTGATCTCTCGAGGGAGGAGTAGGTATCGCCTCGAGATGAATCTGCTCCCAGGCTCCCTCAAGCTCGTAGGGCAGGTTGATCTCTTGAGGGAGGAGTAGGTATTGCCTCGAGATTGATTCCGCTGCCAGGCTCTCACTAACTGGCAAGGCAGGTTAATCTCTCGAGGGAGGAGTAGGTCTCGCCTTGAGATAGATTCTGCTGCCAGGCTCTCAGTAGCTGGCAGGGCAGGTTGATCTCTCGAGAGAGGAGGAGGTCTCGCATGGAGATAGATTTCGCTGCCAGACTCCCACTAGCCTGCTGGACAGGTTGATCTCTCAAGGGAGGAGTAGGTCTTTCCTCGAGATGATTCCACTGTAAGGCTCCCACTAGCTGGCAGGGCAGGTTAATCTCTCGAGGGAGGAGTAAGTCTTGCCTCGAGATAGATTCCGCTGTCAGGCTCCCACTAGCTAGAAGGGAAGGTTGATCTCTCGAGGGAGGAGTAGGTCTCGCCTTGAGATGATTCCGCTGCCATACTCCCACTATCTGGCGGGGCAGGATGACTTATCGAGGGAGGAGTATGTATCCCCTCGAGATAGATTCCGCTACAAGGATCCCACTAGCTAGCATGGCCCGTTGATCTCTCGATGGAGGAGTTGGTCTCGCCTCAAGATGATTCCGCTACTAGGCTCCCACTAGCTGGCAGGGCAAGTTGATCTCTGGAGGGAGGAGTAATTCTTGCCTCGAGATAGATTCTGTTGCCAGGCTCCCACTAGATGGCATGGCTGGTTGATCTCTTGAGGGAAGAGTAGGTCTCGCCTCAAGATAGATTCCGCTGTCAGGCTCCCACTAGCTGGCAGGTCAGGTTGATCTCTCGAGGGAAGAGTAGGTATTGACTAGAGATAGATTATGCTACCAGGCTCTCACTAGCAGGCATGGAAGGTTGATCTCTCAAGGGAGGAGTAGGTCTCCCCTCGAGATAGATTCCGCTGCCAGGCTCCCACTAGATGGTAGGGCAGGTTAATCTCTCGAGGGAGGAGTAGTTCTTTCCTCGAGATGATTCTGATGTCAGGCTCCAACTTGCTGGCAGGGCAGGTTGATCTCTCGAGGGAGGAGTAGGTCTTGCCTTGAGATAGATTTCGCTGTCAGGCTCCCACTAGCTTGCAGGGCAAGTTGATCTCATGAGGGAGGAGTAGGTCTCGCCTCGAGATGATTCCGCTGCCAGGCTCCCACTAGCTGGCAGGTCAGGTTAATCTCTCGAGGGAGCTGTAGGTCTCGCCTCGAGATAGATTCCGCTGCAAGGATTCCACTAGCTGGCAGGGCAGGTTGATCTCTCGAGGGAGGAGTAGGTCTCTCCTCAAGATGATTCCGCTGTCAGGCTCCCACTAGCTAGTAGGGCACGTTGATCTCTTGAGAGAGGAGTAGGTCTCGCCTCGAGATAGATTCTGCTTCCAGGATCCCACTAGCTGGTAGGGCAGGTTGATCTCTCAAGGGAAGAGTAGGTCTCTACTCGAGATAGATTCTGCTGCCAGCCTCTAACTAGCTGGCAGGGCAGGTGGATCTCTCGACGGCGGAGTAGGTCTCGCCTCGAGATAGATTCCACTGCCAGGCTCCCACCAGCTGGCAGGGCAGGTTGATGTCTCGAGGTAGGAGTAGGTCTTGCCTCGAGATGATTCTACTATCAGGCTCCCACTAGCTGGAAGGGGAGGTTGATCTCTCGAGGGAGGAGTAGGTCTCGCCTCGAGATAGATTCCGCAGTCAGGCTCCCAATAGCTGGCAGGGCACATTGATCTCTCAAGGGATTAGTAGGTCTCGCCTCGAGATTATTCTGCTGCAAGGCTCCCACTAGCTAGCAAGGCAGGTTTATCTCTCAAGGGAGGAGTAGGTCTCACCTCGAGATAGATTCCGCAGCAAGGCTTCCACTAGCTTGCAGGGCAGGTTGATCTCTCGAGAGAGGAGTGGGTCTCGCCTCAAGATGATTCTGCTGTCAGGCTCCCACTAGCTGGCAGGGCAGGTTGATCTCTCGAGGGAGGAGTAGGTCTCGCCTCGAGATAGTTTCTGCTACAAGGCTCCCCCTAATTGGTAGGGCAAGTTGATCTCTCGATGGAGGAGTAGGTCTCACCTTGAGATAGATTCTGCTGCTAGGCTCCCACTAGCTAGCAGGACAGGTTGATCTCTCGAGGGAGGTGTAGGTCTCGCCTCGAGATAGATTCCTCTACAAGGCTCCCACTAGCTTGCAGGTCAGGTTGATCTCTCAAGGGAGGAGTAGGTCTCGTCTCGAGGTTGTTCCGCTGCCAGGCTCCCACTAGCTAGCATGGTAGTTGATCTCTCGAGGGAGGAGTAGGTCTCGCCTCGAGATAGATTCCACTGCCAGGCTCCCACTAGCGGGTAGGGCAGGTTGATCTTTTGTGGAAGGAGTAGGTCTCGCCTCGAGATGATTCCGCTACCAGGCTCCCACTAGCCTAGCAGGGTAGGTTGATTTCTCGGAGGGGTGAGTAAGTTCTACCTTGAGATGATTACGCTGCTAGGCTCCCACTAGCTGGCAGGGCAGGTTGATCACTCGAAGGGGTAAGTATCTTTACCCCGAGGCCATCTCATCATCTAGGCTCCCATTAGCTTGCTTGACAGGTTGACCCCTCGGGGAGGCTAAGTGTTTTTTTACCCCAAGGCCGTCTCGACATCCAGGCTCCCATTAGTTGGCTTGACAGGTTGACCCCTCGGGGAGGCTAAGTGTTTTTTTATCCCGAGGCCATCTCCTCATCCTGGCTCCCATTAGCCTGCTTGATAGGTTGACCCCTCGGGGAGGCTAAGAGTTTTTTTTTCCCCGAGGCCATCTCGTCATTCAGGCTCCCATTAGCTGGCTTGAAAGGTTGACCCCTCGGGGAGGCTAAGTGTTTTCTACCTCGAGGATGTCTCCTCATCCGGGCTCCCATTAGCTTGCTTAACAGGTTGACCCCTCGGGGAGGCTAAGTGGTTTTTTACCCCGAAGTCGTCTTGTCATCCAGGCTCCCATTAGCTTGCTTGACAGGTTGACCCCTCATTGAGGCTAAGTGTTTTCTACCCCGTGGCCATCTCGTCACCCATGTTCCCATTAGCTGGCTTCATAGGTTGACCCCTCCGGGAGGCTATGTGTTTTTTACCCAGAGGCCGTCTCGACATCCAGGCTCCAATTAGCTGGCTTGACAGGTTTACCCCTCGGGGAGGCTAAGTGTTTTTTACCCCGAGGCCGTCTCCTCATCTGGGCTCCCATTAGCTGGCTTGATAGGTTGACCCCTTGGGGAGGCTAAGGGTTTTTTTTACCCCTAGTTTGTCGCATCATCCAGGCTCCCATTAGCTAGCTTGACAGGTTGACCCCTCTGGGAGGCTAAGTGTTTTTTTACCCCGAGGCTGTCTCCTCATCCAGGCTCCCATTAGTCGGCTTGACAGGTTGACCCCTCGTGGAGGCTAAGTGTTTTTTTACACCGAGGCTGTCTCGTCATCCAGGCTCCCATTAGCTGGCTTGACAGGTTAACCCCTCGGGGAGGCTAAGTGTTTCTGCCCCGAGGCCGTCTCGTCAGGCAGGTCATCTCCTTATGCAGGCTGTCTCGTCAGGCAGGCCATCTCGTCAGGTAGGCCGTCTCATTAGGCAGGCCGTCTCGTCAGAAAGGCCGTCTCGTCAGGCAGGCCGTCTTGTTAGGCAGGCCGTCTCTTCAGGCAGGCCGTCTCGTCATGCAGGCCATATCGTCATGCAGGCCGTCTCTTCACGCAGGCCATCTCATCGCGCAAGCCATCTCGTCAGGTAGGCCATCTCGTCAGGCAGGCCGTCTCGTTAGGCAGGCCATCTCGTCAGGCAGGCCGTCTCGTCAGGCAGGCCGTCTCATCAGGCAGGCCGTCTCATCAGGCACACCGTCTCGTCAGGCAGGCCGTCTCGTCTGGCAGACCGTCTTGCCCAGCAGGCCGTCTCGTCTCGCAGACCGCCTATTCGCCAAGGCCGCCCCTCGCTTCTCGCCTAACCGCCAGGTATCCCAGCCTGAGAGACTACCCCTGGTGAACTGCAATTAGCCGCTTAAAAAAGCGGGATTTGCCTATTGGAAGGCCAATCCGGGGGCATTTTGGTAATTTTCAGAGTAGTGGAGGTTGGTTATTTGCAGGCCATTCCCATAAAACTATAAATAGACCCATAGGGGTGCATTGGAAAGGAGGGCTTCTTCATCACTTCAATCACCTTGCTTTCTTCCTCCAAGGCACATAGCTCAGCATTTGCTAGGGAGGCGGAGATCTCAAAAGTCTTTCGAGTATGAGGTGGGACATCCATGCTAGACCCGAGGGTCTGTTCCTAGTTTCTTGATTCTTTGGCCTGTGACGTTCTCCTGAGTGTAGTAGGTGTGAGGTCACCCCTTTATTGGGACCCCCAAACTCAACAGAGACAAAGTTTTTGGTTTCAACACTAAAGCTTGTACATGCTTCTCTCGAAGTCGTGCCCAACTGAGTTTAGGAAGGTCCGACCGACTCTCATTTAAATCAGAGGCCTAAAGCTCGCTTTACACGGTGAACCCCACTATTGGATTTTACTCCAATCCGGGAGATTTGGACGTCTGCCTCTCTCGAGGGGTGCGCACAACTCTCTTTACTCTTGAATGCTCACATCAAACTATCGCCCTCTCGACTAGCCAAGAATGAAAGCTAAGATGGAAAATATATATCGACGATATATCTCCAAGCAAAGGTTAATCAAGAGTAATCCAAGGTCTAAAACCCTAAAAAGAAAAGGTAAATTCAAAGAATCATAACTTATTCACTCGAACCTCGGATCATCAAGATCGAGTACAAGTAAGATTAGTTAGTCATAGCGAAATGGAGGAGGAGGGATGAGTAGATAAGCATTAAGAACTCAAAAATAAGAAAAGAGCACTTATATATTAATATTAAGAGAAATTTACAACTTGAAATGAAGGAGCTACACTTGCATGGAAATGAAAAGACAAAGCTAGCATTACATTAAACAACTAAATGAAGTACAAAGCTTATACAAAAGCTATTACAAAAGGAGCACTAAGCTAGGATTAGAAAAACATGAAATGAGAAAGAGAGAGAGAGGGAGAAAAAGCATAAAAAGGACTAGTAAACAAAAGGGCAGCACCTCCCCTCTCAACCCAAACTTGTTCTGAAATGGAAGGGGGAGGCTTGAATTTATAGGAAATATTCTCGGGTTGGTCATGCCCTAGGTCACACCCGGGGAGGGCGTGTCAGGAGGCGTGACACATACAGGGTTGACCTTGGGTTCTGGATTTTGGCGAGAAGGATGATTGCTTCTGTACGATGGCTGACACGCCCTGGGTCATGCCCGTTTAGGGGTGCGTGATGCGTACGTCAAGTCTCAATCATTGGTCGGAAATCCGTTAGTCTTGGAAAACTGGGCGAACACGCCCTGGGTCACGCCCGTGACGGGAGGCATGACAGGTAGGATTGGCGTGTGGAGACTAAAATGCATTTAATGCAGAGGTAGACTTTGGGCAGAGGGCGACACGCCCCATGTCACACCATGGGACATGCTCGAGGAGGGTGTGTCAGGGGGGCATGATAGCCGTTTTTCCAGTTATTTGTTCTCTGTCAGCAAGCTTCCTCGGGATCGGGTGACACGCCCTGTGACGCGCCAAGGGAGGGCATGTCAGGGGGGCGTGTCAGGTCATTTTTGGCAAAAATTCTGGAAACCTGTAAAAAGGAAAGAAAATGTTTGTGGCAAAAATATTTACATAAGAAAGATAAAAATTAAGCTAATAAGACACGATTAGCGCCTTCAAAACTTGAAAATATGATAATAGTTTAGGATATAAAACATATTATCAATTGGCTTCATCACATTCAGGAAGCCGTAAGTACCTGGTGAGTAAAAAGGCTTTCACCTTAATACTGACTTGATGAACTTTGCTTTTGATGACTGTGTCTTCTTTACGAAGCTTTGCATTTGAGAAAAACTCCAGCACATACTTATCTAGGACTTTGCAGGGGTGTTCAATAATTAATGACAGTCTGACTGATTCCAACATCAGAATCACATTTCGGAATTCATGAATGGCCTACACAAACCCTGTTCGCACAAGCTCTCCCCCTACGAGCAAGCCACTTGTCCTCTCAGATCCATTGATAGTTTCAGAACTCTGGTAAGGAATGAAACAAATGGATCTAGATGATCTTCGGTAACTGAGGAAAAAATCAAAAACCAAAGACCTTGAAGGAACTGATGGTTCTATAGTAAATGACGATGAATCTTTGTCGGCGGTGAGTCGTCGGAGAAGATGAACTATTGTAGTCATTATAGCGAAATCAGAACCATCAGGAAGATGTATTCGGCGGGATTCGGCTTCTCATTTGGCGGAATGGTGTTGGTTTCCCCGAGAACCTTATATATGTATTTAAAGTTTTAACAGGGTAAAATGGTGCGTAGTTGAAATCGACAACACTTTGGATCAAATAAAAATTGACCTACGTATGATTCGTCAAAATACCCTAGAAGCTGAGCAGAATAAGTCGAGCTTTTTCGTGGACACTTGCATAATCTCGACGAATTGTCGAGTTCTGGCGAGTCTTCTCATCGAATTTGCCTTGGAAAATTTCTGCTGAGAGATGTACTTCCCGAGAGAATTCATGTCTTCTTATCCGTCTTCAGGACTCCTTGTTGAGCATGCCCTATTTAATTTTAAAAATGAAAACTTGGCCTTATCCAGTGGCTTCGTGAAATTATCTACTACTTGCTTATCCATCGGGCCATAGTTGTGGGTTATTTCCTTATTCTCCACATGCTCCCAGATGAAATGATATCTGTCTTCGATGTGCTTTGTCCGACTGTGAGACACTAGATTTTTAGCAATCTCTATAGCACTAGAGGAGTCACAAAACATTGGAATCTCCTAGAATATCAGATTGTAATCTTCTAGCTGATTCTTGATCCGGAGAAGTTGTGCGCAACAACTACCAGCAGAGATGTAGTTTGACTTAGCAGTGGAAGTTGCACACAATTTTGCTTCTTGCTGCTCCATGAAATCAGCATTCTTTAGAGGAATTGGCACGTCCCGGAAGTGCTTTTCCTGTCATCTCTGCTACCTACAAAATATGCATCTAAAAATCCAATTAGTTTTACATTATTACTTCTTAGGTACCATAAGCCAAGATTTGGTATACCATTAAGGTATCTCAAGATTCTCTTTACAGCGATGTAATGAGATTCCTTAGGGGTTCACCTAAAATCTAGTGTATATATATGTTGAAAACATTATGTCCGGTCTACTGGCCGTAAGGTAGAGCGAGGACCCAATTATGGTTTTGCACTTAGTTTCATCAAAAGGTTTGTCTTTCTCGTCTTGGTCAAGAGACATAGTTAAACCCATTGGAGTTTTCATCGAGGTTGCGTCCTCCATTTCAAATTTCTTACGTAACTGTTTGGTTAACTTCGTCTGAGAGATGAAAACTCCATCGTAAGATTGTTTCGCCTGAAGACCTAAGAAATACTTCAGATCTTCCATACTCCTTATTTCAAACATCCCTTGCAAGAGTTTAGAAAACTTTTTGAAAAGGTTGTCTTCCATAGAGCCAAAAAAAATGTCGTCTACATATATTTGCACTAGCAAAATATTTCCTTTTACTTCCCTAAGAAATAATGTTTTGTGTATCTTTCCTCTTGCGAACTTGTTCTAAAGAAGAAAGCTAGACAACGTCTCATACCAAGCTCGGGAAGCTTATTTTATGCTGTAAAGACCTTTATTAAGAAAATATACATGATCAGGAAAAGTTGAGTTAATAAAACCTTGTGGTTGTGCTACGTATACTTCCTCTTTTAGGTATCCGTTGAGGAATGCTGACTTCCCATACATTTGATAGACCTTGAAGCATTGTGAGTAGCATATTCCAGAAACAACCTGATCGCTTTGAGTCGGGCCACCGGGGAAAAAGTTTAATCGAAGTCGATCCCTTCTTCTTGTCTGTACCCTTGAACTATAAGCCTGGCTTTATTATTTATAATCACTATGTTTTCAACCAACATGTTTCTAAATACACATTTGGTTCCGATCGCGTTCTGTCCTTTGGGCCTGGGCACCAACTCCCAAACCTTAAATATTTCAAACTGATTGAGCTCCTCTTGCATGTCCATAATCCAAGAGGCATCCTTGTTGAAAGTTGAAGGGATAGATCTAACTTTACTCTAGAGGGGTGAATAGAGTATATTTAATGACTTTAATTTATTTTTATAGCAGTTTTAAAATTAGTGATATATATATATAGATAAAATACACAGCACACAAATAGAAAGTAATAATCATAAATGACGCACTGATTTTTATAGTAGTTCCCCAATAAATCTGGGTACGTCTACTCTTCTACTACCCTGGTAGGAATCCTCTACAGGTTTTTGCTCAGGTTCCCTGTCACTAGAAGATCTAATTTCTAAGGGAGATCTAGCAACCCATTAGGCTTTTGACCAGGTACTCAAAAATAAAACTTAAGTCTTTTGATCAGGTGACTTATGAACCAAGTGTAAAATTTTGAAGGGAGTTAGAACCCTATATATAATTAAGAGTAAACTAAAAGAGTTAGATGTTGTCTTTTCTGTCAAGTATCTCTGAGAAGACTTAGTTGATTATGTTGCAAAAAGCTCGCCCTAATTTGAATATAGATTGTGATCAAGAGAGGAGTTTTTTCTTCAGGGTATAGGCCTTCTTGTATGCTTTTACTCTCCAGTAAATGTTTCTGATAGATACATTATAACACCTCGACCCGTCAAGAAAAATATAATAGAGGGTCCGGCCGGGGCCCCACACCATATTCCACAAACAGGCGGAGACGCTACTAAATAATATCATAGAACCAACACATCCACAAAGAGCATTCTAGCGGAAGCTTCACGGTTGAATCCTTGAACTCAAGCAAAACAAGAACTATCCACTAACAACATAGGAATGTATACAACCCAAGTATCTGGCCTTAAGGCCTTACAAATTTCTCTTAACAAAGGTGTGGTTTACAAACATCGGCACACAGGATGACCACACATGAACAAGAAGATACAAAATAAACCCTTCGACGGCAGCAGCGCAGCTTGGGCTTCAGCCTGCTATGTCCCGCTCAGACCAGCACCTCCTGCACCTGCAAGAACAAATCCACCAAGCTGTGGCAAACAGGGCAACATTCATCATTCAGCTGACCAATTATAACGACCCTGCCCCTGGCACGTGGAAGCGGAATTCCATCCATGCAAAGCATTTTTCAACAGTATGTATAGCAACCCACGCAAGATGTGCACGACCGCACAGTCAATACATATAACGAACGCCGACACGACGGCCCGATGCTCCGTGCACTCAGGGCACATTCGAGTGTACCGAAAACACCGGATCCCACTACCGTTCAGAGGTCCCAGACATGACGGTCCACTTGAGAATTCTAGTCTGATCGGCACGCAAGCCGTCGACTCTCGCTATGTGATCCTAATAGGGCCTTAAGCACCCAAGGTTAGACAACCATAACGCGGGTACAGATCCACCTTGCCCGTTGCTCAAAATCGTCTGACTCAAGACTAGACTGACGCGGGTACAGCTTCACCTTGCCGTCCTCCACCAAGGCATTCCTCTAGTTGCAACCTAACGGCTCAACTTCATACCGCATGGCACTTACAGCCACAAGAGTTGAACTCGACTCTCACCATTTCCTGGACTTCCTCCAGTACTTCTTGCAGTACCAAGCCACAGGTATCCACCATGGGTTTCATGTATACAATAACGGTGTCTTCTCCGATATGCAAACAAGCATCACCAATCCAGACCAGCATGTTTAGATGGGCTTCACACAGCATGCCAAGATCCGTACTCTAATTCTAGACTCCAATAAGGGGGACTTCATATATCTACCCCAAGGGACACCGCAACCCACCGCAGACTCACGGGGAAGGGTTTTCCCTATGCAAATGCAGGGAAGTATGACTTCACATGTCCAAGAAGTAAATCGTTACCCTTGCAATTCGCCTCGGAGCCATGGAGAGAAAGCAATCAGATGAAAGTCTTCGCAGCAGCCTTGCCTTCGCAAATCCGAACTCGGCTCGCAATTTGGACCACCGTAGCACCACCGGCAGCCGGATTCCCTTTCTTCCTCGTTATCTTGCTCTCCTCTCTATCTTAGCTTTTAGAAAGAGAAAGATTAAACTCAAATGAGCTTTATCCTCTTCAATCCCAACCTTATAAACCCAGGGAAGAGACCAGGCCATTGGATCTTGGTCAAAGGAAATAAACAGCTCTGGTCAACTCTGAAATTGATTTTCCTGGGCCGAAGACGGGTTGTGACACGCCGGTGTCACAGGTCATATTCCTGAAGCGGTGTACAACTGACTGAAAACAGACCAGAACACGAGTATCGAAATGCCCGTGTTGAACTTGACACGCCCGTGTCACCCAGTACACGACCGTGTATCTAGCCGTGTCACCCCTATAACACGATCTAGAAAATCACCGGAGGAGGACACGGCTAAGGTACACCCCGTGTCCCTAGCCGTGTGCCAAACATGCCCCTCTGACACGCCCATGTCACAGGCCGTGTCCCACACTCAACACCACCCAACACTCTCTCGAGCAGGACACGCCCTGGGACACACCCGTGTCCCAGGCCGTGTACACCTAACACGCCCTGAGGCACGCCCGTGTCTCAGGCCGTGTCAGCTAACCTGAATCCCACATTGTCTTTTGAGATTTCTGGGGTGTTACAATCCTCCCCTCCTTAATAAAATTTCATCCTGAAATTTTGATGCAGTAGGGAGATAAAACACAATACAATATATGATAATATAGCATATATATTTCAATTAAATATACAAATGAGCTAACAGGTTACAAAAATAACTCGTGAAACTCGGCTTGCATGGTCTGCTCTCGCTCCCATGTTAGCTCTTCTCGGCCACAATTGTCCCACAGGACTTTGACCATCCTTATCGTTTTGTTCCGCAACTGTTTCTCGGCTCGATCCTCGATCTGAATGGGCCTCACCTTTGTCATTAGACCATACTCAACCGGCACCCGATCATTCTCAATCACTTGAGCTGGGTCTTTGACTGCTTTTCGTAGTCCCGAGATGTGGAACGCATCATGCATTCCACCCAATTACGATGAAAGACCTAGCCGATAGGCAGCTTCCCCAACTCGCTCCACCACTTCAAACGGGCCAAGGTATCGCGGGCTTAGCTTTTTCAACCGCCGAATCCGAGATACGCCTTTGAAGGGATTAATCTTTAAATAAACCCAGTCGCCCACCACGAACTCCACGTCCCGGTGCTTAGCATTTTAATACTTAGCTTGCCGATCCTGGGCAATTAGTAGCCTCTCTCGAATAGAGTGTATTGTTGAGTTAGCATCCTCGACTTCCTTTTGTCCCAAAAGTTTGGACTCGCCAGTTTCCACCCATGCTAGCGGTGTACGATATTTGCGACCATACAGAGCTTCAAACGGTGCCATACCAATGCTCGCTTGGTAGCTATTATTATAGGCAAACTCCACAATAACAAGATGATCTTCCCATTTCTTCCCGAAGTCTAGGGCGGGCATACGGAGAATATCCTCCATTGTTCTTTTGGTTCGTTCAGTTTGGCCATCCTTTTGAGGATGAAAGGCCGTACTGAATGCTAACTTCGTGCCCAACAGCTGATGGATTAGCCTCCAATCTTTCGAAGTAAATCGCCCATCTCGGTCACTTACGATGCTCCGGGGAACACCGTGCAATCGAACAATCTGCTCCACATAGAGATTTGCCAACATTTCCACAGAATCATCTCGCTTGTTCGGTAAAAAGTGAGCCAACTTTGTCAACCGGTCTACAATAACCCAGATTGAATCATTCTCGCGTTGAGATCTTGGCAATCCGTGCACGAAATACATAGGAATATCCTAAAACATCCAATGCGGAACTGGCAACGATTTCAGGAAACCGCTGGGCCGTTGACATTCTGCCTTTACCAAAGCACAAGTACGTTACTTAGCCA
Source organism: Platanthera zijinensis (assembly GCA_039513925.1). Taxonomy (NCBI): domain Eukaryota; kingdom Viridiplantae; phylum Streptophyta; class Magnoliopsida; order Asparagales; family Orchidaceae; genus Platanthera; species Platanthera zijinensis. Next base: position 110,568,421 of record CM077093.1, on the reverse strand, counting down.
CATACTCGACTATGTCCTTCTTTAAACCGGGCCACCAGAACAATTTCTTCATGTCCTTGTACATTTTTGTGCTCCAAGGGTGAATTGAGTACTTTGTAAAGTGCGCTTCGTATAACAACTCTTCTCGCAATTTACCCGTACAAGGTGATGCAGCGCCACCGCTAACTGATGGTGACCCGGTTGCCGAGGCGCTACGGTATAAAGATCTTAGACGCCGTGATGACGCTGAAGGAAGTGCACGTTACAACCTCCGCCCGCGGCGTGCTCGAACCGCCATGAAAAATTAGCTTTAATTATCTTATTTCTTGAACTCTATTTTTATATTTTCAGAATATAAAATTATCCAATGTTTAGTGATAATTTTATATTCATAGCATGTTTTTCTTTCTTTAATTTAAACAGTTTTATTTTTGGTGTGCACTTAGCCATTCGGGTGGATGAGATTACATCTCCATCATGAAGGGTTAATGCTTGTTGTAATCTCCTATTTAAGGAGGTTTTTATGAGGAATCAAGTATTGAAGATTGAAAAACCTAATCCCTCTCCCTAGAGAATTCGGCCAAGAGGAGGAGCCTCCTTGTCGCCGCCCCCTTGTGTGGTGTGAAGCCGCCGCCCCCTTGCTCCCTCCATCCGTGCGGTGCGACTCCGGCGCGACATCCTTGGTGCGACTCCGTGGAAGAAGGTTGCAAACCCCCTCGTGTGACGCCGGCGGATCCGTGGAGAGAGTGATTCTCCCACCTTATCTTTGTGTGAAAATGCTTTCCGGTTGGGTAATCTCTTCCCTCTCCCTTGTGTGATTCTTTTCTTTAGTTGTGGTGGTTTCGCGCTCGTTTTCTCCGGATTTTTAATTTAATTGCTGCAAGTTTTGAATCGAGATCGTCGTTGCAAGGCTTTTTAATTCTGGATCGGGTGGATCCTATTTGCTTGAGCGGATCTTGGTCTATAGCCTTGGTCTTGCTCTCTAAAAGGAGTGACAACCTTTGTGTTTTCTAGGGGAATACTCCGACTCAAATTTTCGATCGTTGTTTTCGAGTCGACCATTCCTCCTTGTTATTTGCGCTGCGTTCTTGCGATGAGAACTATTGTGGGCGATAGGTGCTATGTAGGAGCGGTAGATCTACGACGTGTTGTGCGTTGGAAAGCGTTAGTTCGTGGAGATCTCCGATTCCGGGCGTCCCCTACACTAATTTGGTATCAGAGGCGGTCGCTTCAACTTCCACGTTGCAAACATCCTCTCTGCGTTCTTCGTTGGTTGATCTGAACTTTCAAAGATATGAAATTTTCGGATTGGTCTGCGTTTAGTAAATCCCTCGGAATTTTAAAACTTTTCAAAAAAATCTGAAAAAAAAACTGTAGCTTCCTGCACTTATTTCCAGCAACTTTAAAACAGAAAATTTTTCGATTAGGCCTCGTTAACTCAGCCTGCAAATTAGAACATCGTAATTCTGTCTAGTTGGTCAGCAAATAGCGGGCTGAAATCTTTAATTTTCAGCAAAATTTCAAAAAAAAAATTTTTAACGATCTGGGTGTTTCTCACATCCAGCTTTTCAAAAAAAAAATTTTACATTATAGCTACACCCCTAGGAAAAATCATCTTTCATAATTTTCTGGGTCTTGCATGCGCACTAGGCTAGGCACGGAATATACGGCACCGTCTACGTCTAGGATGGCTGAGAACGGGAATGAACTTCATAACGCTGAAGCGATAGCAGGTCTACGTAATGATATGGCGGAGCTTAGGACCACTTTAGCACCGATTTTACAAAATCAAGTTAGGCCACCACCACCACCCGCTAATGTTGAGTTTCCCCGTCGACGCCAACACATCTCCGATTCGGATTCGGATGGGGACTCCCCACGAGTGCCCCCTCGAGGCCGTCGCCACGAGCGAGAGTTTGACATTACTAGGGCCATCAAGATTGATGCCCCCACTTTCGACTGCATGGGAGATCCACAGAACTTCCTTACGTGGATAGTGGACATGGAATGTTACTACGACTGGCATCATCTCACGGACCCCCAAAAGGTCCAAGTTGCCAGGATGAAATTGACAGGCCGTGCCAAAACTTATTGTCTAAATGAAGAGCGTAGGCTAGGTGTGGGAGATGGAAACCCAATTATTGGGTGGACCGTAATGAAGAATTTGTTGACCGATCAGTACGTTCCCGCATACCATCGGACACAGATATTTTACGAGCTTGCCACCCTGTGGCAGGGCTCAAATTCAGTAGCGGAGTATATGGGAGAACTGATGGACCGAATGGTGCGTTGTGATGTAAAGGAAATCCCCGAGGTTACCCTTTCTAGATTTCGTAAGGGCTTCAACCCGATATTCAGCGGAAGCTCTTACGTTATGGCCACACAGATCTAAACACGACATTCAATGCCGCCCTCGACATTAAGAAACACTTAGCATCTAAGGCCCACTCCCAGTATTCCCATACGAAGGGAAAATCTAAAACCAGAGCATCGTCCTCCACATATCATGACAAAGGAAAATTCCGGTCCGCCGAGTCCAAGTCCGTTGTGATCACTGCTAGGAACACTAAGAACCCTGCGAGCGAACGTATTCCCATCGGAAAGGTTAGCAAGACTAACACCACATGTTACTCCTGCGGCATTCAAGGTCACTACGCCTTCGAATGCCCAACGAAAACTAAATCCATAGCCTTATTAGAGTCGACGACCGATTTTGCGGATTATGTTTATGAGACTGCTGAGGAGAGCGACCCCGAAGGGGTCCCAAGTGACTTAGAGGACGATCACTCCCTTATGGTGATGCGTTGTATCTTGACCACTCCTCGTCCATTAGATGATTGGAAGAGGACGAGCATATTTTCTCTGATTTTTAAGAGTGGCGAGAAGCTTTGCAAGCTGAATATTGATAGTGGTAGTTGTGTGAATGTCGTATCTGAGAACGCCATTGCACGTATGTCCTTAACCATGGAACCACACTCGACCCCATATCAGGTCGCTTGGATCAACAAGATCTCTGTACCCGTTACCAAGCGATGCCTGGTTCCACTCTCATTCAAATCCTACATTGATGAGGTGTGGTGTGATGTCCTTTCGATGGACGCTTGTCATGTGTTGTTAGGCCGCCCTTGGCTATATGACCGTGATGTTACTCATTTTAGTAGAGCCAACACTTATGAATTCAAATTCAATGGCAAAACCATCACCTTGAGACCGACCATCCCAAAGGAGCCCGTAGTCTTGGCTAAGGACACCACTATCCCGGTAGAACGAAAAACATTGAATCTAGTTGGTAGGAAAGAGTTTGAGAGAGATCTGTTCCCCGATGGAATTATGTATGCGCTAGTCCTCCTAAGTGCGAAGCCCGATTCTAGCATTTTGGATGAGTTACCTAGTGAGTTACGGGTACTATTGGAAGATTATAGGGACGTGTACCCGGATGAGTTGCCGCCCACGTTACCCCCGCTTAGGAATATCCAGCATGCGATAGACCTCATCCCGGGGTCTTCCTTACACAATCAGCCCCATTATCGACTCCACCCCGCAACTCACCTGGAGTTGCAGTCCCAAATAGAGGGCTTACAGGAGAAGGGTTTTATTAGGACGAGTATGAGTTCATGTGTTGTACCAGCCCTACTTGCCCCCAAGAAGGATGGTATATGGAGGATGTGCGTTGATTGCCGGGCTATCAACAAAATCACCATCAAGTATAGGTTCCCCATTCCCCGCCTAGATGATTTGTGTGATGTCTTGTCTGGAGCCACTGTATTCTCCAAATTAGACCTTCGGAGTGGCTATCACCAGATTAGGATACGAGAGGGCGACGAGTGGAAGACAACATTTAAGTCGAATGATGGACTGTACGAATGGCTTGTGATGCCCTTTAGGTTATCCAATGCCCCGAGTACCTTCTCCCGGATGATGACACATGTCTTTCATCCTTTTATGGGGAAGTTCGTTGTCGTCTACTTTGACGATATACTGATTTATAGCACCTGTACTACCGAGCACATCTCCCACAAGAGAGTGATCCTTTCCACCCCGCAGAAGGAGACTTTATTTCTCAATCTCAAGAAATGCACTTTCAATGCCTCGGAGGTAGAGTTCTTAGGTTACATAGTCGGTTCTAAGGGTATTCGAGTTGATCCGGGCAAGGTTCAGGTCATCAAGGACTTGCCCGTGCCAACCACCCTACGTGAGGTACGTAGTTTCCATGGGTTAGCCACGTTTTATCGTCGTTTCATACGAGACTTCAGCAGTATTATGGCGCCTATCACCGACTGTATGAAGAAGGGAGAGTTTACATGGACGAAGTCCGCCACCTATGCTTTTGAACGAATAAAGGAGCTTATGACTGAGGCACCTGTCTTACGTCTACCTGACTTTGCTAAAGTCTTTGAGCTCACATGTGATGCGTCTGGGGTAGGGATTGGAGGTGTCTTGAGCCAGGAGGGCCATCCCGTTAGTTTTTTTAGCGAGAAATTGTCCGGTCGTAAGGTTAACTATTCAAACCACGATAGGGAATTTTATGCTGTAGTCCAATGTCTACACCATTGGAGGCACTATCTCCTCTCCAAGGAGTTTGTGATCCTCTCCAATCATGAGGCTTTACGTTTCATCAACGGCCAGCATAAGATCAGCCCACGACACGCTAAGTGGGTAGCTTTCTTACAAGGCTACACGTTTAATCTCAAGCACCTTAAGGGAGCTGATAACCGAGTCGCAGATGCCCTTAGTCGTCTTACTATTTTACTCACCTCTATGGAAGTCCATGTTGTAGGATTTGAGCGGATTAAGGATGAGTACGCTACGTGTCCTGACTTCCAAGACTTTTATTTATCTGCCCAGGATAGTTCCCCCACTACGATATCTGCATACGTTATCAAGGACGGTTACCTGTTTAGGAACGGGAAGCTATGTATCCCGCAGTCATCGTTACGACTACATATCATATGGGAATTGCATATAGGAGGGTTGAGTGGCCACTTCGGTAGAGATAAGACCATTACGCTAGTCGAGGACAAATTCTATTTGCCAAAACTGAAGGTTATGGTGGGGCAGGTAGTGAGTAGCTGCCGCACGTGTCAGGTGTCTAAGGGAAGTAAAACCAACGTTGGATTATATACTCCCTTGACTATTCCCTCCATGCCTTGGGTAGACTTTAGTATGGATTTTGTATTAGGCCTCACCATTACTCTACGCCGTCACGACTCAGTTTTTGTAGTGGTGGATAGGTTTTCAAAGATGGCTTATTTCATCCCATGCAGTAGGACAAACGATGCGTCTCACGTTGCTAAGCTATATTTTAAGGATGTCGTTAGTCACCGTGGAGTGCCAAAGACCATAGTATCGGATAGGGACGTAAAATTCACTAGTTATTTTTGGAAAACTCTTTGGATTTTAATGGGAACGAAATTATTATTTTCCTCCGCCTATCACCCCCAAACTGATGGGCCGACGGAAGTGGTTAATCAGAGCTTAGGAAATTTGTTACGATGCCTTGTTAGTGATCATAAGAGCACTTGGGATCTTCTCCTTCCCCATGCCCAATTAGCCTACAATAACTCCAAGTATAGGTCTACGGGTCTGTCCCCGAATGAGATTGTCCACGGGTATAAGGCTCCTGTGATGCTTGACTTGGTGCCATTTCCCCCAACGTACATGGCAAGTCAGTTTGCACAATCCTTCGCCCAACACATCCATGATTTACACGCACGTATACAGGCCACTTTGACCACGCAATACGACTCTTATCAAGCGCACGCTAATTTACGTCGGAGAGTATCAAACTTCAAAATTGGCGATCTAGTTTTAGTCCGTTTGGTTCCCGAATGCTTGCCAACTGGCACCGTTAAAAAGTTAGCACCAAAGCGCGCCGGCCCTTTTCGGATTATTAAAAAGTTAGGTGACAACGCTTTCGTTTTGGACTTGCCTGCTGATTGGGGGATCTCCCCCATTTTTAACGTTTCAGATTTAACGATGTTTGTGTCACCACCACAAGAGTAGATTTCTTTGTCGTCTTCTTCTCCCACTCAAAATTCTGATGGGTTGGGGAGTGGTAGTTTGGATGATCTCTCTCTTTCGGTCCCCGCAGGTATAACATCGGATGGTACGTTGCCTTCTTTTACTCCTACTGCTGACATGTTTCCCAGGATTCCTAGGACATTCCTCACTCCAGATATGATACATGCTGCGGAACCGTTAACTACTCCGGACGGTACTACTTACCGCTTTCTTGTCCGTTGGCGTGACCGCCCCCCTTCGGACGAGTCTTGGGTACTCGCGACAGAGCTTTAACGTTTGGATGCCGAGCTTCTTTGCCGCTATATCTCCACTCACGCATCATAGATACATGATTTTGAGTGGGGGAGGATTGATGCTGCGCCACCGCTAACTGATGGTGACCCGGTTGCCGAGGCGCTACGGTATAAAGATCTTAGACGCCGTGATGATGCTGAAGGAAGTGCACGTTACAACCTCCTCCCGCGGCGTGCTCGAACCGCCATGAAAAATTAGCTTTAATTATCTTATTTCTTGAACTCTATTTTTATATTTTCAGAATATAAAATTATCCAATGTTTAGTGATAATTTTATATTCATAGCATGTTTATATTTCTTTAATTTAAACAGTTTTATTTTTGGTGTGCACTTAGCCATTCGGGTGGATGAGATTACATCTCCATCATGAAGGGTTAAGGCTTGTTGTAATCTCCTATTTAAGGAGGTGTTTATGAGGAATCAAGTATTGAAGATTGAAAAACCTAATCCCTCTCCCTAGAGAATTCGGCCAAGAGGAGGAGCCTCCTTGCTGCCGCCCCCTAGTGTGGTGTGGAGCCGCCGCCCCCTTTCTCCCTCCATCCGTGCGGTGCGACTCCGGTGCGACTCCGGTGCGACTCCCTTGGTGCGACTCCGTGGAAGAAGGTTGCAAACCCCCTCGGTGTGACGCCGGCGGATCCGTAGAGAGAGTGATTCTCCCACCTTATCTTTGTGTGAAAACGCTTTCCAGTTGGGTAATCTCTTCCCTCTCCCTTGTGTGATTCTTTTCTTTAGTTGTGGTAGTTTCGCGCTCGTTTTCTCCGGATCTTTAATTTAATCGCTGCAAGTTTTGAATCGAGATCGCCGTTGCAAGGCTTTTTAATTCCGGATCGGGTGGATCCTATTTGCATGAGCGGATCTTGGTCTATAGCCTTGGTCTTGCTCTCTAAAAGGAGTGTCAACCTTTGTGTTTTCTTGGGGAATACTCCGACTCAAATTTCTGATCGTTATTTTCGAGTCAACCATTCCTCCTTGTTATTTGCGCTGCGTTCTTGCGATGAGAACTATTGTGGGCGATAGGTGCTGTGTAGGAGCGGTAGATCTACGATGTGTTGTGCATAGGAAAGCGTTAGTTCGTGGAGATCTCCGATTCCGGGCGTCCCCTACACCACAAGGGACTCACAATAGGCCATCCTTCCATAATAAACCGTCATCCCAGGAGAATTGGTCACCAGACCCTTCCTTTGCATAGCGTTGGAGACTTTAATATAACTCCTTTGCCCGCCGAACTCTGTCCGCAAGGTCATATTGAACCTCCATCCAGTTCAAGCATGCATCGACCGAAGAATTCCGTTCAACACAAGATATCTCCAATTCTTCCAACTCCTAGATTAGACGCTCATCATGTATCCGCAACCAACTTGCCCACACTGGAGTCCGACGACTCAAGGCATCATCGACCACATTTCCCTTTTCGGGAACATAGTGAATGTTGAAGGTATAATCCCCTAGGAATTCCATCCACCTCCTTTGTCGCATATTCAAATCCTTCTGATCGAGCAGATACTTTAGGCTTTTATGATCTGTATAAATATATATCTTCACGCCATAAAGATAATGCCGCCACAACTTTAGCGAAAAGATCACCGCTGCCAACTCCAAGTCGTGGATGTGGTAATTACGTTCATGCACTTTCAATTGATGTGAGCCATATGCGATCACCTTGCTAAACTGCAGGAGAACGCAGCCTAAGCCGCTCCCTGAAGCATCGTTGTATATCTCAAAACAGTCTGTACCACATGGCGACGTCAAAACAAGCGCCGTGGTCAAACGACTCTTTAGCTCCTCAAAATCTCTCGCGCATTTTGGCGTCCAAACGAACTTCTGATCTTTTCTTGTCAACGTAGTAAAAGGCAAAGCAATCCGGGATAAGTTCTCCACAAATCGTCTATAGTAGCCTTCCAACCCAAGAAAACTCCTGACTTCGGCCACCGAAGACATCACTGGCCAATCACGAATGGCACTTATCTTTGTCGGATCCACTGCTATGCCCTCTCCACTTACCACATGGCCTAGAAAAGCCACCGACGAGAGCCAGAACTCACACTTAGAGAACTGGCATACAAATTATTCCTCCGCAAGGTATGCAATATAAACTACAAATAGTTTGCATGATCTTCCTCCGACTGTGAGTACACGAGGATATCATCAATGAACACAGTCACAAATAGATCAGAGTATTCGTAAAACGTTCGATGCATGAGATCCATGAATACCGAAGGCGGATTACATAAGCCGAACGACATCATTGTAAACTCATAATGACCGTAGCGTGTGCAAAACGTAGTCTTGGGAATGTCACCTTCCCTAATCCGTAATTGGTAATACCCGGATTTAAAATCCAACTTTTAATAGACGGATGAGCCCGCTAGCTGATCAAACAAGTCATCGATTCGTGGAATCAGATACTTGTTTTTCTCCGTCAGCTTATTCAGTTCGCGATAATCAATACATAGCCGCAAACTAATAGCTTTCTTTTTCACAAAAAGAACAGGCGCGCTCCAAGGTGACATACTTGGGCGTATGTATCCCTGCTCCAACAGCTCTTACAATTGAACTTTCAGTTCGACCATCTCTTTTGGCGCTACCCGATACGGCGAACGGGCCACAGGTTTCGCACCTGGCACAGGCTCGATAGCGAAGTCGATTTCCCTTTGGGGAGGTAACCTTGGAAAGTCCTTTGGAAACACATCAGCATACTCAGACACAATCGGCACTTCACTCACACTGGCCTTCGGCAACACCGCCTCTACGAGTGTGAAGAATAACTTCGCACCCTTCTGAACTGCTTTAATAACTTGGAGAGAAGATAACAACATCCCACTTATCCCTTGTATACCAATGAACTTGGTCTCTTGTTAGGTATTCTGCCTGAGTGTGACCTCTTTTGAAGTGCAATCAATACAGGCACGGTGCTCTGAAAGCCAGTCCATACCAACGATTATATCAAATTCCTTGATCGGCAACCCAGAGACACCGCAACCCACCACACACTCGCAGGGAAGGGTTTTCCCAATGCAAATGCAGGGAAGTAGGACATCACATGTCCAAGAAGGAAATCGTTACCCTTGGAATTCGCCTCGGAGCCATGGAGAGAAAGCAATCGGATGAAAGTCTTCGCAGCAGCCTTGCCTTCGCAAATCCGAACTCGGCTCGCGATTTGGACCACCATAGCACCACCGGCAGCCAGATTCCCTTTCTTCTTCCTTCAATTGCTCTCCTCTCTCTCTTAGCTTTTATAAAGAGAAAGATGAAACTCAAATGAGCTTTCTCCTCTTCAATCCCCGCCTTATCAACCCAGGGAAGAGCCCAGGCCATTGGATCTTGGTCAAAGGAAATAAACGGCTCTGATCAGCTCTGAAATTGATTTTCCTGGGCCGAACACGGGTTGTGACACGCCCGTGTCACAGGCCGTGTTCCTGAAGCGATGTATAACCGACTGAAAACAGACCAGAACACGGGTATCGACACGCCCGTGTCGAACCTGACACGCCCGTGTCACCCAGTACACGACCGTATATCTGGCCGTGTCACCCCTGTAACACGATCTCGAAAATCACTCGAGCAGGACACGGCTAAGGCACACGCCCGTGTCCCTAGCCATATGCCAAACACGCCCCTGTGACACGCCCGTGTCACAGTCCGTGTCGCACAATCAACACCAGCCAACACTCTCCCGAGTAGGACATGCCCTGGGACACACCCGTGTCTAAGGCCGTGCCGCCTCTCGATGATCAGTTCTCGAGTACTCGTCGAGAAGAGGGACACGGCCTTGTCCTAGGCCATATACACCTGACACGCCCTAAGACACGCCCGTGTCTCAGGCCGTGTCAGCCAACCTGAATCCCACTTTGGCTTTTGAGATTTCTTGGGTGTTATATACATATTAGGATGTCTCTTCAGATTAAAGAAATGTCACAGGAAGATTTTAAAGTAGAATATATGTATATTTGTATGTGTGTATATATCATTATATATCTCTGGTGATGCAACAACCCTCTATATATATAAACTGATGGGGCAGAGTTCAATCGATGTGTCTATTTGAAATAATCAATTCTTAAAATGTCTGAAGCATCCTTTGAGAATTGTAACTGCCTTGGAGTTAATTAGACCTAAATCCTTTGTGAGAAATCCCTATTTAATGCTGCCTTAAACGGCTATATTCGTTAGAATATTTAGCATTAAATATCACAGTTTTAACTGACGGTTATCAAAGATTTGAAATCATTCTTCCTTATATAATATAGTAATTGTCTGATCGTCGAACTCAGCCAGGATTTTGCCGAACTGAGCTTGGATTTCGTCGAACTAATATTTTACGAACTGAGATTTTACTTTCGTCGTACTGTGCTCTGAGTTTGTCGAATTGAGCTCTAAGTTCGTCGAACTAAGCTCAGACTTGAGATCTTAGTAAGTGGAACTGAGTTCTGAGTTCGTCGAGCTTAGCATCTCTAGAAATAAAATATAACCCTAGTGTGTACAAGTTGTGTCAAAATAAAAATTCTAATCAAAGAATAGTAATCCTTGCCCAAATCAGTAATAAGGAGTTTTAACAATCTCCCCCTATTTGGGTGAGGATAATATCAAATAAGAAAAACACAAAGCATAAATAATTATCTGGAAGAAATTTTCAGCAGATATAAAATTTTTGGGGAAGTTATAATAATTTGATATAAAACCATAATCAAAGTTAGGAATCTTTATAAAATGCATCAGATGGAGGATCTGAAGAAGACTTAGTAAAAATTAGTTGTCTTGTTGGATAATAAGGCTCTCTTTTGCTTAGCTTCAGATCTTGAGAACCATTAATCTTCTGGGAAGAGATTGTAGGAACAACAGCTTCTGGATGCAAGCTCATATATTCATAAACATTGAACAAGCTTTTCTTCGGATAATTGTCCAATTCATGTTGTCTATAAGAAGACATAGTAGTAAACTGAGAGGTATCCTAACCTTCAGTTCTTGCCTACTTTATCTGAGAAAGTGCAATTTTTTCCTTGAACCTAGCCATTCTGTATATAAAACCTAACTCTGGGTCAATCACATGAGAGGATATCCTATCTTGGCTAGAATATTCCTTACTGCTCTGTCTACCATAAGTCTTAGACCATGTAGGTTTGTCTTTCCTTATAGGCCTATCTTGCCTAAACTATGTTTTTCAAGAATAGTGAGAGATAGGCCTCTTATAAGAAGGTGAAAAACCTGCAAATCCTGCTGCTGGAAGAGGAGGAGAATGACCTCCCCAAGACTTTGGATGTGAATGAAACCTTTTCATTTTATTCCTTCTTTTCTGATCATTCCTAGAATACCTCATCCAATTTGGTTGGTCTGGTGTAAGAGTTATCCCATGCAAAATATAGTAAGGGATATCAGCAGTAGAAGAAGGTTGAGGAGAAACCTTGGCTTGAGCCTTTTTCTTGGTTTTCCTTTTCTTAGAAATAGTGTCTTCAGATTCATCAAAATCTGTATGATCATTAGACTACTCCTCTTCCTGTTCATATAATTCATCAATTTGTTTAACTATTTTATTTACCTCTTCCATATCTTCATTAAAAAGATCATCAAAATTAGGCATGGGAGATTTATCCCATTTAGGAGGAGGATAAGCCTGCTCAGAACTATTCATTATCTCATCAATCATAATCGTCTGTGGGACTGGATCATCAATCATCATAGTATATGAGACTGGAACAAAACTAGTAGAAACATCTCTTAAAAGTTGTTTTATAGCTGAGTCATCAATAGGAGCAGAGTAATATATTATTGCTATAGAGAGATCCTCTCCAAAATCTGGGAATCTACTAATATGACTGTGCAGTAAATCTTAATTTGAGAGTAAAGAATATATATTAACTGTTGGGTTAATGATGAAATTACCAACATGAATAACTTCTAGATGATCTAAAGACTCTTCCTCAACTGTCCCAAAATTTCTACAGTAAACTAGACCAGCTAACACTGAGATGACTTCAGTCATTTCTATATCAGGAACTTCAATAAAATTAGCTGATGCAACTGGAGTTTCTTCATTTTGAGCTTCTTCATCAAGCATCTCCCCCTGCCTAGATCAAGGGAAAACTGAATCTAGGCCCCTATAAGAAGGGACAGAATGGGCAGAGGCAATTCTAGAAGAGTGTTCTTAGATAGCAGTTAAAATGGGAGCCAAAGGTGAATCCAAGAGCTCCTTAAGTGTAGGAGTGATGAAATAAAGAAGTTGAGTGGAAATAGATAAGAAATCAAGATTCATAAACTCAGGTGGATTCTAAGTAATTGTAGGGGATGGATTGGAAGAAGAGAGAGTTGACTTGTTAGCACAGTTTATACAAATTAAGGAACACTGTGGCATAGATGAAGGATTTATGACAGGGGGAATGTCACTTTGAATTGTCTCCTGGATGGGTATGTGAGGTGGACATAAGTGAGGTGGAGATATGTGAGGTGACTGATGAGCTGGGGAGTCTACATGGAAAGCTGAGGATGGAACTTCTTCAGACAAATTAGTTTGTACAGAAGGTGGTGTAGAAGGTCTAGGGTAATGATATGGAGATAGTTGAGTGGGAGAAACAAGGTGAGATTCTTCTTCTATAGTAGGTAGAGTAGCTGTGATAGCTCTAGTACTTTCAGAAGCTGCCCTAGAAGATTCAACCCTTGGAGGCTTAGGAATCACACTCTCCAAATTTCCAAATAGAGCAGAGGTGATCCTCTTGGATGCATTAATATATACAGTCTGAGAGATATAAACTCTAGACATTTGGCCTAGAGGAAAATTACCAAAATTCTTCCTTAGCATACATCCTTTTAACTATTCTTCTTCTTAATAGAATCAAACAAAATTATCCCCCAATTAATGTTCTTCTGGTCAACCAGAGCACTCATCAATAGAAATTGGTGCCTGGTGACATAGTCATGGGCAGAATGTTTGCCCAGAAGAACTTTCCCAAGCACATCGGCTAGAAATTTATATTCCACAGAAAAATTCTTTTTCAATAAATGGTTAGGGTTTCCTTGTGAGTGACCCATTCTATCAAGCATAATATAAAATTCTGTACTAGATAATTCTAGAACATCTTCTCCATTGACTAAACCAAAAATTTCGAATAGATTTGCAGGGGTGAGAGAGACCTGATGACCTGAGAATTATCTAGTAATGGTAATAAGATCATGAACCTTTGTAGTATAAACCCATTCCTTTATCTCTATGACCGAGAGTATGATTCTAGTGGACAAAAAATTGCGCAGATGCTGTCCCTGAAATAGTTGCAAAATGTCTTGAAAGATTTAATCTGAATGACGAAAAGAGTCCATGTCGATATCGAATCCAACATTGAACTTCATCGCAGTGAGAATCGCTTGCGGCACCGCCATAATCCTGCAAAACTAAGAGATCAAGTGCAAGAGAAGAGAAATGGAGAATGCACGAGACGGAGCTCGATGAAAACCTAAATATAAGTTTTCAAAAGTTGAAAGGATGAATAAAAAAAAATTCGGCGATCTCCATTTGACGAAAGGTTCACGAAAGGTTTCACAATTCGTCGATCTCCATTCGACGAAAGGTTCACAATTCGTCGATCTCCGTTCAAAATCAACTTAATGACTCTCCATCAATTATTCCTAACTGATTTAAAAAGAAATTAAGTTTCTTTTCATCCAATGGTTTGGTGAAAATATATGCTCTTTGTAATCAATAGAAATGAATACTAAGCTAACTTTATTTTTATCCAAATTATCTCTGATAAAGCGGTGCCTTATTTCTATATGTTTAGTCCTACTATGGTGGACTGGATTTTGTGCAATTGAAATTGCACTAATATTATCACATTATATAATTGAATTATTTAAGTTGTATCCATAATCTAGTAATTGATTTTGAATCCACAAAATCTGTGAACACAACTACTTACTGCAATATATTCAGCTTCAAAAGTTGAAGTAGAAATAGATGTTTGCTTCTTACAAAACCATGACACAAGCCAATCACCAAGAAACTGACAAGTTCCTAATGTGCTTTTCTATCAACTCTGCATCCAGCATAGTCAGCATCTGTGAATCTAGTTAATTCAAATCCTGACTCTATAGGATATCAGAGTCCTAGATTAGGACAACCCTTTATATATTTCAAAATTCATTTTACAAAAATAAGGTGAGATTCTTTAGGGTTAACTTGAAACCTAGCACAAATACAGGTTGCAAATATAATATCCGGTCTATTTGTTAATAAATACAATAGAGAACCAATGATTGTTCTATATGTTTTCTGATCTACAGATTTTCCTTGTTCATCATTATCAACTACAACATTAGTGGGCGTGTTTTCATAGAGGAGGCATTTGACATCCCAAATCTTTTAATTAGCTCTTTAGCATATTTAGATTGGAATATGAAGATGCCATCAGATTTTTGCTTTACTTGTAAACTAAGAAAATAAGATAATTCACCCATGCTACTCATTTCAAACTTTGAATTTATTAGGTCAGAGAATCTTTTGCAAAGTTTGGAATAAGTAGAACCAAAAATTATATCATCAACATATCTTTTAACTAGTATAATTTCAGTTTTATGATGTCTAAAAATTAAAGTTTTGTCCACCTTGCCTCTACAAAATTTATTCTCTAATAAAAAATTAGCAAAGGTCTCATACCTAGCTCTTGGAGCTTTTTTAGGACCATAATGAGCTTTATTAAGCTTAAATACATGAGATGAGAGAGTTGAAGTGATAAAACCTGGAGGTTGCTCTACATCGACTTCCTCTTTATTTCTCCATTCAGATATGCACTATTTACATCCAACTACTATACTTTGAATTTCTTGAATGCAGAAAAAGCATGAAATACCCTGATAGCTTCTAATCTTGTAATAGGATCAAATGTTTGATCATAATCAATTCCTTCCTCCTGTGAATATAATTGAGCTACTAGTCTAGATTTATTTCTCACTATAACTCCTTATGCATCCAATTTTTTCCTAAAGACCCATTTTTTTCCAATTACTGGATAGTCTTTTGGTCTTGGAACTAAGTCCCAAACTATACTTTTCTCAAACTAATTGAGTTCCTCTTTCATTGCAATGATCCAATGAGGATCATGTTCTGCATCTTTTTTTGATTAAGGTTTAATCTGAGATAGAAAGCATGTGTGCATCTAATCTTTATTGAGTTGATGCCTTGTTTGCAAACCAACAGATATGTTTCCAATCACTTGAGATCTAGGATGATCTCTAATAGTGACATAAACAATAGGTGGAGTTGGTTCTTCAATGATTTGTGTTGTTAATTCCTCATGTGGAATTTCATTAGCTACAACTTTTTCAACATAAATTTCCGAATTATCTTCATCACTGTCTTCAGCAATCTATTGAGAAGGATGCAATATATCCTCTTACTCTAGTTTTAATTCAACTAGTTTCTCATAGAGAATTGGTTCCTGAAAAAAATCTTTGGTAGAGGTATTTCTCTCCTTATAAAACATGTTAGATTCATCAAATGATACATGGATGGATTCTTCTTTTTTTAAGGTAGATTTATTAAAAACCCTATAATCCTTATTGACAAGGGAATATCCAAGAAATATTCCATCTGCAGCTTTGATTTCAAATTTTTCAAAATATTTTTTGTCATTATTATGAATATAACATTTACACCCAAAAATTTTAAAATAATTTTCTTTAGGTTTCTTATTTTTAAGCAATTCATAGGGAGTCTTACCCTTGAGTTTATGAATGAGAATTCTGTTAAGAACATAATTTGTTATGCTTACTATATCTGTCCAAAAGGATAGGGGCAAGTGAACATCTGCAAGTAATATTCTAGCAGATTCAATTAGGGTTCTATTTTTCCTTTCTACTACCCCATTTCGTTGAGGAGTTTTAGGAGCAGCGAAACACTACCTGATTCCTTGTTTCTCATAGAATTCTTTCATCAGAAGAGATTAAAACTCAATGCCATGATCACTTCTGATCAATGCAATCTGAGTAGAATACTCAATCCTTATGTTCCTTAGAAAGACTATAAGAATTTTGAAGTTATCAGACTTATTCCTAAGAAAGAACACCCAAGTGAATCTGGAGAAATCATCAACAATTACTAAAGTGTATGACTTTCCTCACAAACTTTGTATTGCAAAAGGTCCATATGTAGCAAATACAAAATTCTAGGTGAATCACTCTTAGATATGTATTTAAAACTATTTTTAGTTTGCTTACTGTTGGTACCCTAGTTTGGATTTGAGTTTAGTCTTCTAAATTAGTTTCTTGACCCAAGATTTATCTATGTTCAAAGGTTAGTTGTTTGGTTAGATTGCTTTAGTTGTAGAGTTGTCACTTTTCCAGACAAAGATTTGGTTAAGTTGTTTTTGGTTCGACTATGGTCGAACGTCGCTCGACTATCGTCTATCAACTAATTGACGATCGTCTATTAGTTGGTCGACTATCGTTAGTCAGCAGATCGTCTATCTCTGAGTTAGTTCAACTCTTGTAAGCTCGACGATCTGTGGTATCTGCCTCGTCGATCGTCGAACCCTGCTCGAATTCTTTTGACCAGACAGATTTTTTGATAGTACGACTATCTGGCTTGATAGTTCAACTATTTGATAGCTCGACTATCTGTTTGATTGTTCGACTATCTGTTTTGTTTGATAGTTCGACTATCTGCCTTGATAGTTCAACTATCTGATAGCTCGACTGTCTGTTCTGATAGTTCGACTATCTGTTCTGTTTTGGTAGTTCGACTATCTGCTGTGATAGTTCGACTATCTGTTCTGTGTTGATAGTTCGACCATCTGTTTGATGGATCGACTATCTTTTTGATAGCTCGATTATCTGCTTTGATAGTTCGACTATCTGTGTCGTTCGACTATCTGTGTCGTTCGACTATCTGTTCTGATAGGTCGACGATCTCTGTGGTTCGGTCGACGATCTCCGAGGGTCGTTCGACGTTCTTCTGTCTGCCTTTAGTAATTTTGTACTCCTTCTGTTCTATGATTTATTTCCTATTTATTGGCATTTTATTAAAGATTATTTCATTGATTTTGTGCATACATCTCAAGGAAATCATTGCCCCATCCTTTGTGCATAAGTCAAGCTTTATATGACAAAGTTTTTTATCTTATTAGTTGAAATATCTTTTTGCTTTATCTGTCATGCTGTCCTTTATAGCCGTTAGACACAAAAGTCTTCTCTGGCCGTAAAGAGTTTAGTCTGATGTGACTTTCTTTAGTACTCCTTTTATTAGATTGGATTTGTAGCTTCTTAGAAAGCGTTATCCCTTTATAGCATGTCTGTCTGGAGGATATGTTTTGTTTTGTGCTATTTGCAGCCCAGATCGCAGATCTCAGAAGAAGACAAAATTCAAACAAAGATTAGAGCCGTTGCAAAGGCCAATATTTAAAGAGCTTCTTCTGAAAGAAGTTTTCAATGAGAAGATATAGATATACAGAATACAGAAGAGAGATACACACTGACATTTTCATACAGATTCAAAATAAGAGATAAAGCTCTAAGACATTGTTACATTCAACTGAGAAGATCAACCTTCTTAAAATCTCTCTTCTTCAATCCTGATTTCATCCTGCTGTAGGGAACATTCACTCAGAGTCTCAAGAAGAAGAAGAACAAGGAAGAAAAGATGTTGAAGAAGAACATCCATTACAAATAAAGAGTCTTCTTCAAGCTGCTCCTCCAAGAACTTCAAGACAGCTCTCTTTCAAGAGTTCAGAAGAGAACCTACACCCTGAAGCAAGACTTCTTCCTGGATATCACTAAGCCAGGGGGAGCCTTGATTCTTTAGAGCTTTCTAGCTCTGTGCAATCCACTTGCTTCTCTAATATTGTTTTAACAATAGAGAAGACCCTCTAACCCTCTCTCAACCTCCGGTATAAAGGGTTTTTACTCCCTTCAAAAGTGAACCTTTGTGGCAGGGCACCTGATCAAAAACCTGTGTTGGATTTTGAGCTCCTGATCAAAAGCTCAAAGGGTCTACTTGATCTACCTGAAGCAGATCAGTTGGTGGCATGGCACCTGAACAAAAACTATAGTGGTTTCCTACCAGGGTGGTAGAAGAGTGGACATACCTATTTAGAGGGAACCACTATAAAATTCTTGTGTCGTCTGTGCTACTTAATTTAATTATTGCATTGTGGCTGTGATTGGAAATAACTAGGATTGCTAATTGCTATGATAGGACCAAAACTCAACTGTTATAACAGTTAGCTTTCTCTTGTGCACTTCACTTTGTGTTAGACTCTAGGGTTTCAAATATCTATAAACTCATTCCGCAAATTAACTCTAAGGGAGTTGAGTAGGGTTTCATAATTTTTGAATACTCTATTCACCCCCCTCTAGAGTTGTATCTATCCTCACTTTCAATTGGTATCAGAGGGAGGTTGACTGACTGTACAGGCAAACACCTGAGTCACAAGATCCTGATAGATACAAAGTTTATAGATATTCACTTCATGGCCCAGTACAAGGATTATTCTAGCACCAGACCTCCAAATTGCAACTTAGCTAAGTTTAGCATCTAGAAGGCAAGAATCAAGTTATATATGAATTCTATTGATGAAGATATTTTTTCTTCTATTTTGACAGGACCTCCAACACCTCCTGCTGCAGCCACTGTGTTGGTACCCTAGGTTTTGATTTGAGTTCTGTCTTCTCTTTTAGTCTCTTGACCCAAGATTTATCTATGGTCAAAGGTTTGTTGCTCTAGTTTTAGAGGCGTCACTTTTCCAGATGTAAATTTGGTTAAGTTGTTTTTCGTTCGACTATGGTCGAATGCCGCTCGACTATCGTCTATCGGCTGATCGACGATCGTCTATCAGTTGGTCGATATTCTATCTGCATTGATAGTTCGACTATCTGTTTGATAGGTCGACTATCTGTTGTGTTTGATAGTTCGACTATCTGCTTGGATAGTTCAACTATCTGATAGTTCGACTATCTGTTTGACAGGTCGACTATCTGTCCGCTTTGATAGTTCGACTATCTGTTTTATAAGTCGACTATCTGCTTTCTGTGATAGCTCGACTATCTGTTTGATAGGTCGACTATCTGTTTTCTTTGATAGTTCGACTATCTGCTTGGATAGTTCAACTATCTGATTGTTCGACTATCTATTGATAGGTCGACTATCTGTTTTCTTTGATAGTTCGACTATCTATTGATAGGTCGACTATCTCTGTTGCTTTGATAGTTCGACTATCTGTTGATAGATCGACTATCTGCGTTGCTTGATAGTTCGACTATCTGCTTGGATAGTTCAACTATCTGATAGTTCGACTATCTGTTGATAGGTCGACTATCTGTTTTGTTTGATAGCTCGACAATCTGTTGATAGATCGACTATTTGTTTTCTGTGATAGTTCGACTATCTGTTGATAGGTCGACTATCTGTTTTCCTTTGATAGGTCGACTATCTGTTTGATAGGTCGACTATCTGTTTTGTTTGGTAGTTCGACTATCTGTCCTGATAGATCGACTATCTGACCTGATAGTTCGACTATCTGCTGAGGTAGTTCGACTATCTTCTTTGATAGTTTGACTATCTGGATCGTTCGACTATCTGTCTGATAGGTCGACGATCTCTGTGCTTAGGTCGACGATCTCCGAGGGTCGTTCGATGTTTTGTTGTATGTCTTGAGTAGTTTTGTCGTCTTCTATGATGTGATTAATTTCATATTTATTTTGGCATATCTTATAAAAGATTATTTGAATAAATTATGATATTATTTCCATGCAATATCTGTTCCATTCCTTATGCATGAGCTAATCTTTTTCTGACAAAGTTGTTTGTCTTATTAGCTGAGATATGATTTCTGCTTTATCTGCAAGGCTGTCCTTTATAGCCGTTAGACTCAGAAAGTCTTCATTGGCTGTAAAGAGTCTCTTCTGATGTGACTTTCTCTTGTATTATTTCATTAGTGTTATTTGCAGCTTCTTAGAAAGCTTTATCCTCTTATAGGATATCTGTCTGCAGTATTTTGTTTTGCTTTATGCTTTTTGTAGCCCAGCTTGCAGAGTTCAGTAGAAGACAAGATTCAAACTCTAGTAAGAGCCGTTGCTGCTGCTGCTATATAAATAATTCCTTGAAGAAAGAAAAAAAGTTAGTTCACATAGCCAAAAACCAGTTCATTCAGGAAAAAGGAGTTCAAGAGATAACAGCTGCATTCAAGCTTAGAACTTACAGTTTCCAACTGCTCTCAGTTCATTCACATCTAACTGAGAAGAAGTTTCAGCTCTTCACTCTTCTTCAACCTGAGTTCTCCTGCCTCCAGGAAGATCTTCACTCAGAGATTTTTGAAGAAGAAGAAGAAGAAGATAGCTGCCTGAAGAAGAAATTTTATTTCATATTATTTTATCTTCTTGTAGCTTTTTCCTTCAGATTTTCTGAAGTGTTTCTGCACTGAAGCAAGACTTCACCTGGACATTCTTTTAGCCAGGGGGAGCCTTGATTCTTTAAGAGCTTTCTAGCTCAGTGCAAGTTCTTGTGCTTCTCTAATCTATTGTAAAATAGAGAAGACATTTTAACCTCCTTTCCCCCTCCTGTAAAGGGTTATTACTCCCTTCAAAAGTATCCCTTGGTGGCAAGGCACCTGATCAAAAACCTGTGTTGGTTTTTAGACACCTGATCAAAAGTCTAAAGGGTTTCTGGATCTACCTGAAGTAGATCTTGTTGGGGGCAGGGCACCTGATCAAAAACCTGAGTGGATTCCTACCTTGTTGGTAGAAGAGTGGGCGTACCCAAGTTGTTTGGGGAACCACTTTAAATTCCTTGTGTTGTCTGGATTGTTTAATTAATTCTCGGTGCTGATTGGCTGTGATTAGATTTTAACTAGGATTGCTAGTTGCTGTTTAGGATTCCAAGCCTTAACTGTAATTACAGTTGGCTGCCCTTTGTGCACATCACTTGTGTTAGGCTTTAGGGTTTAATCTCAAATATCTATAACCTTCATTCTGCAATTAACTCCAAGGGAGTTGAGTAGACAGTCAACTTTGCTAGTGCAATTTTTGATTACTCTATTCCCCCCCTCTAGAGTAGTATCTATCCCTTTTCTTTCAATTGGTATCAGAGGGAGGTTGACTGACTGAATAGGCTAACACCTAAGTCACAAGATCCTGATAGATACCAAAGTTTATAGATATTCACTTTCACTATCATGGCGCAGTCCAAGGATTACTCTAGCACCAGACCTCCAGCATGCAACTTAGCTAAGTTTAGCATCTGGAAGGAAAGGATTAAACTATATATGAACTCTATTGATGAGAGTATTTTTGCTTCTATTATGACAGGACCACCAAGAGCACCTGCTGCAGCTACTGCTTCATCATCAACTGATATGAGTGCAGTGCCTCCTCCAGATTACAATGATGAATACAAAAAGGCAAAGATAGCAGATGCTAAGGCAATGAACATTCTGGCTCAGACAATGTCTGATGAAGTATTCTAGATGGTTGCTGACTGCTCCTCAGAAAAAGCAATGTGGGATACACTGAACCAGATTGTAGCTGCTTCAGCTGATGAAAGGAAGGACAGAAGGTTGATAATACGTTTTGTAGCCTAAACTATTATCGTATTTTATATTTTATATTGTACAAATTATGTCTATTATTAGTTTATTTTTATCCTTTTTATGTAAATTTTATTGCCACTAACTTTTTCCTGTCTTTTTGCAGGTTTTCAGAAAAATTGCCAAAATGGCCTGTCACGCCCCCCTGTCACGCCCTCCCTGGGCGTGACCTAGGGCGTGTCACCCGATCCCGAGGACACCTAATGGAAGGGACAGAAAACGGTCAAAACCGCTGTCACGCCCCCCTGTCACGCCCTCCCTGGGCGTGTCACTAGGCGTGACCAGGGGCGTGTCGCCCTCTGCCGCAAAGCTGCCGCCGCATTAAATGCCCTTCTGCCTCAGCACGCAAATAGTACTGTCACGCCCCATGTCACGCCCGTGACATGGGCGTGACACCCTCCTTTTTCGGCGACTGACGGATTTCCGACCAATGATTTGGACATGACGTACCTGTCACGCCCCCTGACACGCCCCCCCTAGGGCGTGTCGGAGGGCGTGACCAACCCGAGAAAAAATCTATAAATTGAGCCCCCCTCCTCCCCATTTCAGCAAGCTTTGGTTGAGTGGGGGAGGTGCTGCCCCTTTGTTTCTTGATCCTTTTTCATGCTTTTTCCCTCTCTCTCTCCCCCTCTCTTTGTACTTTTTGGTTAACCCTAGTTTAATCTTAGTTTGTGATAGCTTTTAATGTAATTTTCTTCTTGCTTAGTGCTTAATGTAGGGCTAGAATAGGGTTTAATTTTCATGCACTTGTAACTTTAATTTTCAATAGTGTAACTGCCCTTTTTATTAATAAAAGTGTTCTTGTTTAGCTTGTGTTCTTCTTATGCTTTTCTACTCATCTTCCCCCCTCCACTCCATTATGATTAACTAATCCTCCTTGTACTCGATCTTGATGATCCGAGGTTAGAGCGATTATGTTATGATGTTTTAATTAATCTTTTCTTTTTAGGTTAGGGCCTTGAATTACTCTTGATTTATCACGGGTCGGAGGTATATTTTCGATATATACTCTCCGCCTTTGCTTTCATTCTGGGCTAGCCGAGAGGCCGAAAGAATGAAGTGAGCATTCAAGAGTAAAGGGAGTTGTACGCACCCCTCGAGAGAGGCAGACGTCCAAATCTCCCGGATTGGAGTAAAATCCAATAGTGGGGTTCACCGCGTAAAGCGAGTTTTAGGCCTCTGATTTAGACGAGAGTCGGTCGGACCTTCCTAAACTCAGTTGGGCATGACTTCGAGAGAAGCGTGTTCAAGCTTTAGGAACCTCCACAGTCAA
Organism: Platanthera zijinensis; assembly: GCA_039513925.1. Taxonomy (NCBI): domain Eukaryota; kingdom Viridiplantae; phylum Streptophyta; class Magnoliopsida; order Asparagales; family Orchidaceae; genus Platanthera; species Platanthera zijinensis. The sequence goes on along the minus strand of CM077093.1, from coordinate 110,545,296 downwards.
GGACCCTTATCCTATTAAGTTTAGATTTTTATCGCATTTTCTTAATCGTCTTTAGCCCAGGTGAATCTCGATCGGGTGCATTTCCATTTCATATTTTCTACCTTTCGTAGTAATCACCTGTCTTGTGCTCTTTAATTAACTGCAGTAGTTTCCTTTCTAGCTTAGTTGTTTACTTAATAGCCCTCTTAATTGCAGTGTTTATTTTTCTAGAACAGCTTTACTTTCTCCCCTGCACTTAGATTTTCTAAAACCTTAGTTTTTCCGTCGATAAGATAATAGCGTTCGTGTGAGTAAGCTTAGCCAACAGTTCCCGGATCTTAATACGACACTTGTGTCCCCTTACTACAATTCGATAGGTATACTTGCCTCATCGGGTTGCTAGTTCGGTTGCGTTTATTTTCTTCGAACCCTAGCGCGCAACAAGTTTTTGGCGCCGTTGCCGGGGAGCCAATTTCCGTTGATATTTTGAAAACACGAACCTATTAATTTTATCTCTTCTCTTTCTCATCCCCTTTCTTTAAAGTTTTAAAAAATAAAAAAATTTAATCACCGCTCTTAATAGAAACCAACCTCACAATTTTTCTACGCCACCTAATTCTCTCGAAAAGGGCAAAGGGCTTTAAGCGCCACTGTCTTGTCTAGTACCTTGCGAACCCTTCACGGGGTAGTCCTTGGGAAGTTCGGGAGTTAATCTATAAAAAAAAATCTATTTCAAAAAAAAAATAAAAAATTTTAATTTAATTTTCTAAATCTAGTTTTCCTTTCTAGTTTATCCTTTTTCTCTTTCTCTTCTTCTTTTCTGTTCTTTTAGTGCATGACCCGCGGGAGTCCGTCGGTTATTTTGGACTTGGACCACGAAATTGAGCGTACTCTTCGGAGAAGATCGCGATTTCAAGGTCCTACTATCCAAGTGCGGTTGAGGACTCCGAGTCATTTAATACTTTAAGAATGGAAGAACCCAACGTAGATGAGGCCGTGCAAAGGACTATGTCCTATTATGCACGACCGAACCTCGAGGGAACAGAATCGAGTATAGTCCGTCCTACTATAGCAAATAATAACTTTGAACTAAAGCCTAGCATAATTCAAATGGTGCAGCAATATGTGCAATTTGACGGACTTCAAGATGAAGATCCGAACGCACATATAGCTAGCTTTCTTGAAATTTGCGACACCTTCAAGATAAATGGTTGTCACAAATGATGCGATCAGGCTAAGACTCTTCCCCTTCTCTCTAAGAACTAAAGCTAAGCAGTGGCTTAACACACTTCCGAAAAATAGCATAACCACTTGGAATGAATTAACTGAAAAATTTTTGGCGAAGTATTTTCCGCCCGCTAAAACTGCAAAACTTAGGAACGACATCTCTGCCTTCGGACAAATAGACTCTGAAACCCTTTACAAAACCTGGGAGAGATTTAAAGAATTATTAAGACGATGCCCACATCACGCGCTGCCTGTATGGTTACAAGTGCAGACGTTTTATAACGGGCTAAATCAAAGCACGAAGCAAATGATAGACACAGCTTCTGGCGGTACTTTAAATCATAAGACCCCGGAAGCCGCTCTTGAGCTTTTTGAGGATATGGCCATGAACACTTATCAGTGGAATGTGCCTAGGTCCCGCCCGAACAAGCCTGCAGGTATCTATGAAGTGGACAACGTCTCCCAGCTCGCTCTGCAAGTAGAAATCCTAAGCAAAAAAATCACGGAGATGACTGCTGCCTCCGCCCCTCAGGTATGGGAATCTGCAACCCCTACTCCAGAACATTTAGATTATGTTAATAATTTGCCTAGAACTGCTTTTAATAATTTTTCTGCTGCGAATTTTCATCCGCCTGGTTTTAATTTTCCGAATAGTTATAACCCCGCTTTAAGAAATCACCCGAACTTTTCATGGAGTAATCCATCGAATGCGATGCGCCCACCTCCGCAAAATGATTTTTCTGCACAACCACCACCACCACCACCACTTCTTCAAAATTACCCAAAACCTCCGAGCTTGGAGGAATTACTTTCTAAATATATCACCACAAATGACGCTACCATAAGAACTTTAACCGGAAGCGTAAAAAGTTTAGAAAATCAGGTAGGACAGCTCGCGAAAATAATTTCTGAGCGACCCGCAGGGTCTCTTCCTTCCAATACCGAACCCAACCCGAGAGAGCAAGCGAAAGCTATAACTCTTCGGAGTGGGAAGCAAGTCTCCGGTATGGTAAGTGAAGAGCCCGAGGCAAGCTCCGCTCCTGCTTTTAAAAATCAAAGCTCCGCTCCCGCTTTTAAAAATCAAAGCTCCGCTCTGCTTCCACCCTCTGCTGAAGAAGTAATCACCCCACTTTAGAAAATAATCTCACTCCACCACCCATCTTCAAAAATAATTCAACTCCTCCATACCCTCTGAACTTAATAGACAACGTCAAGATGATCAGTACTCCCGCTTCTTAGAAATCTTCAAACAAATCCACATTAATCTTCCCTTCCACGAGGCTATTTCGCAAATGCCGAAATACGCCAAATATCTTAAAGACCTCCTCACAAACAAGAAGAAGTTAGAGAATCTTTCGCATGTCACGCTTAACGCCGAGTGCTCCGCCGTTTTAACAAACGGTTTGCCGAAGAAAATCAGTGACCCGGGTAGTTTCTCTATCCCGTGTGTCTTCAGTGATCTCTTTGTTAAACACGCGTTAGCCGACTTAGGCGCAAGTATAAACCTGATGCCCTTTTCGTTGTTCAAAAAGTTAGGGATTGGTAGCCTTAACCCCACGCGTATGAGTATCCAGCTAGCCGATAGATCCGTCAAATATCCGTTAGGAATAGTGGAGGACGTTCTAGTGAAAGTCGACAAGTTCATCTTCCCGGTGGACTTTGTCATTTTGGACATCGAAGAAGACGTCGAGGTTCCCCTGATCCTTGGCCGACCCTTCCTTGCCACATCCCGAGCCATCATTGACGTAAGCAATGGTAAGCTCTTTCTTCGAGTAGGCGACGACGAAGTCACATTTCCGATCACCCCTTCGATGAAGAACACCTTAGCGAACGATGACTCATGTTTTTTCATAGACGCCGTGAGTGATGATTCTTCCTACTGCCTCTCCGACTTTGAAAAAGAATTTTCTACTTTTTGCTCCTCTTCTCTTACAACAGAATCACTGCAAGGAAGTGATGAATCTTCTTATTGTCTTTCTGAGTTTGAAAAAGAGTTTTCTGATTTTTGTTCTTCCTCTTTTCTTCCCACTGAATCTCTACAAGAAGCTGTCTTGGCTGCTAGCCCCACCCCTTATTACGTTCCTTATAAAAAAGTTTATGAAGATATTATTTTCGAAAAAGAAAGAATCTCAAAATCCTCTTATGAAGAACCCCCTACCCTAGAACTTAAAGAACTTCCCGAACACCTTAAGTATGCTTTCTTAGAAAAAGACTCCAAGTTACCAGTTATCGTTTCGGCCTACCTCACGGATACGCAGAACGATAAACTTCTTCTAGTTCTACGTAAGCATCGTCGGGCTATTGCTTGGCAAATTTCTGATATCAAGGGCATAAGCCCATCTTTCTGTACACATAAAATTTTAATGGAAGATAATTCGCATAACTCTATCCAACCTCAGCGCCGTATAAACCCGAATATGAAAGAAGTAGTTAAGGGCGAGGTTATGAAACTATTAGACACAGGAATTATCTACCCTATATCGGACAGTAAGTGGGTTAGCCCCGTTCAGGTAGTTCCAAAAAAGGGAGGGATAACCGTAGTTAGTAATGAGAATAATGAATTAATCCCGACACGGACGGTGACGGGCTGGCGTATGTGCATAGATTACCGTAAGTTAAATGACGCCACCCGTAAGGACCACTTTCCTCTACCGTTTATCGACCAGATTTTAGAACGTCTCTCCGGCCATAGCTTTTATTGTTTTCTCGATGGCCTCTCGGGGTACTTTCAAATACCCATCTCTCCCGAGGACCAAGAGAAAACTACGTTTACTTGTCCCTTCGGCACCTTCGCGTACCGAAGAATGCCGTTTGGATTATGCAATGCGCCGGCTACATTCCAACGATGTATGCTAGCAATATTTGACAAGTACGTAGAAAGCATTATGGAGGTATTCATGGACGATTTCTCCGTGTTCGGCGATACCTTCGATAGATGTTTAGAAAACCTCGAAAAAGTCTTAGAACGATGCGAAGAAACTAACCTTGCCCTAAATTGGGAAAAATGCCATTTTATGGTGAGGGAAGGGTTAGTTTTGGGTCATAAAATTTCTGCTAAAGGTATTGAGGTAGACGTTGCCAAGATAGAAGTTATTGAGAAGTTGCCGCCACCTACAAACATAAAAGCTATAAGAAGTTTCCTAGGCCACGCTGGTTTTTATCGTCGTTTTATAAAGGACTTCTCCAAGATCACTAAGCCCCTCACCCATCTCTTAGAAAAAGACGCTCCATTCATTTTTGATGACTCTTGTATTTCTGCCTTTGAATTAATTAAAGAAAAGTTAATTAACGCGCCAATTATGATAGCTCCGGTGTGGGACCTTCCTTTCGAGATTATGTGCGATGCGAGTAGTTTTGCGGTGGGAGCCGTATTAGGTCAACGCATATCTAAGAACTTCCACCCCATCTATTACGCTAGTAAAACCCTCACATCTGCACAAGAAAATTACACCACAACCGAGAAGGAGCTCTTGGCTGTAGTATTTGCGTTTGATAAATTTCGCCCTTACATTACACTTTCAAAAATCATTGTTTTTACGGACCACTCGGCCCTCAAGTACCTTCTTGCCAAAACGGATGCCAAGCCTCGCTTGATTCGCTGGGTATTACTCCTCCAGGAGTTTGACTTAGAGATCCGTGATAAGCGAGGAGCCGAGAACTTGGCCGCCGACCATTTATCAAGATTAGATAACCCCTTTATAGAAAAATTAAATGAAAAATCTTTTAATGACTATTTTCCTGATGAGAAGCTGCTTTTAGTTAATACATCTACTTCTCCTTGGTTCGCGCACATCGCCAACTATCTAGTGGCCCGGGTGCTCCCAAAAGAGTTCTCCTCTCAGCAGAAGAAGAAATTCTTTTCTGAGCTGAAGAACTACTTTTGGGAAGACCCGCATCTTTTCAAAATTTGTGCGGATCAAGTGATAAGGAGATGTGTTTCTTTTGATGAAGGAATTGATATTCTAAAACATTTGCATGAAGGTCCGACAGGTGGGCACTATCAAGCTGCTCGCACCGCTCATAAAGTGCTTTGCGCAGGTTTTTACTGGCCTAGCCTGTTTAAAGACGCGCAAGCCTTTGTGAGCAGGTGTGATAGTTGCCAACGGTCGGGCAATATTTTTAATAAAAATGAAATGCCGCAAAATTATTTCTTAGAGTGCGAAATTTTCGACCTCTGGGGAATTGATTTTGTTGGCCCCCTTCCTTCTAGCTTCGGAAACAAATATATTTTAGTTGATGTTGATTATGTTTCACGATGGGCTGAGGCCCAAGCTCTTCCTACGAACGACTCCCGAGTTGTAGTCATGTTTTTTAAAAAATTATTTTCTAGATTCGGTACGCCACGCGCAATCGTTAGCGATAGGGGTTCCCATTTCTGTAACGCGCAATTTTCAAAAATCCTTACTAAATACGGCGTTACGCATAAACTATCCACTGCCTACCATCCCCAAACTAACGGTCAAGTCGAAGTAGTTAATAGAGAAATAAAAAGAATATTAGAAAAGACTGTTTCAACTTCTAGAAAAGACTGGTCAGCCAAACTTGACGATGCTCTATGGGCCTACCGAACAGCGTACAAAACCGCCCTCGGATGTACGCCGTATCGGCTGGTCTATGGAAAATCGTGCCATCTGCCCGTAGAGTTAGAACACCGCGCCTTTTGGGCCTTAAAATTTTAAACTTCGATCCCCACTCAGTCGGTGACCTTCGAAAATTCAACTAAATGAACTCGATGAGTGGCGCTCTTATGCTTATGAAAATAATAAACTTTATAAAGAGCGGACGAAGCGTTTACACGATAAACACTTAAGGCACCCTAAAAACTTTAAGCCGGGCGACCAAGTCCTTTTATATAATTCTCGTTTACGTTTATTTCGGGCAAATTAAAATCTCGCTGGTCTGGACCATTTTCTGTTTTAGAAGTATTTCCTTATGGAACTGTTTTAATTTCTCACCCTGATAAGGGAAATTTCAAAGTGAATGGTCAGCGTCTTAAACTGTATTTTTCTGGTGATGATGATGTCAGTCCAAACACTATTAAGTTTCTGCTTCACGAACTTTAATCTTGAACTTTTTATTTTTTTGCTAAAAACAATTTTATTTCGGGACAACAATATTTTGGACAATATTATTTTTTTGATGCGTCGAGCTCAACGACGCTTTAACCAAAGGGCGCTCTTGGGAGGCAACCCAAGTTATCTTTTTCTGTTTTCTTTATTTTACAATTTTTGCCTCGGACGGCTCCGACAAGCTGAAGCTTCTGCGATCGCCTGCTCCAACATTGCTGAATCCATCACGAAGTCCAAAGAAGACATTCGGGGAGCGGCATCACTCAGTTTTCGCAGCAAATAAATCCGGGGAAGTACCTGTATTTCAATTCTGTCTTTTCAATTCTGCACTTTATTTTTCTCTCCTTCTCCAATCCCCTTCTTTAGCCATTGAGGACAATGTCTGTTTTAAGCTTGGGGGAGGATTTCCTCCTTCATTTTTGCCTAGTGTAAATAATTTCCTTTTTTGTAAATAGTTCCATAAATTAAAAAAAAAATGAATATCTTAAAATTCCAAAAAAGAGAAAAATTTTCCAAAATCCAAAAAAAGAGAATATTTCTCAAAATAAAAAAATATATATATGTATTTTTGAATTGTTTAGACATTTTGGTATTTCAATAGTACCCCTAGTTTTTAGTTTTGTTTTACTCAAAATCTCCTATAAACAACTTAGTTAATTATAATATTTCTAATCGTCCTTTTTAATTATGTTTCACAAGTAAAATGTTGGCCATGCTGTGTTTCTAATTCGCGGTAGCTTGTTAAGGTGAAATATTTTTCTAAAACTCGCATTTCTATTATGGTTTTTTGTTTTTTATTTCCTTTACTTTCTCAAAAATTCATCATCCACTATTTTCTTTTTCATTTTTGAATAATTTTTGTAAAGTCAACTTTTGAATAACGTAGTAGATGTGAACGATCCAAGTCACCTATTATTTCTATTTTTCGAGTTAATTTCATCAATCTTCTTTTATTATCTAGGACTCGCTTTTTGAAATTTTTCAAACCTTTGTTTTAAATAAATTCAAAAGCGTGAAAATGATTTAGGCCGTTTTTGTTTTCGTTTGAGCTTTCCTGCCAACCTAAAAACTTTTACCACTAGTTAGCCGTTTTTGAGCCTTTTTCCGATTTCATTTGATAGCTCCTCCCTTCATTTCAGTTTCACCAAAGCCAAAATTTCCAACCTATCGAATCGCACTAGCCTTTTTGAGTTTCATAAATTATTTTGACGATTTTTGATAGGGTATTTTGTGATTTTTGTGGAGAAAGGTTTTCGAAAAAAAAAGGAAGTATGTTCATAAGTGATGTTTATTTTTGTTTGGCCAACTCAAAAAGGAAAATAAAAATATTTATGGCCTTTGTTTTGAAAAAAAAAATGAAAAAGAAAAAGAAAAAGAAAAAAAATGTGTACATATTTTTATGAAAGTTTTTTAAACTCTTTGCTTTGGTTTAGTGTGATTTTAAACCTTCACGTTTATCTTTGAATTCCACTCCTAATCATTTTCCTAAACCAAACGTTTCTGTCCTATTTAAGTCCTTTTGATTCACGCTTTTTGATTTTTTATTTAACAACTAAGAAAAGAAAAACAGTAAATCAGTTTTAGTTTTGGATTTAAACCTAGATTTTTGATAATTAAATTGATATAATTATAATACGTTGCTTGGATCTAGTAACAACTCAATGCGTGTTTTTCATTTTCGTTGCTTTACTTAAGTCCATTTAAAAAATCTCGTTAAAATTTTGGATGATTTGTTTTTATTAAGTAAAGTTTATAAAAGTTTTACCATATCTAAATAATTGTTTTAGACTTACATTTCACCTTTTCCCTACTAAGAATTTCGCATAGTACTTGTGTAGGCATAATTAGAACTTTTTGATTAGTCCTTTTTATAAATTTCTAGTTTTTATATTTTTGCTTGGGGACAAGCAAAGCTTAAGCTTGGGGGAATTTGATAATACGTTTTGTAGCCTAAACTATTATCGTATTTTATATTTTATATTGTACAAATTATGTCTATTATTAGTTTATTTTTATCCTTTTTATGTAAATTTTATTGCCACTAACTTTTTCCTGTCTTTTTGCAGGTTTTCAGAAAAATTGCCAAAATGGCCTGTCACGCCCCCCTGTCACGCCCTCCCTGGGCGTGACCTAGGGCGTGTCACCCGATCCCGAGGACACCTAATGGAAGGGACAGAAAACGGTCAAAACCGCTGTCACGCCCCCTTGTCACGCCCTCCCTGGGCGTGTCACTAGGCGTGACCAGGGGCGTGTCGCCCTTTGCCGCAAAGCTGCCGCCGCATTAAATGCCCTTCCGCCTCAGCACGCAAATAGTACTGTCACGCCCCATGTCACGCCCGTGACATGGGCGTGACACCCTGCTTTTTCGGCGACTGACGGATTTCCGACCAATGATTTGGACATGACGTACCTGTCACGCCCCCTGACACGCCCCCCTAGGGCGTGTTGGAGGGCGTGACCAACCCGAGAAAAAATCTATAAATTGAGCCCCCCTCCTCCCCATTTCAGCAAGCTTTGGTTGAGTGGGGGAGGTGCTGCCCCTTTGTTTCTTGATCCTTTTTCATGCTTTTTCTCTCTCTCTCTCCCCCTCTCTTTGTACTTTTTGGTTAACCCTAGTTTAATCTTAGTTTGTGCTAGCTTTTAATGTAATTTTCTTCTTGCTTAGTGCTTAATGTAGGGCTAGAATAGGGTTTAATTTTCATGCACTTGTAACTTTAATGTTCAATAGTGTAACTCGCCCTTTTTATTAATAAAAGTGTTCTTGTTTAGCTTGTGTTCTTCTTATGCTTTTCTACTCATCTTCCCCCCTTCACTCCATTATGATTAACTAATCCTCCTTGTACTCGATCTTGATGATCCGAGGTTAGAGCGATTATGTTATGATGTTTTAATTAATCTTTTCTTTTTAGGTTAGGGCCTTGAATTACTCTTGATTTATCACGGGTCGGAGGTATATTTTCGATATATACTCTCCGCCTTTGCTTTCATTCTGGGCTAGCCGAGAGGCCGAAAGAATGAAGTGAGCATTTAAGAGTAAAGGGAGTTGTACGCACCCCTCGAGAGAGGCAGACGTCCAAATCTCCCGGATTGGAGTAAAATCCAATAGTGGGGTTCACCGCGTAAAGCGAGTTTTAGGCCTCCGATTTAGACGAGAGTCGGTCGGACCTTCCTAATCTCAGTTGGGCACGACTTCGAGAGAAGCGTGTTCAAGCTTTAGGAACCTCCACGGTCAAGGACCCTTATCCTATTAAGTTTAGATTTTTATCGCATTTTCTTAATCGTCTTTAGCCGAGGTGAATCTCGATCGGGTGCATTTCCATTTCATATTTTCTACCTTCGTAGTAATCACCTGTCTTGTGCTCTTTAATTAACTGCAGTAGTTTCCTTTCTAGCTTAGTTGTTTACTTAATAGCCCTCTTAATTGCAGTGTTTATTTTTCTAGAACAGCTTTACTTTCTCCCCTGCACTTAGATTTTCTAAAACCTTAGTTTTTCCGTCGATAAGATAATAGCGTTCGTGTGAGTAAGCTTAGCCAACAGTTCCCGGATCTTAATACGACACTTGTGTCCCCTTGCTACAATTCGATAGGTATACTTGCCTCATCGGGTTGCTAGTTCGGTTGCGTTTATTTTCTTCGAACCCTAGCGCGCAACAAAGGTCCAACCTTATCTCCCAGTATGAGAATTTTAAGAAAACTGATGCTGAATCAGTTGAAGCTATGTACACAAGGCTCAGCTCAATCATCAATGAGCTGAGGACTCTTGATAAAGATATTTCATTGACAGAGGTCAATGATAAGATTCTTATGTGCTTCCCTAGCACATGGGATCTGAGGATCTGGCCTATCAAGGAGGCCAGAAGCACAACAGAAATCTCAACAGAAGCCCTTCTCGGCAAGCTCAAGTCCTTTGAGCAAGTGCTGAAGTCCAGGGAAGCTGAGGCTGAAGCAAAGACCCCAACTCCTACAAGAAAAGAGCAAACCCTTGCTCTCAAAACTGCTGATGCTTCTGAAGGAAGACAGTCCAATGAGGAACTGATGGCATTATTTGCCAAAAGGTATCTCAAGATGGGAAGGAAAGAATTCAGAAAGAAGTCTTCAAAGTATGAAGATAAACCAAGGTATGATCATACTCCTTCTAAAGAAATAATTTGCTATGGTTGCAGGAAGCCTGGACATATTCTTCCAGATTGTCCAGAGGAAAAGAATAAAGAGAAAAGGAAAGACAAGGATCAGCACAGGAAGCATTCCAAGCCATCCTCCTACAAGAATAAAAAGAAGGAGAGAGGCTTTGTTGCTGAAACCTGGAGCGATTCTGATGAGGAATCTTACTCCTCAAGCTCCAGTGAGGATGAAGAAGAAAAGAAGGCAAAGGAAGTTTGCCTGATGGCAATTGATGCTTGCAGCAATCACTCAGCTGCAGAGAGTTCAGATTCTGATGAAGAAATGCCAACTGAAGATGAGGTATTGTCTTCTTACGACTTTACATCTGATGAATTTAAATCAGACTTTAAATCCTTATACTTAGATTTAATTAGTTCTGAAAAGGAAATAAAAGGGCTTAGAATTAAACTAGCTGAATCTGAATTACTTTCTAATGAAAACATTAGGTTAACATCAGAACTCACTAATTCTAGTGAAGAAATAAAATTCCTTAAGAATGAATTAGGTAAGTCCAAAAGGTTAGAAGAATCTCTGAATGGTAGAAGCCTTAAATTGCTTGAAATAACCAGCATGTCTAACACTAGGTCAGACGATAACAAATTAGGCTTAGGAGCATCTTCTAGTGAACCCCCAATCATTCTTAAAAACCAACTTTCAACTCCAGTGAATTTTATTTCATCTAGTGGAATAAAGAACACTGAGCAAGTTAATCAAGTTAATAAAGCTTTAAATAGAGCTAAGAGAAAGAAAAGAAAACAAAAATTTAAGGAAATACAAAGAGCGTCGAACGCTGCTCTACGATCCCAGGCCCAATGGTCGAACGGAGATCGACGATCGCAGGCCCAATGGTCGAACGGAGATCGACGATCTGGGCACCCATCGTCGAACGCTGATTGACGTTTTCAATATGAATTTCAAAACTTCACCCAGAACTTTAGAAACCAGAATGAAAATAGAAACCCTAGGTTCATTGACCCATCATCTGCATGGAGAATCCTACCTAGGAGATCTTACCCGTTAGGTTATCACCCTCAGCCTGCTTATTCATTTATTTCCAGTTTTTCTTATGTGAAAAACAAGGGACCCAAGGTTACCTAGGTCCACAATGTTTAATTGATTTATTTGCAGGTGAAGACCTATCCTATCACTGAAAATAAGTGGTATTTGGATAGTGGTTGCTCCAAGGATATGACAGGAAATAAAGAACATCTGTCAAGGTTCAAGGCCAAGCTTGGCCCAAAGGTAATCTTTGGAGATTCAAGCCGTGGTCAAAATAAAGGTTATGGCAGGATGACAATTGGAGCTGTAACATTCAAGAGAGTTGCTTGTGTAACTGGACTGAAGCATAATCTCATTTCAGTAAGTCAGTTATGTGATGTTGGATACCAGGTATCATTTTCTAACTCTCTTTGTTATATTACTTTAAATAATAATGTTGTATTAGTAGGTATTAGACAAGGTAACATTTATTTAGTAGATTTTAACTCAACTCACTCTGAAATCTGTTTATTTAATGAAGTAACCAATAACAATATTTTATGGCATAAAAGGCTTAGCCATGTTAACCTCAAGAATATATCTAGGTTATCTAAACACAACCTTGTTAGAGGTTTACCTTCTTGCCCCTACAAGAAGGAGAGCCTATGCAAGGCTTGTCAACTAGGCAAGCAAACCATGAATTCATTTAAATCAGTAAATAAAAGTGATTCTCCTAGAATCCTGTATTTATTACATTTGTACCTAATTGGCCCAATAAATGTACAGAGTTTAGGAGAGAAGTATTACACCCTAGTCATTGTAGATGACTTCTCTAGGTTCACTTGGGTGTTCTTTTTGAGAACTAAGGCTGATAAATTCAAAGCCCTTACAGATTTTCTATTATGTGTGCAGACTGAGTACTCTACTCATGTGGCCTTGATCAGAAGTGATCATGGTACTGAGTTTGACTCTCTTCTCATGCAAGAATTCTGTGAGAGAGAAGGTATCAAACATAGCATCTCAGCTCCTAGAACTCCCCAACAAAATGGGGTAGTTGAAAGGAAGAACAGAATCCTGATTGAAGCTGCTGGCACATTGTTGGCAGATGCTAATATGCCTCTTTCCTATTGGGCAGAAGCTGTTAGTACAGCCAACTATGTCTTGAATAGAAGTCTGATACACAAGCTTAAGTGTAAAACTCCTTATGAGTTGCTTAAAGAAGAGAAACCTAAAATAAATTATTTTAGAGTATTTGGTTGTGTAGTTTATATTCATAATAATAATAAAGAATACCTTAGAAAATTTGAAGCAAAAGCTTCAATGGGAATTTTTCTTGGATATTCCCAAGTAAGCAAAACTTATAGGGTATTTAATAAATCTTCTTCTAAAATTGAAGAGTCTGTTCATGTGTCTTTTGATGAATCTCAAATGTTTTACAAGGAGAAGGAAACTTCCCCTTCCTCTAGTTCATTACAGGTACCAGAATCTAACAAAGATGTCACTCAAGAGATTCTCCATCTTTCAACTCTTCATATCACTGAATCAGACAGTGATGAAGACCTTGTAGAAATTGTTGTTGTACCTCCAATAGTAGATCAAATTCCTCCTATGGAATTAATCCCAACTATTGCTGAAGATCACATCCCACCTCCTGATGTTGTCACACTTAGAGATCATCCTACATCTCAAGTGATGGGAGACATATCAGCTGGTGTTCAAACAAGACATCAATTAAGACAGGATGTGATGCATGCTTGTTTCCTTTCACAGATTGAGCCCCTCACCATTAAAGATGCTGAGCTAGATCCCGACTGGATCATTGCTATGCAAGAGGAACTCAATCAGTTTGAAAGATGTAAAGTATGGACTTTGGTTCCAAGACCTAAAGGCCAACTGATCATAGGCACCAAGTGGGTGTATAGAAACAAGTTGGATGCAAATGGAATCATTGTAAGGAACAAAGCTAGGCTTGTAGCTCAGGGCTACAGACAGGAGGAAGGTATAGATTATGACCAAACCTTTGCTCCTGTTACAAGGCTAGAGGCAATAAGGATCTTTTTAGCCTATGCAGCCTATATGAAGTTTAAGGTTTTTCAGATGGATGTCAAAAGTGCCTTTCTAAATGTTGAGCTAAAGGAAGAGGTATTTGTTGAACAACCACCTGGGTTTGTTTCTTCAACTCAGCCCTCACATGTATTCAAGTTGCAAAAAGCTCTTTATGGACTCAAACAAGCACCAAGAGCCTGGTATGAGACTCTAGCTAGTTTCCTGTTAGAGCACAATATTATTAGGGGAGTAGTTGATAGAACCCTTTTCGTCAAGAACCATAAGGACACAATCCTGTTAGTTCAAGTGTATGTGGATGACATTATTTTTGGTTCCACTGATCCCAAACTGTGCAAAAAGTTCTCGAACTTTATGCATTCTAAGTTTGAGATGAGTAGTATGGGTGAGCTGTCTTACTTTCTTGGTCTCCAAGTAAAGCAAGATGCTGATGGCATCTTCATCTCCCAATCCAAATATGCCAAGGAATTGGTAAAGAAGTTTGGGATGGCTAATGCTTCAGCAATGCATACACCTATAGCTACTAATGTAGTTATTGATTCTGATGATCAGGGAAAGCCTGTTGATCAAAAGAATTATAGGGCCATTGTTGGTTCCCTATTGTATTTAACTGCAAGTTGGCTAGATATAATATTTTCTACATGCCTTTGTGCTAGATTCCAGGTCAACCCCAAGGAATCTCATCTGATTCTTCTCAAGAGAATCTTGAGATACCTGAAGGGATGTCCAAATCAGGGACTTTGGTATCCAGCTGAGTCAGAATTTGAATTAATTGGATATTCTGATTCTGATTATGCTGGTTGTCGAGTTGACAGGAAAAGTACCTCAGGAACTTATCAGTTCCTGGAAGAGAGATTGGTCTCTTGGTTCTGTAAGAAGCAGGCTTCTGTCTCAACTTCAACTGCAGAGGCTGAATATATAGCTGCTGCTAGTTGTTGTTCACAGATCCTGTGGATACAAAACCAACTTTTGGATTATGGGTACTCACACAAGAACACAAAAATCATGTGTGATAGTACCAGTGCTATCTCTATTGCACAAAATCCAGTGCACCACTCTAGAACGAAACACATTGAGATCCGTCACCATTTCCTGAGAGATTGTGTGGAAAAGAACAAGATCAGCCTTGAGTTCATATCCACAGACCTTCAGAGAGGTGATATATTCACCAAGCCCTTAGATGAACAGAAGCATCTGTTCTTTTTGGTTCAACTAGGCATGATTAATGGAAGAGACTAAGTGTGACGTCTGCCTTGTTGAAACCTGTTTGAAGATCGTCGAACGACGCTCGAAGATAGTCGATCAGATCAAGCCTATCGTCGACCTATGGTTGAAGATAGCTTATCTTCTTGAAGATCGTCGACCGGCGTTCGAAGATAGTCGAACAGGTCGAGCCTATCGTCGATCTATGGTTGACGATAACTTGCTGTTTGTGAAGACAGAAATAGTCGAACGATTGATCACTACTCTGCTTCAGGACCGATCGTCAAACGACCGTTCGACCATCGTCTCCAATATCTTTTAAATAGATCGACGATCATTGTTTTAATATAAAGCCGATGGTCGACCTAGGTTAAGAGATAGTTGCTTTTATCGTCGACGGAGAGCGTCTTTTCGCATTCCGTCTTCCCGCTTGCTCTTTGTCTTGCGATTTCTGCCGCTTCGTCCTCGCCGTCTCCCCCTCGTATTCTCCAGCCCTTTGAATGGCGATTTCTCCAGCTCTCTTGACAGCAGTGAAGTTCGATGCAGGATTCAGTGTAGATTTCGACTCCTTCAGCTGCTGCGAATCCGGAATTGTGGAAATTCTTAATCTGTGCAAAGATCAAGGGTTAGAGAAGCTCATGTCCTCCAGGATAAAGATAAATATTCAAGAGATCAATGAATGGACATTTACTTCGTCCTCAAATGTTGATTCTATGACCGGAACTATTGGCGGAGAAGAGGTAACATTGACTCCCGCTATTTTAATTGAAATATTTAGATTGATAAATGGGGAAGAAGAGTTTGAGCAAGATACCCCAGAGTTTGGGAGAATGCTGACAGAGCTGGGACATGCCGAAGGCATTCCCTCTAAGCTGCTTAAAGTAAATTTTCCGTTTAAGATTAAGTTTCTTGCTGAAATAGTCGGAAAAGTGCTACTAGGAAAGCACTCTGCCAACGACAATATTACAAGGCAGCAGTTTGCACAAATGTGTGCAATTGTGAATAAGAAACAGATTAATTGGGCAGGTGTTCTGTTTGATTTGATCAGGAAAAAGAATAGCAAGAAAGAAGTTACCCTGGGTAGGGTAGTTGGGATTTTTCTGAAGGAGAAATATCCCCATCTGTTAGTTTTAGCTGCTACCTCCATAAACGCCAGCATGAAGATGGATCCATCCCTGTTCGCCAAGTGGAAAAGAACTTTTCTGAAGCCCGCTCCCGCAGGGGTTGCTCCAGCTACATCTGAGAGCACCAGGACTACCTCAGTCACTCCTCCCCTACAAGCAGCTGGCTCAGCAAATCCATCCCTTCCATCTTCTTCATCTGCATTACCGTCTACTTCAGTTGAAGTTCCATCAATTTCAATTGAAGTACGACCTTCTGCTTCTCACCTTGCATCTCCTCTTGCATCTCCTCTCCTGTCTCATCTTGCTGGGATCTCTCAACCCAGTTTTTATTTATTGGTTTCTGAGATTTCTACTCCTCTTCATTCTCCAATTCCTTCTTCTGATCACATTGATCACCCTGCATCCACTCATCCATCTCCAGCTCACTCTCCATCTCCAGTTCATTCTCCAGTTCATCATGAATACACCATTTCTGCTGATCATCCATCCTCTGAGATTCCCCCTTCATCATCATCCTTTGAAATCACTCCAGCATTTATCTCTAACATTTTGGAGTTAATTACCCCCTCAATCAAAATCATGATTGAAGAGGCGATTGCTCCCCTTGCTTCCTCTATCTCCTCTCTGACTGCTGCGATCCGGGCACTCTCAAAGTTTGCTGAGCCCTCTTCCTCTAGGGGCCTGGTTTCAGTATCTACTGAAATCAGGCACGGGGAGATGCTTAATGAAGATGTCTTTGAGCAGCCTTTGGCCTCCCCTCTAGCAGATCCTCCTACAGTGGTAGAGAAAGAAATAGAAGATTCAGCTCCTCCTCCTCTATCTGAAAAAGAAATTTCTGATGCATTATTGAAGTCTGAATTTATTGTCAAAGCTTAATTAGAAGAATGTTCTACTCCCCTGGTCGCCCTGTACCTAGAAGGAGTTATCACTTCCTTTCTAGATGAATTATGGGAGTTAGGACACGCAAAGGTCAATTCTGAAGGTATCCCTTTCACTTACTTTTTAGACTTGATAACTGATATGCTTGTATGGGAATAACTAGAAGGGATGATTAGATGTCATTTAGAAAAATTTTATTCATAATACTACAGATAAAATGGAGGAGTTTTAGATGTTCAAGAGCCTGATCACCTACCAGCTACAAAAGCTCAATCTGAACAAGAACCAGTTGCTCAAGTTTCTGAGGCTGCTCAGCCAGCTCAGCTAGAAGTGCAAGAAGAACTGGTCACCATGACAGTTTCAGATCATCAAGAAAAGGCTGCAGATGCTCAAATCGAAAAGTCTACTGTTTGGGATGCTTCCCCGGGTTTGGATTTAGATGCTCTCCTGGCATAGGATGCCATGGAAGAAGAATTAGAAAAAGCTGCTCTAAAGGAAAAGGAAAGAGCTATGCAAGATGCAATTGATCCATGTGATCTGCCCATTTCTTCTAATTCTGAGGATGAAATTGATTCTGATGAGTCTGATGAGTCAAAAAGAAAAAGAATTGCTAAAAAGAAAAGGAAAGCTGTAGCTCCTCCTCCTCCTAATCCAGATAATGATACTCCTTATTATATCCTGAAAGGAATTGATCCTAAATCAAAAGATTTCCAGTACTGGATGGCTTTCTCTAAGAATCAGCAGAAGCAAAGGAAGAAGTCAAATAGGTATGACAGTCCTATTTCAAGATGGACTCCTAGAGGTCCTCCTCCTCCACCTCCCAGTGCAGGAGCCTCAGGAAACTTATCTACAAACCCTGCTGCTCAGTCTGAAAGGTTCAAGCCATCTCAGTCAGCTCAAAGGAGAAGTTCACAAGGACATCAAGGTAAAACTCAAACTGGCTATCAAAGGCTTGATGCTGTTAAGGAACAAGTAAAGGAGGTGGTGTATCAAAGACCAACATTTTCTCCTCCTCATTCTAAAGAACAAAAAAGCTCAACCTCTCCTAAGCCAGATCATTCTATGAAGGCTGTTTCAAAAGGTAAGCGAATTATTTTATCTGAAAATTCTAGCAAGATATTTGCTAAGTTTGCTCCTCCTTCTTATCTAGTTATTCAGGATAAAGGACCAGTTGATACATCTTCTGAGAATGTTTATGAAAGCCCAGAGCTTGATCCTAATTTTAGGATGGCTCGTTTTCTTGAACTTGTTGGAGCAGCTCAAATTAAGAAAGCAAAAGTAGAAGGAAAAGACACTGCAGGATTGACCACAATGTCAAAATTCAGAATGATGGAGCTCGATAAATTCCAGGTTAGACCTGAGATATTTGATCCTTCAAAGTACATGGAAAAGCATCCTGAGGCAGTTGTCCCAAGAGCGACAGAATTGAAAATCATTGGAGAACAAGAACTGAAGTTGTCGGGAAAAGAAGCTCTAGATCCCTCTAGAAAGATTACTTTTGTTTCTAGCTCTTCTTATCCTAAACCTAACTCTGAAGCATCTTAAAATTTCATTGATTGACAGTTAATTGTTTATCTGTTTGATTGATGTTATCTGCTTAGTTATTTCTCTTCAAGCACTTTATTTATTTTTCTGTAATTAGTTTTGTATGTTTTAATTGTTGAGAGACTTAACTCAAATAGGGGGAGATTGTTGGTACCCTAGGTTTTGATTTGAGTTCAGTCTTCTCTTTTAGTCTCTTGACCCAAGATTTATCTATGGTCAAAGGTTTGTTGCTCTAGTTTTAGACGTGTCACTTTTCCAGATGTAAATTCGGTTAGGTTGTTTTTCGTTCGACTATGGTCGAACGCCGCTCGACTATCGTCTATCGGCTGATCGACGATCGTCTATCAGTTGGTCGACGTTCTGTCTGTGTTAATAGTTCGACTATCTTTTTTTATAGGTTGACTATCTGTTGTGTTTGATAGTTCGACTATCTGCTTGGAAATTTCAACAATCTGATAGTTCAACTATCTATTTGATAGGTCGACTATCTGTCCGCTTTGATAGTTCGACTATCTGTTTGATAGGTCGACTATCTGCTTTCTGTGATAGCTCGACTATCTGTTTGATATGTCGACTATCTATTTTCTTTGATAGTTCGACTATCTTCTTGGATAGTTCAACTATCTGATAGTTCGACTATCTGTTGATAGGTCGACTATCTGTTTGCTTTGATAATTCGACTATCTGTTGATAGGTCGACTATCTCCGTTGCTTTGATAGTTCGACTATCTGTTGATAGGTCGACTATCTGCGTTGCTTGATAGTTCGACTATCTGCTTGGATAGTTCAACTATCTGATAGTTCGACTATCTGTTGATAGGTCGACTATCTGTTTTGTTTGATAGCTCGACTATCTGTTGATAGATCGACTATCTATTTTCTGTGATAGTTCAACTATCTGTTGATAGGTCGACTATCTGTTTTCCTTTGATAGGTCGACTATCTGTTTGATAGGTCGACTATCTGTTTTGTTTGGTAGTTCGGCTATCTGTCCTGATAGATCGACTATCTGATAGCTCGACTATCTGACCTGATAGTTCGACTATCTGCTGAGGTAGTTCGACTATCTTCTTTGATAGTTCGATTATCTGGATCGTTCGACTATCTGTCTGATAGGTCGACGATCTCTGTGCTTAGGTCGACGATCTCCGAGGGTCGTTCGACGTTTTGCTGTATGTCTTGAGTAGTTTTGTCGTCTTCTATGATGTGATTAATTTCATATTTATTTTGGCATATTTTATAAAAGATTATTTGAATAAATTGTGATATTATTTCCATGCAATATCTGTTCCATTCCTTATGCATGAGCTAATCTTTTTCTGACAAAGTTGTTTGTCTTATTAGCTGAGATATGATTTCTGCTTTATCTGCCAGGCTGTCCTTTATAGCCGTTAGACTCAGAAAGTCTTCTTTGCCGGTAAAGAGTCTCTTCTGATGTGACTTTCTCTTGTATTATTTCATCAGAGTTATTTGCAGCTTCTTAGAAAGCTTTATCCTCTTATAGGATATCTGTCTGTAGTATTTTGTTTTGCTTTATGCTTTTTACAGCACAGCTTGCAGAGTTCAGTAGAAGACAAGATTCAAACTCTAGTAAGAGCCGTTGCTGCTGCTGCTATATAAAGAATTCCTTGAAGAAATAAAAAAAGTTAGTTCACATAGCCAAAAACCAGTTCATTCAGGAAAAAGGAGTTCAAAAGCTAACAGCTGCATTCAAGCTTAGAACTTACAGTTTTCAACTGCTCTCAGTTCATTCACATCTAACTGAGAAGATGTTTTAGCTCTTCACTCTTCTTCAACCTGAGTTCTCCTGCCTCCAGGAAGATCTTCACTCAGAGCTTTTTGAAGAAGAAGAAGAAGAAGATGGCTGCCTGATGAAGAAATTTTATTTCATATTATTTATCTTCTTGTAGCTTTTTCCTTCAGATTTTCTGAAGTGTTTCTGCACTAAAGCAAGACTTCACCTGGACATTCTTTTAGCCAGGGGGAGCCTTGATTCTTTAAGAGCTTTCTAGCTCAGTGCAAGTTCTTGTGCTTCTCTATTCTATTATAAAATAGATAAGACATTTTAACCTCCTTTCCCCCTCCTGTAAAGGGTTATTACTCCCTTCAAAAGTATCCCTTAGTGGCAGGGCACCTGATCAAAAACTTGTGTTGGTTTTTAGACACCTGATCAAAAGTCTAAAGGGTTTCTGGATCTACCTGAAGCAGATCTTGTTGGTGGCAGGGCACCTGATCAAAAACCTGAGTGGATTACTACCTTATTGGTAGAAGAGTGGACGTACCCAAGTTATTTGGGGAACCACTATAAATTCCTTGTGTCGTCTGGATTGTTTAATTAATTCTCTGTGCTGATTGGCTGTGATTAGATTTTAACTAGGATTGCTAGTTGCTGTTTAGGATTCCAAGCCTTAACTGTAATTACAGTTGGCTGCCCTTTGTGCACATCACTTGTGTTAGGCTTTAGGGTTTAATCTCAAATATCTATAACCTTCATTCCGCAATTAACTCCAAGGGATTTGAGTAGACAGTCAACTTTGCTAGTGCAATTTTTGATTACTCTATTCACCCCCCCCACTCTAGAGTAGTATCTATCCCTTTTCTTTCACACTGCTATAACATTTACAAATCTCAGTGCAGTGCCACCTCCAGACTACAATGATGCATATAAGAAAGCAAAAGTAGCTGATGCTAAAGCAATGAATATTATGGCTCAGACTATGTCTGATGAAACCTTCCAGAAAGTGGCTGATTGCACTTCTGCAAAAGCCATGTGAGACTCACTGAACCAGATTGTAGTTGGTTCTGCTGATGAGAGGAAGGACAAAAGGTCCAACCTTATATTCCAATATGAAAACTTCAAGAAGACTGAAGATGAATCAGTTGAAGGAATGTACACAAGGCACAGCTCAATCATCAATGAGCTGAGAACCCTTGATAAGGAGATAACATTGACAGAGGTCAATAATAAGATATTGATGTGCTTCCCCAGCACATGGGATCTTAGGATCTTGCCCATCAAGGAGGCCAAAAGTACAACTGAAATCTAAACTGAAGCCCTCCTTGGCAAGCTCAAATCTTTTGAGCAAGTGATGAAGTCCAGGGAAGCTTAGGATGAAGCTAAGACTCCCACTCCAACAAGGAAAGAGCAAACTTTTGGTCTCAAATCTGCGGATGCTTCTGAAGGAAGCCAATCTAATGAGGAGCTAATGGCACTCTTTGCCAAAATGTTTCTCAAGATGGGCAGAAAGGACTTCTGAAAGAAGTCTTCAAGATATGAAGATAAACCAAGGTATGACAGATCTCCTGCTAACGAAATTATCTGTTATGGTTGCAAGAAATCTAGACACATTCTACCAGAGTGTCCAGAGGAAAAGAACAAAGAAAAGAGAAAAGAAAAAGAACATCACAAGAAGCACTCCAAGTCCTCCTCCAAAAAAAATAAGAAGAAGGAGAAAGGATTTGTTGCTGAAACCTGGAGTGATTCAGATGAGGAATCTTCCTCCTCAAGCTCCAGTGAAGATGAGGAAGAGAAGAAGGCAAAGGAAATTTGCCTTATGGCAATTGATGCCTGCAGCAACCACTTAGCTACAGAGTGTTCTGATGATGATGAAGAAATGCGTACAGAAGATCAGGTATTATCTTCTTATGATTTTTCTTCTACTGAATTTAAATATGAATTTAAATCCCTTTGTTTAGATTTAGTTAGTTAAGAAAAAGAAATTAAGGAGCTTAGAAATAGGATAGCAGAATCAGAAATCCTCTCCATTGAAAATGCTAGGTTAGAAGCAGAACTCACTAAGTCCAGTGAAGAAATAAAATTTTTAAAAATGAACTAGCTAAGTCAAAAAGATTAGAAGAATCCCTAAATGGTAGAAGCCTTAAGCTGCTAGAAATCACTAGCATGACAAACACTAGGTCAGGCAATAATAAGCTAGGCTTAGGAGCCTCATCAAGTGAACCCCCATTGGTTCTTAAAAATCATCTTTCAACTCCAGTAAACTTTATTTCAGCTGATGGAATAAAGAATACTGAGCAAGTAAATCTAGTTAACAAAGCCTTAAATAAATCTAAGAGAGAAAAGAGAAAGAAAAAACTTAAGGAACTACAAAAAGCGTCGAACGCTGCTCGACGATCGAAGGCTCAATGGTCGAACGATGCTCGATGATCTGAGCATTGATCGTCAAATGATGATCGATGATCTCAATATGATTTTCAAGATAACAACCTAAACTATAGAAATCCTAATGTAAATAGAAACCCTAGGTTTGTTGACCCATCAACTGCATGGAGTATCCCACCTAGGAGATCTTACCCTTTAGGATATAAACCCCAACCTGCTTATTCTTTTATTTCAAGTTTTCATTATGTGAAGAATAATTGACCCAAGGTTGTCTGGGTCCACAATGTCTAACTGTATAATTTGTAGGTGAAGACCTTTCCAATTACTAAAGATAAATGGTATTTGGATAGTGGCTGTTCCAAACACATGACAGGAAACAAAGAAAATCTGTCAAGATACAAGGCCAAGCTTGGACCAAAGGTGATCTTTGGAGATTCCAGCTGTGGTCAAACTGAAGGATATGGTAGGACTACCATTGGACCAGTAACTTTCAAAAGGGTTGCATATGTAACTGGACTGAAGCACAACCTTATCTCAGTAAGCCAGTTATGTGATGCCGGATATCAGGTATCTTTCACTAACACTCTCTGTAATATTACTTTAAATAGTAATGTTGTGTTAGTAGGTATTAGACAGGGTAATGTTTATTTAGTAGATTTTAATTCAACCCAATCTGAAATCTGCCTGTTTAATGAAGTAATAAATAATAACACCTTATGGAATAGGAGGCTTAGCCATGTTAAACTCAAGAACATATCTAGGTTATCTAAATACAACCTTGTTAAAGGTTTACCTTCTTGCCCCTACAAGAAGGAGAGCCTATGCAAGGCTTGTCAATTAGGCAAGCAAACAAAAAACTCCTTTAAATCTGTAAATAAAAGTGATTCACCTAGAATCCTGTATTTATTACATTTGGACCTTTTTAGCCCAATAAATGTACAGCGTCTAGGAGGGAAGTATTACACTTTAGTGATTGTAGACGACTTCTCTAGGTTCACTTGGGTGTTCTTCTTGATAACTAAGGCTGATAACTTCAAAGTTATTACAGACTTTCTGCTATGTGTGCAGACTGAGTATTCTACTCATGTGGCCTTGATCATAAGTGATAATGGTACTGAGTTTGAGTCTCTTCTCATGCAAGAATTCTGTGAGAAAGAAGGTATCAAACATAGCTTCTCTACTCCTAGAACTCACCAACAAAATGGGGTAGTGGAAAGGAAGAATATAACCCTGATTGAAGCTGCTGGAACATTATTGGCAGATGCTAACATGCCTCTCTCTTATTGGGCAGAAGATGTTAGCACAGCTAATTATGTCTTGAACAGATATCTTATACACAAGCTTAAGAGTAAAACTCCTTATGAGTTGCTTAAAGGAAAGAAACCTAAAATTAATTATTTTAGAGTCTTTGGTTATGTAGTGTATATTCATAATAACAACAAAGAATGTCTTAGAAAGTTTGAAGCAAAAGCTTTAATGGGAATTTTTCTTGGATATTCCCAAGTAAGCAAAGCTTATAGGGTCTTTAATAAATAAACATATAAAATAGAGGATTCTGTGCATGTTTCTTTTGATGAGTCAAAGATGTTTTATAAGGAGAAGGAAACTTCTCCTTCCTCAAGCTCATTACAGGTACCAGATTTATGCAAAGATGTCACTCAAGAGATTCTACATCTATCAACTCTTCATATCACTGATTCAGACAGTGATGAAGACACTGTGGAAGCAGTTGTTGTACCCCCAACAGTTGATCCTATTCCTCAGGAGGAATTAATCCCAATTGTTGCTGAAGATCACATCCCACCTGCTGATCTTGTCACACTTAGAGATCATCCTACATCTCAAGTGATTGGTGACATATCAACTGGTGTGCAAACAAGACATCAATTAAGACAAGATGTGATGCATGCTTGTTTCCTTTCATAGATTAAGCCTCTCACCTTAAAAGATGATGAGCTAGATCCCCACTGGATCATTATTATGCAAGAGGATCTTAATAAATTTGAAAGATGTAAAGTATGGACTTTGGTTCCAAGACCTAAAGGCCAACTGATCATAGGCACCAAGTGGGTGTTTAGAAACAAGTTGGATGCAAATGGAATTATTGTAAGGAACAAAGCTAGGCTTGTAGCTCAGGGCTATAGACAAGAGGAAGGTATAGACTATGACCAAACCTTTGCTCCTGTTGCAAGGCTAGAGGCAATAAGGATCTTTCTAGCCAATGCAGCCTATATGAAGTTTAAGGTCTTTTAGATGGATGTCAAGAGTGCATTCCTAAATGGTGAGCAAAAGGAAGAGGTGTTTGTTGAACAACCTCCTGGGTTTGTCTCTTCAACTCAACCCTCATTTGTTTACAAGTTGCAAAAAGCTCTTTATGGACTTAAACAAGCACCCAGAGCCTGGTATGAGACTCTAGCTAGTTTCCTGTTAGATCACAACTTTGTTAGGGGAGTAGTTGATAGAACCCTTTTCATTAAGCACCACAAGGACACCATCCTGTTAGTTCAAGTTTATGTGGATGATATTATTTTTTGCTCCACTGATCCCAAACTGTGCAAAAATTTCTCTGACTTGATGCACTTTAAGTTTGAGATGAGTAGTATGGGTGAGCTGTCTTACTTTCTTGGTCTCCAAGTAAAGCAAGATGCTGATGGCATCTTCATCTCCCAATCCAGATATGCCAAGGAATTTGTAAAGAAGTTTGGGATGGCTTATGCTTCAGCAATGCATACACCTATGACAACTAATGTAGTTATAGATTCTAATGATCAGGGTAAGCCAGTTGATCAGAAAAGTTATAGGGCCATTGTTGGTTCCCTATTGTATTTAACTGCAAGTAGACTAGATATAATGTTTGCTGCATATCTATGTGCAATATTCCAGGTCAACCCCAAGGAATCTCATTTGATTCTTATCAAGAGAATTTTGAGATACCTGAATGGATGTCCAAATTTAGGATTGTGGTACCCAGTTGAATCAGAATTTGAGTTAATTGGATACTCTGATTCTGATTATGCTGGTTGTAGAGTTGACAGGAAAAGTACCTCAGGAACTTGTCAGTTCCTGGGAGAGAGATTGGTCTCTTTATTCTGTAAAAAACAGGCTTCTGTCTCAAATTCAACTACAGAGGCTGAATATATAGCAGCTGCTAGTTGTTGTTCACAGATCTTGTGGATTCAAAACCAGCTTTTGGATTATGGGTACACACACAAGAACACCAAAATCATGTGTGACAGTACCAATGCTATCTCCATTGCACAAAATCCTGTGCACCACTCTAGAACCAAGCACATTGAGATTAGACACCATTTCCAGAGAGATTGTGTGGAAAAGAACAAGATCAGCCTTGAGTTCATATCCACTGACCTTCAGAGAGGTGATATTTTCACCAAGCCCTTAGATGAATAGAAGCATATGTTCTTTTTGGTTCAACTAGGCATGATTAATGGAAAAGACTAAGTGTGACTTCTGCCTTTGTTGAAATCTGTTTGAAGATCGTCGAACGGCATTCGACGATAGTCGAACAGGTTGAGCCTATCGTCGACTTATGGGTGACAACGGCTTATTTGTTTGTGAAGACAAAAATAGTCAAACGATTGATCGACTACTCTGCTTCAGGAAACGATCGTCGAATGACCGTTCGACTATCGTCTCCAGGATCTGTTAACATAGATCGACGATTGTTGTTTTAATATAAAACCGATGGTCGACCTAGGTTAAGAGATCGTCTATTTTAATAGTCGACAGAGCTTGTCTTTTCGTATTCCGTCTTTTTGCTTGATCTCTGCCCCGCGCCTTCTGCCATTTCGTCTTCGTCGTCCTCTCCAACCAAATCAATGGTGGTTGCTCCAGCTCTCCTGGCAGCGATGAAGTTTGACACCGGTTTCAGCGTGGATTTTGACTCGTTAAGCGCTTGCGATGCGGAGATCATAGAGATGCTCCAGCTCTGCAAGGATCAAGGTTTGGAAAAGCTGATGTAAATAAGGATCAAGATCAACATCCCAGAGATCAAAGAGTGGGTTTACTCTTCGTCTTCCAGCAACGAATCCATGACCGGGACAATAGGCAGCGAAGAGGTAATCCTGATTCCTGCCATTCTGACTGAATTTTTTGGATTATTGAATAGACAAGATGAATATGACCAAGATATTCAAGAGTATGGAAGAATGCTCGTAGAGCTAGGACATGCTGAGGGCATTCCTACAAAGTTGCTGAAAGTGAACTTCCCGTTGAGAATAAAGTTCTTAGCTTAACTTGTTGGAAAAGTGCTGTTAGGTAAGCACTCGGCTCATGACAATATAACCATGCAGCAGTTTTCCTTGATGAGCGCGATTATCAATAAGAAAGAGATAGATTGGGAAGGGATATTGTTTGATTTGATAAGAAAGAAGAAAAGCAAGAAGGAAGTAACCCTTGGATGGGTAATAGGAATATTTCTGAAAGAAAAATATCCTCAACTGTTGGGAACAGTTGCAACTTCCATCAATGCCAGCAAGAAAATGGATCCCAACTTATTTGTTAAGTGGAAAAGGAGCATTCAGAAGCCTTCACCAGCTGGGGTAGCTCCTGTTTTATCTGAGATCACAAGGACTGTATCAGTCACTCCCCACCTACATGAAGAAGTCTCCTCCATTCCTCCCATTACCTCTACTTCTGCATTACCATCTACATCCACTGTCTCTCTTCTACTTGATTACTCCACTATTCGCCTTGCATCACCACCAGCATCTCCACTCCCTTCACATCTTGCTAGGATTTCTCATCCTAGTTTTTATATGTTGGTTTCTGAGAATCTACCCACTCCACCTCAGTCACCAATTTCTCATTCAGATCATATTAATCTTCCTGCATCCATACATCTATCACCAGTTCATAACATATCTCATCAGAACACCACCATCCCTGATGATCTTCCATCTACTATGATTCCCCCTTCCACATCTTTTGAAATAACCCCAGCTTTCATTACAAACATCCTGGAGATAATTACTCCTTCAATCAAAATCATGATTGAAGAAGCAATTACCCCTCTTATTTCTACCATCTCTTCCCTATCATCCACAATCATAGCTCTCTCTAAGTCTGCTGAGCCCTCTTCAGTTAGGGGCATAACTTCAGTATCTACTAAAATCAGGCAGGGGGAGATGTTCGAGGAGGATGTCTCAGGACTGCCCCTTGTTACTCTTCCAGCAGATCCCCAAGCTGAAATTCAAAAAGAAACAACAGTTCCAGTTGACATTACAACATCATCTGCAGAACCAACACCAGTTCAGAGGCCATCTGATATCATAATTGAAGCAGAATTTGCCTTCAAAGTGTGCCTTGAAGAAGCCTCCACTCCCTTAATTGCTCTATTCCTAGAAGGAGTCATTACCTCCTATCTAGATTACTTGTGGGAGTTCGAAAATTCTGAAGAAAATCCTGAAGGTAATTCATTTACTCAATTCCTTGACATGATAACTGACATGATAGCCTGTGAATACCTGGAAGGGATGTTTCGATACCATTTAGAACACCTTTGTGTCCCTTTGGTTTCAAATCTAGTTCAAGAAGTTCAAGTTGCTCAACAACCAGCTCCAGAACCAGCTCAAGAACCTGTTGTTCAAGATCCTGTATCTACTCCTCAAGCTCAAATAGCTGTGCATGATGATCAAGAGAAAGTTTCAGATGTACAAGAAGAAAAATCAACAGTCTGGGATGACTCCCCAGGACTAGAATTGGATACTCTTCTGGCACAGGATGCCTTAGAAGAAGAGAAAGAGAAAGCTGCATTAAAAGCCAAAGAACAAGCTGAGCAAGAGCCTTTTGATCCATATGATCAACCTCTATCATCTCATTCCGATGATGAGGAGGATTCTGATGAATTAGAAGGTTTTAAGAAGAAGAAAGCAGCAAAAAGGAAAAGGAAAGCTGCTGCTCCTCCTCCTCCTAATCCTGATCATGATGTTCCCTATTACATACTGAAAGGGATAGATCCCATGTCTAAAGAATATTAACATTGGATGGGACTATCCAGAAACCAACAAAATCAAAAAAAGAAAAGCAAAAGGTATGACAGTCCAGCTCCAAAGTGGAATCCCAGAGGCCCTTCCCCTCCACCTCCTAGTGCAGGAGCATCTGGAAAAATTTCTGCCAATCCATCATCCCCTTCTGCTCGATTCACTCCGTCTCAAGCACATCAAAGAAGAAGCAATCCAGGATATCAAAGCAGATCTCAATCTGGACATCAAAGACAAGATGCTGATACAAAAGAGCAAGTGAAGGAGGTAGTATATCAAAAGCCAACCTTTTCTCCTCCTCCTTCACCTAAGAGAAAAGCATCCTCTCATGAAGAAAGCAAAAGCATACCATCCAAAAAGCCAGCTCAAATAAAGAAAACTGATTCAAAAGGAAAAAGGATTATTGACTCTGAAAAATCAAGTAAAAAATATGCAGAGTTTGCTCCTCCTCCTTCTCTTATTATTCAAGAAAATAAAGAGCCAGCTGCAAGTATGCTAGAACTCTCTACAAAATTTAGAATTGTAAAACCTCTAGATCCAACTGGTGAAAATGAATATGAAATCCAAGAGCTTAATCCTGATTACAGGATGGCAAGATTTCTTGAACTAGTTGGATCAGCTCAAATCAGACAGGCCAAAGCTGAAGGAAAAGATATTACAGGCTTAACTAATATGTCTAAATTCAAAAAGAAGGAGCTAGATAAATTCCAGGTGAGACCTGAGGTTTTTGATCCTTCAAAATATATGGAAAAACACCCAGAAGCAGTAGTGCCAAGAGCAGGAGAATCTAAAATCATTGGAGAACATGATTTAAAGATATCAAAGAAGGAAGCTCTTGATCCTTTCAGAAAAATTTCTTTTCTTCCTGGTTCTTCTGTATCTAAACCAGATTCTGATGCTGCTTAAGTTTTATTTATTGTCAGATTGTTTTTACTGTTTGTTTAATGCAATTTGATGCTTAGATGTTTCTTTTCCTGAGTTATATTTTTTTTTCCTGTAGTTTTGTTTTGAGAGACTTAACCCAAATAGGGGGAGATTGTTGGTACCCTAGTTTGGATTTGAGTTTAGTCTTCTCAATTAGTTTCTTGACCCAAGATTTATCTTTGGTCAAAGGTTAGTTGTTTGGTTAGATTGCTTTAGTTGTAGAGTTGTCACTTTTCCAAATGAAGATTTTGTTAAGTTGTTTTTAGTTCGACTATGGTCGAACGCCGCTCGACTATCGTCTATCAACTGTTCGACGATTGTCTATCAGTTGGTCGACTATCGTCAGTCAGCAAATCGTCTATCTCTGAATTACTTCAACTCTTGTAAGCTCGACGATCTGTGGTATCTGCCTCGTCGATCGTCGAACCCCACTCGACTTCTTTTGACCAGACAGATTTTTTTATAGTTCGACTATCTGGCTTGATAGTTCAACTATCTGATAGCTCGACTATCTGTTTGATAGTTCGAATATCTGTTTTGTTTGATAGTTCGACTATCTGCCTTTATAGTTCAACTATCTGATAGCTCGACTATCTGCTCTGATAGTTCGACTATCTGTTCTGTTTTGGTAGTTCGACTATCTGCTCTGATAGTTCGAATATCTGTTCTGTGTTGATTGTTCGACCATCTGTTTGATGGATCGACTATCTCTTTGATAGCTCGACTATCTACTTTGATAGTTCGACTATCTGTGTTATTCGACTATCTGTTCTGATAGGTCGACGATCTCTGTGGTTCGGTCGACGATCTCCGAGGGTTGTTCGATGTTCTTCTGTCTGCCTTTAGTAATTTTGTACTTCTTCTATTCTATGAATTATTTCCTATTTATTTGGCATTTTATTAAAGATTTTTTCATTGATTTTGTGCATACATCTCAAGGCAATCTTTGCCCCATCCTTTGTGCATAAGTAAAGCTTTATCTGACAAAGTTTTTTGTCTTATTAGTTGAAATATCTTTTTGCTTTATCTGTCATGCTGTCCTTTATAGCCGTTAGACACAAAAGTCTTCTCTGGCCATAAAGAGTTTAGTCTGATGTGACTTTCTTTAGTACTCCTTTTAGCAGATTGGATTTGCAGCTTCTTAGAAAGCGTTATCCCATTATAACATGTCTGTCTGCGAGATATGTTTTGTTTTGGGCTATTTGCAGCCCAGATTGCAGATCTAAGAAGAAGACAAAATTCAAACAAAGATTAGAGCCATTGCAAAGGCGAATATTTAAAGAGCTTCTTTTGAAAGAAGTTTTCAATGAGAAGATATAGATATACAGAATACAGAAGAGAGATACACACAGACATTTTCATACAGATTCAAAACAAGAGATACAGCTCTAAGAGATTGTTACATTCAACTGAGAAGATCAACCTTCTTCAACTCTCTCTTCTTCAATCCTGAGTTCATCCTGCTGCAGGGAACATTCACTCAGAGTCTCAAGAAGAAGAAGAAGGAAGAAAAGCTGTTGAGGAAGAACATCCATTACAAATCAAGAGTCTTCTTCAAGCTGCTCCTTCAAGAACTTCAAGACAGCTCTCTGTCAAGAGTTCAGAAGAGAACCTTCACCCTGAAGCAAGACTTCTTCCTGGATATCACTAAGCTAGGGGGAGCCTTGATTCTTTAGAGCTTTCTAGCTCTGTGCAATCCACTTGTTTCTCTAATATTGTTTTAACAATAGAGAAGACCCTCTAACCCTCTCTAAACCTCCTATATAAAGGGTTTTTACTCCCTTCAAAATTGAACCTTGGTGGCAGGGCACCTGATCAAAAACCTGTGTTAGATTTTGAGCTCTTGATCAAAAGCTCAAAGGGTCTACTTGATCTACCGTAAGCAGATAAGTTGGTGGTAGGGCATGTGAACAAAAACCTTTAGTGGTTTCCTACCAGGGTGGTAGAAGAGTGGACGTACCTATTTAGAGGGAACAACTATAAACATCGTGTGTCGTCTGTGTTACTTAATTTTATTATTACACTGTGGCTGTGATTAGAAATAACTAGGATTGCTAGTTGCTGTGATAGGACCAAAGCTCAACTATAATTACAGTTAGCTTTATCTTGTGTACTTCACTTTGTGTTAGGCTCTAGGGTTTCAAATATCTATAAACTCATTCCGTAAATTAACTCTAAGGGAGTTGAGTAGGGTGTACTAATTTTTGAATACTCTATTCACCCCCCCCCTATAGAGTTGTATCTATCCTCAATTTCACTTACCTAACTGACATGCCCTGTAAAGTCCTTCCTTCTTGTAAGATCCAGAAGGTTTTCCTCTGACAAGGTTGTCCTTGGACAATTTAGCAATATTTATATGTTTACATGCCCTAATCTTTTATGCTAAAGTTCATTTGATTTACTTATCTAATTAAACAAACATATTTCTATTTTAGAAGAATTAAAATTGACTAAATAAATTTTACCTTATCTAACCCCATATAAAACAATCGTGTTTACATTAGATATAATAAAGCATAACGACTTATAAAATGTTACCTGTTAACCTTCATCACATAGTTGACTGATGCTGATGAGGTTAAGCTTAATACCTCTCACATAAGCTACCTTTCTGAAGGTAACTACCCCAACTTTTATATTCTAATATCCCTCTATCTGGCCACAGTTGGAATCTCCAAATATGACTTTTGGTCCAAGCTTTGCTTTGATGTTTCTTAGATTAGCTTTTCTTTGTGTCATGTGTTTAGAGGACCCGCTATCCAAATACCACTATTCCTCTGTAGTAGGATAGTTCTTTTCCTGTATTAAAAACAAGTTAGGTGTTCTTGACCCAGATTACCTTGTGTCCTAGTTTTCTGTCATAATAAGTAGAAATATAAGATTATTCAGGTTGATTTTTATATCCAAGTGGATGATATCTCCTGGGAGGAATTATCCACTCAGTAAAACGATTTATCTAATTTTGAGTTTTATTATTCTTTTGAAAAGAAGTAAATTTTCTGTTTTAAAAGTTTATGTTCGACGAATTATTTTGATTTCATCGAGCCATGTTCGAAGAATAAGAGTGATTTCATCGACCACTATTTACTAAATAGTTATTCTCATTTCCTGTGTTCAGCGTTCGTCGATCTCTGTTCGACGAATAACTTTGATTTTGTCGAACTTGGTTTGACGAATTCTGTTGAACATTTTTTTCTAGAAATTTTTATTTGTTTTAGAATAGATTTTGACAAAACTTCAGTATCTTTATCTCTAATTTCTAATATTTCTTTTCCTTTAGCAGATATAAATTTTACAGGAGTAGTTAAAATATTTTTCTTAAGAATTTGAGGTTGACTAGATGAACCTCTCAAGCCTAGTTGTCCATTTAATCTGGCATTGACTGTACTTGTAATATTCATCAGTCTGATACTTCTCTCATTAAGAGATTCTTCAAACTTCTTAGACTGAGATAATTTGTTTTCCAGAGAAATTATTTATTCCTTTGAAATTTTCAAATCTTATTTAAGTCTAATGTTTTCTAAAGATAGATTGTTCAATTCAGTTAATTTTTCTCTGAGAAGTTTTATTTTTTCTATGATTTTATCAAATCTTTACAAACCATTTCAAAATCTATTTTGAATTGATCTGATGTAAAATCAAAAATTGTTATTACCTAGTCTTCTTCAGACTCAGATTCAGAATCAAAAATATTGTTTGATGCATTTATTGCCATCATATAGACCTCTTTAGCATTTGATTTTTCTTCATCTTTACTTGAACTAATTGAAGATTCAGTGTCTGACTCACTCCGTGTTTCAGCTACAAAGCCTCTCTCCTTCTGTCTGTGTTTACTAGAATAGGGTTTGTTTGAATGCTTCTTAAAATCTTTCTCCTTTTTCTTATCTTTCCTTTGATTTTCAGGACATTCTGGAAGAATGTGTCCTAGTTTCCTACAACCATAACAAATAATTTTCTTAGTAGGTGTTTTTTCAAACCTTTATTTTCCCTTGTTTCTAGAAAATCTTCTCCTAAAGTCTTTCCTGGCAATTTTGTAAAATCTTTTAGCCAATAGACTTATGAGTTCTTCATTTTCTAGAAGTTGTTCTTCCTCTTTAGTTTCCTTCAAAGAAATACTCTTGTCCATATTCACTGAGGATAAATTCATCGTTTTAGCTCCTCTTGTTTTGATTAGCTGCTCATATGATTTGATCTTGCCGAACAGAGTTGTTGTTGTAATTTCTTTCACACTTCTGCTTCTCTAATTGGCCAAATTGTTGAATCCCATGTGCTAGGAAAACACATGAGAATTTTTTCATTTACTTCTGTCAATGTAATGTCTTTCTCCAAAGTTTTTATTTCATTGATTATGAGATTGAGTCTTGTATACATATCAGCAACAGATTAAGTTTGTCCCTTTTTGAAATTCTCATATTGAGATATCAGGTGAGATCTTTAATCTTTTCTTTCATATGCTAATCCATCTACCATTGCAATGAGAGAGTCCCAGATATCTTTTATTGAGGTGCATTCAGTAACCTTCTAAAAAATATCATCTGACATTGTTTGGACTAGTATATTCATACTGTTTGCATCAACAGTTTTTAGTTTTTTCTGAGCATCTTTTAATTTTGGAGGTGGTGTAGCATTGGTGCTTGTTGTTGCCAGTGGTAGAGGTGGACCTATCAAAATTGAATTGTAGATATCCTCTTTAATAAAATTCATATATAACCTAATCATTGCCTGTCATAATGCAAACTTATTATGATTGCAAACAGGAGTTCTAGTGCTTAAGTACTCATTATTTTTTTCCTTGATAAATTTATCAGTGATCTAAAAAACAAACTTCTAGGTAAAATAAGATCTTTCAAATCTATTGGTTCAGGTGTTAGCCCATAAAACCAAACCTCCTATAATACCTATTGAAAGTGGAAGAGATTTATCTAACTTTACTCTAGAGGGGGGGTGAGTAGAGTATATATACATTCTTTAATTTATTTTTATAGCAGTTTAAAAATTAGTGATATATATAGATAAAATACACAGCACATAAATAGAAAGTAACAATCAAAGATGACACAAAGATTTTTATAGTAGTTCCCCAATAAATCTAGGTATGTCTACTCTTCTACAACCCTAGTAGGAATCCACTATATGTTTTTACTCAGGTGCCCTGTCACCAGAAGTTCTATTTTCTAAGGGAGATCTAGCAACCCTTTAGGCTTTTGACCAGGTACCCAAAAAATATACTTAAGTCTTTTGATCAGGTGACTTATGAACCGAGTGGAAACTTTTGAAGGGAGTTAGAACCCTGTACATAGTTTAAGAGTAAACTAAAAGAGTTATATGTTGTCCTCTTTATCATGTATCTCTGAGAAGACTTAGTGGATGATGTTGCAAAAAGCTCCCCCTTATTTGAATATAGATTGTGATCACGAGAGGAGACTTTTCTTGAGGGTGTAGGCCTTCTTGTATGCTTTTACTCTCCAATAGATGTTTCAGACAGATATGTATTAGTCTGTCACTTCAGATTGAAGAAATGTCACTGAAAGAGTTTAAAGCAGAATATATGTATATCTGTATGTGTGTATGTATCACTATGTATCTCTTGTGATGAAGCAATCTTCTATATATATAAACTGATGGGGACAAAATTCAATCGATTTGTTTGTTTGAAATAACTGATTCTTGAAACGTCTGAAGAATCCTTTGAGAATTGTAACTTCCTTGGAGTTAATATGATTTAAATCCTCTATGAGAAATCCATATTTAATGCTGCCTTAAACAGCCATATTCATTAGTATATTTATCATTAAATATCAGAGTTTTAACTGGCAGTTATCAAGCATTTGAAATCATTCTGCCTTCTGTAATATAAAAATTGTCTGATCGTTAAACTCAGCAAAGATTTTGTCTAACTGATCTAGAATTTCGTCGGACTGATCTTTTATGATTTGAGCTTTTACTTTCGTCGAGCGAAGCTCTGAGTTCGACGAACTAAGCTCAGAGTTGAGATCTAAGTTAGGCGAACTAAGTTCTGAGTTCATCGAACTTAGCATCGATAGAAATAAAATATGACCCTAGTCTATACAAGTTGGGTCAATATAAAAATCCTTATCAAAGCATAGTAATCCTAGGCCAAATCATTAATAAGGAGTTCGAACACTTGTTTGCTTCTCTAAACTTCTTTGGCTCAACCTGAGACAAAAAACTAAGATGTAGAACTTCATTAGTAGTACCACTTCTGGTTTTAATACTATCGCCTGGCTCTCCAATGATTAGATCAGCTGTGTGATCTCTTAAGTGTCTGAATGCTAGATTTCTTCCTCTCCCACCAATAGGTTCTGCAACATTTATTGCATCTCATGCAGGTTGAGGTAGTTATTCATCTAGTTGTTCTTCATCCACTACACTTGGATCAACGAGCTTGACTAAGCTTGGAGCATCTTCCTTGACCCCTTCTTCCAAGCTTAGTTCCTTTAGCCTAGTACCTTCATTTACATCCACAACACTAGACAAGCTGTTATGAAATGTGCGTGTCTCATCAAAAACAACATTTATAGACTCTTTTACCACTAGGGTTTTCTTATTAATATTTTTATAACCCATACTATGTCTACTATACCCTACGAAAATTCCTTAAAACATTTTTCACCAAACTTCGTGCGATAATACTTCCCATTTTTAAGTACAAAGCATTTACTGCCAAAGATCCTAATGTAGAACACAGTCGGTTTTCTGCCCTTCAATAGTTAATAGGGAGTTATATGATGACTTTTGTTAATTAAAGCTCAGTTTTGTACGTTACTAGTTGTGTTGACTGCTTTGGCCCAGAACTATTCTAGTAGTGAAGCATCATTCAACATAGTCATACATGCTTCAATGTGGGCTATATCCCTTCTCTCAGTAACTCCATTTGGTTGTGGAGTATACGGAGATGAAAACTCATGAAATATAGCTTGACTTCCACAGAATTTTGTCATGACACCAAACTCAAATTCTGTCTCGTGATCACTTCTGATTTTGATCATCAAGCAGTTTAATTTGTTCTGAATTTTCCTAACAAAATTAGTGAAAGCCTCAAAAGTGTCTTACTTGTGTTTCAGAAAGAACACCCTGGTAAAATTGTAGTAATCATCAAAAATTACCAACGTATAAACTTTACCTCCTAAGCTGTGAATTGGCATAGGACCGAATAAGTCCATATGATGTAAATACATGCTTTTAGATGAATCTTTTTCAGAAATACCCTTAAAGGTAGCCCATGTCTGCTTACCCATTTGGCAAGCGTGGCATGGAATATCTTTAAAGAACTTAATGTTGGGGACATCACGCACTAAGTGGTGAGAAAATAACATATTTATAGTTTTGAAGTTAATATTTGCTAATCTCTTGTCCCATTAGTAACAAAGAGAGACACTATCTTTAATGCCCCGATTTTTCTGCGATTATTTAATTCTCGTTTGGTGTTACGTCGATGCGTTTTCTTGGCTTGTGCCATCTGTGGAGTGTGGTCTTAACTCCTTAGAACTGGGTGGCCTATTTTGTAGCCTATTGGCAAGATCTCTCTAGCAAGCCGAGTCGTTTTGGGTGACCAGGTGTGGCCTCTCGGGGGATGCTTGTGTTTTGGCTTCGGGTGGTTATAACTCGAGTTCTGTTTGTCGAAAGTTAATTTCGACTTCGTCGTTGTGTTTTTAGCGTGGATATTTAGCTACGGTACGAATTTCGTCGAATTCCGAGGTAGTTTGGTTTTCACGTCATTTTGGGTGGGCTAGTAATAAATGAAAATAGGTAATATTTAAAGCTATTTAAATGTTTTTTGGTCGAAAGTTCTGAGAGTGAACCGGCGGCTTAGGAGGTGGTTAAGACTGATTAGACGTGTTAGATTTATTTAAAAGCCTTAAGCCAAATCAGCGGGCTCATTCTTCTTCTTCCCGAGTCCAACCTGTCGCCTGCTCCTGTTTGCGGGAAACAGAGGAAAATTGTCGGACCTGCTACCTCTTCGGACGGCGATTCCGGGAGCATTTGTGGACGGATTTTGATTTCTAAAGAGGATTTGGAGTGCTCACTCTTAGATCTACATTTCTACGGTAATAGATTTGATTTCCGTAGGGTTTTTAGGAGATTTGGATTTTCGGTTTTTTTCCCTTTCCGCCATTAAAGCTCGGGATGTGCTGGCTAGGTATTGCTGCTGCTGGTGCCGAGGGAGAGGAAAAGATCGAGTGAAGCTTCACTGAAAAACCGAGGCAAGTGGTTCTTGTACTTGTTGTTTTGATCTTCCCCCTCTTAACTACCCAGTTAGCCCTAGGATAGAAGCAAAGTTTTTTTTTTCTATATTACTATCTAAAATTTTGTGCTGTAGTTTTAGGTTTGCCCTAAATTCTGTTTTTAGCCCCCCTCCTTGTGCTATTTTTGCTCAACCCGCTGGTTGTTTTCACCATTTAGACTCCGAATATTTATTTCTTGATTGGTGCTTTTGCGGGTAAAGCCGAGAGAGAGAGGGAGGTTTCTACGATAGTGCTCTGGTTAGAACTAATCTTGGTAGGCTCTCGGGATTTGGTGTTGAGTGTGGTGCACAAACTCAAAGCCACAAGCCGCCCGGGATTTGGCGTTCAGTGTGGTGCACACACTCAAAGCCATAGTTTGGTCTGTTCCTTTGCAGCTAGGTAGTGAGGCGATTGAGTGAGAAATTTCGTCTAATTCGAAATCTACGGGAATCACTAAGTGATTCTCGCCGACTTCGATGAGTAACATTAGTGATTCCTACCGATTCGGCGAGAATCAATTAGCATTCCCCTCGATTCGGCGAGAATCAATTGCCATTCCCGCCGATTTGGCGAGAATCAATCGGCATTCCTGCCGATTCAGCGAGAATCAATCGGCACTCCCGCTGATTCGGTGAGAATCAGTTGGCATTCCCGCCGATTCGGTTAGAATCAATCGGCATTCCCGCCGACCTCTTCCGGATAGCGTTGGTTTAGGGTATTCCTGCGGTAAAGTGCTAAGGCGTTGAGTGAGTAGACCTTACTCAATGCCGTAGCTGTTTTGGCATTTAGTGAGGTTAGCTCACTCAACGCCACTGCCTGTTTTGCTGAAGGCATTGAGGGAGTGGACCTCACTAACTGCCATAGCTTTTTTGGCGTTGAGTGAGGTTAGCTCACTCAATGCCAGAGTTTTCTTGCGGGGACCTCACTCAACGCCATGGTTGTTTTGGCATTGAGTGAGGTTAGCTCACTCAACGCCAGAGCTGTTATTGCGGAGGGCGTTGAGTGTGCGAACCTCACAAAACGCCATGGTGGTTTCTTGTGCTGAGTGAGGGTAACTCACTCAAATCCAAGGTCTGGTTAGGCGTTGAGTTAGTGGGGCTCACTCAATGCCACGCCGTGTTGAGTCATCTCAATGCTTTTCCCTTACCTTGATTTTTTTTCTCCCGAGTGAATTTCTTATTTTTGAGGTTCCTTATCGGCTATTTTCTTGTTTTTTTTCCAAAAAAGGCCGAATCGTGGGTCGTGGTTAGTAGTGGTGGTTTGAATCTCTTAATTGGGGAGGTGTTGTGTAATTTACACAAGGCCACCCTTTTTTCTTTTATCTTGCTCCAGGTACGGGCTGGGAAAGGGGGTGGGAGGTCCCTAATGCTTTCATATATAGACCCCTGAGCTTGGTTTCTTGGAAATAGTGGTTGGGAGACTGAGTTTGCCTCCAACCCGGATCCGCGATGTTTTTGCTACTACCATCTCTCACAGCTTAGGGTGTTAGACATTTTTTCCTTGGTAGATTGCAGCATTTGGGATCATGGTAGCCTTGTTGACTCTACAGCTTTAGGGCAGAGTTACTGTTGTGTCCTCGCACTTAGTGCTCTTCCTTTTTGCCTTGCTTTGGGCAGTTGTGACTGTTACTGCTTTGTTTTCCTCTTTTACTTATCTTCTGATTGACACTTTCAAGCAGTTTTCTAGTTTGCTTGCTGAGGTATTCTTTCTTCTTGAATGCCTCAGGTTCTGGATAGTAGCCGCTCTGACGGCTAGTGGTGTTGTGTTATTGTTGGTGGTCTCTGGTGCTATAGAGATCAGTTCCTTGTTTCTGCGAGGTAGTTTTGGTGTTGTTTTCTTACAGTCATACATACTTGTCAGTGGGTTCGTGTCAGTTTGTTGGCGCCCACTGGTAGTTTTTACCTTGATACTAGATGTGTTACTTTTGCTGCTATCTTTCTTGAGTTAGTCTACTTCCTCTAAGGATGATTTATGCTAGGTTGCTAGTTACTTTTAAACCTAAAAACACTATTATAAGTATTACTCATGATCAGTATATTTTATAAAACTCGTCACTATTTTTCAAACAATGTAAAAAGATCGTTTTCTTATATATATAATAAATTAAAAGTAGCGTCCTACATAGTATAAGTTGTCCTTTAGGGACACTTATGCATTCTTTTAGGATGTCTGACCTTAATAAAGTATTTTCCGCAGCGTATAAGTATAGTTTTTAAACTGTGGACTATTTGATCCACCGCATCGAGAGATACGACCTTTAAAAATATAACTGATTTTCTAATCATTTAACTTATGAATTTTCATAAAGTATAGTTGAGTGTGGTTTGCCTGAGCGTCGGCAGTTATCCCCTTCTCGATGTGGCATCATGACGCATGTTTTATCCTACTCTGATAATTCATTTTCCTCGGAGAAAATGCGGGTTGTGAAAGTTGGTATCAGAGGGAGGTTTCTTGACAGGCTAGTCGGGAAACCTTTCCTTTTGATTGCATTAGTAGTTCAGCATCATGTCATTCACACACTGATATGTCATCAGCACATCTTGGCAAAAGCACGAACACTACACTCATAGCATAACATGAAGTATACGGGGCATATTATGTAGTATGGGATGCATAATATGTGCTCGTATATGGATCCACCATAGGTGCAACATGTGAGGGTTATGTAGTATGGGATGCATAACCTCACCACATGGCTGCGACTAGCTCATTTTCTTTTTCGTTGCATGAGGATGTTATGTAGTATGGGATGCATAACATTTTCAAGTGTACGCCGCTCATAATATGAATTAAGGCATTTTTAGAATGCATAACACAAACATTCATAGCATAACATTACATAAGCACAACATGCCAAGCTAAAGACTAGCAGGATAACATATATACACACATAATTTTTGAGTCAAAAATAATATAAAGTCATGCATTCCAGATCCAGGTACAAGAGTTAGTATGGTTGTGGTTAACCATCCTAAGTTAAGGCATAACATCAATTCTTGTAAAAAAAAAACTCCCAGAGCAAGTTTTGTAGCTTTAAGTTCATATTTATGTATGTATTGTCTATACTTATAGTTAATTGCAGCTGTCGTACTAGGATCTGAATAAGGTTGTTATGACTTTAGGACGGCAAGATGCCCTTCGACTAGATCGACCCCCCCTATATGAGGGTGAATCAACTAGAGCGCAAAATGATGCGGTGATCGAGAGCTTGCGGCAGAGTAGCGATTCCTTGAGCAGGCAGTTGGTGGAGGCGTGAGCCCAGATCCAGTCTATGGTGGCAGTTGTGGCAGGTCAGACTCAGAGAGTGCAAGGCCCTGCAGGGGGGATTGTTTTTCCTCCTCCTGTACCCCTGAGACCTCCAGTGGTGTTGCTAGTGGAGATGGCATTCAACTTACAGTTTCAGAGACTTAGCCATCCTACGTATGATGGGATGGCAGATTTCATGGTCATAGACGATTGGCTGATCTCAATGGAGGAGATGTTCACGTACTATGGTATTGCAGATGATTAGAGAGTGATGATAGCTACCTATCAGCTCAACGGTTTGGCTAAGAATTGGTGGCTTAGAGAAAAGGAGAGCTTTGTAGCTGGTTGCTCTTGGGAAGTGTTCAAGGAAATGCTGCTGAGGAAGTTCTTGCCTTCGGTCGAGCGTGACCGTCTTATGAACGACTTCCTCCACCTGAAGCAAAGGCAACTCACGGTCGGTGAGTATAAGATAGAGTTAGCAAGTTGAGCCGATTTGCTCCTGGGTTGGTGAGTGTTGAGGCTGATCGAGTCAAGCAGTTTCTTTGTGGCTTGAGGAG
Source organism: Platanthera zijinensis (assembly GCA_039513925.1). Taxonomy (NCBI): domain Eukaryota; kingdom Viridiplantae; phylum Streptophyta; class Magnoliopsida; order Asparagales; family Orchidaceae; genus Platanthera; species Platanthera zijinensis. The sequence goes on along the minus strand of CM077093.1, from coordinate 110,503,974 downwards.
CGAGGTGCAGCAGTTGACCAGTGCTTATTGATCGGGGACCTATACAGGGGTATTGGAGGCTACTCTGAAGGTGGAGGCTATCGAGACCGCAAAGAGCAGAGGCCAGAAAATGAGGAATGATAAGAGGAAGTCCGTCGAGGAGAAGAAACCCCAGGTACCCGATGCTGCTTCGGGAAAGAAGAGCAAGGTGGTGTGTAGCTTCTGTGGCCGGTCGAGCCACCTTGTTGAGAGGTGTTTCAAGAGGGCAGCAGCTTAGAAGAAGGAGCAAGTTCATGCTATTCAGGGTGCTCCTTGGAGGGATGTTTCCTGTTCTATTTGCAAGCGACCCGGGCATGATGCTGCTCAGTGCTGGTCCAAGGATAAAGTCTACTATCAGTGCGGGCAGAAGGGTCACATCAAGTCTATGTGTCCTTAGGTCAAGCCTGATGTTCATGCAGTTCCACTTCAGGCACTACCTCCGCCTCAGCATGTGGACAAGGGTAAAGGAAAGCTAAACATGGTCTCTTCCGAGGAGGCCCAAGCATTGACTCAGGTCATCTATTGTAAGTTGTGTCCTTCCGGTTGTTTTGCTTGTTTAGTATCGGGGGTTGGGACCGTTGTTAGTATACCACGCTTAGAGGAGATTCCCGTTGTTCGCGGTTTCGCTGATGTGTTTCCTGATGACCTTCCTGGTCTACCTCCCAATCGGGATGTCGAATTTGTGATTGATTTTGAACCGGGTACACGTCCTATTGCTAAGGCGCCGTGCCGGATGGCCCCTCGTGAGCTAGAGGAGTTGCGAGTCCAGTTAGATGAGTTGTTGGCAAAAGGGTTTATCAGGAAGAGTTCGTCGCCTTGGGGTGCTCCTGTTCTATTTGTGAAGAAGAAGGATGGGTCGATACGGCTTTGCATCGACTACAGGGAGTTGAACAAAGTCACTATTAAAAACAGGTACCCTCTGCCGAGGATCGATGACTTGTTTGATCAGCTGCGCGGTAGCAACGTGTTCTCCAAGATCGATCTTCGTTCTGGCTATCATCAGCTTAGGATCCGTAAGGCAGATATTCCACGGACTGCGTTTAGATCGAGGCATGGACATTTTTAGTTCTTGGTGATGTCGTTTGGTCTAACCAACGCACCATCAGCTTTCATGGATATGATGAACCGGGTGTTCAAGGATTTCCTAGACAAGTTCGTTGTGGTTTTCATCGATGACGTGTTGGTCTATTCCCGCAACGCTGAGGAGCATGAGCAGGATCTGCGCTTGGTTCTATCGTAGTTGAGGAATCACAAGTTATTCGCCAAGTTGAGCAAATGCGAATTTTGGTTGCCTCAGGTCTCGTTTCTGGGCCACGTGGTGAACAAGGATGGGATCTCGATTGACCCGGAAAAGATCGCAGCAGTGATGGATTGGAGTAGGCCGGGCACGCCCAAGGAGATCAGGAGCTTTCTAGGGTTGTCCGGCTACTACAGGAGGTTCGTGGAGGGTTTCTCTACCCTAGCTGCACCGTTGACCAGGTTGACTCAAAAGAACACGACCTTTGTTTGAAGCGAGAAGTGCGAAGAAGCCTTCCTGGAACTAAAGAACAGATTGTGCACTGCTCTCGTTATGACCCTACCTACTGAGGGTGTGGATTTTAACGTTTACGTGGATGCTTCGCATGTTGGTTTAGGTTGCGTGTTGATGCAAGTTGGAAAAGTGATTGCGTATGGGTCAAGGCAATTAAAGACTCATGAGAGAAATTACCCTACGCATGACCTGGAGTTTGCTGCGGTAATTTATGCGTTTAAGCTGTGGAGACATCTACTTTATGGGGCTCAGTGCAAGATCTTCACTGATCACAAGAGCTTGAAGTATGTGTTCACGCAGAAGGAGTTAAATCTACGCCAGCGTAGGTGTCTAGAGTATGTGGCCGATTATGATGTAGCGATCCAGTACCATCCAGGCAAGGCCAATGTGGTGGCTGACGCCCTGAGTTGGAAGACGGGGAAGATCTTTAATCTCTCCGCCGACCGCTTAGTGGAAGAGTTCCTCCTTATGGATATCTCAGTGGGATGCTGCGACAGACAGAGTAGTTTGGCAGTGGCAGAGCCGTCTTGCATTTCCCTTACTAGGTTGCACCAGAAGGATGATTCGGACCTTCTGCACTTATACCTCATGAATGAGAGAGGGGAGTTGTTGGATTTTTCCATCGATGATGCGGGTACTTTGAAGTACCGCGGCAGATTTTGCATCCCTGCTGTTGGAGACATCAGGGGTATGGTATGCAGAGAGGCTCATGGATCCAGTGTTGCCTACCATCAGCGATCTACGAAGATGTATCATGATTTGAAGCAAATTGCATGCTGGTATGGCATGAAAAGTGATATAGCCCGATTTGTTGCTGAGTGCCACACTTGCAAGCGTGTGAAGGCTGATCACGGAAGGCCTGGTGGTAAGTTGACTCCGTTAGAGATCCCGACTTGGAAGTGGGAAAGTATTTCTATGGACTTCATCACGAGCTTACCGAAATCTCCAATGGGATTTGATTCTGTTTGGGTTATAGTGGATAGACTGACGAAGTGTGCTCACTTAGTGCCGTATAAGATTGACTACCCGATGAAGAAGATAGCAGAGTTGTACTTGAATGAAGTCATCAGATTGCATGGTGTGTCTGTTAGCATCATTTCCGATCGATATTCCCGGTTTACTTCTCGCTTTTCGCAGAGTCTGCAGGAGGGTTTGGGCACCGATATGAGGTATTCAACTGCTTACCACCCACATACCAATGGGCAGACGGAGTGGGTGAACCAGATAGTTGAGGATATGATCAGATGCTACATTCTAGACCACGGTGGAGCGTGGGATGAGCGATTGCTGCTTATGGAGTTTGCATACAATAACAGTTATCAAGAAAGTTTGCAAATGGATCTGTTTGAAGCTTTGTATGGGAGGCGCTGCAGAACTCCCCTGTTTTGGGCTGAGGCAGGTGAGAGACCCTTATTGGGTCTGGATGCGCTCGAGGAGATGGAAGTCGCAGTGAAGCATATTCGAGAAAAGCTTCGTATAGCTCAGGAGAGATACGAGAAGAACGCCAATCGGCTTAGGTCTGACTTGTAGTTTTCTGTAGGGGACCTTGTGTTTCTTAAGGTTTCCCCGATGGTTGGAGTTAAGAGGTTCTGTAAGAATCAGAAATTGGACCCGAGGTATATGGGCCCGTTTAAGATTGTTGAACGGATTGGCGTGTCAGCTTATAGGTTGGAATTGCCAGCAGACTTCCCAGGTGTTCATAATGTATTTCAAGTAAGCCAATTGCAAAAGTGTGTGCGCAGAAGTGGGCAAGTCTTGGATTTGGTGCCCTAGTTGGAGCTTAATCTCTCTTTTATTGAAGTGCCGGTCCGCATATTGGATACTCTAGATCAGGTGCTGCGAAAGAAGTCCATCCCGATGGTCAAAGTTCTATGGAAGAATCAGGATTTGGAAAGCGTGACTTGGGAATTAGAGTCGGCTATGAGGGACGCTCACCCTCAGCTGTTTCCCTTATTAGTTTGGTTTGTTTTCTTCTTGTAATGTTTGGTTTGTTACTTTTTCCTTCTATAGTAGGAGTGTTGTGCGCAATGTTTCGGGACGAAACTTTCTTTTAGGGGGAGTGACTGTAACGCCCCGATTTTTCTGCGATTATTTATTTCTCGTTTGGTGTTACGTCGACGCATTTTATTGGCTTGTGCCATCTGTGGAGTGTGGTATTAACTCTTTAGAACTTTGTTGTCTATTTTGTAGCCTAATGGCAAGATCTCCCTAGCAAGCCGAGTCATTTTGGGTGACCCGGTGTGGCCTCTCGGGGGATGCTTGTGTTTTGGCTTCGGGTGGGTATAACTCGAGTTTTGTTCGATGAAATTTAATTTCGACTTCGTCGTTTTGTTCGTAGCGTGGATATTTAGCTACGGTGCGAATTTTGTCGAATTCCGAGGTAGTTCGGTTTTCACATCATTTTGGGTGTGCTAGTAATAAATTAAAATAGGTAATATTTAAAGCTATTTAAATGTTTTTCGGTCGAAAGTTCTTAGAGTGAACCGGCGGCTTAGGAAGTTGTTAAGGCTGATTAGACGTGTTATATTTATTTAAAAGCCTTAAGACAAATCAGCGGGCCCATTCTTCTTCTTCCCGAGACCAAACCGTCGCCTGCTCCTATTCACGGGAAACAGAGGAAAACCGTCGGACCTGCTACCCCATCAGACGGCGATTCCGGGAGCGTTTGTTGACGGATTTCGATTTCGAAAGCGGATTTGGAGTGCTCTCTCTTAGATCTACGTTTCTACGGTAAGAGATTTGATTTCCATAGGGTTTTTAGGATATTTGGATATTCGATTTTTTCCTTTTCCGCCATTAAAGCTCGGGATGTGCTGGCTAGGTGTTGGTGTTGCTGGTGCCGAGGGAGAGGAAAGGCTCGAGTGAAGCTTCGCTGAAAAACCAAGGCAAGTGGTTCTTGCACTTGATGTTTTGATCTTCACCCTCTTGACTACCCGGTTAGCCCTAGGATAGAAGCCACGTTTTTTTCTCTTCTACTTGCTAAAATTTTGTGCTGTAGTTTTAGGTTAGCACTAAATTCTATTTTGAGCCCCCCTCCTTGTGCGGATTTTGCTCAACCTGCTGGTTTTTTTCACCATTTATACTCCAGATTTTTATTTCTGGTTTGGTGCTTTTGCAGGTGGAGCCGAGAGAGAGAGAGGGAGGTTTCTGCGATAGTGCTCTGGTTAGACCCGGTCTTGGTAGGCTCTCGGGATTTGGTGTTGAGTGTGGTTCACACACTCAAAGCCACAAGCCGCCCGGGATTTGGCGTTGAGTGTGGTGCACACACTCAAAGCCATAGTTTGGTCGGTTCCTTTGCAGCTAAGTAGTGATGCGATTGAGTGAGAAATTTCGTCTAAGTCGAAATCGACGGGAATCACTAAGTGATTCTCGCTGACTTCGACAAGTATCGTTAGAGATTCCCACCGATTCGGCGAGAATTAATCGGCATTCACACCGATTCGGCAAGAATCAATCGACATTCCCGCCGATTCGACGAGAATCAATCGGCATTCCCGCCGATTCGGCGAGAATCAGTCGGCATTCCCGCAGATTCGGTGAGAATCAGTCGGCATTCCTGCCGACCTCTTCAGGATAGCGTTGGTTTAGGGTTTTCCTGCGGTTAAGTGCTAAGGCGTTGAGTGAGTAGACCTCACACAATGCCGTAGCTGTTTTGGCGTTGAGTGAGGTTAGCTCACTCAACGCCACTGCCTGTTTTGCTGAAGGTGTTGAGGGAGTGGACCTCACTCAATGCTATAGTTGTTTTGGCGTTTAGTGAGGTTAGCTCACTCAACGCCAGAGTTTTCTTGCGAGAGGCGTTGAGTGAGTAAACCTCACTCAACGCCATGGCTGTTTTGGCATTGAGTAAGGTTCGCTCACTCAACGCAAGAGTTGTTCTTGCTGAGGGCGTTGACTGAGTGAACCTCACTCAACGCCAGGGTTGTTTCTGACGCTGAGTGAGGCTAACTCACTCAACGCCAATGTCTGTTTAGGCATTGAGTGAGTGGGTCTCACTCAACGCCAGGCCGTGTTGAGTCATCTAACCGCTTTTCCCTTACCTTGATATTCTCTCCCGAGTGAATTTCTTGTTTTTGAGGTTCCTTGTCGGCTATTTTCTTGTTTTTTTCCAAAAAAGGCCGAATCGTGGGTCATGGTTAGTAGTGATGGTTTGAAGCTATTAATTGGGGAGGTGTTGAGTAATTTAGCCAAGTCCACCCTTTTTTCTTTTATCTTGCTCTAGGTACGGGCGGGGAAATGTGGTGGGAGGTCCCTAGTGCTTTCACATGTAGACTCCTGAGCTTGGTTTCTTGGAAATAGTGGTTGGGAGACTGAGTTTGCCTCCAACCTGAATCCGCAATGTTTTTGCTACTACCATCTCTCATAGCTTAGGGTGTTAGACGTTTCTTCCTTGGTAGATTGTAGCATTTTGGCTCATGGTAACCTTGTTGACTCTACAGCTTTTGGGCAGAGTTACTGTTGTGTCCTCGCACTTAGTGCTCTTCCTTTTTGCCTTGCTTTGGGAAGTTGTGACAGTTACTTCTTTGTTTTCCTCTTTTACTTATCTTTTGACTGGCACTTTCGAGCAATTTTCTAGTTTGCTTGCTGAGGTATTCTTTCTTCTTGAATGCCTCAGGTTCCGGATAGTAGCTGCTCTGACGGCTAGTGGTGTTGTGCTGGTGCTGGTGGTCTCTGGTGCTATAGAGATCAGTTCCTTGTTTCTGTGAGGTAGTTTTGGTGTTGTTTTCTTACAGACATACATACATGTTAGTGGGTTCGTGTCAGTTTGTTGGCACCCACTGGTAGTTTTTACCTTGATACTAGATGTGTTACTTTTGCTGCTATCTTTCTGGAGTTAGTCTACTTGCTCTAGGGATGATTTATGCTTGGTTGCTAGTTACTTTTAAACATTAAAACACTATTATAAGTATTACTCATGATCAGCATGATTTATAAAACTCGTCACTATTTTTCAAACAACGTAAACAGATCGTTTTCTTATATATAGAATAAATTAAAAGTAGGGTCATGCATAGTATAAGTTGTCCTCTGGGGACACTTATGCACTCTTTTAGGATGTCTAACCTGAATAAAGTATTTTCTGCAGCGTATAAGTATAGTTTTTAAACTGTGGACTAGTTGATCCACCGCGCCGAGGGATACGGCCTTTAAAAATATAACTTATTTTCTAATCATTTAACTTCTGAATTTTCATAAAGTATAGTTGAGTGTGGTTTGCCTGAGCGTCGGCAGTTATCCCCTACTAGACGTGGCATCATGACGCGTGTTTTCTCCTACTCTGATAATTCGTTTTCCTCGGAGAAAATGCGGGTTGTGACACTATCTTTTGCTAAAAAACACATTGGAATAGAATTGGCTAAACATGAAAAATTTTAGTAGAAAATATTTTGACTTCGAGCGTCTGTTAAGATTGTCTCTAAATTAGCAGAAGATTTTATCAGACGCCTTATAGAACTCAATGATATAGTCTTTGTCACATAATTGACTTATGCTTATCAGATTATGCTATAATCCTTGAAAATAAGACATGTCTATGAAAGTGACTATGTCATTGAAAATTATACTGTAGCCTTTTGTGATTCCCCTATTAGACCCTCTAAAGATAAATTTTGTTTTGTATTCAACTAGGGAAAATTCTAGCAGAAGGATTCTAGTCCAGGTCATATGCCGAGAGCATACACTGTCCAAATACAAGATTGGTGTTTTGTATGCCATTGTACATACCTGCAATCATAAATCCTTTTACCTTAGGAATCCAAACAGATTTGGATTCTTTGTTCCTTATTAGTTTAACACCACATATAACATTAACGGTGCGATTGGTCGGTCTCGCACTATTAACCCATGGAGTTTCCATCTTTACCAGATGAAACCAACAATCTACGACAAAGTGACAAATCTTGTCGCAACACTAACAGTCAAACTTGTTGTACCTTCTCTTGTACTCCTGCTTTATCTTTTGAACAAGAGGTCTAGTAGGGGATACTGACTTGGAATTGGAAGCCTTGTAATTGCAGCACACACAAGGCTTCATTATTTCCTTAGCCTTAGTAACAATAGTATTGGCATTTGGAGCCTTCTTTCCACTTGGTCGATGAATGTATGGACTATAAGGTTCTTTGAAAACACTAGAACCAATGTATCATTGACGGGTCCATCCTTGGTAATGCCTTTTAGGCTCCACATAAGTTGGCCAAGCCAAGTGTCAATAGGATGTTTAAAAGTCATATTTGTTTGTGGGGAAGATCACCTTCTTAAAAGAGGGTTGACTTTGAGGGGCCTTCATTTTGCCTATGGTAGTGGCTTTCTTAACAGCCTTACCTTTCTCAGCAAATAAACTGAAACATATATCAAATACAAACAGACGTATATCATTGATTTGAAAAAAGGCTTCTTCAAATTAAGTACATTGTGTCCAATGTACCCAACAATCTCAATAGACACAGTTTAAAGGATTTTTTGAAGTATGATGTCACATGCTGATATCATCAATAAGAATCCAGTAATCCACAAAGGCTATAAATAGAGGGGTTGTCTTTACAAAAGAAGTAATTTTTAACAGATCAGAAATTCTCATTCTAATTTCTTCCAAGTCAAGGGAGGATGACAATTCCAAAGAAGAGGAGAAAGACGAAAGTCTTCAATAAGTTCATCAGATCCATTCATCAAGTAATTAGAAGATTCATGTGGATCTATTCTACAAATTCTTCAATGAAATAAAGCTGATAATCAAGAAGATAGCAGATCCAGAGAAATATCTCTTTAGCAAAATTATTCATCAAGATTTAATCAACTGCAGTTGAATTGAAGAATCTGAATTCATTCAGATAAGTAAGATTACAGATTCGTTTTCTGATTATATTTACCTATTAATTTTTGTAAGATCTTTGTGTGATCTGAGAGGGTAGGAGAGTTAATCTCTGAGTTGTAAGCCTAATTTATAAAGGCTGGGGTAGGGTTCTTGAAGGACCTAAGGTAGGTGATTTGAGTGGGATCACTGAGGTGTAAGTCTTTGTTATAAAGGCTGAGGTAGGGATCTTGAGGGACCTGAGGTAGGAGATTGGGTGAATCTCTAAGGTAGGACCTGTTGGTCTGAGTGTAGGTTTCTTAATAGAAATAGAGCCTGTAAGGTCTTCAGATATGAATTGAAGAGGAGGAGATATAACCTTATCTAGCACATTGCTAGTGAGGAAGAATGGGGAAAGTGGATGTAACCTAGATAGGGGAACCACTATAAATCCCCTGTGTGTTGTGATTTACTTGTGCTTGTGCTGTGTTCTGAGATTTGCATGTGCTATGTTCTGTGGTTAATTATGCTGAGTTATTGTGAAGCTTATTTCTCAAGAATATTATCTTCTGAACATTTAATCTAAGTGACAAAGAATCTTAAAAGACACCTATTCACCCCCTCTAGGTGATTATCTACCCATAGGATTATCTTACATTTTTTTCATGACAAGGTCATGAAAAAACCATAGGAAGCTCAAGAGACCAAGTGAACCAAGGCATGAAGGTTGAAATCACCTTGTTCTGCAAATAGCTCAATTCAAGCACCATCCCTAAGGTTTCACTTTAGGGATTAAACTTGACTCCAGGACCCCACCTAAACTCTCCTAACCACTAAGGGAGGTCAATGGGTCACCAAGGACTCATTGGGGTCAACTAAAGAGGTAATGTATACCAAAATTCAACCCTAACCCGTAAATGGTCAAAGTGCCCTATTAAGGGTCAAGGGGCCTCCAAGGTGCCAAACCAACCCTAACCAACCTTTTCTTGACCTTAGAGGAGGCCAATGGGTCACCAAGGACCCATTGGGGTCAATTCAAATTGGTCAATTTGACCAATGTCAACTCAACCCTAAAATTAGGTCAAATTAGCCCAAGTGGACCCAACCAAGCCCAATCCACTTAGGCTAAACCCAATTTGAGTGGTTGATTAACCATAGGAGGCAGGGAATTATCTAAAATGCCATTCATTTTTTGTAAATAGTGACTAGGAGAGAGAAAGATCTATTTCCACTAAAATGGAGGGGAGAGAAACATAGTAAAATTCATGGCCAAGGGAGGCCAAGGGCCTCTCTATTCATTTTTCATTGTTGGATTCACCTCCCCTGATTATTTGGGAGAAGATTGAGGGTCTTCTCGGCCATGGCAGTGGCTTGGGGAGGAGAATTCACCATGGCTGAAAACCTCCTTCATTACCATTAATGGTGCCATTGAAGAATGACCCCTCTTCTCCCCATCTATCATTTTTAAAACCTTTCCCAGACCCAGAGCAACCATTTCCACCTTTATTTTGAAGAAGTCGAGAACTCAGGAAGTGTGGTTGTATAGCACCGAACACCTCCACCACAAGAAATGGTGATAAGGTGATTGACAAGGCTTAATCCACCCCAGAAGGTCGACTTATCCCCCTCTCCCTCTATGCCAGCGTCTTTGCTCGATTAGGTGTGATATTGGGCTTAATTGAGCCCGATGTTGCCGTGGCCCCTCCACCACCACATGAAGGTGATCCGAACGTTGAAATACAAAAACATAAAGATTTTAGTATGGAACTTGTAATATTTTTATTTCCTGCATTTTTTACTTTGGTGTGTGTTTAAACATTAGGGTATGCTATTAACCATCCGGATTGATGAGATTTCATCTCAATCTTGGATGGTTGGATCTATTTTTATAACTCCTATATATAGGGGCTTATTTATTTAATGAAGGGAGAATGACTGAAAACCTAAAACAAGCCCCCATAGGAGAGTTCAGTCATGGCTAGAGAATAGCAGACGCACCCCTCTTGCCCCCTCCTTTCTTCTCCACCTTGGATGCCCCCCCACCCGTGGAGCTTCTGGCGTCGTTTCTTGGTGCGACTCCAAGGAATAAGGATGTAAACAACACTTGGGGCGATGCCGAAGGATCCATTCGGTGCGACGCCGGTGGGAATCGTGGAGAGAGTGATTCTCCCACAAGTTATCAAGTGTGATTCCACCAATGGGTTGGGTAAAATCTTCCCCCTCTCTTTGTGCTTCTTCTATTAGATTGGTGGAAGGTGAACCATCGTGTTCTCCGCGGCTTTAAACTTTAATCGCTTTAAAATCTTTGAACAGAAATTGTTATTGTTCTTGTTTCCTATTTCCGGACCGGGTAGGTCCATTTTGCTTGAGCGAATCTTGGTCTATAGCCTTGATCTTTCTCTCAAAAGGATCAGATTTGCAACCTTTGCGTTAATTTAGGGAACTAGTCGACTCTTTTTTCACTGCTGTTTTAGATTCGACTATTCTTTGATTGTGTTTATGCTTTGTGCGCGAAACGATTACGTAGTATGGGCGATAGATGCTTGTGTAGGTGTTGCGGAACAAGAGTGTGTAGAAGGGCGATCTAGAGCCTTCCCTCGTGTAGATCATCATGGAGGCATATGCTACATCAATTTGGTATCAGAGGCGGTTGTTTCAACTTCTACATTGCAAACATCCTCGCTCACTTTCGTTGGTACAAATTAATCAGAAAAAAAAAATTTCTGCTCTACAAATAGCGGTCTAGAATCTTTATTTTTCTGCGAAAATATATAAAAAAATATTTTAACGTTCCTCGTTCCTATCACTTCAATAAAATTTCAAAATATTAGGTTTTAACATTAGGTCCAGCCCTAGAAAAATCGTTTTTCCAAAAATTTTGTAACCTTGTATGCATACTAGACTAGGAACGGAGTACTCTACACCGTCTTCCTCTAGGATGGATGCAAATGAGCAAGGGGGTGCGAATGCCGAGTCTATTGAGGGACTACAAACTGAGATGACGGAACTTAGGACCATGTTAGCCCAAATTCTAGCAAACCAATGGAGACCACCTCCACCCGTTAACGTGGGACAGCCCAACCGGCACCAACAGGTAAGCGATTAAGACTCTGATGGGATTTATCCCTGAGTGCCTCATCAAGATCGTCACCACGGGTGTGACTTCAATATTACTAGGGCCATTAAGATCGATGCCCCTACCTACGATGGCATGGGAGACCACCAGATCTTTCTCACCTGGGTACTAGACATGGAATGTTACTTCGAATAGCACACCCTCACGGACCTCCAGAAGGTAAAAGTCGTCGGGATGAAGTTAACTTGGCATGCCAAGTCATATTGGCTAAATGAGGAGCGGAGACTAGGGACCGGGAACGGAGTCCCACTAGTTGGATGGCCCGTTATGAAGAACCTGTTATCCGATCAATACGTCCCCGCGTACCAACGTACATAGATGTTCGATGAGCTAGCCACTCAATAAAAGGCTCAAAATCTGTAGCCGAGTACATGGGAGAGTTAAAGGACTGCATGGTGCGTTGTGACCATAGAGAGGTTCCCGAGGTTACCTTATCTAGATTTTATAAGGGACTATCTTCCGACATCCAAAGGAAACTCCTACGCTTTGGATATACGGATTTGAACATGACTTTCAATGCCGCCCTTGACATTGAAAAACATCTATCCTCCAAGGCTCACTCCTGTTATTTCCAAGCGAAGGGTAAGTACACACTCGGAGTATCCTCTTCCACATATCAGGATAGAGGGAAATTTCTGTTCAACGAGTCTAAAGCAATAGTTATCACAGCTAGAAATGATAGGAACCCCACCAGTCAGCGTATCCCCATAGGGAAGGTTAGTAAGGCCAATACTACGTGTTACGCTTGTGTTATTCAGGGCCACTATGCCTATGAATTCCCAACAAAAACTAATGCCATCGCCCTATTAAACTCAACTCCTGATGTTTTATTTTATGAAGCTACTGAAGAGGATGAACTAGATGGTGTCCCGAGTGACTTATAGGATGATCACCGCTCATGGTGATGTGTTGCATATTGACACTCCTGGTCCGTTAGATGATTGGAAGAGGACGAGTATATTTTCTCGGATTATTAAGAGTGGAGAGAAGTTCTACAAGTTGATCATTGATAGCGGTAGTTGAGTGAATGTCATATCTGAGAATGCCGTTATGCGTATGACCTTGACCATGGAGCCCCACCCGATCCCATATCAAGTAGCTTGGATCAATAAGGTTACTGTCCCGGTCACCAAGCGATGCATTGTCCCCCTCTCATTCAAATCCAATACTGATGAGGTGTGGTGTGATGTCCTTCCTATGGACGCTTGTCACTTGTTGTTAGGCCGCCCTTGGCTATATGATCATGATGTGATGCATTTTGGCAGGGCCAACACGTATGAATTCAAGTTTAATGGCAAGACCATTATGTTGAGGCTGACCATCCCGAAGGAACTTTGTGGACCGGTTAAGGACACCATGATCCTAGTTGAGAGGAAGACTTTGAGCCTAGTTGTGAGAAAGGATTTTATTAAAGACCAGTTTCTTGATGGAGTGATGTATGCTCTAGTCCTTCTGAGTGCGAAGACGGATCCAGAGTATTGGATGATCTCTCTAGTGAGCTACGGGTATTGTTGGAAGAGTATAGGGATATATACCATGATGAGTTGACCTCGACGTTACCCCACTTAGAGATATTTAGCATGTGATAGATCTCATCCCGGGGTCTTCCTTGCCCAACCAGCCCCATTAACGACTCCATCCCGCTGCCCATAAGGAGTTGTAGGTTTAGATAGAGGACTTGTTGAAGAAGGGGTTTATTTGGACTAATATGAGTCCATGTGTTGTACCAGCTCTGCTTGCCCCCAAGAAGGATGGCTCATGGCGAATGTGTGTTGATAATCAGGCTATCAACAAGATTAACGTCAAGTATAGGTCCCTATCCCACATTTAGATGACCTCTTGGATGTTTTATCAGACGCAACTATATTTTCTAAGATAGATCTAAGTAGCGGTTATCACCAGATTAGGATCCGTGAGGGAGATGAATGGGAGACTGCGTTTAAATTTAAGGATGGGTTATATGTGTGGCTTATGATGCCATTTGGGTTATCCAATGCCCCCAGCACCTTCTACCAGATGATGACACGCGTCTTTAGACCGTACTTGGGGAAGTTTTTGGTAGTCTATTTCGATGACATCTTAGTCTATAACAACTCCACTACCGAGCACATCTCCTACTTGAGAGTGTCTCTGTCCACCTTGAGGAAGGAAACTTTATTCCTTAATCTTAAGAAGTATATATTCTCTGTTCCAGAGGTAGAGTTTTTAGGTTAGATAGTTGGGTCTGAGGGTACCCGAGTTGATCCTGGAAAGGTTTAAGTGATTAAGGATTAGCCAAAACTGACTAGACTACGAGAGGTGCATAGTTTCCTTGGTTTGGCTACTTTCTATCGATGCTTCATGCGAGACTTTAGTAGCATTATGGAACCTATTAGTGACTGCATGAAGAAGGGTGAGTTCACCTAGACGAAGTCCTCCACCTTTGCTTTCAAACGTTTTAGGAAGCTCATGATCGAGGCACCGGTGTTACTTCTATCTGACTTCACCAAGGTCTTTGAGCTTACCTGTGATGCATCGGGGGTGGGAATTGGTGGTGTTTTAAGTCAAGAAGGTCACCCGATCAGTTATTTCAACGAGAAACTTGTGGGCGCTAAATTGAATTATTCGAAATACGATAGAGTGTTTTATATTATTATTCAATGTTCGCATCATTGGAGATACTATCTAATCTCCAAGGAGTTGGTGATCCTCTCCGATCATGACGCTTTGCGTTTCATAAACGGTCAACATAAAATCATCCCGCATCACGCTAAGTGGGTATCTTTCTTATAAGGGTACACATTTACTCTTAAGAACCTTCAGGGGTCTGACAATCGGGTTGCCGATGAACTTAGCCGCCTTACCCTTCTTCTATCTACCATGCAAGTCAATGTTATAGGATTCGAACGAGTTAAGGAATAATACGCCACTTGCCCAAATTTCCACGAGATGTATTTATCCGCCTAGGACAGCTCACCAACGACCATATCCACATTTGTTCTTAGGGACGGTTATCTTTTTAGACACGGGAAGTTATATGTTCCGCGATCCTCTTTAAGGCACCACATTATCTGGGAATTACATAGCGGAGGTCTGAGTGGACACTTTGGGAGGGATAAGACCATTACACTCGTTGAGGAGAAATTTTACTGTCCTAAACTTAAGGAGATGGTTGGAAGGATAGTGAGTAGTTATCGTATATGTCAAGTATCTAAGGGCACTAAAACTAATGTTGGGTTATACACCCCTCTACCTATTCCTTCCGTACCATGGGAAGACATGAGCATGGATTTCATATTAGGCCTTCCAACCACTCTTCATCGACACGACTCAATTTTTGTAGTTGTGGATAGATTTTTAAAAATGGCATACTTTTTCCCATATAGCAGGACCAACAACGCATCTAACGTAGCTAAATTATATTTTAGAGGGGTCATTAGTCATCGCGGAGTGCCAAAGAGAATTGTCTCGAATAGGGACGTGAAATTCACTCGCTATTTTTGGAAAACTTTATGGATTTTAATGGGAAACAAATTATTATTTTCCCCGGCCTATCATACACAAACCGACAGGCAGATAGAAGTGGTCAATCAGAGTTTGGGAAATCTCCTAAGGTGTCTTATGAGTGATCACAATGGCACTTGGGATCTACTTCTCCCCCATGAACAATTGGCTTACAATAACTCTAAGAATAGGTCCACAGATATGTCCCCAAACAAGATTGATCACGTGTATAAGGTTACTGTGCCTCTGAACTTGGATCCATTACCTTCATCATATAAATCAAGTCAATTTGCACAATCTTTCGCCCAACACATTCATGACTTGCACGCACATATCTGAGCAACCTTGACCTCCCAATACGAATCCTATCAAACACATGCTAATCAATGTAGGAGAGTGTCAAACTTTAAAGTCGGCGATCAAGTCTTGGTACGCTTAGTTCCCGAATGACTGCCAACTAGCACTGTTAGAAAGTTAGTGCCAAAGCGCGCCGGCCCCTTCTGGATTATAAAGAAACTCGGTGATAATGCTTTTGTCTTAGATTTGCCGGTTGATTGGGTGTTTCAACGATTTATAATGTCTCGAATTTTACGATGTTTGTTTCGCCTCCACAAGAGTTGACTTCTTCGTCGTCTTCTCCTTCCACTCAAAATTCTTGGGGTTTAGGGAGTGGTAGTACGGATGATCTCTCTCCTCTGGTCTCCACAGGTTTAGCATCGGATGGTAAGTGGTTTTTTTCCCACTGTTGACATGTTTCCAAGGTTTCCCAAAAGCTTTCTTATACTAGACAGGATACTTGATGCTGAGCTGCTCAATACTACCGATGGTGCTACCCTCTACATTCTCATCCATTGGCGTGAATGACCTCCTTCCGACGACTCATGGGTACTCGAGACTGAGCTTCAATAATTGGATGTCGCTCTTCTTTAACGCTATCTCCTAGACCATGCATCAGAGATACGTGACTTTGAGCGGGGGAGGATTGATGTCGTGGCCCCTCCACCACCACTTGAAGATGATCTGAACGCTGAAATGCTAAAAGATAAAGATTTCAGGTGGCATGACGACTCCTTGGACGCTAATAGAAGACAACATTACAATCTCCGTGCGCGGCGCGCGAAGCCTACTTAATGACCTAAATGAAGACCATTTAAATTATTTTGAATGCTTTATTTTATTTGGAACTTGTAATATTTTTATTTCCTTCATTTTTTACTTTTGTGTGCGTTTAAACATTTGGGTGTGCCATTAACCATCCGGATTTATGAGATTTCATCTAATTCTTGGATGGTTAGATCTATTTTTGTAACTCCTA
Organism: Platanthera zijinensis; assembly: GCA_039513925.1. Taxonomy (NCBI): domain Eukaryota; kingdom Viridiplantae; phylum Streptophyta; class Magnoliopsida; order Asparagales; family Orchidaceae; genus Platanthera; species Platanthera zijinensis. Next base: position 110,487,707 of record CM077093.1, on the reverse strand, counting down.
TATATAGGGGCTTATTTATTGAATGAAGGGAGAATGATTGAAAACCTAAAACAAGCCCCCATAGGAGATTTTTGCAATGGGTAGAGAATAGCCATCGCCCACCTCTTTCCCCCTCCTCTCTTCTCCATCTTGCCCCCCCCCCCCCCCCCGTGGAGCTTCCGACGTGGTCTCTAGGTGCGACTCCAAGGAAGAAAGACGACAACCCCACTCGGTGCGACGCCGGTGGATCTATTCAGTGCGACGCCGGTGGGAATCGTGAAGAGAGTGATTCTCCCACAAGTTATCAAGTAATATTCGACCAATAGGTTGGGTAAACTCTTCCCCTACTCTTTGTGCTTCTTCTCTTAGATTTGTGGAAGGTGAACCATCATGTTCTCTGTGGCTTTAAACTTTAATCGCTTTCAAATCTTTGAATATAAATCATTATTGTTCTTGTTTCCTATTTCCGGACAGGGTAGGTCCATTTTGCTTGAGCGGATCTTGGTCTATAGCCTTTATCCTTCTCTCAAAAGTATTGGCAACCTTTGCATCAATTTTGGGAACAATTCGACTCTTTTTTCTCTGCTGTTTTAGAATCGACCATTCTTCGATTGTGTTTATGCTTTGTGCGCAAAACGATTACGTAGTAAGGGCGATAGATGCTTGTGTAGGTGTGGTGGATTAAGAGTGTGTAGAAGTGCGATCTAGAGCCTTACCTCATGTAGATCATCATGGCGGCATATGCTATATCAATTTAGATCATCGTGGCAGCATACGCTACGTCACCCGATCTAGTGAGAAAATTCGGAGAATTTCCATGAAAATATTATGGTTGCGGGATCACTGGAAACGACGTCTCCGACGGCCGTGCTGCCGCCCTGCGTAGTCCCCACCTAAACTGAGATGGTTGTTGTGGTGCTGGCCAGGGAGGTTGTCGGGTGGCCCTGAAATCGAGGGAAAAAACTTCCCAGGTTGGGGTAATCAAGGTTGTTGGCTTCACGGGGAAGATGAACGGATGACACTCATCTTGCGCCAAGATTCGTGCCGCAAGTATATAGTTAGGGATTAATATTAATTCAATTCATTTCATTTATGTCACAGTTATTGCAGCATTTTAAATTAATTATTAAAAATACTTAGAAGCCTTTTCTAAAGAAATGGTTAACTTTAAAGTTGTAGCCCACGAAGTCTAGTGTACTTTAAAATTAATTTCAACCCATTTGGGGCAGTGGTCCGACCACATCACTCCAAATGGTGCAATATATACTCAGGGTTTGCCAGAGATTAAATTGAGTGCCACCATCAATCAAGCCATCCAAATGCATTGAAAATTGATTTGCGTGTCACTCTTATCTATTAATCTAACATATCCAAAAATTTAAATTTTTGGAGAACATTTTTATATAGTTTTGGCAAACATTTAATATCCTTGTATGAGTTTATTGGAGGGTCTAATGACCTCATAACTCCCCAAAAGTTTTTGGATGACTCTTAGGGTCATGATAAGACACTGGTAAAAATCTCAGCTGATTTGGTGTTGATTTGTGTAGGTATTTATGAGACCAAAGTTTGGCCCTTTGAGGGATATTTAGTTAAAAAGTGCACTTGAATGAGTTAATAATTAATCCTCATCCAAAAGTGATGAAATCTTGGCCAGAGCCTCAAGATCATCTAAAACACCCCCACAAGAGATTTAGGGTGGTTTGGGGTGGAGTTACCCTAAGACCCTAGTGTAAGCCCTAGGGATGGGGTTTGAGCCCAATGAAGGACATGGGAACACATGTTATTGAATGCCTTGAAACTTGGTAGTAGTGTGTCTAAGGTGAAATTTAACCCTAGGAGGGTATGCTAGGACTTTTAGAGCTTACATTCCTCTTGTACTAACTTAGGACCAATTGGGGCACTTTCACTCAAGATTTTATTACTATATCATAGGACTTTGAATGATCGTGAGGTTAGGCACTGATCATATATTGTTGCTATTAAACTATGGAAATTTTAGTGTGAATTTTTGGTTAGTATTTATGGTACTTCATTCACAATCCTAGTAGTTGCCGTAATTATGAAAGAATTTATTAAGAGCTATTTATTCATTAAAAACTTATGAAACTTGGTCAAAAGATATTTTAGGACACTCTTGAGCTTTGTGAATATTTACAAAATTATTGAATGCCTTTTTATACAAGTTGTTTCACAAAGTGCCTTTTGTAGAAGATTATTTAATGAATAAATTTTGTGACCAAATAAGCTTGGAAAATAATTATTCTTTGTCAGTAGTCTCTACTGCTTATGTTTGTCATCTGGTAATTTTATTATAATTTTTGGATAAATAATTCTATTATTTCCAGTTTTGCCCTATCATTGTGGTTATAAAGTCGATAATTAGGTTGGAGGTCAAAACCTTTTTGGAAAATTGTTAATTTCAGTATTTAGAGTTATTTTGGTGAAATAAACTTGTCATAACTGTTTTGAGGCTATAACCTATCAGAAAATTATACTTGGTGTTCAAAAGCGTAGGTGGCCTGATGTTGCAGAAAATATAATAAATGTAAAATAAATTAGGAAAATTATATTATTTTTTATTTTTCCATAAACTATCATGATAGACACTCAATAATAATCTTAGGCCATTTTGATTATTATTTGGAGTATCACCAATCATACATATCATGTAGGTTATTTGGTCTACGCTTAGTAGAAAGTGTAAAAGTGGGAAGCATGTGGAACTTGTATGGGAAAGGGTAGTTGGTGTACCTGGTATGGTTGGAATATATAGGGTCACAAAAAGAAGGTAGGTTGTGAGAGCCCTGTTATGCAAGGGCATAGTTGTGCTCGGGATCAACGGTGGACCGTCCATCTTTAGAGAGAGAAAGTTTAAATATGATTAGAGCAAGTTTAAGAGTAATGATAACAAATTGGGACATGGGTAGATACCAATAATAATAAGTACCTTGTGAAAGGGATCCTTGGGCATAAGACCATCGTAGTTCCTAGTGCCTTCGATAGCCCTTCACAGGGAATGCCCTGGGCAGTCCAAGGTTAAACTTAAACCGTAAGACTAAAATATTAAAAAGCAATTAGAAAAAACTAGGGCTTCACCTTCACTCACCCCGATGACTCGGGAGGTTAGCTTGGTTGGGTTATCCGAGTGGTAGGCTCGGTGGTTGTGTAAATGGTCAAGTTAGCCCGGCGTGCCGAAAGCACAGAAAGTAGTTATAAAGGACAAGTTTTTTCGGGGAGCCGATGGCTCGGGAATTAATGGATGCATGTGTATAAGGTGGTGGGTCTTCGATATTTTACGGTCGTTCACACCAATGTCGATACGATGAATCAGCGGGTGTGGTTTACACTTAGCCAAGGAAAAGACTGACGGGTTTGTCAGCATTAGTACGTGATGACTCTAGTGTGTCCTTCAGAGGCATACGTAAGGGCTAGGCCTGGTAGTGTGGATACCCGCCTTGGAGTCGGGTGACCCAACCCACTTTGTCCGTTGGCCACTATGGAATCTTCTAAGAGTGAAGCTAGCTTCCAAAACTGGGGAATTAAAGTTCTATGTGCATAGAGTCGGGTGCGTGTGTTGCACTTGTATGAACATAATAGTAAATCTGCATAACATAGCATAGCATGCCATTATTGCATTTAAACCCCTACCCCTATCGTATAAATTGGTATAGGACTTTTTATTAGATAGGCCCTGCAAAATGACCCCTTAATTTATAATTTTGTATGGGCATCCTTATAAATTAAGGTTACCTTTAAATATAGCTTGTTCTTTTTTTACTTCTCCTTTATTACTGCTCTACTACTTATAGAACTGCTTGTTTAGACTCTTGTATATGATATACTATATGACTGCTAGATAGTTCCACCGTCACTTGATTTGTTTATTCTCCACCTTCATAAGCTTCCCTATCTATCCTCCCGTACGATTCCTAGGAGACGCGGGGGCGAGGTGAGGATTATAGTTGGCTTAGCCTTTATGACTAACAGTCGGTGGACCAAACATTTCAGGGGCTCCGGATGTGAGATAGGGAGTAGCAGCAGGAGATGCAGCACCGGCGGAGTACGGTGTACATGGAGGAAGGCCAGTCTAGCACAGGAGCTGCAGCCTCTGACTACGTGAGTGTTAGTTTTTTACTTAGCTTCCGTGAGAGTGTTGTAGTAAGGTTTTGATGTACCAAGCATAAGACCGCTTATATTTCTATTTCTACATTTCCGTTCAGTTTCTGTACTTCTATATCAGTGGACTTATTGTGATTCATGCTCATTTATATATATGTTGTGATTTTTGTGAACTTGATTATATTTGTCTAAGTTATTATTAGTACTTTTTTGTGCTCACTAATGCCAGCAGGATCGACGTTTTGTAGTGATGACCTCCCCGAGTGTTGGTGTCACCACAAAATGGCGATTCTTATCGTAAGACCTGGTAGATTAGTAAAAAAGGGGTTTTGCAATTTTTTTGTGAGTTCAAGGAGCCTCGAGTCAATCGAAATCTATCTACCTAGATAGATACACTTTAACTTTTATACATAAGACTTTAGCACTAGAGATTTTGTCCAAAGTTGTGGTCTTCATATATGCACATATATATATCATGACATTGATTATTCAAATTATTTCTAACGTGTTAAGATGCAATGTCATGATTTATAGCATGTAAGCATAGTATTTGTCTTGAGTGCTTCATTTAGGGATGTGTGGAATGTGTGTTGTCATTCCCCTATCTAAATCCTCAATCATACTTAGAGGCATAGTCAACAAGCTCTAACCTGTCTTATTGCACTCAATAGATAAGAACTATAGATTCAGCACACAATGACCGGAAGACAATGTTTATATAGATTAACAGTCTGAACTCAAATATTGTACGTACGTGTTATGGTCTAAATCAACGCATATGTTCCTGTAATACAGGATTGAATTACAGTTTTTTTGTTCTAGTTTTTCTATGTATTTTTTGTTTTTGTTTTTAGTTTTTTTTAAAAAAATGACAAAGTGACTCAAATAACTAACACACACGCAAATTAACCAAGAAAAAGCAAAATAATCAACACCGCAACACATAGAAACAAAAAAACGAAATAAATAGGGACAACACGATAGAATATTATGCATGCGGCATAGGTACTCTTGGGTATGAAACATCGTTGGTGTTATGAAGGTATAGTCATGAGAATATTCACTATGTACTCACCCTTGCCTCGTACTAAGTGACAGATGGGCTTGAGGAGTTACACATGTTCCATAGGGTGGGGTGTTAATCCCATGTGCCCACACAAGAACCCTCTCAACCTAACACTCGTTCCCCCTGTGTTATACAAGGACCCACTTGAACCTTTCCCTGGTTAAGGACACGACGTGGATTGTAGGTTAGCGATCCTAATGACGACACACCTATGCCCCCACTAATGTGTGACACAATATAGTGAGTCTTGTTGATTTTTATATTAGTAACATAATGAAGTTACTTGGGCAGATAAGCAATAGTACAAAAAGGAGTGCTTTCGCCGATAGTAAAGCCGTCGCGCCGTGATAGCTTCGGATAACATAACCTTTGGTTCAGATCCAGATCTGCATGCCTGCTGATTTTCACATCCTTGTGCCGACATTCCCCTTCCCTGGACCTCTTCTTCTTCGTCCTAAGGTACTCTCTTCCTCTCTGTCTCTCTTTAATTTCTAGTATTCTGGATTTTAGGTCTATAGGTTTTGACTTTGTGTTTTTGAGCGCGCTCTGTCAAAAGTTTTAGGCCGATTGTGATTTTGTTTTCTAATTTGTTCTACGAAATCTCAAAATTGTGATCCCCGTGTCGCTAGGAATTGAAGGCAGAGAAGAAAAAAATTCTTTTGTTTTCTATACCGACCTGCTCTATTGAACAGTTGGCTCGATCCCTTTACCTCAATGAAAGGCCTTCGATACAACTCTTCACCTCCATGTATGGAAGGGTCTCAAAGCCCAGCTAGATCCTCCGATCTAGACGTCCTTACCCCGGTATGAAATTTCGCAGAATCCTACCCAGATTCTGACGACCCTAACTGGTCGATTTTACTCACCACAAGATTAAGAAAAAGAGAAGATTAAAAAAGTAAAGATGTAAAGATTCTAAAAGCTTAAGTTATCCCTATAGACAATCGCTCCGTCAAGCAATCCGCGGCCGGTGCTTGAGATCTTCATATGGTAGCAACCTGTCGGCTCTTCATATTCGATGTAGAACTTTGATCGCCGGAGTACTTCATGTGCGAATGGGAGGGAGACGACTTTATTCTTCTTCGATAGAGACCTTTGGAATAGCACGCAAAGAGAGCAGTCAAACCCTAGAATGCAGGAACTCCTATCACTTTTCATCTTAGATGTGCAACACAGAAACCAAGGTGGCCTTATATACGTATTTGTTAAAATAGGCTACCTCCGGCGATAAGACAAGCGCTCGGCGGTATGTTCGCGTGCTTGATGTGCCAGATGTTCTCCAAATTTAGAAAAATATTCAAAACAAATATTTTTTCCTTTAACCAACATTAGCTCGGCGCGGTAGGAAGATAGTGCCTAGCGGTAGGTCTGTCTCAACGCACCAAACGCTTTGAAGCATTGACTAGGCTACCGCGGCGCATTACCATGCTAGTGCTCAGCGGTAGTGCTGTCTCAATGCTCTCAACTCCATGAGTCATTGAGAGGACTACCGCGACACGTTACAATGTTAGCGCTCGGCAATAGTGTTGTCTCAATGCTCCCAATTCCTTGAGGCATTGAGTGGGTTACCGCGTCGCGGTACCATGCTAGCGCTTTTGCGGTAGGATCCCAAGAGCTTTGTCCAATTAATTCATCGAGCTAGCGCAGGCAGTAGAACAAGCGCAGCGTGGTAGGTTACCGAGAGCTCTGTCCAATTAATTTAAGGCTACCACTCGGCGGTAACATCTATCGCTCGGCATTAGCATCCATTCGAGACTTCTTTTCTTTTCTTGAACCTGTCAACCTACAAAATCTATCAACACAAGACGTTATTAAATATAGCCTTAGATTTTATATTCTCAAACATAAGGAATGTGAAACAACGGTTCCAACAATAGAAACCTCAGATCGTCACGTAGTCCTTCATAAAATCAGTTGGTCTTACGCTCCTCATCAGCAAAAGGGGAGCAAGCATAACGTCCAATTATTGTGAACTCATGAAGGTATTTGTCCACACTACTGTCACCTTGAGCAAGTCTCTAGAACTGATTCACCATAGCTATTTCTGCGCTACCACTCAGCGGTAACACACATACATGTGCTCACCACCTCTTAAAAGAATTCGCCCACGAATTCAAATCAAAAAGACCGACACCAGAGTCTGAAGCTAACTTTGTAACACCCCCATTTGTCACATAACATAAAACAGAAGGTCCGGTCGGGGCCCGACGCCATATACCACGGACAGACCGAGGAGTTACTAAATTGAAACCATAATCTAATAATGCGTATCCTAACCAAGAGTACATTCTAGCAGAAGTAATTTAGAGGTTATAAATATAACCCAACAACGGGCGCAAAAAAGAGCTTATGTTGGCCCCATCAAGTGATCGCGACGAACGCTTGCACTAACACCCTTTTTGTTTGTGAAGCCAGTCCTTGGAGGACCGTGTGGCTATTGTGAGCTGCGAGATCTTCAAGGTAATCGAGCCGAACGTACAAAGGGAATCCGACCCGCAATAGTCTAGACATTGAACTGCCAATTTGAGCAACGGGCAAGGGCTTAACTGTATCTATGTTATGGTTGTCTAACTTGAGTGCCTTAGTTATTGACATTTGTTAGGATCACATAATGAAAGTCTTGGGTTGTTCGCCATCAAGAATTAAGTCTTTGGCAATTGATAGTGGAGCATGAATGCTCAATGTTTACCGTTTGGTCTGGGACCTTTGGAACGGTGGTGGGAGCCTAGGAAATCTGGTACACTGATAATGTGCCCTGAGTGCACGGAACGTCGGGCCATGTGACCGATGTTTGTGATATATTAAAATGTATAGTGGTGTACTTTCTTATGATATATTTGTTGAGATTGCATTGCTTGTAGGGAAGGAACCACTACCATGGGTATTATGTAGGGTCGTTATAATTGGTCAGTTGAATGCTGACAGATGCATTTTTAACTCCCCTTGTGGTGGAATGTCCATGTACAGGTGCTGTACCGAGCGAGAAATAGCGGGGTGAAGCCCTTGCAACTTTGCTAGCACTCGAAGGCCAAGAGGAATAGTTTTTTTGTTTTCATGTGTAGATGGCCTGCGCCTAGAAGTATGTAAACCACACTTGTGAATTTTAACTGTAAGACCCTAAGGCCAAACAGTTTTGTGTATTTTTGGGTAAATTCCTTTGAGATATATATAAATGTTGTTGTATATATATATATATTAGACATTCATGGTTGGAAAGTTTAGTAATAACCCTTAAAGCTTCCGCTAGAATGCTCTGAGTTGTGATATGTGTAATAGTTTGTGATATTAATACGTAATGTCACTGACTGTATGTGGAATATGGCGTGGGGGCCCTGGCCGGACCCTCTGTTATATTTCATATGAAGGACGAAGGTGTTATAATTTGGAATCAGCCTGTCTTGATCTTCCTCCTGTGAATTCGGGGTCGAATTCTTTTGCGGGGTGGAGAGCACGTTTATGTGCGGCCGTTATAACATAAATGAACTAAGGAATGTCCACTTAGGAATGAAAATACACTTGTTTGAGAAACCTGCACATTCCTAATAGTCGTTGTTTGCTTCTTAGTAGTCGCTAAATTGTGTATTTTATACTTATAGTTGACTCGAAGTGGTGCGGGGCAGTCTGAGCCCCAAAGTTCTGTTGAAAGTTCAGCACCAGGTGAGGTGCCCACACCTCCTCCTTATTTAGAGAAATTATGTTTAGATGTTGAGGCATTGTTTGCAATGATCCACGCACAACATAATGGGAAGGTACAGCCTGCAATGGTTCCAGAACAGGTTGGTGTGAGGCCAGAACCTGTGGAGGCTGTGGTAGATGTACGAGTAGCGGAATAATAACTAAAGCAGTTCATGAGTTTCAGTCCTCCTACGTTCGTGGGGGAAGGATCCCAAACTGTGGAGGAACAGAAAGTCACCTTGGCCACTTTCTTGTAGGAAGGAGAGGCTCGGCTTTGGTGGGATGAATTGGAGCTGCACCACTTAGCAGGTAGACAACAAACGAAGGTCTCGATAGGGGAGTTTTTGAGACTATTCTTTGCAAAGCATCTGCCATCGGCACAGCACATAGCCATGGAAAATGAGTTAAAGCATCTATATGAAGGAGAAAGTAGCATCGATACCTACTTACATGAGTTTATAAGATTGGGACACTATGCGGGGTCTATTTTTGCAGAAGATGGGCGTAAAAATGATAGGTTCTACGAAGGACTGCGGGATGAGCTGATATTTCTGCTCTAAAGTTCGGTTAACCAAGTCATTCAACCGTTGGTAGATACAGCCCGTGCATTGGAAAAAGATATGAAAAGGGAACAGGGAAAGAGGGACTTAGTAGTGATAAATTTGAGTTCAAAGCACCATGCCCTGAAAAGTCGGGCTACCGCAAGAGATGGCGTAAGAGGTCCAAGTTTGCTGGACAACCTTCTTCTATAGTTGTGTTTGGAGCAACTTCTAGGCAACACTCACATGCATGTTATACATGTGGAAAGGTGGGTCAGCTAGCCCGTGACTGTCGGGTTTGTCCGCCAAAGGTTGAGAAGAATACAAGAGCTACATATGCTGAAAAGGGAAAGACGGTGGAATCCACTACATCCTTGTATGCTCCGGCCCAACAAAGAGTGTACAACCTTGGACAACAAGAGGCCATCAAACAGGCTTATGTGGTCATAGGTATGAGTTAAGATACAGTTTTTACTGATTTCTATACTAAGTACCATGTGTGTTACTTGTGCATGAATTGTTTATGTTATGCTTTGTCCTTATTCGGGACTGTCTGGCGAGAGCACTGTTCGATACAGGTGCTTCGCATTCGTTTCTATCTGTGGACTTCGTGTCCCGGATTGGAGTTCCTGCTCGCATGATGATAGTTAGCGTGAAGGTATTATTTCCTAACGGCTGCCTAATGGATGAGAACAGGACTTTATTTGTGGACATACAAAGAGGAAGTCGAGATTTCGGGTTGAAAGCATCCTTGTTGTCGATATCTGAGTTTGATGTGATTTTTGGTATGGATTGGCTTTCGAAGCAACGTGCATGTATTAATTGTAACTCAATAGCAGTCACACTGGGGAAGAATACCGAGCTAGAGACTAAATTCGCTGGTATGCAAGGATCGAGCAAGATATTGATGTCTTTTCTCCAAGTAGTCAAGGTTGTTCGGAAGGGCGCGAAGTTGTTCTTCATGATTTTAAAGGTTGTTGAGACACAGACCAGTTTGAGTGACGTTCCGATTGTATCAGAGTACCTAGATGTGTTTTCGAAGGATCTTCTTGGGTTACTTCCCCAACAGGAAATAGACTTTGCTACCGAGTTGGTCCCAGGTGCGAAACTTATGGCCCGCTCGCAGTACCGAGTAGCGCCAAAGTTAATTACGGAACTTAAGGTTAAAATTCAAGAGATATTAGAGTAAGGATATATACGCCCAAGTATGTCACCCTGGAGCGCACCGATTCTTTTTGCAAAAAAGAAGGATGGAAGCTTGTGGATGTGCATCGACTATCGAGAACAGAACAAGTTAACAGAAAAGAATAAGTATCTGATTCCATGGATAGATGACTTGTTCGACCAACTAATGGGATCAATGGTGTACTCAATGATGTATTTGAAGTCTGGCTACTACCAATTGAGGATTCGGGAATGTGACATTCCCAAGGCAGCATTTGGAACACGCTATGGTCATTACGAGTTTGCTGTGATGCCGTTTGGGCTTTGTAATGCGCCATCGGTGTTCATGGATCTAATGCACTGACCATTCTGAGAGTACTTGGACTTATTTGTGATCGTCTTTATTGATGACATATTTGTGTATTCTTAGCCCGAAGAAGACCATTCAAACCATATACAGATGTTATTACACACCCTGAGGAGGAACAAGTTTTACGCCAAGTTCTCGAAGTGCGAGTTCTGGTTGTCGTCGGTGGCCTTCCTTGCACATGTGTTTAGTGGAGAGGGCATTGCGGTGGATCCTGCGAAGATAGTTGCGGTATAGCACTGGTCAGTGTTGTCTTATATAGCCAAAGTCAGGAGTTTCCTTGGATTGGCGGGCTACGATAGGCGCTTCGTAGAGACCTTTTTGCAGATAGCCTTGCCTCTCACAACACTGATGAGAAAAGAGCAGAAGTTTGTTTGGACGCCGGAGTGCGTGCAAGCTTTTTAAGAGCTGAAGAGTCGTTTGACCACGAGCCCATTTTGAGTTCTCCATGTGGTACAAACGGCATTGAAGTGTATAGTGATGCATTAGGGAGAGGCTTAGGCTGCATACTTCTTTAGTTTGGTAAAGTGATATCTTATGGCTCACGCCAGTTAAAAGTGCATGAGCGAAACTATCTCGTCCTCGATTTTGAGTTGGCGGCGGTGATTTGTGCACTTAGATTATGGCGTCACTAATTATATGGCGTGAAAGTGGATATATTCACGGACCATAAGAGCCTAAAGTATCTATTGAATCAAAAGGATCTCATTATGCAACAACAGAAGTGGCTGGAGTTTCTTGGGGACTACACCTTCGCGATTCATTACACTCCCGGGAAGGGAAACGTCTTCGCAGATGCATTGATTCGTAGGACTCCGGCAAGGAAAAATTGGTTGTAGATGCATGATGAGCGCCTGATCTAGGAGCTGGAAGCTTTAGAGATTTCTTGTGTTTACGAGAATTCCACTGCAAATGTATGCATGAACTGGATGGAGGTACAGTATAACCTTGCGGATATGGTTTGGCGAGAAACGGAACATGGTGAGAGTCAAAAATTCTATGTAGTGGATGGGTAGATTCCTAGTTTTCCTTGGATGACGGCTTTTTGTAGAAAGATGGTCGTTTGTGCGTCCCAAATATGGGTAAGCTAAGAGAAGAATTGATGTATGAAGCTCACATCATGAAGTATTCAATTCACCCAGGGATCCCAAAGATGTACAAGGACATGAAGAAGATGTTCGGGTGGCCATGCATGAAGAAAGACAGCTTTCTATGTGGCAAAATGTCAAACGTGTGCCTTAGTGAAAGCAGAATGTCTGATGCCTGGTTTCCGGAAGTCACTACCTATTCTAGAATGAAAGTTTGATGGAATTTCCATTGATTTTGTGCACGGATTGCCGAGAACGCAACGCGGGAATGATTCTTTTTGGGCTATCGTGGACCGGTTGACTAATATGGCTCACTTCATTCCGAACAAGAGGGGCGATTTTGTGGAAATCTTCGCTAAGATTTTTGTCTAGCAAATAGTACGATTACACGGTGTACCCCATAGCATCGTAAGTGACCGAGATGGGCGCCTCACTTCGAATGATTGGAGGATAATCCATCAATTGTTGGGGACAAAATTAAAGTTCAGTACGGCCTTTCATACGCAAATGGATGGTCAGACCAATAGGACCAGCTGAAATATTGAGGATATGCTCCAGATGTGCGACTTGGATTTCAGGAGGAGGTGGGAAAACCATCTCTATATGTTAGAGTTCGCCTACAATAATAGTTATCAAGCTAGCATAAATATGGCGCCTTTTGAATCCTTTAATGGTAGCAAGTGTCGTACACCTTTAGCTTGGGTGTAAACAGGCGAGTCTAAGTTGTATAAGCATAAGGAAGTCGAAGAGGCTAATTCGACAATATGCTCTATCCGGGAGAGGCTACTGATAGCCAAAGATAAAGAGAAAAAGTACTACAATGCCAAACACCAAAATGTAGAGTTTGTGGTTGGCGAGTGGGTATACTTGAAAATCAAACCATTCAAGGCCTTGTCCAGAATTCGGCGCTTGAAAAAGTGATGTCCGAGGTATCTTGGTCCGTTCGAAGTAGTGGAACGTGTTGGAGAAGCTGCCTATCGGCTAACTCTTTCTACAGAATTGAGTGGCTTGCATGATGTGTTCCACATATCAGTGCTTCGAAAAGCCCTGAAAGAGCCAGCTCAAGTGATTGTGAATGATCGAGTACCAGTCAAATCTGGACTAACGATTAAGGTTTGACTCATTCGGATCGAGGATAAGGCGGTTAAGCAGCTGCGGAACAAGACAATCGAGATGGTCATGATTCGGTGGGACAACTGTGGCCGTGAAGAGCTAACATGAAAGCTGGTGCAAACTATGCGTGCAGAATTTCTCGAGTTATTTGTATAAAATGTTATAACTATTTTTTTGTGAAGAGAATATATGTTGTAACATATTTGTTGTTGTGTTCCTTATAATTATATGCAAATTTCGTGAGAAATTTCTGTAAGGAGGAGAGGATTATAATACCCCAAAAGGAGTAGGAAGTAACAGGCTAAACCGTCGAACAGAGTTCGACAAACGTCGAACAGTGTTCGACAAAAGTTGTTCTGTTATATGTCATGTATCCTCCTAGCGAATGTCGAACGGAGTTCAATGAAAGTCAAACGGAGTTCGACAAAAGTCGAACGGATTTGGGGAAGGTCGACGAATGTAGTATTGTATCCTTTCGACGAACGTCGAAAGTATTTGCTTGAGTAACAGCGGCGCCGGCTGGCTGGTCAAAGCTGTTAGTGTGACTTTTCAACTCAAATCCAGACCAGTACTTCATTTTGATGGAGTGATTGTGTGGCTGGGTTTTAACCCGTGACCACATATACAGAAGGGATGGGATGAGGAAATCATTATTTCCTTCTCATTATCTCTCTCTCTTCATTTCATCCAAGTTCTTGAGAAGAGAACTAAAGGCTGGAGCTAAGGGTTTGGGCTGACCTTTGTGAAGGTGCTGAAGGAGATTCCCTCATCAAAAGAACGATCTGAGGCTAGATCTGCGAATGGGAAAGTGAGGCGCTCATTTCCATCTGTGTAGAAAATCTTTGTCATGGCTCTGAAGAGAACTACAAGTTTAACGACCTCTTGCTTGGATACGTGAAGTCCTAATTTTGCATGTGTATGGAAACCTCCACCAAAAGGTGGAATTATAAAGAGAATTCTATGGGTTGGTACATGTTATCCCCAATTAAATTGCATATAGATCCAGAAATGTGTAGTTGGGAATATACATGTCGTGTGAAGCTCATCCAGACAGGTTGGTCAGGATTGGTGATGCTTTATTTTGTGAACTAGAGAAGACTCTACGTATGAACAGGTATTTTAGAAAGTTTGTGGGTTGTGCTTATGAAGTTGCGTAAAAGGAAGTACTGGAGTAGAGTTCTAGGAAAATACCCTAGAAATCCATATGCTATACTTCATGGAAATATAAGTGTTTCTGGAACTGCAGGATGCTGTATTGTTTTGGTTGAGTTTAGCGTAGAAAGAGAGCTTCTGTAGGCCCATCCAAGCGAACGTGAGGAACGCTGGAACAAACTCCATTTTTGTTTGTGAAGCCAGTCCTTGGAAGACAGTGTGGCTATTTTGAGCTACGAGCTCTTAAAGTCCATCGAGCTAAACGGATAAGGGGAAGTCGACCCGCATCTGTCTAGACATTGAACTGTCGATTTGAGCAACGGGCAAGGGCTGAACTGTATGCGAGTTATTATTGTCTAAGTTGAGTGGCTAAGTTATTGTCGTTCGTTAGGATCATGCAATGAGAGTCTTGGGCTGTTCGCCATCAAGACTAAAGTCTCCGACAGTGGGCCGTGGAGCATGAATGCTCAATGTTTACAATTGGGTCTGGGACCTTTGGAATGATGGTGGGTCCCTGGGAAATCTATTATAGCTATAATGTGCCTTGAGTGTACGAAACATCGCGTCGTGCGGCCGATGTTTGTGATATATTGAAATGAGTAGTCGTGCACTTTCTTATGATATATCTGTTGAGATTGCATTGCTTAAAGGGAAGTAACCACTGCCACGGGTATGGGGTAGGGTCATTTTAATTGTTCAGCTAAATGCTGACCGTTTCCATATTTCCCACCCTTGTGGTGGAATATCCCTCTATAGGTGCTGGTCCGAGCGGGAAATAGCGGGCTGAAGCCCTTGCTACTTTGCTGGCCCTCGAAGGCCAAGAGGAATAGTTTTACTGTTTTCATGTGTGGTCGGCCCGCGCGCCGAAGTATATAAACCACACTTATGAAGTTTAACTATAAGGACTTAAGGCCAAACACTTTTATGTATTTCTGTGTAAATTTCTGTGAGATATATATAAAAGTGGTTGTATATATATATAGTGGACATTTCATGTTTGATGAGTTCAGTAATAACCCTTATAGCTTCCGCTAGAATGTTCTGAGTTTGGATGCGTGTAGTAGTTTGTGATATTAATACGCAACATTGTTTACTGTTTGTGCATTATGGCATGGGGCCCCGGTAGGACCCTCTGTTATATTTCATGTGATGGACGGAGGTGCTACACTGCTGGTAGAGGAGGAGGAGGACCTCCCCAAGACTTTGGATAAGAGTGAAACCTTTTCTGTTTCTTCCTTCTCTTCTACTTATTCTTGGAATACCTAATCCAATTTGGATGGTCTGGAGTAAGAGTTATCCCATGCAAAATGTAGTAACGGATATCAGCAGTAGAAGAAGGTTGAGGAGAAACCTTGGCTTGAGCCTTTTTCTTGCTTTTCCTTTTCTTAGAAGTAGAATTTTCTGATTCATCAAAATCTGTAGGATCATCAAACTGATCCTCTGCCTGTTCATATAATTCATCAATTTGTTTAACTAGTTTTCCTACTTTATATAATTCTTCAATATCTTCATTAAACAGATCATCAAAATTAGGCATGGGAGATTCATCCCATTTAGGAGGGGAATAAGCCTGCTCAGAAATATTCATTATCTCATCAATCATAATAGTCTATGGGACTGGATCAAAAATCATCATAGTCTATGAGACTTTATAAAAACTTGTAGAAACATCTTATACAATCTGTTCTAAGGCTGAATCACTAATAGGAGCAGAATAACAAATTATTGTTCTAGAAAGATCCTATTAAAAATCTAGATCAGGTAGGCTAGTAATATGACTGTATAGTACATCAAATTCTGATAGCAAAGAATATAAATTAATTATGGGATACACCAATAGTAATAACTTCTGGAGACTCATCCTCAACTGTCACAAAATCTTTACAGTAATCTAGACCAGCTAACACTGTGATGACTTCAGTCATTTCTATATCAGTAATTTCAACAAAATCAGATGTTACAACTAGAGCTTCTTCATTTGGAGCTTCTTCATCAAGCATCTCACCCTGTCTAGATCCAGGAAAAACTGAATCTAGGCCCCCAAAAGAAAGGACAAAATGGGAAGAGGTAACTTTAGAAGAGAGTTCTGATAGAGAAGAAATAATAGGAGCCACGGAATCATCCAAGAGTTTATTGAGTGTAGGAGTGATGAAATCAAGAAGTTAAGTGGTAATAGATGAGAAATCTTGATACCTAAACTTAGGTGGATTCTGAGTAGATGCAAAGAATGGATTGGAGGAAGAGGGAGTTTATCTGTTAGCACACATTGTACAAAGAAAAGAAGACTATGGCATAAATGAAGGATTGATCATAGGGGGAATGTCAGTAGGAATTGGTTCCTGGATGGGTGAGAGAGGTGGAGATAATTGGGGTGGAGATGAGTGAGGTTGAGATGAATGGGGTGGAGACAAAGTTGGATGTTGAGAAGGTGGTGTGGAAGGACTAAGGGAATGATGTAGAGATGGTTGTGGAGAGGTAGAAACAAGGGGAGCAACTTCTGCTGGAGTAGGGAGAGTAGCTGAGACAGCTCTAGTTCTTTCAAACGATGTCATTAAAGATTCAACCCTAGGAGGCTTAGGAATCACCCTCACCCATTTACCAAACAGAGCAGAGGTAATCCTCTTGGGTGCATTAATATGAATAATCTGAGAGACCAAGACCTCTGGACATTTGGTTTGGAGAAAAATACCCAAAACTCTTCCATAACTCACATCCTTCTTATTTATGTTCTTCTTGATTGAATCAAACAAAACTGTCCCCCAGTTAATGTTTTTCTGGTCAACCAGAGCACTCAGCAGAAGAAACTGGTGCCTGGCTACATAGTCATGGGCTGAATGTTTGCCGAGAAGAACTTTCCCAACCACATCGGCTAGAAATTTATATTCTACAGAGAAATTCTTTTTCAATAAATGGTTAGGGCTTCCTTGTGAGTGACCCATTCTATCTAGCATAATATCAAATTCTGTACTTGATAATTCTACTTGAGTATTTTCTAGTTTAAAACACGCTAATCGTGTCTTATTAGATTAATTTTTATCTTTCTTATGTAAATATTGTTGCCACTAATATTTTCTTGTCTTTTTGCAGGTTTCCAGAATTTTTGCCAAAGATGACATGACACGCCCCCCTATCACGCCCTCACTGGGCGTGTCACAGGAATGTCACCCGATCCCAAGGAAGTCAGCCACCAATCGAAAGTCAAGAGTTTATCCCGAGTAGGACATGACATTAAACACGGCCATGTCGCTGGCCATGTCAAGCTGTTGTGTCACCAGAGACCATGTAATAGGAAAAACGGCTGTCACGTCCCCCTGACACTCCCTCCCCGGGCGTGTCCCATGGCATGACATAGGGCGGTTCGCCCTCTGCCCGAATCCTACCGCCGCATTAAATGTTGTTTTGCCTCAGCACGCCAACAGTACTGTCACTCCCCCCCTACACGGGCATTCGCTCCCTTTTCGAAGACTGATAGATTTCCAACCAATGATTTTGACGTGACGTACGTGTCATGCCCCCCTACACGGGCATGACCCAGGGTGTGTCAACCATCGTACAGAAGCAGTCATCCTTCCTGCCAGAATCCAGAATCTGAGGTCAACCCCGTACATGTCACGCCCCCTGACACGCCCTCCCCGGGCATGACCTAGGGCGTGACCAACTAGTGTAAAAATCTATATATTCAGATGTACCCCCTGTTGTCTAGAGAACTTTTGGGATGAGAGGGGGAGGTGCTTCCCCTTTGTTCTTAGTGTTTTTTCATGCTTTCTTACCTCTCTCCCTCTCTCTTTATAATTTTGTAATTTTCTTAACCCTAGCTTTGTGCTTAGTTTATTTTAGCTTTTGTTATAATTTTTGCACTTGCCCTAGTTGATAATTGTAGGGCAAGAATAGGATTTAAATTTCCATGCAATTGTAATTTTCATTTCAAGTGTAGCTCTCTTTCTTAATTAATATAAGTGCATTTTTTTATTTTTGTGTTCTTAATGCTTTACTACTCATCCCCCCTCCTCCACTTCACTAGGACTAACTAATCCTCCTTGTACTCAATCTTTATGATCCGAGGTTCAAGTGATTAAGTTATGATGCTTTGAATTTACCTTTTCTTTTTAGGGTTTTAGACCTTGGATTACTCTTGATTAACCTTTGCTTGGATATATATCATCGATATATATTTTTCATCTTAGCTTTCATTCTTGGATAGCCGAGAGGCCGATAGTAAAAGTGAGCACACAAGAGTAAAGGGAGTTGTATGTACCCCTCGAGAGAGGCAGACGTCGAAATCTCCCTGATTGGAGTAAAATCCAATAGTGGGGTTCACTGCGTAAAGCGAGCTTTAGGCCTCCGATTTAGACGAGGGTCGGTCGGACCTTCCTAAACTAAGTTGGGCACGACTTTGAGAGATGCGTGTTCAAGATTTAGGAACCTCCACAGTCAGGGACCTTTACCCTATTAAGCCTAGGTTATTTTATCGCATTTTTAGTCAACTCTTCTTGATCGAATGCTTTTCCATTTCATTGTTCCACCCTTCGTTATAATCATTTTTTTAGCTCTCTATTTAACTGCAATTAGTTCTCTTTTTAGTGTAATATTACCTTCCTAAATCATATTTAGATTTCTCTTTAACCCTAAAATCAATACTTCGATAAGATAATAGTCTTCGTGTGAGTAGGTTTACTCAACAGTTCCCGGATTTTAATACGACACTTGTGTCCCCTAGCTACAGTTCTATAGGTATACTTTCCTAGTTGGATTGCTAGTTCGGCTCTCTTTATCCTGAAACCACTCACGAGTTCTCTTTAGGTACTCTCGTTTTCATTTCTTTTTACCTGCGTTGACTTCTCTTACGAAGAGATTAGCAGGTGCTCGCGAGTTCTCTTCAGATACTCGCATTTTTCATTTTCTCTTTACCTGCATTGACTTCTCTTTTGCAGAGATTAACAGGTGCTCGCGAGTTCTCTTCTGGTACTCGCGTTTTTCATTTAACCTGCGTTGACTTCTCTTTTGTAGAGATTAGCATGAGTTTCGCGAGTTCTCTTCAATTACTCGAGTTTTCATTTTCATTTTACCTGCTTTAACTTCTCATTTGCAGAGATTACTAGGTGATCGGGAGTTCTCATTCAGTGATACCGAGTTCTCTTCTGGTACTCGCGTTTTCACTATCTTTTTACCTGCTTTAACTTCTCCTTTGCATAGATTAGCAGGCACTCGTGAGTTCTCTTTAGGTGCTCGCGTTTTCAATTTTTATTTAACTAGTTTAACATCTATTTTACAGAGATTAGCAGGTGCTTGCGAGTTCTCTTCAGGTACTCGCATTTTCATTTATTTTTACCTGCTTTGACTTCTCTTTTGAAGAGATTATCAGGTGCTCGTGAGTTCTCTTCGGGTACTCGCGTTTTCATTTTTTTACCTGCGTTGACTTCTCTTTTGTAGAGATTAGCAGGTGGTCACAAATTCTCTTCATGTACTCGCGTTTTCATTTCTTTATACCTGCGTTGACTTCTCGTTTGTAGAGATTAGTTGGTGCTCGCGAGTTCACTTCAGGTTCTCGCATTTTTCATTTTCTTTTTACCTGTATTGACTTCTCTTTTGCATAGATTAGCAGGTGCTCAAGAGTTCTCTTCAGGTACTCGCATTTTTCATTTTCTTTTGACCTGCTTTAACTTCTCTTTTGCAGTGATTAGCAGGTTCTCGTGAGTTCTCTTCAAGTAATCGCATTTTCATTTCTTTTTACCTGCGTTGATATATCTTTTGCAGAGATTAGCAAGTATTCGCGAGTACTCTTTAGGTACTCGCATCTTTCATTTTCGTTTTACCTGCGTTGACTTCTCTTTTATAGAGATTAGCATGTGCTTGCGTGTTCTCTTCAGGTACTCGCTTTTTTCATTTTTTTTTTACCTGCTTTAGCTTCTCTTTTGCAGAGCTTACCAGGTGCTCACGAGTTTTCTTCAGGTAATCGCGTTTTCATTTCATTTTACCTGCTTTGACATCTCTTTTGCAGATATTAGCAGGTGCTCGCGAGTTCTCTTCTGGTACTCGCATTTTTCATTTTTTTTAACTGCGTTGACTTCTCATTTGCAGACATTAGCAGTGCTCTCGAGTTCTATTCAGGTACTCATATTTTCATTTATTTTTCCCTGCTTTAACTTCTCTTTTTCAGATATTAGCAGGTGCTCGCGAGTTATCTTCAGGTACTCGCTTTTTTCATTTTCTTTTTACCTGTGTTGACTTTTCTTTTGTAGATATTTGCAGGTGCTCGCGTGTTTTCTTCAGGTACGCAATTTTTCATTTCTTTTTACCTGCATTGACTTCTCTTTTGCAGAGTTTACCAGGTGCTCGCGAGTTCTCTAATGTACTCGCATTTTTAATTTTACCTGCGTTGACTTCTCTTTTGCAGAGATTTGCCGGCATTTCGCGAGTTCTCTTCAATTAATCGCGTGTTCATTTTCATTTTACCTGCTTTAACTTTTCTTTTACAGAGATTAGCAGGTGCTCGGGAATTATCAATCAGGTACTCGCGTTTTCATTTTCTTTTTTACCTGCTTTAACTTCTCCTTTGCAGAGATTAGCAGGTGATCACGAGTTCTCTTTAGGTTCTTGCTTTTTCACTTTTTTTTACTGCTTTAACTTCTCCTTTGTAGAGATTAGAAGGTGCTCGCGAGTTCTCTTCAGGTACTCGCATTTTCACATTCTTTTTACCTTCTTTAACTTCTCTTTTGCAGAGATTAGCAGGTGCTCACCAGTTCTCTTCAATTACTCGCGTTTTCATTTTCATTTTAACTACTTTAACTTCTCTTTTGCAGAGATTAGGAGGTGCTCACGAATTCTCTTCAGGTACTCGCGTTTTCACTTTTTTTTAACTTCTTTAACTTTTCCTTTGCAGAGATTAGAAGATGCTCGTCAGTTCTCTTCAGGTACTCGCATTTTCACTTTCTTTTTACTTGCTTTAACTTCTCTTTTGAAAAGATTAGCAGGTGCTCACGAGTTCTTGATAATTACTCGCGTTTTCATTTTCATTTTACCTGCTTTAACATCTCTTTTGCAGAGATTAGCAGGTGCTCGTGAATTCTCTTCAGGTACACGCTTAAATTTCTTTTTACCTGCTTTAACTTCTCTTTTGCAGAGATTAGTAGGTGCTCGCGAATTCTCTTTAGGTACTTGCATTTTTCATTTCTTTTTACTTGCTTTGACTTCTCTTGTGTAGAGATTAGCAGGTGCTCACGAGTTCTCTTCAGGAACTCGCGTTTTTATTTCTTTTTACCTACATTCACTTCGCTTTTGCATAGATTAGCAGGTGATCGCGAGTTCTCATTCAGGTACTCGCATTTTCATTTTCTTTTTTACCCGCTTTAACTTCTCTTTTGCATAGATTAGCAGGTTCTCGTGAGTACTCATGTAGGTACTCCCGTTTTCATTTTCTTTTTTACCTGCTTTAACTTCTCCTTTGAAGAGATTAGCAGGTTCTCGCGAGTTCTCTTCAGGTACTCACATTTTCACTTTCTTTTTACCTGCTTTAACTTCTCCTTTGTAGAGATTAGCAGGTGCTCGCAAGTTCTCTTCAGGTACTCGTATTTTCACTTTCTTTTTACCTGCTTTAACTTCTCCTTTGCAGAGATTAGCAGGTGCTCGAGAGTTCTCTTCAATTGCTTGCATTTTCATTTTCATTTTTCCTACTTTAACTTCTCTTTTGCAGAGATTAGCAGGTGCTCGCAAATTCTCTTTAGGTACTAACATTTTAACTTTCTTTTTACCTGCTTTAACTTCTCCTTTGTAGAGATTAGCAGGTGCTCGCGAGTTCTCTTCAGAGACTACCAGATCTCAGCAAGAATACATTCATATGTCTTTTCACTTCACTTGTTCACGGACTCTTGAGAGGAGAAATCAGGTACTTGCTCTCTTTTTTGTACACCTTCTTTTCTGATACTTTTTGGGAGACAGATCACGATTTTTCATGGGTAAGTCCTACTTTTTTGAAGTTTCCTTCGATACTTAAAACGTACGGGGATTATGTTAACCCAGAAATCGACGATCCACTCCAAGGCGACCATTTTCTACTTTCTTCTATATGTCGCTCGGCTCAGAAGGTCTAGTCTGCCCACAAAGGGTGGACCTACTCTTTTAGGCCGCCCAATTTGGTTGTCCTACCTTTTGAGTCCACCCAGCAATGATGGCCTGCTCTTCGAGTCCGCCCAGTATGTACGGCCTGCTCTTCGAGTCCGCCCAGTAGGGGCGGCCTGCTCTTCGAATCTGCCCAGCAAGGGCAGCCTGCCTTCTAAGTCCACATAGCAGGGGCAGCCTGCCTTCTGAGTCCACCCAACAGGGGCGGCCTGCACTTCCAGTCCGCCCAGTAGGGGCGGCTTTCTCTTCGAGTCCGCCTAACAGGGGCTGCCTTCCTTTTGAGTCTGCCCTGCAGGGGCGACGTGGCTTCTGAGTCTGCCAAAACTATAGGGGTGACGTCACTAGGCTGAATTCCAGAAGATTCTTCCTCGGGACTATAATTAGGCCCCCATATCTCTTCAGAAGGGGAGGGAAGCGAGAGGGTACCAAGGTTGTGGCTACAAAAAGTCAGTTCGCACATCCTGTCTAGCAGCCTGACTGTCGACCGGACCGACAACCTTTGCGGCCTGAGGCAGCAAGCCGCGCGGCCTGGCAACCGGTGCGTCCTGAGGTAGCAACCCGCCCAGCCTAAGTTAGCAACCCGCGCAGACTGGCGACCTGTACAACCTAAGCGGCCTCCATTTTCCTATCCGCCGGACTTCTCTCCCTCCTGTTGTATTATGTATTTTCCTTTATATGTAAACGAACTTAACCTCACTGTAATACAGGTTTTTATATAAAGGGAAAGCCTGCTGCAAGAGTGGCATTTGCCGTAGTGGGCGAAGTCTTTTCTCGCCGCATGCTAGCGGCCCTCTCTTCTTTTCTCTATCTATCTTCAAGCGCGACTCAGAGTAACCAGCTGCTCGGCAGTCTCTCTTCCCTTCTCCTCATCCCACAGTGAGATTCGACCACCCATTACCTAGTGGTGCCATTTCCCGCATCAAAATCGCCATAAGAAGGAAAATCATGAATCAAGCGGAGGAGTAGTCGTGCGACCGAATTCGGCACATTCACCAAAGAGATAATTATGAGAGTTTCATGTGGACCTTTATTTTTACTTTCCCTTTTTGTAACCATTACCGTCTAGCTTAAAGACTGGAAAAAGAAAAGTGATATTGGGAGACATCCCTTTTTATCTTTTAATTTCTTGTTTCTATTTCCTATGCCTTTTTTCATTTTCCTCTCCTACTTGGGTTATAAGCATTGGGGAAAATGTTTATTTTTAGGTATGGGGTTGTATCTTAAATACAAAAGAAAATGTTTTTCTTTTCGTAGTTTTTGAAAAAATTACAATTTTTTTTTATTATTTTCCTTTGTTTCTTTATTTTAATTTGGTTTTCTTTTTATTTTTATCAAAAATACAAAAAAATAGAAAATTGAAATTTAATTTATTGGAAAGGGCCGTGTTGGGCTTTCATCCCACAAAATCGTCTAGTACCTTCCAAGCCCGTCATTAGGTAGTCCTCAGGAATTCAAAGAAATACAAAAAAAATTAGGATTATAATTTTTTTAAAAAAATTTAAAGAAAAATCAAAAAATATAATAAACCCTTATTAGTTTCTTTGTTATTTTTAAAAATTTAGTTTGAGTTTATTTATACTAATTATAATAATTTTTGATTTGCTAGTCTTTTATTTCATTATTGTTAGTTAGATTTAATTTTTAGGGGATTTAATTTTAAGAAAAATCTTATGAATTCAATTTGTTTAAAGAAATTTCTTCAACACATTTCTCATCTCTATTCTAATTTGTTTAAATTTTGTTGTCTTTTGCTTAACATTTTTTAGTTTTTAATTATAGTCACTTATGCATTAAGATTATTAGGAAAATTTAATTTACTATAGTTGCTCTCTAAGTTTTTAATTTAATCTAAATATTGTCTTGCCTTTCCTTTGTTATTTTTATTTTCTTATTAGAGAATATGCCATTGGGATAAGAAAATAAAATTCATTATCCCTTAATAAACATATGTATTTTATATATTTTTTGTTAGATCATAGGTCATGAGAATAATGCACTCCTTTGTACACATATGCAACCCCCAAATATAAAAGATGGAGTAAGAGGATAAAATTCATTACACCCAAATATTTTTGCCTTTTTGGTGAAGCGAGAAAAATACATATATTTGTTCATATGTTACGGAAAATGAGAGGATAAAATTCATCATTATTTTGGTAAACATGTGCAAATATCAAAAAAAATGTGTGGGGTGAGAGGACAAAATTCATCACCTCCAATCAAAAACCTATTCGTATTCCTTGTTTCTAATTCTAATTTTGTTTGCTCCAATCAAAAATGGTTGTAGTTTTAATTTTTCGTTGAAGTATCTTTTTGGTTAAGGGAGTTAACAATTCTTAATCTAATTTTGTTTGCTAATTACTCAATTTTGAATGCTAATTAATTTCTTTGAGAAATCTTTGCTAAATAATCTGCTCTTCTAATTTCATATTTTAGGACTTAATATTTGAATCTCTAAATTTTATTTTTAGCTCTCTTTTGATTTAATAAATTTTTTAGTTTAATTAAAAATTACATTAATTTCTTATAAATATTTCTCATATTTTACTCTAGAATAACAAAAGCTTAAGTATGGAGGTATTTGATAAAGCAATATTTATAATTATTTTAATATAGTTTTATTTAATAAAAATTACTTTTTATTTAGTTTTATAATAATATTTGTCTAAATTTCATTTTTTTTATATTTCACGTTAATCAGGGCTGAAAATAACATTTTGAAGCTTGCAACATTAATAAGGAGATTATTTCGAGAAAATCTAGAAAAGTCTAAGTACATGCCTCCTAGTGACGGGTGTGATATGGGGCGTGACCTAAGTCACGGCCGTGCTTGCTTCAGATATTATAGAACCTTATTCCACAACATATAAATTTACATGCCCCCATGTCATGGGCGTGATATGTCCCGTGACCACAGTTACGGGCGTGGCCGACCGAAGGAGCTATAGATTTCATTGAAACGTGAGATTAAACATACACACCCTGGGCATGGGTATTGCCATCAGGTCACGGGCAAGAACCGTTGGTGTGACAGCCAGCTCACGCCGTGACACAGTATTAAAAAGACAGTTTTTGATCTGAGTCATTCCAAGCTTACACGCCTTAGGTCACGGGCGTGACCTAGTGGAGCGACATCTTGTGAAATCCCTCCTCCCGGGAATTGGGCATGGGCAAGGAGAGATTTTATGCCCAGGACCATCGCCTTACAATGACACCAACTATGAGTTAGTTGCCACCACAAGACAGCAGCCCTGCCGACAAATACGATCATTCACTGTGAAAGTATTTGTTTTCAAGGTCAGTTAAACACCTAGAGGGGGTTGATTATGTCTTAATATTTTCTTTTTGAGAACTTATACTCGTAGATGTGAGTTGTGATTAGTTCACTTAGGCTTTCAAAACACACACAGAAGACATAAGAAATTTATAGTTTTTCCCCAGATTATGGGAACGTCCACTGACCCTCCCACCTTTCTAACCGTGTGTTAGACAAGGAATTTCACCAATTTCTCGGGTCCTAAGAGCTTACAACTCGATCCCGTAGGACCACTCAGTCTCCTTCAAGAACTACAACTCAGGCACAAGGCCCTACAACTCAGTGATTCAACAATCACCTACCTCAGGCTCAAAAGCCCTAAAACTCAGGCTGAAAAGACATCCCTTCAAACTCAGAGAAATAACTCTCCTATAGCTCAGGCTAATGGCCTTACCATAGATCTATAACTGAGATCCTACACTCGGCCTTTATAATACAAGCCTACAATGTCAGATCTAAAAGATCCTACACTCAGATCCAAGACTTGATCCTATAGAAAGAATTATGTTTAGATGATTTGACACCAGAGATATTTCTCTATGTCTGCTTCCTGGGATGATAATGAATCTGCCCAACTTCTTCTTAGCAACAAGATAAAAAATATCTTTAGAATGATTTGCAGCTTGTGCTGGAAGTAACTGCTATTGAAGACTGTAGATTTGACAGTACTTTTTTTTCAATCAACAACTTGACTTGCAGAATTCGACTGCTCTGCTACTTTTCTCTATCAGAAAGTTTTTCTGAACTTCTGTCGCTAGTGAAGATTGCATCAGCTAACTCTTGTCGCTTTCAGGTTCACTGATCAGAATAAAACCTTCAAGCTCGTCAATATTAGCGAGGAAGATGATGATGCTAGGCCGCAATACGTAATCAGAAACCCAAAAAACTTTTTTCCTTTCTGCCAAACTTATCCTTTTATCGTCAGCTGATCAACAGCTCTTTGTACTGTGGGCCAAGCCTAAAAAGGATGAGTTACCACCTCTTATTTGCAGAAAATGACAACAGCTGTCCGCCGACACCATTAAAGGCATACTGCAGCTTTCCTGCAAAGAATTTTAATTGCGTTGAGTTTGTTGACTTTTGCTGACGTCATCCTTTCTAGACTTTGTCAAATTCACAGAATCACTCCAGGCTTTGAGTGCGTTGAGTGAACTGGTTTCACTCAACGATTCTGGGTTTAGCCAAATCCTGTCACTCCTTCTGGCTTTGACTGCTTGAGCTTATCTCAACTCTTCTGTCATATGGCATTGAGTGAATTGGTTTCACTCAATGCTTCTGAACTTAGATAGATTTTTCGGTCTATTTTCTTTGGATTTGACAGAAATAGCACGACGTTGAGTGAACTAGCTTCACTCAATACTTTTGAACTTAGAATCTTTTCTTTTGCCGGAAATACACTGTCTTTGATATAATGAGCTTTACTGAATGAATATGCAGCATGGCATTTAGTGAGTTGACATCACTCAATGCTTATAGACTTATTCGATCTTTCTGCTTGCTGAATCTTGGCTCTGACTATCCACACCTAAATCAACTCTTTACCTCATCTGGCATTGAGTGAGCTATCCTCACTCTACGTTTTTGTACTTAACCAGAATCTTGCTGTTTGTCAACATTCTCCTTAACCTCTGGTGTTGAGTGAATTGGATTTACTCAATGCCTGTGGACTTAGGCAATTTCCTGCCTTTGCATCATCCTTCTTTGTGTCCACTTGTCCAATCAATGTGACAAGTACTACCCTGCATGTATGACCTTAAACACACATCAAATACAACTATGTGCATGTCATTTACTTGTTTGACTTCATACAAATCTGGGACATTGGGATCAATGGACCCAACAATCTCCCACTATTTGAAGAATTCAAAACCAACTGTCAACTTCCTTGGTCAATGACATGCACAACATGTGCAATAAAAAATATACTATAATGATATAATAGATCTATGAAGATTACCAATTCCCTGCATGTATGGTGAGCATTACCTACTCCCCCTGAATTGCTGCAAGGTATATAATACCACTTGAAGTCCTTGATAACCTTCACCCCCATTACCCTGTATGGGGACATCTTTTTCTCCCCCTGCATTTTCTATATGACATTGATCATCTTCTTTTCCCTTTGATGCACTTGATTACTTGATCAACCTCTTATGCTATAATTTGCTGTATGACATTGATAATCTTCTTTTCCCTTTGATGCACTTGATTACTTAATCAACCTCTGATGCTACTTGAAGAAGCTCTTCTTTCCCCCTTTTTAACTTCTGAATAGTCAGGGAGGAGATGGTCTTACTCTATTGCCTACTCCCCCTAGATGATTGTAGATGATACCACTAGTGCAGCTCGGGTTAGTGAGTACGTCGGTCGAGCAAGACCGTTTGATAAACAACTTTCTGCATTTGAAGCAAAGACAACTCTAAGTTAGTGAGTACGTGATAGAGTTCATCAAGTTGATCAGGTTTGCTCCGGATTTGGTAGGCTCTGAAATAAACAGAATAAAGCATTTTCTGGGTAGTCTTAGGAGCGACATCCAGTAATTGGCTAGCGCGTATAGATTTGAGAATTATGCTGAGGTAGTAAAAGCTACTCTGAAAGTCAAAGTGATCGATAAAGTACAGAATCGAGGCATGCAAATGAGAAAGTATAAGAGAAATTCTGATGATGATAAGAGCTCTCAAGAATCTGGTCCTGCTTTGAAGAAAGAAAGCAAGGAGGCATGTAGTTTTGTGGCCGGTTGGGCCATCCATTCGAAAAGTGTTTGAAGAGGTTGGGAGCTGCTTCCATCAAGTGGTTGCAATTCAGAGCATACCCAAAGGAGATCTGGTCTGTGTTTCGTGTAAGCAGAATGGGCATGATGTTGCCCGTTGTTTGATTAAGGATAAGGTATGCTTCCAATATGGATAGAAATGGCATTTGAAGTCTATAGGCATACTATATAACCAAGTGTTCACCGAGTCGAACCACCAGGCAAGAGATTAAGCTAGGGTAGATGGCCCGCACTTTCCAGGAAAGAGAGCGAGGTAAAGAAACCGACCAGTACCCTCCAAGTAAGAAACCCAGCTAGGGCAGCCGACTCGCACCAACCAGGTAGGCAGACAAACCTGGACCACAAGCCCGCTTCCGCCATGAAGGGCAGGTGAGTCACGCGAGCCAACTCGTGCTCACCTAATGATAGTGGCGAGTCACGTTTGCCAGCTTGCGTGCGCCCAGGCTAGTGGCGAGTTGGTCGCAATTTCCCCTAAGAGTGGGGTGCAGGTATCACGTAGTTAACCTAATTAGGTCTGCTTATAGCAATTTAGGACAGCTGAGTTACATTGTTAGCAGACCACTTTTGGCTGCATATAGCCGTTCCAAACAATGGAGGGGGGTTGTTGGCAGACTAACTTAAAAAAACTATAAATAGACCCAAGGGGGTACCTCAGAAGACATGCTTACTTGTGCTCTGGTCTTCTTGCGCTTTATGAGGTATCCTTAGCTCAGCACTTGGCTAAGGAGAGGAAGCACTCTAAGATCTTCCGGATGTGTGGTGGGACCTCAGTGCTGGAGCATTGGGTCTGTTCCTTATTCTAAGTCTGTTAACCCCAGAATCTGCAACACGTTCAACAAGGACCCAGGTCATCCTCCTTTATTGGCGGGCTCTATTCTCTTGTCCGCTCAAGACAGCGAGCTCTGTTCGATGAATGACGAGATATATGGCTCTCCGGCGGCGGACTCAGTTTCCAGTCTGTCCAGGTCGCCCAGTTAGGATTCAAGTACCAGCCTCATTCAGCGGTGGACTCAACTCTCTAGTCCGCCTAGGTAATCCAGCCTCAGGTGATCAGCTTCCCTGATCGTCCACCAACTCCCTTCAAGCAGACTCAAGAATTAGCCCACACAGGTTGCGACCCTTTAACTAAGATCGCGCCCTGCTGCCAGACATGAGCTCCAGATCACGAGTCCAATCCGCCCCCTTGCGCGGACTGGCTTGTCTTTTCTTTTCTGTTTTTCGTCACCGCTACCCCCGTTCTACTATACCCCGGGCAGCCGGTTATTTTAGCACTGCACGTTTGGGTAGGCCCCCGAACCTATAAATAGGCGGAAGCGGTGTACCCAAAGGATGCAGACTCGGGCCCAGTAGCCCACTTATTAGAGGTTGCGGACTCGAATCTCGGACTTTGCGGTCTCCAGCCTGTCCCGGTACCACTGCGATCAGCGGTCCTGATTATTCCTTTCTCATCAACTAGTAAACGGTTAGTTGCAGTCTCCCCTACCTCTTTTTCCCTTTTGCTAGAAGTAAAGGGCTAATTTATTGCATCAACATCAACACGCGACCTTCAGATCCAAGTAACTATTGAAGTTCACGGACTGAAATGTTAGACCGCCGATCATCTCATCTCCATGTCCGCTCAAGCCTCTCAAGCACACCAGACGACCTGTGGGACGCGCTTGACCGATCCCGTAGAGAGGTCGTACTGTATCGGAGAGATATTGACCAGCGCCTCGACGCAATCAGCCGGGCCCTGACCGCTCTTACTCAATAACTTGACTAGCACAGAGCAGCATCTGCGGACAAGCCAATCTGCAAAACACCAGTTCTCCTGGCACCAGCAGCAATGCTAGAGCCAGCCAGCTCGCCTATCCAGCCCATAGCTCCACTACGACCTCAAGAAGATGAGCTCGCTCCTCTTATGGACATTTTCTTTAGGAGGCCAGGGGAAGTCCAGCCCGCATACTTGTCCTTGCTAAGGACAATCAGGTCGCACGGCCTCCTGCGATATCTGCTCTAGCTAAAACTGAAGAGTATCCTTTTGTAGACAGGATCCATCAGGAGCAGGATTTCAATAAATTCAGAGAACCTCGCATTCCCTTTGACACCAGAGAGACAGACCCAGTCGCTCACCTCCAAGCTTTTGAGGATGTCATAGCTATTAGGTTCTTATCAGATGGCTTGAAGTGAAAGTTCCTGGTGACCAACTTCGACGGCCAGGCCCGAGAATGGTTTCATGAACTGTACCGCGGATATATCGCCAGTTTTGTCGAGCTTCGCCAAGAACTCCTATTAAGGTTTGACACTTCTAGGAAAAGGAAGAGCGGGACAGCTACCCTCTTTAAGATCAAGCAAGGAGACAATGATTTGGTAGCACAGTTTGTGGATCTCTTTCAGAAGGAGAAGCTGGTGGTCAAGAATGTAGATCCTGAATTCTATATGATTGCCTTAATCAACAGACTCAAGGAGGGGCCATTGAAATTCGAAGCAACCACAAAAGATCCTACCACATTCCAGGACCTAATAGCCTTACAAAATACCTTCATTGAAGGGGAGAGTGCCAACCCATAATGTGTCCAAATTAACTGCAAAGGCGGAAAGAAGGGGCCCAACAGATTCCTCTATAACTCATCGAGCATCCAAACCTGCTCTACAAGAATATCAGCCACCGTCATATCGGGTAAGGAATTTCTGGACAAGTGACCCTACCAAGTCATCAATAGTTTTGTGAGCAGAAACTGCCGTTGGCAGCCACCCCCGCTCTTGTCCCTCCTCGGATCTTACCTGTCCTTAAAATCCGAGATAGTTACTCTTTAGATGATAAACAAATCCACGGTCCTGTGGAAGAGCTTGCCTCCATGTGCTTGATAGTAGATTAGGTTCTCCAAATCCTACATAAAAAGACTGAATTCAAGAAAGAAATCTTGAAAGCAGAGGGAAAGACTCGAAACTCAGATCTTTTCTGTGCATTCCACAAGGAGAAGGGACATCCAACAGAGGATTGCAGAGCTCTCCGACAACTTGTGGAGCAGCTACATGCTGTAGGAAAAATGAAGGGCCTTGGTGTAAAAGATGCTCCAGCAAAACCATCCACCTCTAAGGGCAAAAGGTGTCCGAAGTTTTTTTTAGAATGTGGACATTGAGGAGGCAGGATACCTTGGCAACATCAAAATCGGAGAAAGCGTTGACGCAGATGACATAGGCGTCATCGACGACCTCTTTCGCGTCCATGGAGGAGCGGGTGCAGAGTCTGCCAGAAGTCTTCCTCGGCTAAGAACTCATGGCATGAGGTGGCCATGACTTCTACAGCCACGCCAAGGGAAATCGTTACTTTTTGCCCAGAAGATTTCCCGAAGATGGCCAACCACTTTAACGACGCTGTCGTGATCAGAGCAATTATTGAGAATTACACGGTCCCGAGAATTTTGTTTGATACTGGAAGCTCGATCAACCTTATATTCAAGAACTCCTATGAGGCCCAGAGATCTGGAAAGACTATTCTCTCCACCGAAGGACCACTTTATGGCTTAACTGGAGAAAGGAATGAGGTTGAATGGAGCGTTACACTCTCAGAAACACTCGGGGGGTATCAGAGCTTATCACGTTCATAGTAGTCTATGCGGAAAGCAGCTACTACGCAATCTTTAGAAGACCCCTTCTCAATGAATACCGGGCAGTGGTTTCCGCATATCACTTGGCAATTAAATTTGCAGCAGGAGGAAAGGAGTGTCGGGTAAGAAGCGACCCAAGGGAAGCCCGAGAATGTTATGTCAGAATAGTCAACATGATCGAGCAGTTTCCTCCTCAGGCATCTCTAGTCGTTGTCTCAGAAGAAATGGCCCCACAAGAAGAGATCAGAGATAAGGAGGAAATCCAGGAAGGAGTTCATCTGCAGCCTGCGCAAGCAACCCAAGGAGTTCCAATTGACGAAGATGAATAAAAAAAGATTTTCTATCAACTCGGAGCTCCCTGAGGAAGAAAAGGCAGAGTTGATCACTTATTTTTGAAGAACCTGGATGTTTTCGCCTTGACAGTGAAGTACATCCCAAGAGTAGATCCTGATGTTGCTTGTCACCACCTCAGTATTGCTCCTGACTTCAAGCCTGTTAAACAAAGGATGAGGGAGGTGGCGATGAAGCTGGCCGAGTCAATCAACGAAGAGGTCGCCAAGCTTCTCAAGGATAAATTCATCCGCGAAATTCAATACCCTGTCTGGGTATCAAATGTTGTAATAGTGAAGAAGCCAGGGGGATATGAAGGATGTGTGTTGAATTTAAAAAATTGAATAAAGAGTGTCAAAAAGATTGTTATCCCCTGCCTCGAATAGATGCTTTAGTAGATTCTGCGGTTTGATATCCTTTTATGAGTTTTCTAAATGCGTTCTCTTGTTATCACCAGATTAGGATGCAAAAGCCCGACATTCCTCATACATCATTTATCACAAACAATGGCTGTTACTACTATCTTATGATGGATTTTGGGCTAAAAAAATGCAGGCGCTACTTATCAACGCATGATGGATTTTGTTTTTAAATAACAAAAAGGAAGAAATCTTGAAGTATACGTCGTTGATCTTCTTATTAAAAGTAAAACCTTTTCTTGTCACTTACAAGACCTCGTAGAGACATTAGCTACTCTGCAGAGATATAACATGAAGTTAAACCCGTTGAAATGTATCTTTGGAGCAAGTAAAGGAAAATTTCTCAGTCATCTCCTTACACCCGAAGGGCATGCCCCTAACCCAGATAAAGTTAAAGCAATCCTCAATATGCCATCACCTCGCTCCCCGAAGGAGGTCCAGCAACTAGGGGGAAGACTAGCAGGACTTGGAAGATTTATTTCCATAGTAGTGGATAAAAGCGCTTCGTTTTTCAAAACTCTTCGTGGGTGGTCTAAATTTTAATGGATCGAAGAGTGGTGAAAGCTTTTGAGCAACTTAAAAAGCAACTCACCTCAACTCCTTTGCTTCAAAGTCCTCGAACTAGAGAAATGTTGTACAAATACCAAGGAGTTGTATCGGAAGCAATTAGCTCATTTAATGATAGAGAGGAAGGAAGAAGGCAATATCCAGTGCACTATGTAAACCATATACTGAAGAATGCACAAACCAAATATCCGATTCTTGAAAAGCTTGCACTAGATAGTAGTGTCTGCCCGAAGGCTTCGACCATACTTCTAAGTACACTCGATCCAGATGGTTACTGATCAGCCATTGAAGAGTATCCTAAAAAAACCAGAACACTCTATGAGGATTGCCAAATGGGCTTTTTAACTTAGTGAGTTTGATATCTCATATGTACCTAGGATGTCTATCAAAGCACAGGTATTGGCAGATTTTTTGATAGACACAACTGAGTCCAATACTAGACAAGCTGATCAATCTCTGTTAGCATGGACAATCCACAAAGATGGGGCTTCAGGAAAAAACTCCTTAGGAGAAGGAGTAGTCCTCATTAACCGCAATGGGGTCATGCTAAAGCAGGCCGTAAAGTTCTCTTTTCAACCACAAATAACCAAAAATAATACGAAGCACTCTTAGTAGGTCTGTGGTTTGCGAAGGAGTTGGGAATAGATCATGTGCATGTTAAAACCATTTCTTTAGTAATGGCGTCACAAGTATTGGGAATTTTTGTAACAAAAGAGAACACCTTGAAGAAATATTTAATGCTGGTGAAGGCAGAGATTGAGAGGTTTAAAAGTTTCACTATTGAGTACGTCTCAAGAATTCACAATACTGAGGCTAGGTAGAAGCATCGAATAAGTAGATACATAATTTTCTAAAAGAGAAGGTTCAAAATCTGAGAGGAAGCTGGGAAGATGAGCTCCCTTCAAATCTATGGACCCTCAAAATGATCCCATCATCAGCTACTAGAGAAACCCCTTTCAATCTTGCTCATGGCTCAGAGGCTCTCATCCCGGTAGAATTTGAGGTTATGACTCCCAGGGTCCTGCTGGCCAGGCAAAGTTGGGAAGAATGGCTTGAGATTAACAATGAGAACATGAAACATAGCTTGGATTTGATTGAAGAAATGTGGGATAAAGCCATCATCAGGCAGGGGGAAGTCAAGCAAAGGGTGGACAGATATTTTGATAAGAATATCCGGGTCAAGCGTTTTCTGGCAGGAGATCTCGTTCTGAAAAAGTTAGATGCAGCCGCGAGAATTGGTTCAGTAGGTAAGCTGAATCTAAACTGGAACAAACCATTCATCATTAAAAAAGTTCTAAAAAATGGGGCATACCAGCTGCAAAACTACGACAGGGAAAACATGCCTCATACATGGAATGGTGATGATTTAAAGCAGTTTTATTCTTAAGCAAACATTTATCATCTGTATTCATTTCAATGATTATATCGATTTGAATTTCCGGCAAACACTTTTTCTTACATAGAGCGATCACTTCTCCTTTTCTGCAACTCAAAATAAAATATCACTGAATCAAGAGATATCGCCAAGTCCAGCTAGGACCCCCCCCCCCCCCCCATCGCGAGAGTCGTTGCCATTAGCGTAACACCACGATGACCACGTATTGCGGGGAGATTTCACACCGTGTAGTGGGAGCTTGCAGATTCTCGTGCGGTGGGCTGCTTGATTTTGGATCACAGTTGGTACCTGACTCTACCTCTGCATTTTTGGAGGGACAGGGTAGTTTTTAGCTCAACCAAGCTTTCTAAGGGATAGCGTGCACCTTGATGGTCTCATTGTGGAAAGCAATGCAATCAGGCACCTGCCCATTGATCATCCAAGTCTGTGCCCTCGAACCCTCTTTGTTACTCTCAAGCAGAGTCTGCAGGGAACCCACAACCCATTTGATCCTTTGAGGAAAGCAATGCACCGCACGTGCACCTGCCCAATTGATCAAATCGGTCTTAATGCCATGCAAGAGAGCAGTGTTCTCGTTCTCAAAATTAACTTGGAGCGCACAGCTCTCATAACCTCACGAGGAAAGCAATGTCTGCCTTAAAGGCACCTGTCCGTATGGTCACTAGATCAGTGGATCATTTCTTGAAATGCGGACAAAGTTTAGATACCCGCTCAGTCCGTTCAGTCTGCCAAGATTTCAATGGGTTGATCGCAAAACTCTCATAACCTCACGAGGAAAGCAATGCCTTCTTTGCAGGCACCTGCCTGTGTGGTCACTTGAGCAGTGGATCATTTCTTGAAATGCGGATAAAGTTTCGTTATCCACTCAGTCCACTCAGTCCGCTAAGATTTTAATAGGTTGATCGCACAGCTCTCATGACCTTGTGAAGAAAGGAATGCCTTCCCTGAAGGCACCTGCCCGCTTGGTCACCAAAGTTGTGGATCAATTCATATATTATTACTCGTTTTCAGCCCGTAAAGAATGATCTACTAGATCGCCAGGTTATATTCTTCAATGATGAAGCGTCTAGAAGAATAAATAATAATCTTTTTCAGCTCGCACAAACAATCTCGTAATTCCTCTTAGCTCACAAAGATAATTATCAATCATTGTAAATAGAAGCACAGACTACAGTTGACATTCGCCAAAGCCCGCGTTAACAGTATTCCAATCTTCCTGGCTAGCTGGAAGGTTCCATATTCAGGCATATCTTATTCAAAGAACATGTTTTGACGAGTGATGAGTCCGATATTTATAGGGTTT
Organism: Platanthera zijinensis; assembly: GCA_039513925.1. NCBI lineage: Eukaryota > Viridiplantae > Streptophyta > Magnoliopsida > Asparagales > Orchidaceae > Platanthera > Platanthera zijinensis. The sequence continues at coordinate 110,451,636 of CM077093.1, read as the reverse complement.
TTCGGACTCATCTGGGCTTATTTTCTCACTCGTACACTGCTTTTCAACCGGTATTCGATTATATTTTCATCACCCGGTCATTGACCACTTTGTGCACTGTTTTGGCACGTGGGTGTGTAATTGCGCATTCTATTTTAGGGGCAAGCACATGGTGCTCCCCATGGCCCTTTCTGACTATTTTCATTGCATTTCTGTGATGCAGGAGGGTTCCCTTTGGTTATATTTGTTTTAGTGCAGGTGATACGTTTTCCCCCAAGTCTGTAATTCAGGCTTGTAGAAAACGCACGATCGTGCATTTTCTTAGCACACGTTTCTTCTTGATCGTGTGTTTTGTTGTACTGGAAATTGTCGAGCGGAGCTCGACGATCTTCACGCACGGTTAATGCACGGTTTCTTCTGAATCGTGCGCAAAGGAAATGCATGGTTTTTTTGTAGCTTTCTTAGTTGTGCCATTTTGTGGTTAATTGTGCGATTGGTTCATTCACGGGCGACAATGCCCGTGCGCGAGTAAAACGCACGTTTCCACCTGCTTGCCTTAAATTCCCGCTTTCTCATATTACCCATGCGATTTCCTTCATGCACGGGAGGAAACATCTGTGCGCGAGTAAAACGCATGGGTCAATACTTCTCCTTCCGCAGGCTTGTTCTGAATGTTAATATAACATAGTTAGCGCACGGTCGTGCGCCAAACTGTGTGTGACCATTATTTCTTATTTTTCTATTTAAGATGATGATTTCATCGTCACTGGAGAGCCAGTCCAATCCAGCCCACCATTTCGGCTCCTCTGAGCAGGAAAACATCCCTCCAGTCGCTATTTTCTCTCTCCTCCTTGGAGAGTTGATACGGCCACCATTCTTCCTCCAAAAGCTTGCAATTGCTTCATCTTCGGCCACCATTGTCTTCTCCAAACTCCAAGCTCCGTTCCAAGCTCTTGAGGTGTTGCATTCATGGAGTTCTCAGGATAGATTTAGACCAGTGATTATTCACGAAGAAGAACGGTTATTGGAAGGAGGTGACAACCCTTCTACACCACGGACGTCATCCATAGACTGAGCTCGGACAAGGTCGCGAATCTCGAAAGGCTTCGTGCATTTGGTTGTTTCTCTTCTCCTTCACTTGTAGTAATTTTCTTCTGCTTATTTGGATGTTGGATTGATGTGTAAGAACACTATTTAGCTTTTGTATTTCAGCATGTCTATGTATTGTTATATCTTAGTTCTTGATTGTGTTGATGAGCTTTAGTTTTTCTATTCTCGGTTAGATAGTGTTGTTCTAGCGATTGCTAGAACCGTGTGTAGCGAAGAGGTGATTGTGACTCTCATTGGCTCATCAATCTTTCATATTACTCTCTTGAGTAATCCACCAAAGCGACGCAGTGACAGCAACCCGCATTAGTTTTATTAGTGTTAAAATTAGGAAACCCAAAATCAACCCCCTTGCTTCATTGACACTTGCTATAACTCTTTCAATAGCGAAATAATACTCCCTACTTGCACTCCTCGAGAGATCGATATTAAGGGATTCAACTCCTCAACTTTATTACTTGACAATGAACGGTACACTTGCCGTGACTGCATCAAGTTTTTGGGGCCGTTGCCGGGGAGTGCAACTGTTGTGTGTACTTTTCTACTGGAAAAGTTACGCAAGTGTTTTAGAATTTTGATCGTTTTTTGTTGTGTGTTGTATGATCATATGGATTGCTTTGAGATTTCTGCAGATTTTGTCGAATTTGTATCTCATGGAAGATTCTTCTGTGGAGTATCAGAGGATGATACTGTTGATCATCTGCAGTATTTTCGTGAAGTTTGCAACACACTCAATTATGAAAAGGAGAAGTCGGATTGGGTCAAGAAGAGATTATTAACATTTTCACTTGTTGGAAAGGATATGGTATCGCGAATTCCTAACTGACCCGAATGTGTCCTGGAGTAGAGTTGAAGAAGAGTTTTTAAAGAAATTCTACCCCTGCGAGCGACTATGGGAGTTGCACAACGAGTTGCTTCTATTTTCGCAACAGGATGGTGAACAACTGATAGAAGCCTATGAGAGATATAAAAAATTGTAAAAATTCTGCTTTGGGAATAGTCCATCTGAAGATGCACAACTTCTAATGTTCTACTTTGGGGTTTCGCCTCAATACAGACACTACTTTGATTTAGCGGCAGGAGGATCCTTGTTCAGTAAGAGTTGTGCTGAAGCATGGGAGATAATTAACAGAATAACATTGACCAGTGGAATGTGGCGCAAATCTATTTAGAAAGTTGAGGAAGTCAGTTCGATCGGAGCAGAGAATTGTGGGAAGGAAGAACCCTCTCAGGAACTCACCGAAGAGAAATTCTGCAAATTCACATAATGCATTCTGCAATGCTTAGAAGCTCAGAGTGAAGCATTCCAAAAATTTTAATCTATGGTGGCAAGCATTATAGCCGCCATCACCGTGATTTTTCAGCAGTCTACTAAAGCTGTTAATGTCATGCAGCTTCGGAGTGGAAAGTTAACCACAATTAGTAAGCCTAAGTTGGAGTCATCAAAAAGGCAATGTAAAGAACACATAGAACAACCGGACACTGAAGATCGCAATAAAATTCAACCTTCAAAGTTTGTAATTTAAGTTGCAAACAAGATTTATCCCCCTTTTCCCCATCGATTAAAGGACATGAGGAAGGAAAAACAATTTGTGAAATTTCAATAAATGATGAAAGGAGTGCAGGTGAACATTCCGCTTGTTGATGCTTTTATCCAAATTCCGCAGTATACAAGATATCTAAAAGATTTGCTAGCGCAGAAAAAACGGTTGGAGAGTGCTAATGTGCTTTCAACTGTGGGAGATGGAGTCATCTTTTCTATGGAGCATTGGCCTACGAAGTTAAAGGATCCTGTGACTTACATGATTCCTTTCACGATTGGGAATTCCGGTTGTCATCGTAAAATATGTGATTCTAGGGCCTCTATCAATTTGATGCCTCTCCACCTCTTCTTGGAATAGGGAACGGGAACTTTGAAGCACACCAACATAACAATTCAGTTAGCTGACCGGTCAAGGAAGAAGCCCATGGGGATTGTTGAGGATATCACCGTTGCAGTTAACGGATTAGTTTTCCCAACTGACTTTGTCGTTATGGACATCTCTCCAAGGCGCACATTCGGAGCATATCCTCCATGGTTCTTTGGGTTCTCTCAGTCTGGCCTTTAATACCCTAATCCGTCACATAACATATAGAAGTAGATCCGGTCGGGGCCCGACGCCATATACCACTGACAAACTGATGGGTTACTAAATGAAACCATCCTTCCAATAGCACACGTCCTACACAAAGCACATTCTAGCGGAAGCATTTTAAATGTTGCAAAGAAAATAACCCAATCTACAACATAAATGTCCACTTAAACTCCAAAGCACGAATGAGCGTACAAATACACAAAGTACTTGGCCTTATGGCCTTACATGAGTTTACTTTAAACAAATAGTGTCTTCCAAACATCGGCATGCAGGCCGGTCACACATGAGAATAAAAGTAAACATTCACAAAGGCCTTCGAGGGTCAGCTCAGCAACAAGGGCTTCAGCCTGCGATTTTCCACTAGGCTCCGCATCACGTGCAAGCAACAATCCACCGCAACGGTGGAAAACAAAAGCAAAGGTCAGCTAAAGCTGACCAAATTATAAAGACCCCACCCCGGATTTGGGGTGGCGGTGCTTCTTTCATGCATTTTAGTAGCATTGCCAAACAATATAGTGAAAGTACAATAACATCACACTTCACCACAGGCGTAGACACGAACGGCCACACACCCCATGCTCTCAGGTCACTTACTCGGTGAACTTGCTCTGAACCCGGTCTGTTCCGCAATCTACCACCTCCCTCAGGACAGCAAACACGTGAGCATTAAAGTCCTTTCATTTGAAGCCTAGACTCGCTCTCCAAGCCAACTTTCACAAAACCACTTGGAGTTGGTAAGGTTCCACCCTCCCGTTGCTCACCTCGCCATAACAATTCAAGTCATCGGCGCGGGCCAAGTTTCCCCCAGACCCAACATATCATTAAAAGAAACGTACATAACCCAGTTATGTACACGGCTGGCTCCCACCATACCGTTATGGAAGAACTTCGCTTCTGCCTAGATTTCTGGGTGCACCTTGGAGTTAATCCCCAAGGATCCCTGCCGTAATCTACCACGTAGAAAACTCGAAAACAACCATCGGAATGGAGTCTTATAAGACCATTCATGCATAATGAAACATCACCGATCTAGACCAACTTCTTTGGGTAGGCTTCACACACCATGCCTACGTCAGTACTTCTATTTCGGACTCTACATGCAAAACAATAGGGACTATTCATGTCTACCCGAAGGAATACCTCGCACTCACCGCATACTCGGGAGAGCGGGCTTCCTATTCAAAAAAGGAAAGGGGACTTCACATATCCAAGAAGAGAATCGTTACACTTGAGATTCTCTTTGGCGCCATAGAGATCTAGAAGGATGAAAAGCACCGCAATGGCCTCGCCTCTGTAGATCTGGACTCAGCTTGTGATTTGGGGCTCCGAATCTCCTCCGGTGGCCGGATCTCTCCTTCTCCTTTTTCCCTTCTCTCCCCTGTCTCTAAAGCATTAGAAAAAGAAAGCTTAAAGAGGAATGAGGGTTTCAAACCCTATTCCTAGCCATATAACAGCAAGGACAGACCTGGGCAATTAGATCCCAAAAGAAGGAAATGAACGGCCACAATTCACACTTAAAATCAATTTCCTGGGCCAAACACGTCTTGCGACACGCCCGTGTTAAAGGCCGTGTTCCACATGCACCGTGAACTAGAAAATAAAGAACAGGACACGGCCACTGACACGGCTTGGGACACGCCTGTGTCAACTAGGGACACGCCCGTATCATAGGCCGTGTGCCTCTATCGACGCTAAAACCATCGCATATTTAACAGGACACGACCATATGACACGCCCGTATCACAGGCCGTGTGCAAGACATGCCCTGGGATACGCCCGTGTCCTAAGCCGTATAACTTACTCGACACAGCCCGAGCAAGACACGGCCCTGGACACGCCCGTATCTCAGGGCGTGTGCCCGACCTCTAATGATCGTCGACTGTATTTCATCGACCATGCGGAAAATCATCCAACTCGTAACAGGACACGGTCATGGACATGCCTGTTTGCTAGGCCGTGTGATCCTTATTAGGCCCCAGATTGGCCTTAAGATGCTACCTGATCATTTCTGAATTTTGGGGCATTATAATTCTCCCCCTTAAATGAATTTCGTCCCGAAATTATGGAATAGAAATTATTCAAACTTAAACAGTACTTGAGAAGAAGAGCTAGGGATACACCTAAAGCATGGTCTGCTCTCGCACCCACGAAAGCTCCTCACAACCGCAGTTATCCCAATGGTATTTGACCATCCTGATGTCTTTGTTACCAAGTCGCTTGACTTCAAATTCCACAATGTGAACGGGCATGACCTTCGTCGTCAACCCATTATCAACCAGTACCCGATCAACCGCAATCACTTGCGAAGCCTCTTGCACTGCCTTCTGCAACACTGATATGTGGAATACGTCATGTACGCCACTCAGTTCCACTAATAGCTTAAGCCGATAAGATGCTTCATCAATTCACTCCAGAATCTCAAACGGTCCATAGTACCTCGGGCTCAGCTTCTTTAAGCGTCGTACCCATAAAACCCCCTTGAACGGCTTTATCTTAAAATATACCCAGTCGCCAACAGTGAACTCGACGTTCCAATGCTTGGCATTATAGTATTTTTCCTGCCTGTCCTGAGCGATCAGCAATCATTCTCAAATTGTCTGTACTAATGAAGTGGCGGCTTCTACCTCTTGTCGTTTGTACAGCTTCGACTCACCAGTTTCCAACCATGACAATGGCGTGCGACATTTTCTACCATATTGGGCTTCGATGGGCGTCATTTGAATACTCGCTTGGTAGCTGCTGTTATAAGCAAATTCCACCAAGTACAGGTGATCTTCCCACTGCCTTCTGAAATCCAAGACGCACATGCGAAGCATATCCTCCATCGTCCTATTGACCATCTCGGTCTGACCATCCGTTTCCAGATGAAAGGCCGTGCTGAAACTCAGTTTGGTTCCCAACATTTGTTGCACCAACCTCTAGTCATTGGACGTGAATCACCCATCTCGGTCACTCACGATATGGCGGGGCACCCCGTGCAATAAAACAATATTATCCACATAAATTTTTGCCAGTTTATCCACTGAATCATCCTTCTTATTCGGAATAAAGTGCGACACTTTCGTCAATCGATCAACGATCACCCAGATAGCGTCGTTTCCCTTCTGCGACCTTGGCAAATCATGCACATAATCCTTTGATATATCGTCAAACATCCACTCCGGGATAGGCAAGGACTTCAAGAAACCTCCGGGCTTCTAGCACTCTTCCTTCACCAAGGCGCAAGTCTGACACTTCGCCACATAAAGTGCCACGTCCTTCTTAAGTACTTCCCACCAGAACAACTTTTCATATCACAAAACATCTTCGTGCTCCGTGGGTGAATCAAGTACTTGATAAGATGATACTCGTACATCAATTCCTCCAGTAGTTTACCAACACCTGGGACGCACAGACGAATGTCCTTCCATAACAGTCCATCAACAACACTAAATTGGGAATTTGACTCATCCAAAGCCTCATCCATGATCTGCTTCATGTTGCTGTCCAAAACCAGATCCTGCCAAATCCTATCAGCAAGGTCATACTACACCTCTGTCTAGTTCAATTGGGCTTCGACACTCGTCTTCTTGTCAATACAAGAGATCTTTAGTGCCTCAAAATCCAAAATCAAATGCTCGTCATGAACCGACAACAAGTTGGCCTACACGGGAGCGCTGCGTATCAACGCATCAGCAACTGCATTTCCATTCCCAGACACATAATGTATCTTGAAGGTGTAGTCCCCCAGGAACTCCATCCACCTCCACTGCCGCATGTTTAGATCCTTTTGATCCAACAAGTACTTTAGGCTCTTGTGGTCGGTATAGATATCGACCTTCACACCTTACAAGTAGTGCCTCCAACACTTCAGGGAAAAATATCACGGCCGTTAACTCCAATTCATGGACCGAATAATTCCTCTCGTGTACCTTCAGCTGACGCGAGCCATAATCTATCACTCTCCCATGTTGTAGTAAAACACAACCCAAACCACTGCCCGAAGCATCACTATAAATCTCGAATCCTTCGGTCCCAACCGGCGAACATAGAATTGGCGGCGTGGTCAACTGACTCTTCAGTTATTCGAAAGCTTGCACGCACTCCGGTGACCACACAAACTTCTGATATTTCATCATCAAAGTGGTGAGGGGTAACTCTATCTGCGAGAAGTTCTCCACGAAGCGCCTGTAGTAGCCGACAAGTCCCAGAAAACTCCGGACTTCCTCTACCGTAGACAACACAGTCCACTCCCATATAGCAACTATCTTCGCCGGATCCACCACAATTCCCACTCCACAAACTATATGACCAAGGAACGCTACTGAGGACAACCAAAACTCGCATTTGGAGAACTTGGCATACAGTTGGTTCCTCCTCAGCGTCTCCAACACCAAATGCAAATGCTTAAAGTAATCCTCCTCAGATTGCGAGTACACCAAGATATCGTCGATAAAGACTATCATGAAGTGGTCCCGGTACTCTATGAACGTTATGTTCATCAGATCCATAAACATTGATGGCACATTAGTTAGCCCAAATGGCATGACTGTGAACTCATAGTGCCCATACCACGTGCTGAAAGCTGTCTTGGGGATGTCACTTTCTTTTATCCTCAACTGATAATATCCGGATTTAAGATCCAATTTCGAGAATACTGTTGACCCAACTAACTGATCGATTAGATCATCAATCCTTGGGATCGGATACTTATTCTTCTTTGTTAACTTGTTCAGCTCTCGATAATCAATACAAAGTTGTAAGCTTTTGTCATTTTTCTTAACAAAGAGGACCGGTGTGCTCCACGACGACGAACTTGGACGCACATAACCCTGCTCCAGTAGCTCTTGAAGTTGAACTTTTAGTTCCGACATTTCCTTAGGATCTAACCGATACGGAGAGCGTGATACAGGTTTGGCACCTAGCACTAGCTCAATAGAGAAGTCGATCTCTCGCTTAGGTGGGGCTCCAGGGAGATCGCCGGGGAACATGTTAGGATACACGGATACAACCGGGATACTGTCCAAACTAGGCTTATGCTTCGAAGCCTCCACTAGTGTGAAGAATAGCTCTGAACCAGTATAAACTGTCTTAACCAACTAAAGGGCAGACATCAAAGTCTTGCTCGACTCTTTCAAGCCTGCAAATGTCGTCTCACGACCAGTTCCCAATTTGACCTCCTTGTGGTTGCACTCAATGAATGCCTGCTAATCCGAGAGCCAGTCCATACCAAATATCATGTCGAACTCCACTAACGCCAGTAACGACGCTTGCAAGTCAAACTCCTGACTCCCAATCTGTATCATTACGGAACAGACTCTATCCACGCACATTTAACACCCATTAGGCAACAACACATCCAATTTGTCCTTTTCCATCAAAGAAGGTACTCCGATGCGCGATACAAATCCTTCGGACAAAAAGGAGTGTGAATCTCCCGTATCGAACAGTGCTCTCGCCGGATTGTTGAAAATAAAAACAAATCCTAGTACAAGCAGTAATAAGCTAAAATGCGCAAGGTAACAAGTATTTAAAGCCAAACTGCTATAAATTTAAACCGTACCTCTCACCACGTCAGCTTGTTTTATGGCCTCCTACTGGCTAAGGCTATAAACTCAAGGTTGAGCTAGAGCATAGTGTGATGCGGTTGACTCCACCGCCTTGCCCTTCTCCTCATAAGTGGCTCAAGGATTCCTTTCGAACTTTGGGCGTCCGTTCCAGCAATCTCGGGCAAAGTGTCCCGGCTTTCCACAACTATAGCATGCGCCCGGGGTTCGGCCTGTAGTCGCCCCAAATGAACCAGAAGAAGGGGTTGGACCCGAAGTCCTAGCCTTCTTATTAAACTTATGGAAACCAACATTCGAGGAGGTCGGCACCTTGAACACCGTCCTCTTTGAACTAGAGTCTTTCTTCGCTTGTACATTCCTCAAATATTTCTCCAATGACTGGGTCGTATTGACCTGGGTCAAGAAGCCTTGCGTCATAGGCCCTGAGAGCAGTAGCCATAGGTCATCCCACAGACCCTCATAGAACTGGTTTGTCTTACGTTCCTTATCCGCGAATGTAGAACTAGCATACCGACCTAACTGTTTAAATTCATGGAGGTACTCGTCCACGCTACTGTCTCCTTGCGTCAACTTCTGGAACTCATTCTCCATCACGATCCTTTGAGCCGAGGGAAGGTACCTTACCATGAATAGTCTCAAAAATTCCTCCATCGAGACGTCCGTAAGTTGCCTTCCACCCAGGTGATGTAGCTCTAAACCTTCCCACCACAACCTTGCATCACCATCCAACAAAAAATTGGCTATGGTGGTCTTCTGCCACTCCTCCGTTTCCGTAGCTGTCAAGACTCTCTTTACTCGGGAGAGCCAATCCTCAGCTTGAGATGGGGTTCCAGTCCCCAAGAAAACTGCAGGGTTAAAGCCCATAATATGTTCGAGCTGCTTTTCAGTTGCTCTTCTAGGTATCAATGACTCCACCTCCACTTGTTCAACCCTTCTCGGTTCTTCCACTTGAAGCGGTACCTGCTCCACTGCAGGGGTTGGGTGTTGCACCAGCCTTGCTGGCTGGGCATTAATCAATGCGAACACCTCTTCAACCACCAAACTTATTGTTTCTGCCGAAGGATGTGTTGTCCGCATATCGTTCGGTGCGCTACTTGCCTCATAATGCGGGTGTTTTGAAGGCCCAGCACAACTCCTAGTCACCTATAAACTTACAAAACACCATTAAGTGAACGAACAATATTGCAAAAAACAATTATAGGAACACGCAGGTTTCTCAAACATGTGTATTTTCATTCCTAAGTGGGCATTCATGGATTCATTTTATGTTATAACGATGACGCACACACATGTGCTCACCACCCCTTAAAAGAATTCGACCATGAATTTCAAAAAGCATCACCGAAACCGTTAGTCTGATACCAAATTATAACACCCCTATCCGTCATATAGCATATAGCAGTAGGTCCGGCCGGGGCTCGATGTCATATACCACAGACAGACCGAAGGGTTACTAAATGAAACCATCGTTCCAATAATACACGTCCTACATAGAGCACATTCTAGCGGAAGCATTTTAAATTTTCCAAAGAAAAGAACCCAATCCACAGCATGAATGTCCACTAAAAACTGTAAAGCAGGAATGAGCGTATAAATAAACAAAGTAATTGGCCTTATGGCCTTACACGAGATTACTTTAAACAAATAGTGTCTTTAAAACAACGGCACGCAGGCCAGTCACATATGAGAATAAATGTAAAAATGTGCAATGTCATTAGAGGGCTGGCTCAGCAACAAGGGCTTCATCCCGCTATTTGCCACTAGGTTCCGCAGCACCTGCAAGCAACAATCCACCGCGATAGTGGCAAACAAAAGAAACGGTCAGCTAAAGCTGACCAAATTATAACGACCCCACCCTGGATTTGGGGTCGCGGTGCTCCTTCCCTGCATTTTTGTAGCATAGCCAAACAACATGGTTAAAGTGCAATAACATCACACTTCACCACAGACGTAGACACGAACGGCTACACACCCCGTGCTCTCAGGTCATTTACTCGGTGAACTTGGTCTGAACCCGGTCTGTTCCGCAATCCACCACTTCCCCCAGGACAAAAACACGTAAGCATTAAAGTCCTTTCATCTGAAGCCTAGACTCGCTGTCCAAGCCAACTTTCACCAAACCACTTGGAGTGGGTAAGGTTCCACCCGCCCGTTGCTCACCTCGCCATAACAATTCAAGTCATCGGCACGGGACAAATTTCCCCCAGTCCCAACATATCATTCAAAGAATCGTACATAACCCAGTTATGTACACGGCTGGCTCCCAAGCCACCATTTATGGAAGAACTTCGTGAAAGTGAGGGGATAAGTTATAAACTACTCTAGAGGGGGGGTGAATAGAGTATTCAAATTTTATGAACAACTAGTCAGCTCCCTTGGAGTTTATTTGCGGAATAAATAATCTGATACTTGAACCCTAAGAGCCTAACACAGTGAAGTGCACAAGTGAGAGAGTTAACTGAAATTTCAGTTTAACTAAAAACCTATCACAGCAACTAGCAATCCTAGGTAGTTCTATCACAGCCACAGAATAAACAATTAAACAAAAACAGCCAGAGAGACACAGGATATATAGTGGTTCCCTCTTAATAGGTACTCCACTCTTCTACCACCCTGGTAGGAATCCACTACAGGTTTTTGCTAAGGTGCCCTGCCACCAATGATCTGATTCAGGTAGATCAAACAGACCCTTTGAGCTTTTGATAAGGATGCTCAACCACAGGTTGTTGATAAGGTGCCTTGTCACCAATGTTCACTTTTGAAGAGGTGTGAAAACTCTTTTACAAAGGGGTTGAGAGGGTTAGATTATCTTCTCTGTTGTTAATACAGATTAGAGAAGACTTGTGGATTCTCTAAAGAATCAAAGTCTCCCCCTAGCTCAGTGAAAGTCCAGGGAAAGCCTTTGCTTCAGGATGAAGGAGTTTCAGATATACTGAAACTAAATCCTCAGAGATCTGTAGACTGATTTTTATCTGGTCTTCAGATTCTGGAATAATTGAAGCAGAAACGGAGCTCTTTCTGAAGTCTTGAAAACTCTAAGCAGATGCTCTGGAGACTTGAGAATGAAAGAAATTGCTCTGGGCTTTTTCTTCAGGGGAGCTTTTCTTCTTCTGATTGTGAGATTGTGAAGAGTTGCTCTGACGATGCTTGAGAGAATACAACACTAAGAAAAAAATCTCTCTGTATCTGTAACTTCTTATTTTTCTGAGAAAAAATCTCTCTTAAATATGACTTCTCATTTTTCCTTTGGAACGGCTCTATTGATTTTGAATTCTCGAGCCCTGCAACAGATTATCTCAAAATAGAATATAGCAATAGGAATAGAATGACCTATTAGCTTACTGTCAGTCCCAAAGAGGAATTAAATGAATAGTTCTCTACATAGGCAGAAACTGTAGAAACTGCCAAGTCATCAATAGTTTTGTGAGCAGAAACTGCCGTTGGCAGCCACCCCCGCTCCTGTCCCTCCTCGGATCTTACCTGTCCTTAAAATCCGAGATAGTTACTCTTTAGATGATAAACAAATCCACGGTCCTGTGGAAGAGCTTGCCTCCATGTGCTTGATAGTAGATTAGGTTCTCCAAATCCTACATAAAAAGACTGAATTCAAGAAAGAAATCTTGAAAGCAGAGGGAAAGACTCGAAACTCAGATCTTTTCTGTGCATTCCACAAGGAGAAGGGACATCCAACAGAGGATTGCAGAGCTCTCCGACAACTTGTGGAGCAGCTACATGCTGTAGGAAAAATGAAGGGCCTTGGTGTAAAAGATGCTCCCGCAAAACCATCCACCTCTAAGGGCAAAAGGTGTCCGAAGTTTTTTTTTAGAATGTGGACATTGAGGAGGCAGGATACCTTGGCAACATCAAAATTGGAGAAAGCGTTGACGCAGATGACATAGGCGTCATCGACGACCTCTTTCGCGTCCATGGAGGAGCGGGTGCAGAGTCTGCCAGAAGTCTTCCTCGGCTAAGAACTCATGGCATGAGGTGGCCATGACTTCTACAGCCACGCCAAGGGAAATCGTTACTTTTTGCCCAGAAGATTTCCCGAAGATGGCCAACCACTTTAACGACGCTGTCGTGATCAGAGCAATTATTGAGAATTACACGGTCCCGAGAATTTTGTTTGATACTGGAAGCTCGATCAACCTTATATTCAAGAACTCCTATGAGGCCCAGAGATCTGGAAAGACTATTCTCTCCACCGAAGGACCACTTTATGGCTTAACTGGAGAAAGGAATGAGGTTGAATGGAGCGTTACACTCTCAGAAACACTCGGGGGTATCAAAGCTTATCACGTTCATAGTAGTCTATGCGGAAAGCAGCTACTACGCAATCTTTAGAAGACCCCTTCTCAATGAATACCGGGCAGTGGTTTCCGCATATCACTTGGCAATTAAATTTGCAGCAGGAGGAAAGGAGTGTCGGGTAAGAAGCGACCCAAGGGAAGCCCGAGAATGTTATGTCAGAATAGTCAACATGATCGAGCAGTTTCCTCCTCAGGCATCTCTAGTCGTTGTCTCAGAAGAAATGGCCCCACAAGAAGAGATCAGAGATAAGAAGGAAATCCAGGAAGGAGTTCATCTGCAGCCTGCGCAAGCAACCCAAGGAGTTCCAATTGACGAAGATGAATAAAAAAGATTTTCTATCAACTCGGAGCTCCCTGAGGAAGAAAAGGCAGAGTTGATCACTTATTTTTGAAGAACCTGGATGTTTTCGCCTTGACAGTGAAGTACATCCCAAGAGTATATCCTGATGTTGCTTGTCACCACCTCAGTATTGCTCCTGACTTCAAGCCTGTTAAACAAAGGATGAGGGAGGTGGCGATGAAGCTGGCCGAGTCAATCAACGAAGAGGTCGCCAAGCTTCTCAAGGATAAATTCATCCGCGAAATTCAATACCCTGTCTGGGTATCAAATGTTGTAATAGTGAAGAAGCCAGGGGGATATGAAGGATGTGTGTTGAATTTAAAAAATTGAATAAAGAGTGTCAAAAAGATTGTTATCCCCTGCCTCGAATAGATGCTTTAGTAGATTCTGCGGTTTGATATCCTTTTATGAGTTTTCTAAATGCGTTCTATTGTTATCACCAGATTAGGATGCAAAAGCCCGACATTCCTCATACATCATTTATCACAAACAATGGCTGTTACTACTATCTTATGATGGATTTTGGGCTAAAAAAATGCAGGCGCTACTTATCAACGCATGATGGATTTTGTTTTTAAATAACAAAAAGGAAGAAATCTTGAAGTATACGTCGTTGATCTTCTTATTAAAAGTAAAACCTTTTCTTGTCACTTACAAGACCTCGCAGAGACATTAGCTACTCTGCAGAGATATAACATGAAGTTAAACCCGTTGAAATGTATCTTTGGAGCAAGTAAAGGAAAATTTCTCAGTCATCTCCTTACACCCGAAGGGCATGCCCCTAACCCAGATAAAGTTAAAGCAATCCTCAATATGCCATCACCTCGCTCCCCGAAGGAGGTCCAGCAACTAGGGGGAAGACTAGCAGGACTTGGAAGATTTATTTCCATAGTAGTGGATAAAAGCGCTTCGTTTTTCAAAACTCTTCGTGGGTGGTCTAAATTTTAATGGATCGAAGAGTGGTGAAAGCTTTTGAGCAACTTAAAAAGCAACTCACCTCAACTCCTTTGCTTCAAAGTCCTCGAACTAGAGAAATGTTGTACAAATACCAAGGAGTTGTATCGGAAGCAATTAGCTCATTTAATGATAGAGAGGAAGGAAGAAGGCAATATCCAGTGCACTATGTAAACCATATACTGAAGAATGCACAAACCAAATATCCGATTCTTGAAAAGCTTGCACTAGATAGTAGTGTCTGCCCGAAGGCTTCGACCATACTTCTAAGTACACTCGATCCAGATGGTTACTGATCAGCCATTGAAGAGTATCCTAAAAAAACCAGAACACTCTATGAGGATTGCCAAATGGGCTTTTTAACTTAGTGAGTTTGATATCTCATATGTACCTAGGATGTCTATCAAAGCACAGGTATTGGCAGATTTTTTGATAGACACAACTGAGTCCAATACTAGACAAGCTGATCAATCTCTGTTAGCATGGACAATCCACAAAGATGGGGCTTCAGGCAAAAACTCCTTAGGAGAAGGAGTAGTCCTCATTAACCGCAATGGGGTCATGCTAAAGCAGGCCGTAAAGTTCTCTTTTCAACCACAAATAACCAAAAATAATACGAAGCACTCTTAGTAGGTCTGTGGTTTGCGAAGGAGTTGGGAATAGATCATGTGCATGTTAAAACCATTTCTTTAGTAATGTCGTCACAAGTATTGGGAATTTTTGTAACAAAAGAGAACACCTTGAAGAAATATTTAATGCTGGTGAAGGCAGAGATTGAGAGGTTTAAAAGTTTCACTATTGAGTACGTCTCAAGAATTCACAATACTGAGGCTAGGTAGAAGCAGCGAATAAGTAGATACATAATTTTCTAAAAGAGAAGGTTCAAAATCTGAGAGGAAGCTGGGAAGATGAGCTCCCTTCAAATCTATGGACCCTCAAAATGATCCCATCATCAGCTACTAGAGAAACCCCTTTCAATCTTGCTCATGGCTCAGAGGCTCTCATCCCGGTAGAATTTGAGGTTATGACTCCCAGGGTCCTGCTGGCCAGGCAAAGTTGGGAAGAATGGCTTGAGATTAACAATGAGAACATGAAACATAGCTTGGATTTGATTGAAGAAATGCGGGATAAAGCCATCATCAGGCAGGGGGAAGTCAAGCAAAGGGTGGACAGATATTTTGATAAGAATATCCGGGTCAAGCGTTTTCTGGCAGGAGATCTCGTTCTGAAAAAGTTAGATGCAGCCGCGAGAATTGGTTCAGTAGGTAAGCTGAATCTAAACTGGAACAAACCATTCATCATTAAAAAAGTTCTAAAAAATGGGGCATACCAGCTGCAAAACTACGACAGGGAAAACATGCCTCATACGTGGAATGGTGATGATTTAAAGCAGTTTTATTCTTAAGCAAACATTTATCATCTGTATTCATTTCAATGATTATATCGATTTGAATTTCCGGCAAACACTTTTTCTTACATAGAGCGATCACTTCTCCTTTTCTGCAACTCAAAATAAAAGATCACTGAATCAAGAGATATCGCCAAGTCCAGCTAGGACCCCCCCCCCCCCCATCGCGAGAGTCGTTGCCATTAGTGTAACACCACGATGACCACGTATTGCGGGGAGATTTCACACCGTGTAGTGGGAGCTTGCAGATTCTCGTGCGGTGGGCTGCTGGATTTTGGATCCCAGTTGGTACCTGACTCTACCTCTGCATTTTTGGAGGGACAGGGTAGTTTTTAGCTCAACCAAGCTTTCTAAGGGATAGCGTGCACCTTGATGGTCTCATTGTGGAAAGCAATGCAATCAGGCACCTGCCCATTGATCATCCAAGTCTGTGCCCTCGAACCCTCTTTGTTACTCTCAAGCAGAGTCTGCAGGGAACCCACAACCCATTTGATCCTTTGAGGAAAGCAATGCACCGCACGTGCACCTGCCCAATTGATCAAATCGGTCTTAATGCCATGCAAGAGAGCAGTGTTCTCTTTCTCAAAATTAACTTGAAGCGCACAGCTCTCATAACCTCACGAGGAAAGCAATGTCTGCCTTAAAGGCACCTGTCCGTATGGTCACTAGATCAGTGGATCATTTCTTGAAATGCGGACAAAGTTTAGATACCCGCTCAGTCCGTTCAGTCTGCCAAGATTTCAATGGGTTGATCGCAAAACTCTCATAACCTCACGAGGAAAGCAATGCCTTCTTTGCAGGCACCTGCCCGTGTGGTCACTTGAGCAGTGGATCATTTCTTGAAATGCGGATAAAGTTTCGTTATCCACTCAGTCCACTCAGTCCGCTAAGATTTTAATAGGTTGATCGCACAGCTCTCATGACCTTGTGAAGAAAGGAATGCCTTCCCTGAAGGCACCTGCCCGCTTGGTCACCAAAGTTGTGGATCAATTCATATATTATTACTCGTTTTCAGCCCGTAAAGAATGATCTACTAGATCGCCAGGTTATATTCTTCAATGATGAAGCGTCTAGAAGAATAAATAATAATCTTTTTCAGCTCGCACAATCAATCTCGTAATTCCTCTTAGCTCACAAAGATAATTATCAATCATTGTAAATAGAAGCACAGACTACAGTTGACATTCGCCAAAGCCCGCGTTAACAGTATTCCAATCTTCCTGGCTAGCTGGAAGGTTCCATATTCAGGCATATCTTATTCAAAGAACATGTTTTGACGAGTGATGAGTCCGATATTTATAGGGTTTTTCGGACTCATCTGGGCTTATTTTCTCACTCGTACACTGCTTTTCAACCGGTATTCGATTATATTTTCATCACCCGGTCATTGACCACTTTGTGCACTGTTTTGGCACGTGGGTGTGTAATTGCGCATTCTATTTTAGGGGCAAGCACATGGTGCTCCCCATGGCCCTTTCTGACTATTTTCATTGCATTTCTGTGATGCAGGAGGGTTCCCTTTGGTTATATTTGTTTTAGTGCAGGTGATACGTTTTCCCCCAAGTCTGTAATTCAGGCTTGTAGAAAACGCACGATCGTGCATTTTCTTAGCACACGTTTCTTCTTGATCGTGTGTTTTGTTGTACTGGAAATTGTCGAGCGGAGCTCGACGATCTTCACGCACGGTTAATGCACGGTTTCTTCTGAATCGTGCGCAAAGGAAATGCATGGTTTTTTTGTAGCTTTCTTAGTTGTGCCATTTTGTGGTTAATTGTGCGATTGGTTCATTCACGGGCGACAATGCCCGTGCGCGAGTAAAACGCACGTTTCCACCTGCTTGCCTTAAATTCCCGCTTTCTCATATTACCCATGCGATTTCCTTCATGCACGGGAGGAAACATCTGTGCGCGAGTAAAACGCATGGGTCAATACTTCTCCTTCCGCAGGCTTGTTCTGAAAGTTAATATAACATAGTTAGCGCACGGATCGTGCGCCAAACTGTGTGTGACCATTATTTCTTATTTTTCTATTTAAGATGATGATTTCATCGTCACCGGAGAGCCAGTCCAATCCAGCCCACCATTTCGGCTCCTCTGAGCAGGAAAACATCCCTCCAGTCGCTATTTTCTCTCTCCTCCTTGGAGAGTTGATACGACCACCATTCTTCCTCCAAAAGCTTGCAATTGCTTCATCTTCGGCCACCATTGTCTTCTCCAAACTCCAAGCTCCGTTCCAAGCTCTTGAGGTGTTGCATTCATGGAGTTCTCAGGATAGATTTAGACCAGTGATTATTCACGAAGAAGAACGGTTATTGGAAGGAGGTGACAACCCTTCTACACCACGGACGTCATCCATAGACTGAGCTCGGACAAGGCCGCGAATCTCGAAAGGCTTCGTGCATTTGGTTGTTTCTCTTCTCCTTCACTTGTAGTAATTTTCTTCTGCTTATTTGGATGTTGGATTGATGTGTAAGAACACTATTTAGCTTATGTATTTCAGCATGTCTATGTATTGTTATATCTTAGTTCTTGATTGTGTTGATGAGCTTTAGTTTTTCTATTCTCGGTTAGATAGTGTTGTTCTAGCGATTGCTAGAACCGTGTGTAGCGAAGAGGTGATTGTGACTCTCATTGGCTCATCAATCTTTCATATTACTCTCTTGAGTAATCCACCAAAGCGACGCAGTGACAGCAACCCGCATTAGTTTTATTAGTGTTAAAATTAGGAAACCCAAAATCAACCCCCTTGCTTCATTGACACTTGCTATAACTCTTTCAATAGCGAAATAATACTCCCTACTTGCACTCCTCGAGAGATCGATATTAAGGGATTCAACTCCTCAACTTTATTACTTGACAATGAACGGTACACTTGTCGTGACTGCATCAAGTTTTTGGGGCCGTTGCCGGGGAGTGCAACTGTTGTGTGTACTTTTCTACTGGAAAAGTTACGCAAGTGTTTTAGAATTTTGATCGTTTTTTGTTGTGTGTTGTATGATCATATGGATTGCTTTGAGATTTCTGCAGATTTTGTCGAATTTGTATCTCATGGAAGATTCTTCTGTGGAGTATCAGAGGATGATACTGTTGATCATCTGCAGTATTTTCGTGAAGTTTGCAACACACTCAATTATGAAAAGGAGAAGTCGGATTGGGTCAAGAAGAGATTATTAACATTTTCACTTGTTGGAAAGGATATGGTATCGCGAATTCCTAACTGACCCGAATGTGTCCTGGAGTAGAGTTGAAGAAGAGTTTTTAAAGAAATTCTACCCCTGTGAGCGACTATGGGAGTTGCACAACGAGTTACTTCTATTTTCGCAACAGGATGGTGAACAACTGATAGAAGCCTGTGAGAGATATAAAAAATTGTAAAAATTCTGCTTTGGGAATAGTCCATCTGAAGATGCACAACTTCTAATGTTCTACTTTGGGGTTTCACCTCAATACAGACACTACTTTGATTTAGCGGCAGGAGGATCCTTGTTCAGTAAGAGTTGTGCTGAAGCATGGGAGATAATTAACAGAATATCATTGACCAGTGGAATGTGGCGCAAATCTATTTAGAATGTTGAGGAAGTCAGTTCGATCGGAGCAGAGAATTGTGGGAAGGAAGAACCCTCTCAGGAACTCACCGAAGAGAAATTCTGCAAATTCACATAATGCATTCTGCAATGCTTAGAAGCTCAGAGTGAAGCATTCCAAAAATTTTAATCTATGGTGGCAAGCATTATAGCTGCCATCACCGTGATTTTTCAGCAGTCTACTAAAGCTGTTAATGTCATGCAGCTTCGGAGTGGAAAGTTAACCACAATTAGTAAGCCTAAGTTGGAGTCATCAAAAAGGCAATGTAAAGAACACATAGAACAACCGGACACTGAAGAACGCAATAAAATTCAACCTTCAAAGTTTGTAATTTAAGTTGCAAACAAGATTTATCCCCCTTTTCCCCATCGATTAAAGGACATGAGGAAGGAAAAACAATTTGTGAAATTTCAATAAATGATGAAAGGAGTGCAGGTGAACATTCCGCTTGTTGATGCTTTTATCCAAATTCCGCAGTATACAAGATATCTAAAAGATTTGCTAGCGCAGAAAAAACGATTGGAGAGTGCTAATGTGCTTTCAACTGTGGGAGATGGAGTCATCTTTTCTATGGAGCATTGGCCTACGAAGTTAAAGGATCCTGTGACTTACATGATTCCTTTCACGATTGGGAATTCCGGTTGTCATCGTAAAATATGTGATTCTAGGGCCTCTATCAATTTGATGCCTCTCCACCTCTTCTTGGAATAGGGAACGGGAACTTTGAAGCACACCAACATAACAATTCAGTTAGCTGACCGGTCAAGGAAGAAGCCCATGGGGATTGTTGAGGATATCACCGTTGCAGTTAACGGATTAGTTTTCCCAACTGACTTTGTCGTTATGGACATCTCTCCAAGGCGCACATTCGGAGCATATCCTCCATGGTTCTTTGGGTTCTCTCAGTCTGGCCTTTAATACCCTAATCCGTCACATAACATATAGAAGTAGATCCGGTCGGGGCCCGACGCCATATACCACTAACAGACTGATGGGTTACTAAATGAAACCATCCTTCCAATAGCACACGTCCTACACAAAGCACATTCTAGCGGAAGCATTTTAAATGTTGCAAAGAAAATAACCCAATCTACAACATAAATGTCCACTTAAACTCCAAAGCACGAATGAGCGTACAAATACACAAAGTACTTGGCCTTATGGCCTTACATGAGTTTACTTTAAACAAATAGTGTCTTCCAAACATCGGCATGCAGGCCGGTCACACATGAGAATAAAAGTAAACATTCACAAAGGCCTTCGAGGGTCAGCTCAGCAACAAGGGCTTCAGCCTGCGATTTTCCACTAGGCTCCGCATCACGTGCAAGCAACAATCCACCGCAACGGTGGAAAACAAAAGCAAAGGTCAGCTAAAGCTGACCAAATTATAAAGACCCCACCCCGGATTTGGGGTGGCGGTGCTTCTTTCATGCATTTTAGTAGCATAGCCAAACAATATAGTGAAAGTACAATAACATCACACTTCACCACAGGCGTAAACACGAACGGCCACACACCCCATGCTCTCAGGTCACTTACTCGGTGAACTTGCTCTGAACCCGGTCTGTTCCGCAATCTACCACCTCCCCCAGGACAGCAAACACGTGAGCATTAAAGTCCTTTCATTTGAAGCCTAGACTCGCTCTCCAAGCCAACTTTCACAAAACCACTTGGAGTTGGTAAGGTTCCACCCTCCCGTTGCTCACCTCGCCATAACAATTCAAGTCATCGGCGCGGGCCAAGTTTCCCCCAGTCCCAACATATCATTAAAAGAAACGTACATAACCCAGTTATGTACACGGCTGGCTCCCACCATACCGTTATGGAAGAACTTCGCTTCTGCCTAGATTTCTAGGTGCACCTTGGAGTTAATCCCCAAGGATCCCTGCCGTAATCTACCACGTAGAAAACTCGAAAACAACCATCGGAATGGAGTCTTATAAGACCATTCATGCATAATGAAACATCACCGATCTAGACCAACTTCTTTGGGTAGGCTTCACACACCATGCCTACGTCAGTACTTCTATTTCGGACTCTACATGCAAAACAATAGGGACTATTCATGTCTACCCGAAGGAATACCTCGCACTCACCGCATACTCGGGAGAGCGGGCTTCCTATTCAAAAAAGGAAAGGGGACTTCACATATCCAAGAAGAGAATCGTTACACTTGAGGTTCTCTTTGGCGCCATGGAGATCTAGAAGGATGAAAAGCACCGCAATGGCCTCGCCTCTGTAGATCTGGACTCAGCTTGTGATTTGGGGCTCCGAATCTCCTCCGGTGGCCGGATCTCTCCTTCTCCTTTTTCCTATCTCTCCCCTGTCTCTAAAGCATTAGAAAAAGAAAGCTTAAAGAGGAATGAGGGTTTCAAAACCTATTCCTAGCCATATAACAGCAAGGACAGACCTCGGCAATTAGATCCCAAAAGAAGGAAATGAACGGCCACAATTCACACTTAAAATCAATTTCCTGGGCCGAACACGTCTTGCGACACGCCCGTGTCAAAGGCCGTGTTCCACATGCACCGTGAACTAGAAAATAAAGAACAGGACACGGCCACTGACACGGCTTGGGACACGCCTGTGTCAACTAGGGACACGCCCGTATCATAGGCCGTGTGCCTCTATCGACGCTAAAACCATCGCATCTTTAACAGGACACGACCATATGACACGCACGTATCACAGGCCGTGTGCAAGACATGCCCTGGGATACGCCCGTGTCCTAAGCCGTATAACTTACTCGACACAGCCCGAGCAAGACACGGCCCTGGACACGCCCGTATCTCAGGGCGTGTGCCCGACCTCTAATGATCGTCGACTGTATTTCATCGACCATGCGGAAAATCATCCAACTCGTAACAGGACACAGTCATGGACATGCCTGTTTGCTAGGCCGTGTGATCCTTATTAGGCCCCAGATTGGCATTAAGATGCTACCTGATCATTTCTGAATTTTGGGGCATTATAATTCTCCCCCTTAAATGAATTTCGTCCCGAAATTATGGAATAGAAATTATTCAAACTTAAACAGTACTTGAGAAGAAGAGCTAGGGATACACCTAAAGCATGGTCTGCTCTCGCACCCACGAAAGCTCCTCACAACCGCAGTTATCCCAATGGTATTTGACCATCCTGATGTCTTTGTTACCAAGTCGCTTGACTTCAAATTCCACAATGTGAACGGGCATGACCTTCGTCGTCAACCCATTATCAACCAGTACCCGATCAACCGCAATCACTTGCGAAGCCTCTTGCACTGCCTTCCGCAACACTGATATGTGGAATACGTCATGTACGCCACTCAGTTCCACTAATAGCTTAAGCCGATAAGATGCTTCATCAATTCACTCCAGAATCTCAAACGGTCCATAGTACCTCGTGCTCAGCTTCTTTAAGCGCCGTACCCATAAAACCCCCTTGAACGGCTTTATCTTAAAATATACCCAGTCGCCAACAGTGAACTCGACGTTCCAATGCTTGGCATTATAGTATTTTTCCTGCCTGTCCTGAGCGATCAGCAATCATTCTCAAATTGTCTGTACTAATGAAGTGGCGGCTTCTACCTCTTGTCGTTTGTACAGCTTCGACTCACCAGTTTCCAACCATGACAATGGCGTGCGACATTTTCTACCATATTGGGCTTCGATGGGCGTCATTTGAATACTCGCTTGGTAGCTGCTGTTATAAGCAAATTCCACCAAGTACAGGTGATCTTCCCACTGCCTTCTGAAATCCAAGACGCACATGCGAAGCATATCCTCCATCGTCCTATTGACCATCTCGGTCTGACCATCCGTTTCCAGATGAAAGGCCGTGCTGAAACTCAGTTTGGTTCCCAACATTTGTTGCACCAACCTCTAGTCATTGGACGTGAATCACCCATCTCGGTCACTCACGATATGGCGGGGCACCCCGTGCAATAAAACAATGTTATCCACATAAATTTTTGCTAGTTTATCCACTGAATCATCCTTCTTATTCGGAATAAAGTGCGACACTTTCGTCAATCGATCAACGATCACCCAGATAGCGTCGTTTCCCTTCTGCGACCTTGGCAAATCATGCACATAATCCTTTGATATATCGTCAAACATCCACTCCGGGATAGGCAAGGACTTCAAGAAACCTCCGGGCTTCTAGCACTCTTCCTTCACCAAGGCGCAAGTCCTACACTTCGCCACATAAAGTGCCACGTCCTTCTTAAGTACTGCCCACCAGAACAACTTTTCATATCACAAAACATCTTCGTGCTCCGTGGGTGAATCAAGTACTTGATAAGATGATACTCGTACATCAATTCCTCCAGTAGTTTACCAACACCTGGGACGCACAGACGAATGTCCTTCCATAACAGTCCATCAACAACACTAAATTGGGAATTTGACTCATCCAAAGCCTCATCCATGATCTGCTTCATGTTGCTGTCCAAAACCAGATCCTGCCAAATCCTATCAGCAAGGTCATACTACACCTCTGTCTAGTTCAATTGGGCTTCGACACTCGTCTTCTTGTCAATACAAGAGATCTTTAGTGCCTCAAAATCCAAAATCAAATGCTCGTCATGAACCGACAACAAGTTGGCCTACACGGGAGCGCTGCGTATCAACGCATCAGCAACTGCATTTCCATTCCCAGACACATAATGTATCTTGAAGGTGTAGTCCCCCAGGAACTCCATCCACCTCCACTGCCGCATGTTTAGATCCTTTTGATCCAACAAGTACTTTAGGCTCTTGTGGTCGGTATAGATATCGACCTTCACACCTTACAAGTAGTGCCTCCAACACTTCAGGGAAAAATATCACGGCCGTTAACTCCAATTCATGGACCGAATAATTCCTCTCGTGTACCTTCAGCTGACGCGAGCCATAATCTATCACTCTCCCATGTTGTAGTAAAACACAACCCAAACCACTGCCCGAAGCATCACTATAAATCTCGAATCCTTCGGTCCCAACCGGCGAACATAGAATTGGCGGCGTGGTCAACCGACTCTTCAGTTATTCGAAAGCTTGCACGCACTCCGGTGACCACACAAACTTCTGATATTTCATCATCAAAGTGGTGAGGGGTAACTCTATCTGCGAGAAGTTCTCTACGAAGCGCCTGTAGTAGCCGACAAGTCCCAGAAAACTCCGGACTTCCTCTACCGTAGACAACACAGTCCACTCCCGTATAGCAACTATCTTCGCCGGATCCACCACAATTCCCTCTCCACAAACTATATGACCAAGGAACGCTACTGAGGACAACCAAAACTCGCATTTGGAGAACTTGGCATACAGTTGGTTCCTCCTCAGCGTCTCCAACACCAAATGCAAATGCTTAAAGTAATCCTCCTCAGATTGCGAGTACACCAAGATATCGTCGATAAAGACTATCATGAAGTGGTCCCGGTACTCTAAGAACGTTATGTTCATCAGATCCATAAACATTGATGGCACATTAGTTAGCCCAAATGGCATGACTGTGAACTCATAGTGCCCATACCACGTGCTGAAAGCTGTCTTGGGGATGTCACTTTCTTTTATCCTCAACTGATAATATCCGGATTTAAGATCCAATTTCGAGAATACCGTTGACCCAACTAACTGATCGATTAGATCATCAATCCTTGGGATCAGATACTTATTCTTCTTTGTTAACTTGTTCAGCTCTCGATAATCAATACAAAGTTGTAAGCTTTTGTCATTTTTCTTAACAAAGAGGACCGGTGTGCTCCACGACGACGAACTTGGACGCACATAACCCTGCTCCAGTAGCTCTTGAAGTTGAACTTTTAGTTCCGACATTTCCTTAGGATCTAACCGATACGGAGAGCGTGATACAGGTTTGGCACCTAGCACTAGCTCAATAGAGAAGTCGATCTCTCTCTTAGGTGGGGCTCCAGGGAGATTGCCGGGGAACACGTTAGGATACACGGATACAACCGGGATACTGTCCAAACTAGGCTTATGCTTCGAAGCCTCCACTAGTGTGATGAATAGCTCTGAACCAGTACAAACTGTCTTAACCAACTAAAGGGCAGACATCAAAGTCTTGCTCGACTCTTTCAAGCCCGCAAATGTCGTCTCACGACCAGTTCCCAATTTGACCTCCTTGTGGTTGCACTCAATGAATGCCTGCTAATCCGAGAGCCAGTCCATACCAAATATCATGTCGAACTCCACTAATGCCAGTAACGACGCTTGCAAGTCAAACTCCTGACTCCCAATCTGTATCATTACGGAACAGACTCTATCCACGCACATTTAACACCCATTAGGCAACAACACATCCAATTTGTCCTTTTCCATCAAAGAAGGTACTCCGATGCGCGATACAAATCCTTCGGACAAAAAGGAGTGTGAATCTCCTGTATCGAACAGTGCTCTCGCCGGATTGTTGAAAATAAAAAAAAATCCTAGTACAAGCAGTAATAAGCTAAAATGCGCAAGGTAACAAGTATTTAAAGCCAAACTGCTATAAATTTAAACCGTACCTCTCACCACGTCAGCTTGTTTTATGGCCTCCTACTGGCTAAGGCTATAAACTCAAGGTTGAGCTAGAGCATAGTGTGATGCGGTTGACTCCACCGCCTTGCCCTTCTCCTCATAAGTGGCTCAAGGATTCCTTTCGAACTTTGGGCGTCCGTTCCAGCAATCTCGGGCAAAGTGTCCCGGCTTTCCACAACTATAGCATGCGCCCGGGGTTCGGCATGTAGTCGCCCCAAATGAACCAGAAGAAGGGGTTGGACCCGAAGTCCTAGCCTTCTTATTAAACTTATGGAAACCAACATTCGAGGAGGTCGGCACCTTGAACACCGTCCTCTTTGAACTAGAGTCTTTCTTCGCTTGTACATTCCTCAAATATTTCTCCAATGACTGGGTCGTATTGACCTGGGTCAAGAAGCCTTGTGTCATAGGCCCTGAGAGCAGTAGCCATAGGTCATCCCACAGACCCTCATAGAACTGGTTTGTCTTACGTTCCTTATCCGCGAATGTAGAACTAGCATACCGACCTAACTGTTTAAATTCATGGAGGTACTCGTCCACGCTACTGTCTCCTTGCGTCAACTTCTGGAACTCATTCTCCATCACGATCCTTTGAGCCGAGGGAAGGTACCTTACCATGAATAGTCTCGAAAATTCCTCCATCGAGACGTCCGTAAGTTGCCTTCCACCCAGGTGATGTAGCTCTAAACCTTCCCACCACAACCTTGCATCACCATCCAACAAAAATTGGCTATGGTGGTCTTCTGCCACTCCTCCGTTTCCGTAGCTGTCAAGACTCTCTTTACTCGGGAGAGCCAATCCTCAGCTTGAGATGGGGTTCCAGTCCCCAAGAAAACTGCAGGGTTAAAGCCCATAATATGTTCGAGCTGCTTTTCAGTTGCTCTTCTAGGTATCAATGACTCCACCTCCACTTGTTCAACCCTTCTCGGTTCTTCCACTTGAAGCGGTACCTGCTCCACTGCAGGGGTTGGGTGTTGCACCAGCCTTGCTGGCTGGGCATTAATCAATGCGAACACCTCTTCAACCACCAAACTTATTGTTTCTGCCGAAGGATGTGTTGTCCGCATATCGTTCGGTGCGCTACTTGCCTCATAATGCGGGTGTTTTGAAGGCCCAGCACAACTCCTAGTCACCTATAAACTTACAAAACACCATTAAGTGAACGAACAATATTGCAAAAAACAATTATAGGAACACGCAGGTTTCTCAAACATGTGTATTTTCATTCCTAAGTGGGCATTCATGGATTCATTTTATGTTATAACGATGACGCACACACATGTGCTCACCACCCCTTAAAAGAATTCGACCATGAATTTCAAAAAGCATCACCGAAACCGGTAGTCTGATACCAAATTATAACACCCCTATCCGTCATATAGCATATAGCAGTAGGTTCGGCCGGGGCTCGATGTCATATACCACAGACAGACCGAAGGGTTACTAAATGAAACCATCGTTCCAATAATACACGTCCTACATAGAGCACATTCTAGCGGAAGCATTTTAAATTTTCCAAAGAAAAGAACCCAATCCACAGCATGAATGTCCACTAAAAACTGCAAAGCAGGAATGAGCGTATAAATAAACAAAGTAATTGGCCTTATGGCCTTACACGAGATTACTTTAAACAAATAGTGTCTTTAAAACAACGGCACGCAGGCCAGTCACATATGAGAATAAATGTAAAAATTTGCAATGTCATTAGAGGGCTGGCTCAGCAACAAGGGCTTCATCCCGCTATTTGCCACTAGGTTCCGCAGCACCTGCAAGCAACAATCCACCGCGATAGTGGCAAACAAAAGAAACGGTCAGCTAAAGCTGACCAAATTATAACGACCCCACCCTGGATTTGGGGTCGCGGTGCTCCTTCCCTGCATTTTTGTAGCATAGCCAAACAACATGGTTAAAGTGCAATAACATCACACTTCACCACAGACGTAGACACGAACGGCTACACACCCCGTGCTCTCAGGTCATTTACTCGGTGAACTTGGTCTAAACCCGGTCTGTTCCGCAATCCACCACTTCCCCCAGGACAAAAACACGTAAGCATTAAAGTCCTTTCATCTGAAGCCTAGACTCGCTCTCCAAGCCAACTTTCACCAAACCACTTGGAGTGGGTAAGGTTCCACCCGCCCGTTGCTCACCTCGCCATAACAATTCAAGTCATCGGCACGGGACAAATTTCCCCCAGTCCCAATATATCATTCAAAGAATCGTACATAACCCAGTTATGTACACGGCTGGCTCCCAAGCCACCATTTATGGAAGAACTTCGTGAAAGTGAGGGGATAAGTTGTAAACTACTCTAGAGGGGGGGTGAATAGAGTATTCAAATTTTATGAACAACTAGTCAGCTCCCTTGGAGTTTATTTGCGGAATAAATAATCTGATACTTGAACCCTAAGAGCCTAACACAGTGAAGTGCACAAGTGAGAGAGTTAACTGAAATTTCAGTTTAACTAAAAACCTATCACAGCAACTAGCAATCCTAGGTAGTTCTATCACAGCCACAGAATAAACAATTAAACAAAAATAGCCAGAGAGACACAGGATATATAGTGGTTCCCTCTTAATAGGTACTCCACTCTTCTACCACCCTGGTAGGAATCCACTACAGGTTTTTGCTAAGGTGCCCTGCCACCAATGATCTGATTCAGGTAGATCAAACAGACCCTTTGAGCTTTTGATAAGGATGCTCAACCACAGGTTGTTGATAAGGTGCCTTGTCACCAATGTTCACTTTTGAAGAGGTGTGAAAACTCTTTTACAAAGGGGTTGAGAAGGTTAGATTATCTTCTCTGTTGTTAATACAGATTAGAGAAGACTTGTGGATTCTCTAAAGAATCAAAGTCTCCCCCTGGCTCAGTGAAAGTCCAGGGAAAGCCTTTGCTTCAGGATGAAGGAGTTTCAGATATACTGAAACTAAATCCTCAGAGATCTGTAGACTGATTTTTATCTGGTCTTCAGATTCTGGAATAATTGAAGCAGAAACGGAGCTCTTTCTGAAGTCTTGAAAACTCTAAGCAGATGCTCTGGAGACTTGAGAATGAAAGAAATTGCTCTGGGCTTTTTCTTCAGGGGAGCTTTTCTTCTTCTGATTGTGAGATTGTGAAGAGTTGCTCTGACGATGCTTGAGAGAATACAACACTAAGAAAAAAATCTCTCTGTATCTGTAACTTCTTATTTTTCTGAGAAAAAATCTCTCTTAAATATGTCTTCTCATTTTTCCTTTGGAACGACTCTATTGATTTTGAATTCTCGAGCCCTGCAACAGATTATCTCAAAATAGAATATAGCAATAGGAATAGAATGACCTATTAGCTTACTGTCAGTCCCAAAGAGGAATTAAATGAATAGGAAAATATCTCAGCATAAAGACTTATCATTCTTGGAAATAGCATACACCGCCAACGGCTAGAATACAGCCTGGCAATATATTTTGTATAAAAGGACAAAAATGCTTTATCAAAATACGAAATCCCGTAATTTATGCTTAACATATTTGGTAATTAATTCATGTGAATTTAAGCCATAAATTAGCAAAAACAATCTTCAGAAAATCTTTCTAACCACACGCTAAAACACTTGGAAATAAACAAAGGAATATAATGAATACGAAAAGATAAAGGCAGACAATAATCGTCGAACAGGGGTTCGATGATCGTCGACCTAGCTAACAGATCGTCGACTAAGAGCAGAAATTTGTCGAAACAGAAATCGTGAAGCGAGGACACGATCGTTGAACTGCTGATGGCAGATCGTCGACCAACCTTCAGAGCGTAATAAACTTGCTCTAAGATCGTCGACCAGCGGTCGACGATAATTGTCTTGACTTCAACGATTCTATAGCCCTGCTATCGTCGACCAATGATCAACGATCGCGAGGCCTCGTTCGACGATGGTCGAACGGAAAAAGCCTTAACCAAAAGTACATCTAGAACTACTAGCCTAAGCTCTAGGTCAGTTATAAACTGTCCTAGGGAAACTGAACAAGGCCTAATCATGATCATTTATAGTTATATGGATCAAGAGGGGCTGGAAAGGGATTACATAAGCCAAATCACATCTAGGGTACCAACAATCTCCCCCTATTTGGGTTATGTTATCCAATCCGATCTAAAAACTAATGCACATAATAACAAAAGCAGAGATTAACCAAAAATTTAAATCACATGCAATCCACAGAAAAACATAAAAACATAAATCAGCAGAACTATAAAGTATCAAGCAGATTTATCAGAGGTTTTGGCATCAGATGAGTTCTTAGGGATTACAGCTGGTTTGAAAATAATTTCCCTGTTTGGGTTTGCTGCTTGTCTTTTGGATAGCATTAGATCATGTTCACTGTTGCGCGCTAGGGTTCGAAGAAAATAAACGCAACCGAACTAGCAACCCGATGAGGCAAGTATACCTATCGAATTGTAGCAAGGGGACACAAGTGTCGTATTAAGATCCGGGAACTGTTGGCTAAGCTTACTCACACGAACGCTATTATCTTATCGACGGAAAAACTAGGGTTTTAGAAAATCTAAGCGCAATGGAGAAATTAAAGCAAACTAAAAAGAGAACTACCGCAATTAAGTTACGCTATTAAGCAAACAACTAAGCTAGAAAGGAAATTACCGCAGTTAATTAAAGAGCACAATATATGAGATTACTACAAAAGGTAGAACAATATGAAATGGAAATGCACCCGATCAAGATTCACCTCGGCTAAAGACGATTAAGAAAATGCGATAAAAATCTAAACTTAATAGGATAAGGGTCCTTGACCGTGGAGGTTCCTAAAGCTTGAACACGCTTCTCTCGAAGTCGTGCCCAACTGAGTTTAGGAAGGTCCGACCGACTCGCGTCTAAATCGGAGGCCTAAAACTCGCTTTACGCGGTGAACCCCACTATTGGATTTTACTCCAATCCGGGAGATTTGGACGTCTGCCTCTCTCGAGGGGTGCGTACAACTCCCTTTACTCTTGAATGCTCACTTCATTCTTTCGGCCTCTCGGCTAGCCCAGAATGAAAGCAAAGGCGGAGAGTATATATCGAAAATATACCTCCGACCCGTGATAAATCAAGAGTAATTCAAGGCCCTAACCTAAAAAGAAAAGATTAATTAAAACATCATAACATAATCGCTCTAACCTCGGATCATCAAGATCGAGTACAAGGAGGATTAGTTAATCATAATGGAGTGGAGGGGGGAAGATGAGTAGAAAAGCATAAGAAGAACACAAGCTAAACAAGAACACTTTTATTAATAAAAAGGGCAAGTTACACTATTGAAAATTAAAGTTACAAGTGCATGAAAATTAAACCCTATTCTAGCCCTACATTAAGCACTAAGCAAGAAGAAAATTACATTAAAAGCTAGCACAAACTAAGATTAAACTAGGGTTAACCAAAAACTACAAAGAGAGGGGGAGAGAGAGAGAGAGAAAGCATGAAAAAGGATCAAGAAACAAAGGGGCAGCACCTCCCCCACTCAACCAAAGCTTGCTGAAATGGGGAGGAGGGGGGCTCAATTTATAGAAAATTTCTCGGGTTGGTCACGCCCTCCGACACGCCCTAGGGGGGGCGTGTCAGGGGGCGTGACAGTACTATGTTGACCTCGGGCTCTGGATTCTGGCGGGAGGGATGATTGCTTCGGTACGTCGGTGGTCACGCCCTAGGTCACGCCCGTGACAGGGGGGCGTGACAGGCACGTCATGTCCAAATCATTGGTCGGAAATCCGTCAGTCGTCGAAAAGTTGATGTCACGCCCCAGGTCACGGGCGTGACTGGGGGGCGTGACAGTACTGTTTTCGTGCTGTGGAGAAACGGCATTTAATGCGGCGGCAGGCTTTGCGGCAGAGGGCGACACGCCCATAGTCACGCCTGGTGACACGCCCAGGGAGGGCGTGTCAGGGGGGCGTGACAGCGGTTTTTTTCGTTTCTCTGGCTCTTCGTGCAGGAGTCCTCGGGATCGGGTGACACGCCCTAGGTCACGCCTAGGGAGGGCGTGACAGTGGGGCGTGACAGGCCATTTTGGCAATTTTTCTGAAAACCTGCAAAAGGAGAGGAAAAAGTTAGTGGCAATAATATTTACATAAAAAGGATAAAAATAAACTAATAATAGACATGATTTGTACACTGTAAAATAGAAAAAACGATAATAGTTTAGGCTACAAAACGTATTATCAAATTCCCCCAAGCTTAAGCCTTGCTTGTCCCCAAGCAAAAATATAAAAACTAGATATTTATAAAAAGGACTAATCAAAAAGTTCTAATTATGCCTACACAAGTACTATGCGAAATTCTTAGTAGGGAAAAGGTGAAATGTAAGTCTAAAACAATTATTTAGGTATGGTAAAACTTTTATAATCTTTACTCAATAAAAACAAATCATCCAAAATTTTAGCGAGATTTTTTAAATGGACTTAAGCAAAGCAACGAAAATGAAAAATACGCATTGAGTTGTTACTGGATCCAAGCAACCCATTATAATTATATCAATTTAATTAACAAAAATCTAGGTTTAAATCTAAAACTAAAACTGATTTACTATTTTTCTTTTCTTAGTTGTTAAATAAAAAACAAAAAGCGTGAATCAAAAGGACTTAAATAGGACAGAAACGTTTGGTTTAGGAAAATGATTAGGAGTGGAATTCAAAGATAAACGTGAAGGTTTAAAATCACACTAAACCAAAGCAAAGAGTTTCAAAAACTTTCATAAAAATATGTACACATTTTTTTTTTCTTTTTCTTTTTCTTTTTCATCATTTTTTTTTTCTTTTCAAAACAAAGGCCATAAAAATTTTTATTTTCCTTTTTGAGTTGGCCAAACAAAAATAAACATCACTTTTGGACATACTTCTTTTTTTTTTCGAAAACCTTTCTCCACAAAAATCACAAAATATCCTATCAAAAATCGTCAAAATAATTTATGAAACTCAAAAAGGCTAGTGCGATTCGATAGGTTGGAAATTTTGGCTTTGGTGAAACTGAAATGAAGAGAGGAGCTATCAAATGAAATCGGAAAAAGGCTCATAAACGGCTAACTAGTGGTAAAAGTTTTTAGGTTGGCAGGAAAGCTCAAATGAAAACAAAAACGGCCAAAATCATTTTCACGCTTTTGAATTTATTTAAAACAAAGGTTTGAAAAATTTTCAAAAAGCGAGTCCTAGATAATAAAAGAAGATTGATGAAATTAACTTGAAAATAGAAATAATAGGTGACTTGGATCGTTCACATCTACTACGTTATTCAAAAGTTGACTTTACAAAAATTATTCAAAAACGAAAAAGAAAATAGTGGATGATGAATTTTTGAGAAAGTAAAGGAAATAAAAAACAAAAAACCATAATAGAAATGCGAGTTTTAGAAAAATATTTCACCTTAACATGCTACCGCGAATTAGAAACACAGCATGGCCAACATTTTACTTGCGAAACATAATTAAAAAGGACGATTAGAAATATTATAATTAACTAAGTTGTTTATAGGAGATTTTGAGTAAAACAAAACTGAAAACTAGGGTTACTATTGAAATACCAAAATGTCTAAACTATTCAAAAATACATATATATTTTTTTTATTTTGAGAAATATTCTCTTTTTTTTGGATTTTGGAAAATTTTTCTCTTTTTTGGAATTTTAAGATATTCATTTTTTTTTTTTTTTTTTTTAATTTATGGAACTATTTACAAAAAAAAGGAAATTATTTACACTAAGCAAAAATGAAGGAGGAAATCCTCCCCCAAGCTTAAAACAGACATTGTCCTCAATGGCTAAAGAAGGGGATTGGAGAAGGAGAGAAAAATAAATTGCAGAATTGAAAGACAGAATTGAAATACAGGTACTTCCCCGGATTTATTTGCTGCGAAAGCTGAGTGATGCCGCTCCCCGAATGTCTTCTTTGGACTTCGTGATGGATTCAGCAATGTTGGAGCAGGCGATCGCAGAAGCTTCAGCTTGTCGGAGCCGTCCGAGGCAAAAATTGTAAAATAAAGAAAACAGAAAAAGATAACTTGGGTTGCCTCCCAAGAGCGCCCTTTGGTTAAAGCGTCGTTGAGCTCGACGCATCAAAAATAATATTGTCCAAAAATATTGTTGCCCCGAAATAAAATTGTTTTTAGCAAAAAAAATAAAAAGTTCAAGATTAAAGTTCGTGAAGCAGAAACTTAATAGTGTTTGGACTGACATCATCATCACCAGAGAAATACAGTTTAAGACGCTGACCATTCACTTTGAAATTACCCTTATCAGGGTGAGAAATTAAAACAGTTCCATAAGGAAATACTTCTAAAACAGAAAATGGGCCAGACCAGCGAGATTTTAATTTGCCCGGAAATAAACGTAAACGAGAATTATATAAAAGGACTTGGTCGCCCGGTTTAAAGTTTTTAGGATGCCTTAAGTGTTTATCGTGTAAACGCTTCGTCCGCTCTTTATAAAGTTTATTATTTTCATAAGCATAAGAGCGCCACTCGTCGAGTTCATTTAGTTGGAATTTTCGAAGGTCACCGACTGAGTGGGGATCGAAGTTTAAAAATTTTAAGGCCCAAAAGGCGCGGTGTTCTAACTCTACGGGCAGATGGCACGATTTTCCATAGACCAGCCGATACGGCGTACATCCGAGGGCGGTTTTGTACGCTGTTCGGTAGGCCCATAGAGCATCGTCAAGTTTGGCTGACCAGTCTTTTCTAGAAGTTGAAACAGTCTTTTCTAATATTCTTTTTATTTCTCTATTTACTACTTCGACTTGACCGTTAGTTTGGGGGTGGTAGGCAGTGGACAGTTTATGCGTAACGCCGTATTTAGTAAGGATTTTTGAAAATTGCGCGTTACAGAAATGGGAACCCCTATCGCTAACGATTGCGCGTGGCGTACCGAATCTAGAAAATAATTTTTTTAAAAACGTGACTACAACTCGGGAGTCGTTCGTAGGAAGAGCTTGGGCCTCAGCCCATCGTGAAACATAATCAACAGCAACTAAAATATATTTGTTTCCGAAGCTAGAAGGAAGGGGGCCAACAAAATCAATTCCCCAGAGGTCGAAAATTTCGCACTCTAAGAAATAATTTTGCGGCATTTCATTTTTATTAGAAATATTGCCCGACCGTTGGCAACTATCACACCTGCTCACAAAGGCTTGCGCGTCTTTAAACAGGCTAGGCCAGTAAAAACCCGCGCAAAGCACTTTATGAGCGGTGCGAGCAGCTTGATAGTGCCCACCTGTCGGACCTTCATACAAATGTTTTAGAATATCAATTCCTTCATCAAAAGAAACACTTCTCCTTATCACTTGATCCACACAAATTTTGAAAAGATGCGGGTCTTCCCAAAAGTAGTTCTTCAGCTCAGAAAAGAATTTCTTCTTCTGCTGAGAGGAGAACTCTTTTGGGAGCACCCGGGCCACTAGATAGTTGGCGATGTGCGCGAACCAAGGCGAGGTAGATGTATTAACTAAAAGCAGCTTCTCATCAGGAAAATAGTCATTAAAAGATTTTTCATTTAATTTTTCTATAAAGGGGTTATCTAATCTTGATAAATGGTCGGCGGCCAAGTTTTCGGCTCCTCGCTTATCACGGATCTCTAAGTCAAACTCCTGGAGGAGTAAGACCCAGCGAATCAAGCGAGGCTTGGCATCCGTTTTGGCAAGAAGGTACTTGAGGGCCGAGTGGTCCGTAAAAACAATGATTTTTGAAAGTGTTATGTAAGGGCGAAATTTATCAAACGCAAATACTACAGCCAAGAGCTCCTTCTCGGTTGTGGTGTAATTTTCTTGTGCAGATGTGAGGGTTTTACTAGCGTAATAGATGGGGTGGAAGTTCTTAGATATGCGTTTACCTAATACGGCTCCCACCGCAAAACTACTCGCATCGCACATAATCTCGAAAGGAAGGTCCCACACCGGAGCTATCATAATCGGCGCGTTAATTAACTTTTCTTTAATTAATTCAAAGGCAGAAATACAAGAGTCATCAAAAATGAATGGAGCGTCTTTTTCTAAGAGAAGGGTGAGGGGCTTAGTGATCTTGGAGAAGTCCTTTATAAAACGTCGATAAAAACCAGCGTGACCTAGAAAACTTCTTATAGCTTTTATGTTTGTAGGTGGTGGCAACTTCTCAATAACTTCTATCTTGGCAACGTCTACCTCAATACCTTTAGCAGAAATTTTATGACCCAAAACTAACCCTTCCCTCACCATAAAATGGCATTTTTCCCAATTTAGGGCAAGGTTAGTTTCTTCGCATCGTTCTAAGACTTTTTCGAGGTTTTCTAAACATCTATCAAAGGAGTCGCCGAACACGGAGAAATCGTCCATGAATACCTCCATAATGCTTTCTACGTACTTGTCAAATATTGCGAGCATACATCGTTGGAATGTAGCCGGCGCATTGCATAATCCAAACGGCATTCTTCGGTACGCGAAGGTGCCGAAGGGACAAGTAAACGTAGTTTTCTCTTGGTCCTCGGGAGAGATGGGTATTTGAAAGTACCCCGAGAGGCCATCGAGAAAACAATAAAAGCTATGGCCGGAGAGACGTTCTAAAATCTGGTCGATAAACGGTAGAGGAAAGTGGTCCTTACGGGTGGCGTCATTTAACTTACGGTAATCTATGCACATACGCCAACCCATCACCGTCCGTGTCGGGATTAATTCATTATTCTCATTACTAACTACGGTTATCCCTCCCTTTTTTGGAACTACCTGAACGGGGCTAACCCACTTACTGTCCGATATCGGGTAGATAATTCCTGCGTCTAATAGTTTCATAACCTCGCCCTTAACTACTTCTTTCATATTCGGGTTTATACGGCGTTGAGGTTGAATAGAGTTACGCGAATTATCTTCCATTAGGATTTTATGTGTACAGAAAGATGGGCTTATGCCCTTGATATCAGAAATTTGCCAAGCAATAGCCCGGCGATGCTTACGTAGAACTAGAAGAAGTTTATCGTTCTGCGTATCCGTGAGGTAGGCCGAAACGATAACTGGTAACTTGGAGTCTTTTTCTAAGAAAGCATACTTAAGGTGTTCGGGAAGTTCTTTAAGTTCTAGGGTAGGGGGTTCTTCATAAGAGGATTTTGAGATTCTTTCTTTTTCAAAAATAATATCTTCATAAACTTTTTTATAAGGAACGTAATAAGGGGTGGGGCTAGCAGCCAAGACGGCTTCTTGTACAGATTCAGTGGTAAGAAAAGAGGAAGAACAAAAATCAGAAAACTCTTTTTCAAACTCAGAAAGACAATAAGAAGATTCATCACTTCCTTGCAGTGATTCTGTTGTAAGAGAAGAGGAGCAAAAAGTAGAAAATTCTTTTTCAAAGTCGGAGAGGCAGTAGGGAGAATCATCACTCACGGCGTCTATGAAAAAACATGAGTCATCGTTCGCTAAGGTGTTCTTCATCGAAGGGGTGATCGGAAATGTGACTTCGTCGTCGCCTACTCGAAGAAAGAGCTTACCATTGCTTACGTCAATGATGGCTCGGGAGGTGGCAAGGAAGGGTCGGCCAAGGATCAGGGGAACCTCGACGTCTTCTTCGATGTCCAAAATGACAAAGTCCACCGGGAAGATGAACTTGTCGACTTTCACTAGAACGTCCTCCACTATTCCTAACGGGTACTTGACGGATCTATCAGCTAGCTGGATACTCATACGCGTGGGGTTAAGTCTACCAATCCATAACTTTTTGAACAACGAAAAGGGCATCAGGTTTATACTTGCGCCTAAATCGGCTAACGCGTGTTTAACAAAGAGATCACCGAAGACACACGGGATAGAGAAACTACCCGGGTCACTGATTTTCTTCGGCAAACCGTTTGTTAAAACGGCGGAGCACTCGGCGTTAAGCGTGACGTGCGAAAGAATCTCTAACTTCTTCTTGTTTGTGAGGAGGTCTTTAAGATATTTGGCGTATTTCGGCATTTGCGAAATAGCCTCGTGGAAGGGAAGATTAATGTGGATTTGTTTGAAGATTTCTAAGAAGCGGGAGTACTGATCATCTTGACGTTGTCTATTAAGTTCAGAGGGGTATGGAGGAGTTGAATTATTTTTGAAGATGGGTGGTGGAGTGAGATTATTTTCTAAAGTGGGGGTGATTACTTCTTCAGCAGAGGGTGGAAGCGGAGCAGAGCTTTGATTTTTAAAAGCGGGAGCGGAGCTTTGATTTTTAAAAGCAGAAGCGGAGCTTGCCTCGGGCTCTTCACTTACCATACCGGAGACTTGCTTCCCACTCCGAAGAGTTATAGCTTTCGCTTGCTCTCTCGGGTTGGGTTCGGTATTGGAAGGAAGAGACCCTGCGGGTCGCTCAGAAATTATTTTCGCGAGCTGTCCTACCTGATTTTCTAAACTTTTTACGCTTCCGGTTAAAGTTCTTATGGTAGCGTCATTTGTGGTGATATATTTAGAAAGTAATTCCTCCAAGCTCGGAGGTTTTGGGTAATTTTGAAGAAGTGGTGGTGGTGGTGGTTGTGCAGAAAACTCATTTTGCGGAGGTGGGCGCATCGCATTCGATGGATTACTCCATGAAAAGTTCGGGTGATTTCTTAAAGCGGGGTTATAACTATTCGGAAAATTAAAACCAGGCGGATGAAAATTCGCAGCAGAAAAATTATTAAAAGCAGTTCTAGGCAAATTATTAACATAATCTAAATGTTCTGGAGTAGGGGTTGCAGATTCCCATACCTGAGGGGCGGAGGCAGCAGTCATCTCCGTGATTTTTTTGCTTAGGATTTCTACTTGCAGAGCGAGCTGGGAGACGTTGTCCACTTCATAGATACCTGCAGGCTTGTTCGGGCGGGACCTAGGCACATTCCACTGATAAGTGTTCATGGCCATATCCTCAAAAAGCTCAAGAGCGGCTTCCGGGGTCTTATGATTTAAAGTACCGCCAGAAGCTGCGTCTATCATTTGCTTCGTGCTTTGATTTAGCCCGTTATAAAACGTCTGCACTTGTAACCATACAGGCAGCGCGTGATGTGGGCATCGTCTTAATAATTCTTTAAATCTCTCACAGGTTTCGTAAAGGGTTTCAGAGTCTATTTGTCCGAAGGCAGAGATGTCGTTCCTAAGTTTTGCAGTTTTAGTTGGCGGAAAATACTTCGCCAAAAATTTTTCAGTTAATTCATTCCAAGTGGTTATGCTATTTTTCGGAAGTGTGTTAAGCCACTGCTTAGCTTTAGTTCTTAGAGAGAAGGGGAAGAGTCTTAGCCTGATCGCATCATTTGTGACACCATTTATCTTGAAGGTGTCGCAAATTTCAAGAAAGCTAGCTATATGTGCGTTCGGATCTTCATCTTGAAGTCCGTCAAATTGCACATATTGCTGCACCATTTGAATTATGCTAGGCTTTAGTTCAAAGTTATTATTTGTTATAGTAGGGCGGACTATACTCGATTCTGTTCCCTCGAGGTTCGGTCGTGCATAATAGGACATAGTCCTTTGCACGGCCTCATCTACGTTGGGTTCTTCCATTCTTAAAGTATTAAATGACTCGGAGTCCTCAACCGGCACTTGGATAGTAGGACCTTGAAATCGCGATCTTCTCCGAAGAGTACGCTCAATTTCGTGGTGGTTCCTAAAGCTTAATAGGATAAAGGTCCTTGACCGTGGAGGTTCCTAAAGCTTGAACACGCTTCTCTCG
This sequence comes from Platanthera zijinensis, assembly GCA_039513925.1. Classification (NCBI taxonomy): domain Eukaryota; kingdom Viridiplantae; phylum Streptophyta; class Magnoliopsida; order Asparagales; family Orchidaceae; genus Platanthera; species Platanthera zijinensis. The sequence goes on along the minus strand of CM077093.1, from coordinate 110,412,143 downwards.
AAGTCGTGCCCAACTGAGTTTAGGAAGGTCCGACCGACTCGCGTCTAAATCGGAGGCCTAAAACTCGCTTTACGCGGTGAACCCCACTATTGGATTTTACTCCAATCCGGGAGATTTGGACGTCTGCCTCTCTCGAGGGGTGCGTACAACTCCCTTTACTCTTGAATGCTCACTTCATTCTTTCGGCCTCTCGGCTAGCCCAGAATGAAAGCAAAGGCGGAGAGTATATATCGAAAATATACCTCCGACCCGTGATAAATCAAGAGTAATTCAAGGCCCTAACCTAAAAAGAAAAGATTAATTAAAACATCATAACATAATCGCTCTAACCTCGGATCATCAAGATCGAGTACAAGGAGGATTAGTTAATCATAATGGAGTGGAGGGGGGAAGATGAGTAGAAAAGCATAAGAAGAACACAAGCTAAACAAGAACACTTTTATTAATAAAAAGGGCAAGTTACACTATTGAAAATTAAAGTTACAAGTGCATGAAAATTAAACCCTATTCTAGCCCTACATTAAGCACTAAGCAAGAAGAAAATTACATTAAAAGCTAGCACAAACTAAGATTAAACTAGGGTTAACCAAAAACTACAAAGAGAGGGGAGAGAGAGAGAGAAAGCATGAAAAAGGATCAAGAAACAAAGGGGCAGCACCTCCCCCACTCAACCAAAGCTTGCTGAAATGGGGAGGAGGGGGGCTCAATTTATAGAAAATTTCTCGGGTTGGTCACGCCCTCCGACACGCCCTAGGGGGGCGTGTCAGGGGGCGTGACAGTACTATGTTGACCTCGGGCTCTGGATTCTGGTGGGAGGGATGATTGCTTCGGTACGTCGGTGGTCACGCCCTAGGTCACGCCCGTGACAGGGGGGCGTGACAGGCACGTCATGTCCAAATCATTGGTCGGAAATCCGTCAGTCGTCGAAAAGTTGATGTCACGCCCCAGGTCACGAGCGTGACTGGGGGGCGTGACAGTACTGTTTTCGTGCTGTGGAGAAACGGCATTTAATGCGGCGGCAGGCTTTGCGGCAGAGGGCGACACGCCCATAGTCACGCCTGGTGACACGCCCAGGGAGGGCGTGTCAGGGGGGCGTGACAGTGGTTTTTTCCGTTTCTCTGGCTCTTCGTGCAAGAGTCCTCGGGATCGGGTGACACGCCCTAGGTCACGCCCAGGGAGGGCGTGACAGTGGGGCGTGACAGGCCATTTTGGCAATTTTTCTGAAAACCTGCAAAAGGAGAGGAAAAAGTTAGTGGCAATAATATTTACATAAAAAGGATAAAAATAAACTAATAATAGACATGATTTGTACACTGTAAAATAGAAAAAACGATAATAGTTTAGGCTACAAAACGTATTATCATTCACCAATAATTTTCTTTTCAGCATAGCTTGGCAAAACTGCAGCAGGGTGCAACTTCATGTATTCTTCAGTATTAAAAATTTCAGAGTTGACTTGAATTTTGCTGAGTTCCTTTTCTATGAATTCAGACATAGTTGTATATGCTGTAGGGTCTAGTCCTTGAGCTTTGGCTCTCTCCATCATGCTTAGTGCAATAGATTCCTTAAATCTTGCCATAGAGGCAATTCATTCAGTTTCAGTCATATCTGATGGAGAGGATGGTCTGTCAGTATCAGCTTGAGCTGCAATCTCCATGTTCCTTTGAAGAGCTGTGGCTAATTTGCTTGAGTCAAGAGGAATCTGTGCAGCCTTCTTAGGATCAGTTTCAGCATATAGAGATCTGGGAGGTGCAAGTTCAATGAACTTCTTGTGGGATTTCTCTGAATAGACCACTCTTTTTCCTTTTGTTTCAGCTGTCTCAGAAGCAGCAGGTTTCCTTGATGTGGAGGATGGACCTCTCCTGGGAGGAAGAGGTTTCCATTCTGGAACTTTCTTTTTAGGAGCAGGAGGAGGAGAGAAGGTAGATTGCTGAAATGTCATCTCCTTTATTTGTTCCATGGGAACATTTTCATTTCTTTTCCTTCCTTGTCCTGATACATCTTGGCCTCCCTGGCTTTGGTTACTCCTTCTCTGGTAAGACTTAAAGGTGTTGGAACTTGCTGATTTTGCAGATGGGGCAGAAGAGAGACTTCCAGAGGCTCTAGCACCAGGAGGTGGAGGAGGACCTCTGGGGGGGAATTTCTGAATTGGAGTGTCATATCTTTTTGTTCTCTTCTTCTCTCTTGTCTGATTCTTTGAGAGTCTCATCCATGGTTGAAATTCTTTGCTCTTGGGATCAATTCCCTTCAGAATGAAATAGGGTACATCCTTATCTGGATTAGCAGTAGGAGGAGCAGATGCTTTTCTTTTCTTGGATACAGCCTTTTTCTTCTTCTGGGTACTATCAGAATCCTCAGAGTCATCATCATCAGAGGAGTGGGATGAGGTTCTTCCAGCATAATCATCAAAATCTTGTTCTGAGATATCTTTGGCAGCTATAGCATGTTCAGCCTTTTCTTTCTCCTGCTTCTCTCTAACTTCTTTTTCTCTTGCTTCCTCAATGGCATCTTGCACAAGGAGGGCATCAAGATCAACATTTGGAGATCTCTTCCAGAGTTCTGATTCAGGATACAAGTCAGGAGCTATCCTGGGGACCAGTTCTGCAATAGAAGGAATGGGTAGAGGATAGGTAAGGATAGGTGGAGAAAAGATGACTGTATCTGCAGGGGCAGATGCTTTCTCTAGAGAGATGTCTAGGGAATCCATATGAGAATTAGCCAACCCTTCAATGTACTCAGAGGCAATATTCTCAGCCACAAAGGCTATAAATTGTTCAAGGTTGAGAGTACCTGAGCTTGATTCCTTTTCAGTCATTTTGGAGGCATTCTCTGGTAAGTCTTGCACAGCCTCAGCTTCTTCAGCAGCAGCAGCAGCAGGGATGTTAATTGTGCCTGCATACAAAGAAAGATAAGTTAACAACCAAGTGGGAATAGAGTATTCCCCCAAGGTGAACAACAGCAGGTAATTGATAGAGTTACCTGAGATCTACACAGGATACCACTTTGCATCTAGGAAGGAGGTTATAATTCCTTCTAGATGTTCAGTGAAATAAGGGATAGACACCTCTGCAAGGCACAAGAGGAGTGCCATACAGGAAAAGAAGAGAGAGTCCTTGACCAAGGGGTCATCAAGGTACTCAGGTCTATAAGGGACCGTTTTCTCTTGAGAAGGAGGAACATAAGGAGATGTGAGTGTGAACTCACAGTCTGAATTGAGAAAGGATTCCAAAGCATTATCAGAGTCAATGGAGATAGCAGCATCAACGTGCAACACTGATGCAAGATCATCAGCAGCTGAGATGGGAAGGAAGGGATAAGAGATTAACTCAAAGTTGGAGTTTGAATTAATTAGAAACTTAAATAAAACTATACCATCTGGTTGAGCAGTAGCATTCTCAAGTTGTTGAACCACTACTTCTGAGTCAGTAGTGTTTATTGAAACTTTTTCACACAAGTCCATGAGGACTTCCTCATTATTTTTCTCTGGGAGTTCTTCATCAGAAGCTAGATTCACTAGGGAGTGAATGTCTTTGTTAGATAAAGATATCAATTTAAAGTCCTGATTATAACCTTTAGAGGAAGTGTTTTACCTTCTGGTTGCTCTGGAAGCTCTTGAGGTTCTTCTACAATTGCTGAAAGGAGAAGGGAAGAATTGTCCTGAAGGGCCAAGGCATCACCTCAGACCACTTCAACAGACATCTCCCCCTGCATGACTTCAGTGGGGACTGGAGTCATGCATCTTACTGAAGAGGGCTCAGTAGAGGGTGGAAATGATTTGATGGCTTCAGTAAGGGCTGTGATGGATGCAATGAGAGGGGCATTGGCAGCCTCAATCATTTTTTGTATGGATGGAGTGATGAGCTCTACAATTTGGGCAAGCAATTCAGGAGTTATCTGAAATGCTGAGGGTGTGGAGGTGGATGGATGACTATGGGATGCAACTTGAGGTAGTGATGGAATGGAAGCAGTATGATCTGCCACATGATCAAATGAATCATGTGGAGATGGGTGAACATCAACATGAGTGTGGGATTCATGTTGAGATAAGTGTGTGAGGATGGTAGCAGTTACCATGTCAACACTGGCTGCGGCTGCCAGATGTTGTGGTATAGGTGACTGGGGTGGAGATGCATGTAGGATGGAAGATGCATGTTGTGGAGGCACTGCAGATTGTGTGGAGGGTAATGCAGGAGATGAGGATGCAGGGGTAAAGAGGGAGGATGAAGGGATTGCTGAGCCTTCCCCAGCAAGCTGGAGAGTGGCTGAATCAGCCCTTATGTCTGATGGAGGGTTAGGATCAACCCTGGCTGACTTCTTGATGACTCTCTGAGATTTCTTGAACAGAGAGGGGCCCAACCTCTTGCTGGCGTTGACTGCGGAGGGTGCAGAAACAAGCAGCAGGGGTGCTTTCACATATAGAAACACACCCAACACCCTGGCAAGGTTTACTTCTTTCTGATTGTTCTTTCTCCTTATTAGCAAACAGAACTTTTCCCCAGGCTATCTGCGTCTTATTCACCAAAACTGACATTAAGGCAAATTGTTGCCTGTTGATGTTGTCGTGAGCAGAGTGCTTTCCCAAAACGACCTTGCCCACCAGGTCTGCCAGAAACTTGTACTCTGGAGACAGGTTTATCTTCAGCAGCTTAGCTGGAATACCCTCAGCATGGCCCATCACAGTTAGCATGCGGCCATATTCCTCTGAATTTTGCTCATAGTCCTCAGTACCGGTTGGTAGACCAAACAACTCAGTCAGAACTTCAGGAGTCAGAATGACCTCCTCTCCATTTATCTTTCCAGTCATCGCTTCGTCGCTGGAGGACGAGGTATATACCCATTCTCGAATCTCTGGTATATGAATCTTTGGTGAGAATGACATAAATTTCTTTAGGCCTTGATCTTCACACAGCTGCAGAATGTCTTGGATGGGTTGATCACATCGACTGAAAGAATCGAAGTCGACACAGAAACCAGTGTCGAACTTCATCCCGAAGAGAACTGCAGAAGGAATCGCCATTAGATTGAAGAGAGAATGGCGAATCGAGATGCAAGGCAGGGGAGAAGAGAATCGCGCGGGAGTAGAGTTCGAGAGCGAATTCTAAGCCAGAAGATGGAATATGAAAAGACGGAGCGGAAGGACGACGATCTCCAGACCTAAATCGACTATCAGATATAAATCTGCGATCGTCGAACCCGGAATAAAATCGGTCGTCGAACAATGACCGACGATAGTCAATATTTGACTAAACGTTAAACATCGACCGACTACAAGCAATCACCACGATCGTCGATCAATATATGTTGGTCGACGATTCTCCACACAGCACAGAAAATCTGTCGTCGACCACTGGTCGACGATAGATACCTAAGGAGAGATCGTTGACCAGTTGGTCGACGATTTCTGCCTTACTACCGAACGAGCTGTCGTCGACCGTTGGTCGACGATAGTTCTGACCTGGTCGAAGATCGTCGAGCAGTCGTTCGACGATTTTAGACAGAAAACAAATCTATCCAAATTTTCACTACTCTGAACCATTAATCATACCAAGCTGGTTCAGGAAGAACAAATGCCTTTGTTCATCAAGGGGCTTAGTGAAAATATCTCCTCTCTGCAGGTCTGTGGATATAAATTCCATTGCTATCTTGTTCTTTTCCACATTATCTCTCAGAAAATGATGTCTAATCTCAATGTGCTTGGTCCTGGAATGGTGCACAGGATTTTGAGCAATTGATATTGCACTGGTACTGTCACACAGAATTTTTGTTTTTGAGTGTGTGTACCCATAATCCACTAGCTGATTTTGAATCCACAGGATCTGTGAACAACAACTAGCTGCTGCTATATATTCAGCCTCAGCAGTTGAAGTAGACACAGATGCCTGTTTCTTACAAAACCAAGAGACAAGTCTCTCTCCCAGGAACTGACAGGTCCCTGAGGTGCTTTTCCTGTCAACTCTACAACCAGCATAATCAGCATCTGAATATCCAATTAATTCAAATCCTGACTCAGCTGGGTACCACAGTCCTAAGTTAGGGCATCCCTTAAGGTATCTCAAGATCCTCCTGAGAAGAGTTAAGTGAGATTCCTTTGGGTTGACCTGAAACCTAGCACATAGGCATGTAGCAAACATTATGTCAGGCCTACTTGCAGTCAAATACAGCAGGGAACCAACAATGGCTCTATAGTTCTTTTGATCAACAGACTTGCCATTGACATCAGAATCAATAACTACATTTGAGGTCATAGGTGTGCTCATTGATGAAGCATCAGACATTCCAAATCTTTTAACCAGCTCTCTGGCATATTTTGATTGAGAAATGAAGATACCATCAACACACTGTTTCACTTGGAGACCAAGGAAATAGGATAACTCACCCATGCTGCTCATCTCAAACTTGGAGTGCATTAGTTCAGAAAACCTCTTGCATAGTTTGGGATCAGTGGAGCCAAATATAATGTCATCTACATAGATTTGAACTAACAGTTGTGAGTCCTTATGATGTCTAATAAATAGAGTTCTATCTACTACACCTCTCACAAACTTGTGTTCTAGAAGGAAATTTGCTAAGGTCTCATACCAAGCTCTAGGAGCTTGCTTAAGTCCATATAGAGCCTTTTGGAGTTTGAACACATGAGTGGGTAAGGTTGATGAAACAAACCCTAGTGGTTGTTCAACAAACACTTCTTCCTTTAAATCTCCATTGAGGAAGGCACTCTTCACATCCATTTGGAAGACCTTAAATCTCTTATAGGCAGCATAGGCTAGGAAAATCCTAATGGCTTCTAGTCTAGCTACAGGGGCAAAAGTTTGATCATAATCTATGCCTTCCTCCTGTCTATAGCCTTGAGCTACTAGCCTAACCTTATTCCTAACTACTATGCCTTGGGCATCAAGCTTGTTTCTAAACACCCACTTGGTGCCTATGATCAGTTGGCCTCTTGGTCTTGGAACCAAAGTCCAAACTTTACATCTTTCAAACTGGTTAAGTTCCTCTTGCATGACTATAATCCAGTGTGGATCAAGCTCAGCATCTTTAATGGTTAGGGACTCAACCTGAGAAAGGAAACAAGCAAACATCACATCTTTGTTGAGTTGATGTCTTGTCTGGACTCCTACTGAAATGTCTCCAATTACTTGAGATACGGGGAGATCTCTAAGTGTGACAAGATTAGTAGGTTCAACAATGATCTGATCTTCAACAGTTTCAGGATTTAATTCCTCATGTGGAATTTGATCAACTGTTGGAGCAGGTGCTTTAACTTGTAAAAGTTCTACATCAGATTCAGAATCTGAAGAAGCAACCTGAGGAGTTTGTTGGGGATGATTCTCCTGTGTGAGTCTCAAACCTTCCAAATCCTTACTTACTCCTAGGACTTGCACTGTACTATTAGAGGAAGAGTCCTTCTCCTTATAATACATGACTGTCTCATCAAAAGAGACATGTGCAGACTCTTCTATCTTAAGAGAGGATTTATTGAGGACCCTATAGGCTTTGCTTACTTGAGAGTATCCCAGAAAAACTCCCATTGAAGCTTTTGCCTCAAATTTTCTAAGGTATTCTTTGTTATTGTTATGAACAGAAGCAACACAGCCAAATACTCTAAAATAGTCTATTTTAGGTTTCACTTGCTTAAGTAACTCATAGGGAGTCTTACCCTTAAGTTTATGTATCAGACTTCTGTTCAATACATAGTTAGCTGTGCTAACTGCTTCAGCCCAAAAGGACAGAGGCATGTTAGCATCTGCCAACAATGTACTTGCAGCTTCAATTAGGGTTTTGTTTTTCCTTTCAACTACCCCATTTTGTTGAGGAGTTCTAGGAGCAGAGAAGCTATGTTTGATACCTTCCTTCTCACAGAATTCTTGCATAAGAAGAGACTCAAACTCAGTACCATGATCACTTCTGATCAAGGCAATCTGAGTAGAGTACTCACTCTGTATACACTTTAGAAAATCTGTAAGAACCTTGAAGTTATCAGCCTTAGTTCTCAAGAAGAATACCCAAGTGAACCTAGAGAAGTCATCTACAATTACTAGAGTGTAAGACTTTCCTCCAAGACTCTGTACGGCAATAGGACCAAATAAATCCAAATGTAGCAAGTACAGAATCCTGGGAGAATCACTTTTATTAACTGATTTAAAGCTATTTCTTGTTTGCTTACCTAATTGACAAGCTTTGCAAAGGCCTTCCTTCTTGTAGGGGCAAGAAGGTAAGCCTCTTACAAGATTGTATTTAGCCAACCTAGAAATGTTTTTCAAATTTGCATGACTAAGTCTCTTATGCAAGGGTATTATTACTGGTTACTTCATTAAATAAGCATATTTCAGATTTGGATGAGTTAAAATCTACAACATAAACATTACCAATTCTAATACCTACTAATACAATAGTATTATTTAAAGCAATATTACAAGCAGTGTCAGTAAACCATACCTTGTACCCAGCATCACACATTTGGCTTACAAAGATTAGGTTGTGCTTTAGTCCAGAGACATAAGCTACCTTCTTGAAGGTTACAGCTCCTATGGTGAAGCTGCCATACCCTTCAGTCTGTCCACAGCTGGAATCCCCAAATACAACTTTTGGTCCCAGCTTGGCTTTGAACCCTGACAGATTCTTCTTCTTTCCTGTCATATGCTTTGAGCATCCACTATCCAGATACCATTTGTCATGTATGACTGGATAGGTCTTCACCTGCAGAGAGAACAGTTATACATTGTGGACCCAGGTTACCTTGGGTCCAGTATTCTTCACAAAAGAAAAACTAGATATAAAAGATTCTGCAGGCTTAGATTTATATCCTAAAGGGTGTGATCTCCTAGGTGGGATAATCCATTCAGTTGAAGGATTAAACAACCTAGGGTAGTGATTGGGATTTGCAATTCTGGATGTTTGAAATTTATTTTCCAGCTTAAGTCCAGATCGTCGATCCACGGTCAACGATCGCAAGCCATATCGTCGATCATTTGTAGTAGTGCTATGTTCTGGATTCCACGATCGTCGATCACTGGTCGACGACTCAAGATGAGATCGTCGATCTCCTGCACCAAAGATATCATACTTGGTGAAGGTGTTCAGCGATCGTCGATAGACGTTCGACGATTGGTTTGACGATCGTCGATTAGTGTTCGACGATTTTTGTAAAGCTAGAAATTTTTTCTTCCTGTTCTCTTTCTTAATCTGATTCTGAATTTTCTTACAATTTTCAATTTCCTCAGTATTCTTTATTCCTGATTCAGAAATAAATTTTACTGGAGTGCTAAATCTCACCTTTGTGAGGAGGATGGGTTCACTAGATGTAGCACCTAAGCCTAGTTTATCATTCCCAACCCTAGTGTTTGTTATACTGGTTATTTCAGATAATTTAAGGCTTCTGCCATTTAATTGTTCTTCTAATCTCTTAGATTTAGCTAGTTCTAATTTTAGGAATGTTACTTCTTCTTTTGAGCTTTCTAATTCCTTTTCTAATCTAATTATTTCAGTACTTTCCATGTCTAGTTCCATTATCTTTAATCTAAGTGACTTAATTTCTTTTTCAGACAATAGTAAATCTAAACATAGAGTTTTAAATTTTAATTTGAACTCAGGAGATGAGAAATCAAATGAGTCGATTACCTGGTCTTCCATAGAGGAATCTTCTTCATTGTCTCGTTCTTCTTCATAATTCTCTGCAGCTGACAGAGAGCTGCAGGCATCAATAGCCATGAGGCAGACCTCTTTGGCTTTCTTCTCTTCTTCTTCTTCTGAATCACTGGAGCTAGAGGAGCAGGTATCCTCTTCTGTTTCACTCCAGGTAGCAGCCACAAATCCCTTGTCCTTCTTCTTGTATTTGTGTGAGGAGGACTTGGAGTCGTGCTTCCTGTACTCTTTCTCATGTTTCTTCTCCTTGTGTTTCTTCTCTGGACAATCTGGAGCAATGTGTCCAGGCTTGCTGCAAACATAACAGATGATTTCTTTGGATGGAGTTTTGTCATACCTTGGTTTGTCCTCATACTTGGAGAACTTCTTTCTGAGGTCTCTTCTTCCCATGTTGAAGAACCTCTTGGCAATGAGTGCCAGTAACTCCTCATTTGATTGACTTCCTTCAGAAGTCTCAGCAGCCTTAAGAGCTAGAGAGTGCTCTTTCTTTGTAGGTGTAGGAGTTTTTACTTCAATTGCAGTAGCTCTGCTCTTTAAAGTTTGCTCATATGACTTGAGCTTTCCCAACAGAGCTTCTGTGGAGAGTTCCACAGTGTTTCTTCCATCCTTGATGGGCCATATCCTTGAGTCCCAAGAGATGGGAAGGCACATCAGGATCTTATCATTGACTTCTGACAAAGTTATCTCCTTGTCCAAAGACCTCAGTTCACTTATTATTGAACTGAGTCTTGTGTACATTGTGTCAATGTCTTCAGCATCATCCTTCTTGAAATTTTCATACTGAGAAGTGAGGTTGGATCTCCTGTCCTTCCTCTCATCAGCTGAGCCAGCAACTATGTGGTTGAGGGAATCCCACATAGCTTTGGCTGAGGTACATTCAGCAAGCTTCTGGAATATTTCATCAGACATTGTCTGAGCTAGGATGTTCATTGCTTTTGCATCAGCTGCTTTTGCCTTCTTGTAAGTTTCATTGTAGTCAGGTGGTGGCACAGCACTGAGATCAGCAGAAGTGGAAGCAGCAGCAGGCCTAGCAGGTGGTCCTGTCAAAATAGAGGAAAAGATATCTTCATCAATAGAATTCATGTATAGTCTTATCCTGGCCTTCCATATGCCAAACTTGGACAAGTTGCATACAGGAGGTCTGGTGCTTGAATAATCCTTAGACTGGGCCATGTGTGAAAGTGTTTGAGAATGGTATCAGGAAACAACTTATCACTGGATCTTTTAACTCAGGTGTTAGCCTGTATGAACAGCTAACCTCCCTCTGATACCAATTGAAAGTGAGGGGATAAGTTGTAAACTACTCTAGAGGGGGGGGTGAATAGAGTATTCAAATTTTATGAACAACTAGTCAGCTCCCTTGGAGTTTATTTGCGGAATAAATAATCTGATACTTGAACCCTAAGAGCCTAACACAGTGAAGTGCACAAGTGAGAGAGTTAACTGAAATTTCAGTTTAACTAAAAACCTATCACAGCAACTAGCAATCCTAGGTAGTTCTATCACAGCCACAGAATAAACAATTAAACAAAAACAGCCAGAGACACACAGGATATATAGTGGTTCCCTCTTAATAGGTACTCCACTCTTCTACCACCCTGGTAGGAATCCACTACAGGTTTTTGCTAAGGTGCCCTGCCACCAATGATCTGATTCAGGTAGATTAAACAGACCCTTTGAGCTTTTGATAAGGATGCTCAACCACAGGTTGTTGATAAGGTGCCCTGTCACCAATGTTCACTTTTGAAGAGGTGTGAAAACTCTTTTACAAAGGGGTTGAGAGGGTTAGATTATCTTCTCTGTTGTTAATACAGATTAGAGAAGACTTGTGGATTCTCTAAAGAATCAAAGTCTCCCCCTGGCTCAGTGAAAGTCCAGGGAAAGCCTTTGCTTCAGGATGAAGGAGTTTCAGATATACTGAAACTAAATCCTCAGAGATCTGTAGACTGATTTTTATCAGGTCTTCAGATTCTGGAATAATTGAAGCAGAAACGGAGCTCTTTCTGAAGTCTTGAAAACTCTAAGCAGATGCTCAGGAGACTTGAGAATGAAAGAAATTGCTCTGGGCTTTTTCTTCAGGGGAGCTTTTCTTCTTCTGATTGTGAGATTGTGAAGAGTTTCTCTGACGATGCTTGAGAGAATACAGCACTAAGAAAAAAATCTCTCTGTATCTGTAACTTCTTATTTTTCTGAGAAAAAATCTCTCTTAAATATGTCTTCTCATTTTTCCTTTGGAACGGCTCTATTGATTTTGAATTCTCAAGCCCTGCAACAGATTATCTCAAAATAGAATATAGCAATAGGAATAGAATGACCTATTAGCTTACTGTCAGTCCCAAAGAGGAATTAAATGAATAGGAAAATATCTCAGCATAAAGACTTATCATTCTTGGAAATAGCATACACCGCCAACGGCTAGAATACAGCCTGGCAATATATTTTGTATAAAAGGACAAAAATGCTTTATCAAAATACGAAATCCCGTAATTTATGCTTAACATATTTGGTAATTAATTCATTTGAATTTAAGCCATAAATTAGCAAAAACAATCTTCAGAAAATCTTTCTAACCACACGCTAAAACACTTGGAAATAAACCAAGGAATATAATGAATACGAAAAGATAAAGGCAGACAATAATCGTCGAACAGGGGTTCGATGATCGTCGACCTAGCTAACAGATCGTCGACTAAGAGCAGAAATCTGTCGAAACAGAAATCGTGAAGCGAGGACACGATCGTTGAACTGCTGATGGCAGATCGTCGACCAACCTTCAGAGCGTAATAAACTTGCTCTGAGATCGTCGACCAGCGGTCGACAATAATTGTCTTGACTTCAACGATTCTATAGCCCTGCTATCGTCGACCAATGATCGACGATCGCGAGGCCTCGTTCGACGATGGTCGAACGGAAAAAGCCTTAACCAAAAATACATCTAGAACTACTAGCCTAAGCTCTAGGTCAGTTATAAACTGTCCTAGGGAAACTGAACAAGGCCTAATCATGATCATATATAGTTATATGGATCAAGAGGGGCTGGAAAGGGATTACATAAGCCAAATCACATCTAGGGTACCAACACTTCGCTTCTTCCAAGATTTCTGAGTGCACCTTGAAGTTAATCCCCAAGGATCCCTGCTGCAATCTACCACGTAGAAAACCCGAAAACAATCATCTTCACAGAGTCTTCTCCGATCATTCATGCATAATGAAATATCACCGATCCAGACCAACTGTCCCGGTATGCTTCATACACCATGCCTATGTCCGTACTTCAATTCCGGACTATACATGCAAAACAACGGGGACTATTCATGTCTACCCGAAGGAATACCTCGCACTCATCGCATACTCACGAGAGCGGGCTTCAAATGCAAAAAGGAAAGAGGACTTCACATGTCCAAGAAGAGAATCGTTACCCTTGAGGTTTGCTTTGGTACCATAGAGATCTAGACGGTTGAAAAGCACCTCAATGGCCTCGCCTCCGTAGATCTGTACTCGGCTTGCGATTTGGGGCTCCGAAGCTCCTCCGGCGGCCGGATCACTCCTTGTCCTTCTTCCTTTCTCTCCCTTCTCTCTAAAGCTTTAGAAAGAGAATGCTTAAAGGGGAATGAGGGTTTTAAACACTATTCCCAACCTTATAACAACTAGGACAGACCTGGGCCATTAGATCCCAAAAGAAGGAAACTAACGGCCACGATTAGCACTTATAATCAATTTTTTGGGCCGAACACGGCTTGCGACATGCCCGTGTCCAAGGCCATGTTCTACATTCGCAATGAACCAAAATATACCGATATGACACGACCGCTGACATTGCTTGGGATACGCCCGTGTCAACCAGGGACATGCTCGTGTCATAGGCCGTGTGCCTCAATCAACGCTGAAACCGTCGCATCCCGAACAGGACACGGCCATGTGACACGCCTGTGTCACAGGCTGTGTGCAAGACAGGCCCTGGGACATGCCCGTGTCCGAGGACGTGTAAATTAATTGATACACCCCGGTAAATAGCACGAGCACGACACGGCCTGGACACGCTCATGTGTCAGGTTATGTGTTTGAACTCTAATGATCGTCGACTGCATTTCGTCGACCATGCGGAAAATTGTCCAACTCATAGCAGGACATGGCAATGGACAGGCCCGTTTCCTAGGCCGTATGACCCTTATTAGGCCCCAGATTGGCCTTAAGATGCTACAAGTTTATTTCCGAATTTTGGGGCGTTATAATTCCCCCCCCCCCTTAAATGAATTTCATACCGAAATTATGGAATATAAATTACTCAAACTTAAATGGTACCTGAGAAGAAGAGCTTGGGATACTCCACAAGCAAGGTCTACTCTCGCTCCCATGAAAGCTCCTCACAACCGCAGTTGTCCCAACAGACTTTGACCATCCTGATGTCTTTGTTACGAAGTCGCTTGACTTAAAAGTCCTCAATGTGAACGGGCTTGACCTTCATCGTCAACCCATTATCAACCGATATCCAATCGACTGGAATCACCTGCAAAGGCTCTTGCACTGCCTTCCATAACACTGATATGTGGAATACGTCGTATAGGCCACTCAGTTCCACCAATAGCTTCAGCCGATAAGCTGCTTCACTAATTCATTCTAGAATCTCAAACGGTCCAATGTACCTCGGGCTCATCTTCTTCAAGCGTCATACCCACGAAACACCCTTGAACGGCTTAATCTTCAAATACACCCAGTCTCCAACAACGAACTCAACGTTCTGATGCTTGGCATTATAGTATTTAGCCTGTCTGTCCTGAGCGATCAGTAATCATTCTCGAATTTTCTGTACTAACAAAGTGGCGCCTTCCACCTCTTATTGTTTGTACAGCTTCGACTCACCCGTTTCCAAACATGACAATGGCGTGCGGCATTTTCTACCATATAGGGCCTCAAAGGGCGCCATTTGAATATTCGCTTGGTAGTTTTTATTATAAGCAAATTCCACAAAGTACAGGTGATTTTTCCACTGCCTTTTGAAATCCAAGACGAACATGAGAAGCATGTCCTCCATCGTACTGTTCACCCTCTCAGTCTGACCATCCGTCTGCGGATGATAGGCCATGCTGAAACACAGCTTGGTTCCTAACATTTGTTGAACCAACCTCTAGTCATTGGACGAGAACCGCCCATCTCGGTCACTCACGATGCTACGGGGCACACCGTGGAATCGAATAATGTTATCCACGTAAAGTTTTGTCAATTTATCCAACGAATCATCCTTCCTATTTGGAATGAAGTGCGACACTTTCGTCAATAGATATACGATCACCCAGATGGTGTTATTTCCCTTCTGCGAACTTGGCAACCCATGCACAAAATCCATTAATATATCATCAAACTTCCACTCCGAGATTGACAAGGACTTCAAGAAACCTCCGGGCTTCTAGCACTCTGCCTTCACCAAGGCGCACGTCTGACACTTCGCCACATAAAGCGCCACGTCCTTCTTAAGTCCTAGCCACCAGAACAACTATTTCATATCACAATACATCTTCGAGATCCCTGGGTGAGTCGAGTACTTGATATGATGAGCCTCGAACATCAATTCCTCCTGTTGTTTATCCATACCTGGGACGCACATACGACTGTCCTTACATAACAGTCCATCAACAACACAAAATTGGGAATTTGACCCATCCAAAGCCTCATTCATGATCTGCTTCATGTTGCTGTACATAACCTGAGCCTGCCGAATTCTATCAGCAAGGTCATACTACACCTCTGTCCAGTTCAATTAACTTTGGCACTCTTCTGCTTGTCAATGAAAGAGATCTCTAGTGCCTCATAATCCCGAATCAAACGCTCGTCATGAACCGACAACCAGCTGGCCTACGTGGGAGCCCTGCGACTCAACACATCAGCAACCGCATTGCTTTTCCCAGGCACACAATGTATCTTGAAGGTGTAGTACCCCAGGAACTCCATCCACCTCCGCTGCCGCATGTTTAGATCCTTTTGATCTAACAAGTACTTCAGGCTCTTGTGGTCGGTATAGATATCGACCTTCACACAGTACAGGTAGTGCCTCCACAAATTTTGGGCAAATATCACGGCCGCTAACTCCAAGTCATGGACCGAATAATTCCTCTCGTGTACCTTAAGCTGACGCGAGCCATAAGCTATCACTCTCCCATGATGTAGTAGAACACAACCCAAACCACTGCCCAAAGCATCACAAAAAATCTCGAATCCTTCGGTCCAAACCGGCGAACATAGAATAGGCGCCGTGGTAAACTGACTCTTACGTTCTTCAAAAGCTTGCGCCCACTCCGGCGATCACACAAACTTGTGATCTTTCCTCGTCAAGGTCTTGAGGGGTAATGCTATCCGCGAGATGTTCTCTACGAAGCGCCTATAGTAGCCGACATGTCCCAGGAAACTCTACACTTCTGCTACCGTAGACAACACAGGCCACACCTGTATAGCAACAATCTTCACTGTATCCCCCACAATTCCCTCTCCACTAACTATGCAACCAAGTAACGCAACCGAGGACAACCAAAAATCGCATTTGGAGAACTTACCATATGGTTGGTTCCTCCTCAGCGTCTCCAACACCAAATGCAGATGCTTAAAGTGATCCTCCTCACATTGCGAGTACACCAAGATATCGTTGATAAAGACTATCACGAAGTGGTCCAGGTACTCTCTGAGCATTCTGTTCATTAGATCCATAAATACGTGGCGCATTAGTAAGCCCAAATGGCATGTCGGTGAAACTCATAGTGCCCATACAGCGTGCTGAAAGCTGTGTTGGGGATGTCACTTTCTCTTATCCTCAACTGATAATATTGAGATTAAAGATCCAATTTCGAGTATACTGTTGACCCAACTAACTGATCGAATAGATCATCAATACTAGGGATCGGATACTTATTCTTCTCCGTTAACTTGTTCAGCTCTCGATAATCAATACAAAGTCGCAAGCTTCTATCCTTCTTCTTAACAAAGAGGACTTGTGCGCTCGAAGGAGATGAACTTGGACCCACATAACCCTGCTCCAACAACTCTTAAAGTTGAACTTTCAGTTCTACCATTCCCTTCAGCGCTAATCGATACAGAGAGCGTGATTCAGGTTTGGCACCTGGAACTAGCTCAATAGAGAAGTCAATCTCTCGCTGAGGTGGGGATCTAGGGAGATCACCAGGGAACATGTCAGGATACTCAGATACAACCAGGATACTGTCCAAACTAGGCTTATGCTTTGAAGCCTCCACTAGTATGAAGAACATCTCTACACCAGCACGAACTGCCTTAACCACTTGAAGAGCAGACATCAAAGTTTAGTTCGACCCTTTCAAGCCTGCAAATGTCGTCTCACAACCAGTTCCCAATTTGACCTCCTTGTGGTTGCAATCAATGAATGCTTGTTGTTCTGAAAGCCAGTCCATACCAAATATAACGTCGAACTCCACTAATGGATGTAACGACGCTTACAAGTCGAACTCCTGACTCCCAATCCGTATTTTTTTGCAACAGACTCTATCCGCACGCATTGAACACCCATTAGGCAACAACACATCCAATTTGTCCTTTGCTATCGAAGAAGGTACTCCGATGCTCGATACAAATCATTTAGACAAAAAGGAGTGTGAAGCTCCCGTATCTAACAGTGGTGTCTCCAGATTATCGAAATTCAAAACAAAGCCTAGTACAAGCGGTAATAAGCTAATATGTGCAAGGTAACAAGTATTTAAAGCCAAACTGCTATAAACTTAAACCGTACATGTCACCACGTCAGCTTGCTTTATGGCCTCTTGCTAGCCAAGGCTATAAACTCTAGGTTGAGCTGGAGCATAGTGTGATGCGGTTGACTCCACAGCCTTTCCCTTCTCCTTATAAGTGGCTCCAGGCTTCCTTTCAAACTTTGGACATCCGCTCCAGCAATCCCCGACAAAGTGTCCTGGCTTTCCACAATTATAGCATGTGCCCGGGGTTTGGCCTGTAGTCGCCCTAGAAGCATAAGAAGAAGGGGCTGGACTCGAAGTCCTAGCCTTCTTATTAAACTTACGAAAACCAAGCTTCGAGGAGGTCGGCACCTTGAACTCCGTCCTCTTTGTGTAAGACCCCCTTTTTTTCTTTTTCAACCACCGGGGTCTTAGCCCAGAATTGCCGCTTTGCGGTGGCACCGACTCACGGGAAGGTCGCCACTACAAAACGCCAATTCTGTCGGCCCTTTTCGATCGCAGAATAGTAGCATAATAAAGTAAGAGCAAGTCCACAATAATCACATGTTTATAAGTAAATCTCCACGAAGGGAGTGTCTACAATATATCAGAGTACTGAAACTACAGGCTTTTGCCTGGTACATGTAATCCTCACTACAAGTCACTCGCGGAAGCAAAACTAAAACTAAGCGTCACCGTAACTGTCACTGAACCGAGAGCACCCAAGCTGGACTGGCCCAACTCCACCGACTCTGTACTCTGCTGGTACTGCATCGCTGGGTGCTTCTTCCTTTTCGACCTACCGTCGTCACCTCGCGATCCACGTCTGCGTCTACGTCTTCGGCCTCCTGGCTGCTGAGCTGGTGGGGTCCCACCCATCAAGGGGCATTTGACCCGTGTATGTCCCGGCTTGTGACAATGGTAACACGGTCGCGGGGTCGACTCTGTCAAGAACTGCAAAAGCCGTGACCCTTCCAAGTGGTATACCTAAAATGTTATGGTTCGAAAACCGTTAGTCATAAAGACTAAGCCCTATCATCCCCTACCCCTTCCCCCATGGCTCCTAGGTACCGAGCAGAGAGGAAGAAAGGGAAGGACATGAAGGTGGAGATTAAACCAAACAAACAGGTGACGGTGGACCTAACTAGCAAGTTATATCAGGTGAACAGTATAAATGTTGTAATAGGTAGAACAATTAATAAATAGCAAATTGTATTAAAGACTGCTAGAGAATAGTAAGTAAGCAATAAGTAAGTAAGTATGTAAGTAACCTTAACTTATATGAATGCCCATACAAACTTATAAGTTAAGGGATCTTCTGCAAGGCTCCCATCGTATAAAAAGTCCCATACCGATTTATACGTTGGGGTGTCGGTTGTATGTAAATATGAGTGTTGTGATATGCTATGCCATGATTCATGCAAGTGCAACCCACGCACACGACTCTATGCGCACAGACCTTTAGTTCCCCCTGTTCGGGAGGCTAGCTTCACCCCCAGGAACCTCCGTAGTGGCAAACGGAGACAGTGGGTCGGGCCCCCCACTCCTAGGCGGGTAACCACACTACCAGGCCTAGCCCTTCCGTACGCCCCTAGAAGAACACAACCTAGAGTATCCGCGTACTGCTGCTGGATGTACCCTCCAGACTTTTCACCGAGTCATCGTACCGCTGTCGGTGTGATCGATCGCCTAGTACCGATGACCCACCACTTTTCTCCGTACTCCAACCCTCGAGCCCGCGGCCCCCCGGACAGTACTGTCCGTGCATCTACCTTCAGAGCTACTGTCTGATGGCAAGTAATCCTATAGTTCTACTTTCCTAGCTACCGGGGAGTGAGTGTGTGCAACCCTAGTTATACTAGTTGCTCTTTTAATTTTATTACTCCTATGGTTTACGTTAGCCCAGGACTGCCCCCGGTATTCCCCGTGAAGGGCTCTCAAGGGGCACTAGGAACCAAGACGGTGCATTACGGCCCGAAGTTCCCTTTCGCAAGGCACTTATTATTATTGGTTGTCTACCCTTTACCCAATCCCCTTTTAGTTGCTTTAGTTCTAACCCTAGAGTATTAAGACTCTTCCTCTTCTTCCCGGGACGGACGATCTTTCGTCGTCCCCGTACTCCCTTACCCTAACCAGTCCCACATTCTACTTATCCTGACTTCTAATAATGAACTCAATCTTAACTTGCCCTACCAACCATCGATTATCAGAATTCCGTGGTTTTACTAAATGCAGACCATCCTAAGCTATATGAGGTACACCAGGGGAGGTACTCCAAATTATCTTCCAAATCTCCTGTAAAATTTACTGGAGGTCGATCATGACTTAATTAGCTTAAATCCAGAAATTTATAATTTTCCTAATTATTCTGATATTTATTTATTTTTCTCAAAGATTGGCCATGGGTAATTTTTTAACATGAACTACATGATATTCTTAAGTTATGGCCACCCAAAAATTGTGATCACTAAATAACAGTAAGGTATCATCAAATACTAATTTGCAGGATTTTACAAAAGATATTTAGCCTCTAATTAATTTATCCATTATAATCTCATTATTCCCATGTAAAGAAGGAAGTACTGAAATTACTCATCATAAAATTACAGAAAAATTACTGATTAATAGTATGGTACAGAAAAGATCATTGTGCAAAGAATCATAATTTTACCAGCTTGCTAAGCACCAAAATAGATTTAATCCAATATCCATGATAAATAATACTTAATGAAGCAAGCCTTAGAATTAAGCTTCTAAAAATCCCATAAAAATTCACAGAGTTTTAAAATCATAATAAAGGTTCTCTGCCTAAATTTCATCCATTTCCAGGAAGTTTGTACTCCATAATAAATTTTCTAAGCAAATCATACAACTACTAAATCATTAAGGAAGTACCCAAAATAGTGATCATAAAATTCATAGAAAAATATCCAGAGCTTGTACTACCCCTATAATCAACTCTACCCATTTCTCATCACTTTTTAAGGTGATTTGGTGTCATTTCCTATCTCTACAAGTTTTGCGCCCTAAACTAGGGTTAGATTTTTAGATATTCCAACGATCTCCAAATCTACTAAGATTTCATCCAGAGAACAATATTAGCCCTATGGTTCTCATCACACAATCTCGGGTCAATCCGAGGTCATTTGACCACATGACCTTCACAAACCCCCAAGAGCCATCCTTAGGGTTGGGCCTTGGGCCTTAGGGCAAACTTACCCCGATCCACCTCAAACTCCATGAGGGGGTGCTAGAGAATATTACTAGCCAGTGGTAAAAATCTCAGCCTCTGTTGAGGTGATCTCACCACTCAAACTTCAAAGTGCACTTTTAACCTAAGACCTCTTATTAGGGCAAAACTTTGGGTTGATCATTTCTGATCCAAACCATCTCCAAATGAGATGAAAAATTATACAGAACCTTATGGTGAACCCAGGGACCACTCACCAAAATTTGGGAGGGTTTTGAAATTATTTAACAATCTAATTAAAATCGGCTAGGATTATTGAATTTTTCTAAAAACTATAGAAAAATATTCTCCAAAAATTCTCATTTTTGGATAGCACCTAGATATATGTAAGATTAGACCACACCCCAAATTTCAAGTCATTTGGATGACTGGATTGGAGTGGGGAATTTTTCTAAGGTCAAGGCAGCCCTCTGGATAGACCTCACCAAAAAGGGTGCTGTGGTCTAACTAGGATCCCAAATCGAGTGAAATTAATTTTGAATTAAAGTAGACTTCAAGGGCTAAATTTCCTATGTTGATCATTTTTCCCGTAGGAGCCTCTAGGTAGTTTTCCCAAATTATTTAACATGACAGATATCTCACTCAGAAATTGATTTAAAAATTAGAATTTATTTCTCATGCCACTGTTCATCTTCTTCAACAGCCCGAAACAGAGGCCTAAAACCTAATATCCTGTAGCTTTTCCAAGCTATTTCCCGGCCACCCAGCCATCTCCCTGGCCGGCCACCACCACCACCACCTCTGTGGAGGTGAGGGCTACCGTCGGGCGGCGACACGGCCGCCGGAGAGGCGGTTTCCGACGAACCCGCCACCATGAAATTTTCGGAAAACCACCAATACGCTCACCCGATCTGGCTCTTTTGAGCCCGATATCTCTCCTAACAATTCCTAAGATCTATCCGCAGAAGAAGAGGGAGGGGAGGACCTTATTCATGGTTTGACGGCGAGATGGACGTTGGACTGTCATGGCGCGGTGGTGGCGTCGTCGGAATCCTTCTAAAGCACAGTAGGAGGCTCGAAACTTCAGCTAAGGGCTTGGAAACTTCATCCTTGAGCCTATGGGGCCTTTTTAAAGGGAAGAAAGAAGGGAGGGGAAAGGTTGAAATGTTGGAGATGAAACGTTCGCGGCCATTAATAATCCTCTTAATGACGTTTCGGTTATGACGAATGGCAGTTGAAATGTTGGAGATGAAGAGGTGTTTGCCAGGTGGCAATTTCCTATTGGACCCACTTTTCCTTAATTATTAACATAATTAAAGTAGGGAACGTCCCATAAATACTTTTGATTTTCATTCCCATAGTCAGAATTTATTATGGCGTCGGTTACCGAAATTTCCTACCTGGCTGTCATTTTGGCCTTGGTCACGGGCGTGACACATAGGTCACGGGCGTGACAGGCCCGGTTAGCCAGTTCTGGGTTCGACGATCGTCGAACTGAGATCGACGATCGTCGAAGGGTGGTCACGGGCGTGACAGCTGGGTCACGGGCGTGACAGGCCCGGTGGTCATTTCTGGGTCAACGACCGTCGAACTGGAATCGATGATCGTCGAACATGGTCACGCCCTATGTCACGGGCGTGACATTGGGGGTCACGGGCGTGACAGGCCGTGTGACCAAATCTGGGTCGACGACCGTCGAGCTGAAATCGACGATCGTCGATCATGGTCACGCCCTATACCACGGGCGTGACATTGCGGGTCACGGGCGTGACAGGGTCACGAGGTAATTTCCACGCTCGGCGATCGTCGCGCTGAGATTGACGATCGCCGAAGGGGTCACGCCCTTGGTCACGGGCGTGACTCCTGGGTCACGGGCGTGACAGGGCCAGGTTGAAAATTCTGCGCCCGACGATCGTCTCCCTGAGATCGACGATCGTCGAATGAGTCACGCCCCAGGTCACGGGCGTGACGGGTCGGTCACGGGCGTGACCAACCCGTGACCGGAAATCCTGGTCGATTTATTTCGGTTTTTGGGCTTCCTAGGGTTCCATCACGACCAACCGACTCCTAGGGGTCTAGCCGGAAATGGGATGTTACAAATCCCAATAAACAAAACAAAGATTTCGTCCCCGAAATCAAGGTTAAGCCTACGGGACTCTAATCGGGAAAAGGAAGCTTGTAACATCCCATGAAAGTTGAAAGATCTACATCTCTGCGTTACGTTTGCAGTGTGCAGTTTTGATTCTAAGAACCATTCGTCCAATTGACTAGGTATATATCCCAATAAACAAAAGATCAGCCCCTATCCCTGAAAATTTCAGTCCTACTGGTTTAAAATAGGAACACAAATTGGTTGTCCAGAGGGGTTGTGAGGTATACATGACCGAAAAGTTCTGGATACTTCTGTCGCATCAAGTCCTGTGGCTCCCATGTATGCTCCTCCTGTCCTTGATCGTTCCACAGAACCCTGACTAACGGAACCTTCTTCCGTCGCAAGACCCGCATTGTCATGTCATCGATCTTGATAGGCTCCAAGTTGACTGACCGATTCAACACAATCGTCTTGGGCACCCCGTGCTAACGAACAGCTACTCACCATTCTTATGAAACACCCACAAGAGTTTTCTTTCGGGTCGAGGTGACGCCAACTACCTCGTCCAGTCTATCCTCGACGCTCCCTTTACCATTGTGCCTGGGGTGGGGACGATGAATCCTGTGCATGAACTCTCCAATCATACCTTCGTACTTCCATTATATCTCGGGCAGTGGCTGTAATAGTTTCCCAAAAATTCTTTCACTTAGCCTTCAACAACTGAAGGACCTCACCGTGCATCACCAAATCCATGACACTTTTATTCACTCCAGGGGGGTAGATGTTCTGAGATACACCGCACTTCCGGTAATTTAATTTCTCATTTGTGTGTGTAGGCAACAGATCTATAAAATCTCCACACGATGATTGTCTTATTCCTTCGAGTACGCCCGAAATCAATCAATTCAACCTTACGGGTTATATTTAAGGTATC
The DNA here is from genome assembly GCA_039513925.1 of Platanthera zijinensis. NCBI lineage: Eukaryota > Viridiplantae > Streptophyta > Magnoliopsida > Asparagales > Orchidaceae > Platanthera > Platanthera zijinensis. Next base: position 110,388,597 of record CM077093.1, on the reverse strand, counting down.
CGTCTTTCAATATATTGTTTGCTCACATCGTGTAGTTTCCTAGAGTCATTGTACTTCCGATGATATAACATAGCGATCTAGTATTATCTTGCCCGAACAACGTCGAATTATGTCGAATTCAATCTCACTATTCCTAAACTCGGGCTAAGAAAACCTAAGTCAATCCTATTTGCCCAATAAACAAAAGTTTAGCCCCCAATAAACAAAAGATAAGCCCCTACCTACCTTGGGCTAAGCATCTTTTATATTACCATGTTATCTCCGTCCCAGTTGGGTGCACAATCCCTAGGGCATCAATATTTGACTTGGGGTTCCACCCTGAAATTCGTCGATATACCCCGTACTTCAGACACTTTGAGTCACATTTTCGACAGCCTTGTCTGAGTCAAGATGTTCCCAATCCCAAATGGGTATCTTCCGAACTTGTATTCCTATCCGACTCTCAGTGTTTGTCTCGATGGTTGCCCCCAAGTAATTCTTGTCACAGGTATGCGGGATAAAACTGCTTTTCTTCTACCCTTCTGTTAATAGATTATTGGCCTCAATTCTCCTTAAGGTAGCCTACCGCTTCGAATAATCGTTGATTGGGATAGTAGGGGCACCAGAGTTTTACGTCTTAGGTAGTCATTCTCGTGCTAAACTCCTCCTTCATTCTCTTTGGGTATCTCCTTACCTTAACCAAATTCATACCCAAGGTCTATTTTGAACTAGGGAACACTATAAATTGTCATGGTTAGTCACGAGTCCTAGTTGGTTGAGTCTAAATCGTAGACTAGAGAATTATGTGAAATGTTCTCTGCCGCCGGAGGTGTTCCCTGCTGGGGCAGGGTAGGCCACAGGCTACAAAGAAGGATTCCAATTAACGATGAAGTGGACTTTCACATGTGATTTCCCTTATGGGCACACCACTGCTTCCGCTGCTTAGTTTGTCCCCAAACTAAACTCGAGCGGGGGTGACCCAGGGTTAGTGGACTGCTACTTTTCCGATCGAGGTTCCCTCTGATACCACTTGTAAGACCCCCTTTTTTTTCTTTTTCAACCACCGGGGTCTTAGCCAAGAATTGCCGCTTTGCGGTGGCACCGACTCACGGGAAGGTCGCCACTACAAAACGCCAATTCTGCCGGCCCTTTTCGATCGCAGAATAGTAGCATAATAAAGTAAGAGCAAATCCACAATAATCACATGTTTATAAGTAAATCTCCACGAAGGGAGTGTCTACAATATATCAGAGTACTGAAACTACAGGCTTTTGCCTGGTACATGTAATCCTCACTACAAGTCACTCGCGGAAGCAAAACTAAAACTAAGTGTCACCGTAACTGTCACTGAACCGAGAGCACCCAAGCTGGACTGGCCCAACTCCACCGACTCTGTACTCTTCTGGTACTGCATCGCTGGGTGCTTCTTCCTTTTCGACCTACCGTCGCCACCTCGCGATCCACGTCTGCGTCTACGTCTTCGGCCTCCTGGCTGCTGAGCTGGTGGGGTCCCACCCATCAAGGGGCATTTGACCCGTGTATGTCCCGGCTGGTGACAATGGTAACACGGTCGTGGGGTCGACTCTGTCAAGAACTGCAAAAGCCGTGACCCTTCCAAGTGGTATACCTAAAATGTTATGGTTCGAAAACCGTTAGTCATAAAGACTAAGCCCTATCATCCCCTACCCCTTCCCCCATGGCTCCTAGGTACCGAGCGGAGAGGAAGAAAGGGAAGGACATGAAGGTGGAGATTAAACCAAACAAACAGGTGACGGTGGACCTAACTAGCAAGTTATATCAGGTGAACAGTATAAATGTTGTAATAGGTAGAACAATTAATAAATAGCAAATTGTATTAAAGACTGCTAGAGAATAGTAAGTAAGCAATAAGTAAGTAAGTATGTAAGTAACCTTAACTTATATGAATGCCCATACAAACTTATAAGTTAAGGGATCTTCTGCAAGGCTCCCATCGTATAAAAAGTCCCATACCGATTTATACGTTGGGGTGTCGGTTGTATGCAAATATGAGTGTTGTGATATGCTATGCCATGATTCATGCAAGTGCAACCCACGCACACGACTCTATGCGCACAGACCTTTAGTTCCCCCTGTTCGGGAGGCTAGCTTCACCCCCAGGAACCTCCGTAGTGGCAAACGGAGACAGTGGGTCGGGCCCCCCACTCCTAGGCGGGTAACCACACTACCAGGCCTAGCCCTTCCGTACGCCCCTAGAAGAACACAACCTAGAGTATCCGCGTACTGCTGCTGGATGTACCCTCCAGACTTTTCGCCGAGTCATCGTACCGCTGTCGGTGTGATCGATCGCCTAGTACCGATGACCCACCACTTTTCTCCGTACTCCAACCCTCGAGCCCGCGGCCCCCCGGACAGTACTGTCCGTGCATCTACCTTCAGAGCTACTATGTGATGGCAAGTAATCTTATAGTTCTACTTTCCTAGCTACCGGGGAGTGAGTGTGTGCAACCCAAGTTATACTAGTTGCTCTTTTAATTTTATTACTCCTATGGTTTACGTTAGCCCAGGACTGCCCCCGGTATTCCCCGTGAAGGGCTCTCAAGGGGCACTAGGAACCAAGACGGTGCATTACGGCCCGAAGTTCCCTTTTGCAAGGCACTTATTATTATTGGTTGTCTACCCTTTACCCAATCCCCTTTTAGTTGCTTTAGTTCTAACCCTAGAGTATTAAGACACTTCCTCTTCTTCCCGGGACGGACGATCTTTCGTCGTCCCCGTACTCCCTTACCCTAACCAGTCCCACATTCTACTTATCCTGACTTCTAATAATGAACTCAATCTTAACTTGCCCTACCAACCATCGATTATCAGAATTCCGTGGTCTTACTAAATGCAGACCATCCTAAGCTATATGAGGTACACCAGGGGAGGTACTCTAAATTATCTTCCAAATCTCCTGTAAATTTTACTGGAGGTCTATCATGACTTAATTAGCTTAAATCCAGAAATTTATAATTTTCATAATTATTCTGATATTTATTTATTTTTCTCAAAGATTGGCCATGGGTAATTTTTTAACATGAACTACATGATATTCTTAAGTTATGGCCACCCAAAAATTGTGATCACTAAATAACAGTAAGGTATCATCAAATACTAATTTGCAGGATTTTACAAAAGATATTTAGCCTCTAATTAATTTATCCATTATAATCTCATTATTCCCATGTAAAGAAGGAAGTACTGAAATTACTCATCATAAAATTACAGAAAAATTACTGATTAATAGTATGGTACAGAAAAGATCATTGTGCAAAGAATCATAATTTTACCAGCTTGCTAAGCACCAAAATAGATTTAATCCAATATCCATGATAAATAATACTTAATGAAGCAAGCCTTAGAATTAAGCTTCTAAAAATCCCATAAAAATTCACAGAGTTTTAAAATCATAATAAAGGTTCTTTGCCTAAATTTCATCCATTTCCAGGAAGTTTGTACTCCATAATAAATTTTCTAAGCAAATCATACAACTACTAAATCATTAAGGAAGTACCCAAAATAGTGATCATAAAATTCATAGAAAAATATCCAGAGCTTGTACTACTCCTATTATCAACTCTACCCATTTCTCATCACTTTTTAATGTGATTTGGTGTCATTTCCTATCTCTACAAGTTTTGCACCCTAAACTAGGGTTAGATTTTTAGATATTCCAACGATCTCCAAATCTACTAAGATTTCATCCAGAGAACAATATTAGCCCTATGGTTCTCATCACCCAATCTCGGGTCAATCCGAGGTCATTTGACCACATGACCTTCACAAACCCCCAAGATCCATCCTTAGGGTTGGGCCTTGGGCCTTAGGGCAAACTTACCCCGATCCACCTCAAACTCCATGAGGGGGTGCTAGAGAATATTACTAGCCAGTGGTAAAAATCTCAGCCTCTGTTGAGGTGATCTCACTACTCAAACTTCAAAGTGCACTTTTAACCTAAGACCTCTTATTAGGGCAAAACTTTGGGTTGATCATTTCTGATCCAAACCATCTCCAAATGAGATGAAAAATTATACAGAACCTTATGGTGAACCCAGGGACCACTCACCAAAATTTGGGAGGGTTTGGAAATTATTTAACAATCTAATTAAAATCGGCTAGGATTATTGAATTTTTCTAAAAACTATAGAAAAATATTCTCCAAAAATTCTCATTTTTGGATAGCACCTAGATATATGTAAGATTAGACCACACCCCAAATTTCAAGTCATTTGGATGACTGGATTGGAGTGGGGAATTTTTCTAAGGTCAAGGCAGCCCTCTGGATAGACCTCACCAACAAGGGTGCTGTGGTCTAACCAGGATCCCAAATCGAGTGAAATTAATTTTGAATTAAAGTAGACTTCCAGAGCTACATTTCCTATGTTGATCATTTTTCCCGTAGGAGCATCTAGGTATTTTTCCCAAATTATTTAACATGACAGATATCTCACTCAGAAATTGATTTAAAAATTAGAATTTATTTCTCATGCAACTGTTCATCTTCTTCAACAGCCCGAAACAGAGGCCTAAAACCTAATATCCTGTAGCTTTTCCAAGCTATTTCCCGGCCACCCAGCCATCTCCCTGGCCGGCCACCACCACCACCACCTCTGTGGAGGTGAGGGCTACCGTCGGGCGGCGGCACGGCCGCCGGAGAGGAGGTTTCCGGCGAACCCGCCACCATGAAATTTTCGGAAAACCACCAATACGCTCACCCGATCTGGCTCTTTTGAGCCCGATATCTCTCCTAACGATTCCTAAGATCTATCCGCAAAAGAAGAGGGAGGGGAGGACCTTATTCATGGTTTGACGGCGAGATGGACGTTGGACTGTCATGGCGCGGTGGTGGCGTCGTCGGAATCCTTCTAAAGCACAGTAGGAGGCTCGAAACTTCAGGTAAGGGCTTGGAAACTTCATCCTTGAGCCTATGGGGCCTTTTTAAAGGGAAGAAAGAAGGGAGGGGAAAGGTTGAAATGTTGGAGATGAAACGTCCGCGGCCATTAATAATCCTCTTAATGACGTTTCGGTTATGACGAATGGCAGTTGAAATGTTGGAGATGAAGAGGTGTTTGCCAGGTGGCAATTTCCTATTGGACCCACTTTTCCTTAATTATTAACATAATTAAAGTAGGGAACGTCGCATAAATACTCTTGATTTTCATTCCCATAGTCAGAATTTATTATGGCGTCGGTTACCGAAATTTCCTACCTGGCTGTCATTTTGGCCTTGGTCACGGGCGTGACACATAGGTCACGGGCGTGACAGGCCCGGTTAGCCAGTTCTGGGTTCGACGATCGTCGAACTGAGATCGACGATCGTCGAAGGGTGGTCACGGGCGTGACAGCTGGGTCACGGGCGTGACAGGCCCGGTGGTCATTTCTGGGTCGACGACCGTCGAACTGGAATCGACGATCGTCGAACATGGTCACGCCCTATGTCACGGGCGTGACATTGGGGGTCACGGGCGTGACAGGCCGTGTGACCAAATCTGGGTCGACGACCGTCGAGCTGAAATCGACGATCGTCGATCATGGTCACGCCCTATGCCACGGGCGTGACATTGCGGGTCACGGGCGTGACAGGGTCACGAGGTAATTTCCGCGCTCGGCGATCGTCGCGCTGAGATCGACGATCGCCGAAGGGGTCACGCCCTTGGTCACGGGCGTGACTCCTGGGTCACGGGCATGACAGGGCCAGGTTGAAAATTCTGCGCCCGACGATCGTCTCCCTGAGATCGACGATCGTCGAATGAGTCACGCCCCAGGTCACGGGCGTGACGGGTCGGTCACGGGCGTGACCAACCCGTGATCGGAAATCCTGGTCGATTTATTTCGGTTTTTGGGCTTCCTAGGGTTCCATCACTACCAACCGACTCCTAGGGGTCTAGCCGGAAATGGGATGTTACAAATCCCAATAAACAAAACAAAGATTTCGTCCCCGAAATCAAGGTTAAGCCTACGGGACTCTAATCGGGAAAAGGAAGCTTGTAACATCCCATGAAAGTTGAAAGATCTACATCTCTGCGTTACGTTTGCAGTGTGCAGTTTTGATTCTAAGAACCATTCGTCCAATTGACTAGGTATATATCCCAATAAACAAAAGATCAGCCCCTATCCCTGAAAATTTCAGTCCTACTGGTTTAAAATAGGAACACAAATTGGTTGTCCAGAGGGGTTGTGAGGTATACATGACCGAAAAGTTCTGGATACTTCTGTCGCATCAAGTCTTGTGGCTCCCATGTATGCTCCTCCTGTCCTTGATTGTTCCACAGAACCCTGACTAACGGAACCTTCTTCCGTCGCAAGACCCGCATTGTCGTGTCATCGATCTTGATAGGCTCCAAGTTGACTGACCGATTCAACACAATCGTCTTGGGCACCCCGTGCTAACGAACAGCTACTCACCATTCTTATGAAACACCCACAAGAGTTTTCTTTCGGGTCGAGGTGACGCCAACTACCTCGTCCAGTCTATCCTCGACGCTCCCTTTACCATTGTGCCTGGGGTGGGGACGATGAATCCTGTGCATGAACTCTCCAATCATACCTTCGTACTTCCATTATATCTCGGGCAGTGGCTGTAATAGTTTCCCAAAAATTCTTTCACTTAGCCTTCAACAACTGAAGGACCTCACCGTGCATCACCAAATCCATGACACTTTTATTCACTCCAGGGGGGTAGATGTTCTGAGATACACCGCACTTCCGGTAATTTAATTTCTCATTTGTGTGTGTAGGCAACAGATCTATAAAATCTCCACACGATGATTGTCTTATTCCTTCGAGTACGCCTGAAATCAATCAATTCAACCTTACGGGTTATATTTAAGGTATCCGTCTTTCAATATATTGTTTGTTCACATCGTGTAGTTTCCTAGAGTCATTGTACTTCCGATGATATAACATAGCGATCTAGTATTATATTGCCCGAACAACGTCGAATTATGTCGAATTCAATCTCACTATTCCTAAACTCGGGCTAAGAAAACCTAAGTCAATCCTATTTGCCCAATAAACAAAAGTTTAGCCCCCAATAAACAAAAGATAAGCCCCTACCTACCTTGGGCTAAGCATCTTTTATATTACCATGTTATCTCCATCCCAGTTGGGTGCACAATCCCTAGGGCATCAATATTCGACTTGGGGTTCCACCCTGAAATTCATCGATATACCCCGTACTTCAGACACTTTGAGTCACATTTTCGACAGACTTGTCCGAGTCAAGATGTTCCCAATCCCAAATGGGTATCTTCCGAACTTGTATTCCTATCCGACTCTCAGTGTTTGTCTCGATGGTTGCCCCCAAGTAATTCTTGTCACAGGTATGCGGGATAAAACTGCTTTTCTTCTACCCTTCTGTTAATAGATCATTGGCCTCAATTCTCCTTAAGGTAGCCTACCGCTTCGAATAATCGTTGATTGGGATAGTAGGGGCACCAGAGTTTTACATCTTAGGTAGTCATTCTCGTGCTAAACTCCTCCTTCATTTTCTTTGGGTATCTCCTTACCTTAACCAAATTCATACCCAAGGTCTATTTTGAACTAGGGAACACTATAAATTGTCATGGTTAGTCACGAGTCCTAGTTGGTTGAGTCAAAATCGTAGACTAGAGAATTATGTGAAATGTTCTCTGCCGCCGGAGGTGTTCCCTGCTGGGGCAGGGTAGGCCACAGGCTACAAAGAAGGATTCCAATTAACGATGAAGTGGACTTTCACATGTGATTTCCCTTATGGGCACACCACTGCTTCCGCTGCTTAGTTTGTCCCCAAACTAAACTCGAGCGGGGGTGACCCAGGGTTAGTGGACTGCTACTTTTCCGATCGAGGTTCCCTCTGATACCACTTGTAAGACCCCCTTTTTTTTCTTTTTCAACCACCGGGGTCTTAGCCCAGAATTGCCGCTTTGCGGTGGCACCGACTCACGGGAAGGTCGCCACTACAAAACGCCAATTCTGCCGGCCCTTTTCGATCGCAGAATAGTAGCATAATAAAGTAAGAGCAAGTCCACAATAATCACATGTTTATAAGTAAATCTCCACGAAGGGAGTGTCTACAATATATCAGAGTACTGAAACTACAGGCTTTTGCCTGGTACATGTAATCCTCACTACAAGTCACTCGCGGAAGCAAAACTAAAACTAAGCGTCACCGTAACTGTCACTGAACCGAGAGCACCCAAGCTGGACTGGCCCAACTCCACCGACTCTGTACTCTGCTGGTACTGCATCGCTGGGTGCTTCTTCCTTTTCGACCTACCGTCGCCACCTCGCGATCCACGTCTTCATCTACGTCTTCGGCCTCCTGGCTGCTGAGCTGGTGGGGTCCCACCCATCAAGGGGCATTTGACCCGTGTATGTCCCGGCTGGTGATAATGGTAACACGGTCGCGGGGTCGACTCTGTCAAGAACTGCAAAAGCCGTGACCCTTCCAAGTGGTATACCTAAAATGTTATGGTTCGAAAACCGTTAGTCATAAAGACTAAGCCCTATCATCCCCTACCCCTTCCCCCATGGCTCCTAGGTACCGAGCGGAGAGGAAGAAAGGGAAGGACATGAAGGTGGAGATTAAACCAAACAAACAGGTGACGGTGGACCTAACTAGCAAGTTATATCAGGTGAACATTATAAATGTTGTAATAAGTAGAACAATTAATAAATAGCAAATTGTATTAAAGACTGCTAGAGAATAGTAAGTAAGCAATAAGTAAGTAAGTATGTAAGTAACCTTAACTTATATGAATGCCCATACAAACTTATAAGTTAAGGGATCTTCTGCAAGGCTTCCATCGTATAAAAAGTCCCATACCGATTTATACGTTGGGGTGTCGGTTGTATGCAAATATGAGTGTTGTGATATGCTATGCCATGATTCATGCAAGTGCAACCCACGCACACGACTCTATGCGCACAGACCTTTAGTTCCCCCTGTTCGGGAGGCTAGCTTCACCCCCAGGAACCTCCGTAGTGGCAAACGGAGACAGTGGGTCGGGCCCCCCACTCCTAGGCGGGTAACCACACTACCAGGCCTAGCCCTTCCGTATGCCCCTAGAAGAACACAACCTAGAGTATCCGCGTACTGCTGCTGGATTTACCCTCCAGACTTTTCGCCGAGTCATCGTACCGCTGTCGGTGTGATCGATCGCCTAGTACCGATGACCCACCACTTTTCTCCGTACTCCAACCCTCGAGCCCGCGGCCCCCCGGACAGTACTGTCCGTGCATCTACCTTCAGAGCTACTATCTGATGGCAAGTAATCCTATAGTTCTACTTTCCTAGCTACCGGGGAGTGAGTGTGTGCAACCCTAGTTATACTAGTTGCTCTTTTAATTTTATTACTCCTATGGTTTACGTTAGCCCAGGACTGCCCCCGGTATTCCCCGTGAAGGGCTCTCAAGGGGCACTAGGAACCAAGACGGTGCATTACGGCCCGAAGTTCCCTTTCGCAAGGCACTTATTATTATTGGTTGTCTACCCTTTACCCAATCCCCTTTTAGTTGCTTTAGTTTTAACCCTAGAGTATTAAGACTCTTCCTCTTCTTCCCGGGATGGACGATCTTTCGTCGTCCCCATACTCCCTTACCCTAACCAGTCCCACATTCTACTTATCCTGACTTCTAATAATGAACTCAATCTTAACTTGCCCTACCAACCATCGATTATCAGAATTCCGTGGTTTTACTAAATGCAGACCATCCTAAGCTATATGAGGTACACCAGGGGAGGTACTCCAAATTATCTTCCAAATCTCCTGTAAAATTTACTGGAGGTCTATAATGACTTAATTAGCTTAAATCCAGAAATTTATAATTTTCCTAATTATTCTGATATTTATTTATTTTTCTCAAAGATTGGCCATGGGTAATTTTTTAACATGAACTACATGATATTCTTAAGTTATGGCCACCCAAAAATTGTGATCACTAAATAACAGTAAGGTATCATCAAATACTAATTTGCAGGATTTTACAAAAGATATTTAGCCTCTAATTAATTTATACATTATAATCTCATTATTCCCATGTAAAGAAGGAAGTACTGAAATTACTCATCATAAAATTACAGAAAAATTACTGATTAATAGTATGGTACAGAAAAGATCATTGTGCAAAGAATCATAATTTTACCAGCTTGCTAAGCACCAAAATAGATTTAATCCAATATCCATGATAAATAATACTTAATGAAGCAAGCCTTAGAATTAAGCTTCTAAAAATCCCATAAAAATTCACAGAGTTTTAAAATCATAATAAAGGTTCTCTGCCTAAATTTCATCCATTTCCAGGAAGTTTGTACTCCATAATAAATTTTCTAAGCAAATCATACAACTACTAAATCATTAAGGAAGTACCCAAAATAGTGATCATAAAATTCATAGAAAAATATCCAGAGCTTGTACTACCCCTATAATCAACTCTACCCATTTCTCATCACTTTTTAATGTGATTTGGTGTCATTTCCTATCTCTACAAGTTTTACGCCCTAAACTAGGGTTAGATTTTTAGATATTCCAACGATCTCCAAATCTACTAAGATTTCATCCAGAGAACAATATTAGCCCTATGGTTCTCATCACCCAATCTCGGGTCAATCCGAGGTCATTTGACCACATGACCTTCTTAAACCCCCAAGATCCATCCTTAGGGTTGGGCCTTGGGCCTTAGGGCAAACTTACCCTGATCCACCTCAAACTCCATGAGGGGGTGCTAGAGAATATTACTAGCCAGTGGTAAAAATCTCAGCCTCTGTTGAGGTGATCTCACCACTCAAACTTCAAAGTGCACTTTTAACCTAAGACCTCTTATTAGGGCAAAACTTTGGGTTGATCATTTCTGATCCAAACCATCTCCAAATGATATGAAAAATTATACAGAACCTTATGGTGAACCCAGGGACCACTCACCAAAATTTGGGAGGGTTTGGAAATTATTTAACAATCTAATTAAAATTGGCTAGGATTATTGAATTTTTCTAAAAACTATAGAAAAATATTCTCCAAAAATTCTCATTTTTGGATAGCACCTAGATATATGTAAGATTAGACCACACCCCAAATTTCATGTCATTTGGATGACTGGATTGGAGTGGGGAATTTTTCTAAGGTCAAGGCAGCCCTCTGGATGACCTCACCAAAAAGGGTGCTGTGGTCTAACCAGGACCCAAATCGAGTGAAATTAATTTTGAATTAAAGTAGACTTCAAGGGCTACATTTCCTATGTTGATCATTTTTCCCGTAGGAGCCTCTAGGTATTTTTCCCAAATTATTTAACATGACAGATATCTCACTCAGAAATTGATTTAAAAATTAGAATTTATTTCTCATGCCACTGTTCATCTTCTTCAACAGCCCGAAACAGAGGCCTAAAACCTAATATCCTGTAGCTTTTCCAAGCTATTTCCCGGCCACCCAGCCATCTCCCTGGCCGGCCACCACCACCACCACCTCTGTGGAGGTGAGGGCTACCGTCGGGCGGCGGCACGGCCGCTGGAGAGGCGGTTTCCGGCGAACCCGCCACCATGAAATTTTCGGAAAACCACCAATACGCTCACCCGATCTGGCTCTTTTGAGCCCGATATCTCTCCTAACGATTCCTAAGATCTATCCGCAGAAGAAGAGGGAGGGGAGGACCTTATTCATGGTTTGACGGCGAGATGGACGTTGGACTGTCATGGCGCGGTGGTGGCGTCGTCGGAATCCTTCTAAAGCACAGTAGGAGGCTTGAAACTTCAGGTAAGGGCTTGGAAACTTCATCCTTGAGCCTATGGGGCCTTTTTAAAGGGAAGAAAGAAGGGAGGGGAAAGGTTGAAACGTTGGAGACGAAACGTTCGCGGCCATTAATAATCCTCTTAATGACGTTTCGGTTATGACGAATGGCAGTTGAAATGTTGGAGATGAAGAGGTGATTGCCAGGTGGCAATTTCCTATTGGACCCACTTTTCCTTAATTATTAACATAATTAAAGTAGGGAACGTCCCATAAATACTCTTGATTTTCATTCCCATAGTCAGAATTTATTATGGCGTCGGTTACCGAAATTTCCTACCTGGCTGTCATTTTGGCCTTGGTCACGGGCGTGACACATAGGTCACGGGCGTGACAGGCCCGGTTAGCCAGTTCTGGGTTCGAAGATCGTCGAACTGAGATCGACGATCGTCGAAGGGTGGTCACGGGCGTGACAGCTGGGTCACGGGCGTGACAGGCCCGGTGGTCATTTCTGGGTCGACGACCGTCGAACTGGAATCGACGATCGTCGAACATGGTCACGCCCTATGTCACGGGCATGACATTGGGGGTCACGGGCGTGACAGGCCGTGTGACCAAATCTGGGTCGACGACCGTCGAGCTAAAATCGACGATCGTCGATCATGGTCACGCCCTATGCCACGGGCGTGACATTGCGGGTCACGGGCGTGACAGGGTCACGAGGTAATTTCCGCGCTCGGCGATCGTTGCGCTGAGATCGATGATCGCCGAAGGGGTCACGCCCTTAGTCACGGGCGTGACTCCTGGGTCACGGGCGTGACAAGGCTAGGTTGAAAATTCTGCGCCCGACGATCGTCTCCCTGAGATCGACGATCGTCGAATGAGTCACGCCCCAGGTCACGGGGGTGACGGGTCGGTCACGGGCGTGACCAACCCGTGACCGGAAATCCTGGTCGATTTATTTCGGTTATTGGGCTTCCTAGGGTTCCATCACGACCAACCGACTCCTAGGGGTCTAGCCGGAAATGGGATGTTACACTTTGCACTATAGTATTTATTTTCTTATAAATTCCTCAGATCTTTCTCCAACAACCGGGCCGTATTGACCAGGGTCAAGAAGCCCTGCGTCATAGACCCTACGAGTAGTAGCCTTAGGTCATCCCGCAGATCCTCATAGAACCGGTTTGTCTTACGTTCCTCATCCGCGAACGTAGAACTAGTATACCGACCCAACCGTGTAAATTCGTGGAGGTACTCATCCACGCCACTGTCTCCTTGCGTCAACTTCTGGAACTCATTCTCAACAGCGATCCTTTGAGCTGAGGGAAGGTACCTTGACAAGAATAGTCTCGAAAATTCTTCCATCGAGATGTCTGTGAGTTGCCTTCCACCCCGGTGATGTAGCTCTAAACCTTCCCACCATAACCTTGCATCACCATCCAACATAAAATGTTTGAGCTGCTTTTTGGTCGCTCTTCTAGGTATTAATGGCTCCACCACCGCTTGTTCAACCCTTCCTGGTTCTGTCGCTTGAAGCGGTACCTGCTCAACCGCAAGGGTGGGGTGTTGCACCTACCTTGCTGGCTGGGCATTCAACATTGTGAACACTAATTCAGCCACCAATCCTATGGTTTCTGCCGATGGAGGTGTTGTAGGCACATCATTCGGTGTGCTAGTTGCCTCAGAATACGTGTTTTCTGAAGGCCCAGCACCACTCCTGGTCACCTATAGACATATAGAAGACCATTAAGTGACCGAACAATATTGCAAAAAGCAATTATAGGAACGCGCAGGTTACTCAAACATTTGTATTCTCATTCCTAAGTGGACATTCATGGGTTTTTTTTATGTTATAATGACGACGCACACACATGTGCTCACCATCCCTTAAAAGAATTCGACCACAAATTATAATAAGCATGAACGAAATCGGTAGTCTCATACCAAATTGTAACATCCCTATCTGTCACATATCATATAACATTAGGTCCGGCCGGGGCTTGACGTCATATACCAAAGACAGACCGAAGAGTTACTAAATGAAACCATCCTTCCAATAACACACGTCCTACACAGAGCACATTCTAGTGGAAGCATTTTAAATGTTACAAAGAAAAGATCCTAAGCCACAGCATGAATGTCCACTAAAAAATCCAAAGCAGGAATGAGCATACAAATACACAAAGTACTTGGCCTTATGGCATTACATGAGTTTACTTTAAACAAATAGTGTCTTTCAAACATCGGCATGCAGGCCGGTCACACATGAGAATAAAAGTAAACATTCGCAAAGGCCTTCGAGGGCCGGCTCAACAACAAGGGCTTCAGCCCGCTATTTGTCACTAGGCTCCGCAGCACATGCAAGCAACAATCAACCTCAATGGTGGCAAACAAAAGCAACGGTCAGCTAAAGCTGACTAAATTATAATGACCCACCCAGGATTTGGGGTGGCGGTGCTCTTTCCCTGCATTTTAGTAGCATAACCAAACAACATAGTGAAAGTATAATAACAGCACACTTCACCATAGGCATAGACACGAACGTCCACACACCCCGTGCTCTCAGGGCACTTACTCGGTGAACTCGGTCCGAACCCGGTCCATTCCGTAGTCCACCACCGCCCCTAGGACGGCAAACACATGAGCATTAAAGTCCTTTCAGCCTAGACTCGCTCTCCAAGCAAACTTTCACCAAACCACTTGGAGTGGTAAGGTGACACCCGCTCGTTGCTCACCCCGCCTTAATAATACAAGTCATCGGCGCGGGCCAAGTTTCACCCAGTCCCAACATATCGATTAAAAAATCGTACATAACCCAGTTATGTACACTGATGGCTACCAGGCCACCGTTATGGCAGAAATTCACTTCTGCCCAGATTTCTGGGTGCACCTTGGAGTTAATCCCCAAGGATCCTCGATGCAATCTACGACGTAGAAAACCCGAAAGCAACTATCGGCACGGAGTCTTCTCTAACCATTCATGCATAATGAAACATAACCAATCCATACCAACTTGTCGGGGTAGGCTTCACACACCATGCTTATGTCTGTACTTCGATTCCGAACTCTACATGCAAAACAACAAGGACTATTCATGTCTACCCGAAAGAATACATCGCACTCACCGCATACTCGTGAGAGCGGGCTTCTAACGCAAAAAGGAAAGAGGACTTCACATGTAAAAGAAGAGAATCATTACCCTTGAGGTTCTCTTTGGCGCCATGGAGATCTAGATTGATGAAAAGAACCGCAATGGCCTCGCCTCCGTAGATCTAGACTCGGCTTGCGATTTGGGGCTCTGAAGCTCCTCTGGCGGCCGGATCTCTCCTTCTCCTTCTTCCTTGCTCTCCCCTCTTTCTAAATCTTTTGAAAGAGAAAGCTTAAAGACGAATGAGGGTTTTAAACCCTATTCCCGTCCTTATAATAGCAAGGACAGATCTAGGACATTAGATCCCAAAAGAAGGAAACGAACGGCCACGATTTGCACTTAAAATCAATTTCCTTGGCCCAACACAGCTTGCGACACTCCCGTGTCGAAGGTCGTGTTCAACACTCGTCGTAAACTAGAAAATATTGAATAGGACACGGCCGCTGACACGGCTTGGGACATGCCCATGTCAACCAGGGACATGCCTGTGTCATAGGTCATGTGCCTTAATCGATGCTGAAACCGTCACATCCCAAATAAGACACAGCCATGTGACATGCCAATGTCACAGGCCGTGTGCCATACAGGCCCTAGGACATGCCCGTGTCCCAGGCCATGCAACTTATTCGACACAGCCAAACAAACAGCGCGAGTAGGGCATGACCCTGGATACGCCCATGTCTCAGGCCGTGTGCCCGACCTCCAATGATCATTGACTTCATTTCGTAGACCATGCAGAAAATTGTCCAACTCGTAGCAATACACGGCCATGGACACGCCCATGTCCTAGGCCGTGTGACCCTTATTAGGCCCCTGATTGGCCTTAAGATGCTACTAGATCATTTCCGAATTTTGGGGCGTTACAGGCCGTCAGTTTGGGGATGAAAGGTCGTACTGAACGTTCACTTTGTTCCCAACAACTAATGGATTATCCTCCAATCATTCGATGTGAACCGCCCGTCATGTTCACTTACGATGCTACGGGGAACACCGTGCAATCGTACGATTTTCTCAACATAATGTTTCGTCAAGATTTCCACTGAATCGTCCCTCTTATTCGAAAGGAAGTGAGTACTCTAGTCAACTGGTCTATGACCACCCAAACGGAATCATTACTGCATTAAGATTTCGGCAAACCGTGCACGAAATCCATCGAAATATCATCAAACTTCGATTTCGGAATAGGTTGCGACTTCAAGAAACCTCCGGGCTTCTGGCATTCTGCTTTCACCAAGGCACATGTTTGACATTTATCCACATAAAGTGTTATGTCTTTCTTTAACCCTAGCCACCAGAACATCTTTTTCATGTCTTTGTACATCTTTGTGCTCCCTGGGTGAATTGAGTATTTCGTAAAGTGAGCATCATACATAAATTCTTATCTTAGCTTACACATAGTTGGGACACACAAATGACCCTCTTTCCTCAAAAGGCTGTCATCCCAGGAGAATTGGTCATTTGACCCATCCACTGTATAGCCTTGCAGACTTTCATCAAGTTCTATTGCTCGTCGAATTCTGTCTGCAAGGTCATATTGTACCTCCGTCCAGTTCAAGCATGCATTTGCTGTGGAATTCTTATCAACAAAATAAATCTCTAACCCTTCCAACTCCTGGGTCAGACGCTCATTATGCATCTTCAACCAATTTGCCATTGACGGAGTCCTAAGACTCAAGGCATCTACGACCACATTTCCTTTCCCGGGAGTGTATTGAATATCAAAGGTGTAGTCTGAAAGTTGGGGTTAGATCTGATATACTATAGAGGGGGGGGGGGTGAATAGAGTATGTCTTTGTGTTTTATAATTTTCTTCTTTAACAGTATACTATCTTTACCTTTAACAACTATATCTAACTATCAAAGATTAAAGTAAATCAAAGATCACAGAATATCGAACTAACACAGCCACAATAAGAACAGAAAAGAAAGAGCAACCAGATAACACAAGAAATTTATAGTGGTTCCCCAAATTGGGTACATCCACTCTTCTACCACCCTTGGTAGGAATCCTCTACAGGTTTTGATCAGGTGACTTTCACCAATGAGCTTTTGATCAGGTGCTCAAAAACCAAACCTCAAGTATTTTGGAAGGAGACTTGCAACCAGAATAATTTTGATGGGAATTACAACCCTGTACAGAGGTGGGAATGAGAGAGTGGTGTAAGTCTTCTTTTCTCAAATCAAAATGAGAAAACTATGTGGATTCTTATTTTGTTGTCAAAGCTCCCCCTGAGATCTTGAATGGTTCAGGAGTGGAAGCTTTGTTCAAGGGTTTAGGCCTTCAGCTTTTCAGAGATCCTTGACTGATTAGAATGTTTTTGTCACTTGAGATCCTAGAGAACAAAGAGGGAGAGAAAGAAAGATTCTTGATGGTGATAGTTATTCTTTCTTCTTCTCTTCAGAGCAGCCAATTTTTTGAGAGATCTTTTTCACTGCACTTTTTAAGAGCTTTTCTTTGTTGTGTGTCTGGTTGATGATCAATCTCTGCTCTAGTATATTGTTGTTTTCTTGGAAGGGGAGATCAGTATTGAATGACTGCAACTTGGTCGAATTAAAAAGAAAACTCTGCAATAAATGCTAAGCTGAAATCTTGGGAACGAAAAACGGCAAGAATGCTGTCAAATAGTCTATTTTATGTCTGTCCCGAGATATAAGCAATTAATTCCATGGAGGGTTTTTACAATCAATGCTTCCAGTAATGGCTCTATTCAGAGAATATAAGTGCATTTATTTGCAAGGGAATTAATAGCCTAAAATGGAAATAAAATGATGAGACAGAAAGAGAAAGAATAAATAAATATCTTACAGTTTTCGTCGACCTAAGATTAGCTTTCATCGACCTCTAATCAGCTTTCGTCGACATGAGATTTCGTCGTCCTCTGATCAGCCTTCGTCGAACTGAGATCTTCTTTCGTCGACCTAAGCTCTGTGAATCAACTACTGTGCATAAGCTGACTAATTCTGCGCTCTATGTTCGTCGACCTGAGACTGTTAGGTTAGTCGACCTAAGAACTTGGTCAATCTTTTGGCGTTGAGTGAATAACACATCTGGCGTTGAGTGCTCTTTGTCTCTTAGTCAGCATTGGCTTTGAGTTAATTATGGCGCTGAGTGTTGAAGAATTAGTTTATCTGAGAACGGAGTTCGTCGAGCTCAGCTCAGAGATTTTAGCTCTGAGTTAGTCGAGCTAAGCACAACTATCGTCGACCTGAGATCGATTAACGTAAATCTCTTTCTCTAAGTCTTGATTTCTCTAAGTCTTGAGTCTTTGGCAGTGTTGTAGGTTAGTCCTTTGATCTTTTGACTCTAAGAACATGGCCTACACTTAAGAAACACATAAAATTTGACCCTTCTATACCACATGGGTCACAACCTAAGAAGACAACCTAGCCCAAATCACCTAGGGGTTCCAACAATCTCCCCCTATTTGGGCGAGGTTACTTCAAATAAACAAAAAAGGAATCACAAAACAAAAAGAAGTAAACATAGCATGAAAACTGAGATAACTAATAGAATAAATAAGCTATCAGTACCTTTATATGGCTATGTACTTAGATTGTTCACAGAAAACTCAGAAAATAAATAATTTTAACTGTTCTTGTGAGGATCAGAAGGCTTAGCAAATTTGATTACTCTGTTTGGATCATGAGCTTGCTTCATAGTCATGGTCATATCAGCATCACTAATAGTCTTTTGTGAGGTAGTTCTTTGAACCACTACTTCAGGATGACTCATTTATTCATCAGCATTGAATAATGTTCCTACTTGATTTATTTCAAATTCTTTCTTCCTGTAGCTAGACATAGTAGAGAACTAAGAGGTGTCTTGACCTTTTTCCTTGGCTTGCCTGATTTGAGAGAGCCACAGATTCCTTGAATCTAGCCATTCTTGTAGTTGGACTAGTTTCAGGATCATAAGCTAGAATTGGAGGTTCTTCAGGGTCATTAGCTTTGTCAGGAGATGGAGGAGGGGAAAATGTTGGCTGAATGATAGGCTGTTGAGCTGACTGATGTCGGTAATAAGACTGATGTATCTGTTTATGCTGACTGTCTCCATAAGAATGAGAAGGTATTCCCTGTCTCTGATAAGTTTTAGTGAGAGTAGGTTTAGTGAATCCTTCTGAGCTCTGGGATAAGGTTCCTGAGGCACCTGCAGTTGTAGGAGGAGGAGGAGGAAGAGGATCTCTTCTGAACCTTTGTGGAGAAGGAGAATACCTCCTACTTTTCTTCCTTGCTTTCTGTTCATTTTTAGATAGCCACATCCATGCTGGCATACCCTTGTATGGAGTTATGTTTTGTAGGATTAAATATGGTGTATCGTTGGTATTTCCAGGTTTGGGAGCAGGTGGAGGTGGACCTTTCCTTTTCTTTGAGGCATGCTTCCTCTTAGGAGCATCATCAGAATCATCATCATCATCAGATTGTTATTGAGGATTGTCATACATTTCATCAATCTGACTGAGCAGATCCTTGGGAATTTCTTTGCTGGATGGAGTGGGATCAACTTCAGCTTCAGCTGCTTCAGCTTCCACATCAATGTCCTGATTGATTAGATCATCCAAACTAGGAATAGGGCTATCATCTATGATATAAGTTGGCCCAGGAGGGCTAGATCTTTGTTCTTTAAATACTACTGGAGGAGCTATCAGACTTTTTTTTTTATAATGGCTAACACTTCTGAGCTTGCAGGAGAGGTGTAGCATGCTATTGCTCTGGATGATTGAGTGGGAAAGGAGACGAAGAACTGAATATAAGATCCAAAGATCTTCAGCAGAGTATGTAGATTTACTTTAGATTTAATGAAGTAAATTCTTCTAGGCAAGACTTCTTGCAAGATGGACTCTTGAGCATTGGATACTATAATATCTGTACATTAAGTATTTTTATCTGCTACTGAGTCAGTTAACTCTAGATCATCAGATTCCTTATTAGTATCAAGAAAATTTAGAAAATCTGTTTCCATGTCAACATTAGTTCTTGCTGCTACTGCTGGTTCTGCTACTGCTACTACATCATTAAGTGTAATATCAACATTTGTTCCTGTGCTGCTGGTGCTGTTGCTGCTACTTCATCATTAAGTATCTCCCCCTGCCTGGTTTCAGAATGGACTGAAGCCAGGCCCATAGATGAAGAGAGGGTAGAGGTGAGGGTAGATATTTGAGAGGAGAGAGATGATATGGAGATGGACAAAGGGGAAATAGCCTCTGCAATTATGGTTTGGAGGATAGGCTTGAGGAGCTCAAGAAGTGATTGGATGATGGCGGAATTCAAAGATGTGAAGTCATATGGTTGGGCAGGAGGTGGTTGAGAAGGTATAGAGGTAGTGATGATAGTTGCTGGAGGAGATGGTTAATTGGAGGTGTCTGGAAGGGGGTCCTGTTGAGGGGATTGTTGAGGAGAAGGAGTGTTTAGAGGAGATGAGAGTAGATTGAAGGATGGGATTGAAGAATGAGTGGAGAGGGGGATATCAACAAGATGAGATGGGAGAGGAGATTGGGGAGGAGTAGAGATGGATGTAGCAGTCCTAGGAGAGGGAGAATTCGATGGAATATGTGTAGGGGAAGAAGGAATTGGAGAAGCTGGTGGTGTGGGGGTCTTTATGAGAATAGAAGTGGAGGCTGGGGTTTGTTGAACTTGAGGCTGAGACGGAGATTGAGAATCAAGAGGAGGTGGAGTGGTGGATGGAATATCTGCAGAGGGGTGAGGAGTGGCTGATGTAGCCCTTGTACTTTTAGAAGTTCTGGTGGAGGAGGAAGGAGCCTTGGTTGGCTTTGTAATTGTCCTCTCCCACTTGTCAAAAAGAGCACAGGTAAGTCTCTTTGAGGTATGATTTGATATGGTCGGGGAGACCAGGGATCCGACATCCTTTTGTTTAAGGAAGATCCCTAGGATCCTTCCAAAACATACCTCCTTTTTATTGTTCTTCTTTTTGATAAGATCAAACAGAACTTGTGCCTAGTTAATCGCTTTCTTGTTTACTATTGCACACATAACCAGGAATTGATGCCTGGTAATGTAATCATGTGTAGAGTGCTTTCCTAGTAGCACTTTCCCAACAATATCTATTAGGAACTTATATTCAACAGATAAATGCTTTTTAAGCAGTTTTTGTGGGGTTTCTCCTGAATAACCCATGAGACTCAGCATTATATCAAACTCTTCAGTTTCAATTTCTAGTTCCTCCTCACCATTATGCAATCCAAATAATTCAGTTAAAACTGCGGGAGTGTGGGAGATGGCATTACCGGTGATAGTCCTTGTCATCACGTTCTCCTCCGAGGTATATGTATAGACCCATTCCCTGATCTCTATTCCACAGATTTTGATGCGTGTTGATAGCAGAGTCTTGAGATGTTGGTCTTCTAGAATTTGTAGAATGTTCACGAATACAGGGTCAGAGTATTGGAAGGATTCGAAATCCAGATCAAATCCTGTATCAAACTTGATCACTACAAGAGAGCCTACGGGAATCGCCATAAGAATACCTGTAAGAAAAGTCGAAGATCAAGTGTAAGAGAACTGAAAGCGCGGGACGGAGGTCGAAGAAAACCTAAATATAGTGTTTTCCTGAATATGAACCGACAGACTTCGTTCCACGAGAAATAAATAGATCTTCGATTTGAGGTCGACGAAATAATTTGGACTTAAATTATTCGTCGATCTCAGTCTGAAGGGTTGAAGACATTTCGTCGATCTTCGTTCGACGAACATTTTCGGAAGTAGGTTCGTCGATCTCAGTTCGACGAAACAAACTTCACACACAGAGAGTTCGTTGATCTCCTTTCGACGAATATCTCACAAACTTCCCCAAGTTCGTCGATCTCTGTTCGACGAACTTTGAAAAATTCATTGAGTGAAGACAAAAATTAATCTAATTCGTCTCCATTTATAATTCCAAGCTGATTTATGAAGAACACATCATTTCTTCTATCTAGAGGTTTGGTGAAGATATCAGCTCTTTGTAAATCAGTGTAGATGTAGACAAGATTAATTTTATTTTTGTCTACACACTCTCTAATGAAATGATTCCTAATGTCTATATGCTTAGTTATGCTGTGATGAACTGGATTTTGTGATATGGCTATAGCACTTGTGTTATCGCATAGTAATGTTGAATTATTTAAGTTGAGACCATTGTCCAGTAGTTTGTTTTGAATCCACAACATTTGGGAACAGCAACTGCCAGCTTCAATATATTTTGCTTCAGTAGTTAAAGTAGACACATATGACTGCTTCTTGCAAAACCAAGACACTAATCTCATACCAAGGAACTGACAAGTTCCTGACGTACTTTTTCTATCCACCTTGCATCTAGCAAAATCAGCATCTGAGTATCCAGTTAACTCAAACTCTGACTCAGTAGGATACCAGAGATCTAGACTAGGACAACCCTTTATATATCTACAAATTCTTTTTAGAAAAACTAGAAGAGATTCTTTAGGGTTCACCTGGAACCTAGCACAAAGGAATGTAGCAAACATAATATAAGGTCTGCTCGCTGTAAGGTATAGTAGGGATCCAACAATGCCCCTATATAATTTCTGATCCACAGGTTTCCCATGTGCATCAGAGTCTAGTACATCATTTGTAGGCATGGGTGTTTTCTTTGTTGAGGCATCAGCCATCCCAAACTTCTTTATGAGCTCTTTGGCATATTTAGCCTGGGAAATGAAGATGCCATCAGGGAGCTGCTTCACTTGGAGACTAAGAAATTAGGAGAGATCACCCATGCTACTCATCTCAAATCTTGAATGCATTAGATCAGAAAATCTCTTGCATAATTTGGGATCAGTAGAGTCAAATATTATATAATCTACATATATTTGTACTAACAGTATTTTATTATGATGTAATTTGGTGAACAAAGTCCAATCAACTATGCCTCTTGAAAAACCATGCTCTAATAAAAAGCTGGCTAGGGTCAAATATCACGCTCTTGGAGCTTGCTTTAAACCATATAGAGCCTTGTGCAACTTAAACACAAAAGAGGGATGAGTTGGAGAAAAAAACCTGGAGGCTGTTCAACATAAACCTCTTCTTTAAGTTCCCCATAGAAGAAGGCACTCTTCAAATCCATTTGATAGACTTTGAACTTTTTGAATGAAGTATAGCCCAGAAATATCCTTATTGCTTCTAGCCTGGCAACTGGAGCAAAGGTTTGATCAAAGTCAATCCCTTCCTCTTTTTTATATCTTTGAGAAACAAGCCTAGCCATGTTCCTCGCAATCACACGTTGGGCATCAAGCTTATTTTTGAATACCCATTTGGTTCTAATGACTGGGTAGTCTTTTGGTCTTGGAACCAAATCTCAAACCCTGCATCTCTCAAACTAATTGAGCTCTTCGTGCATTGTAATAATCCAGAGGGGATCTTGCTCTGCATCAGATATGGATTGAGGCTCAATTTGAGAGAGGAAACAGGCATGCATCAAGTCCTGGTTAAGTTGATGCCATGTCTGTACACCTACTATTATGTCTCTAATCACTTGGGATCTGGGATGATCCCTCAATGTGATAAGATTAGTGGGTGGAGTTGGTTCAACAACAACATTTGGGAAGGATTCCTCTTGTGGAATTACTTCTGCTGTTGTGGAGGGTTCAACTGCATCCAGATTTTCTTCATCACTTTCTTCATTGGCTTGTTGAGAAGACTGGGATGTAATTTTCAATTCATTCAATTTCTCACACAAGTTATTTACCTGCAGGAGGTTTCTGGTAGAAATTTCTTTCTCCCTATAAAACATGTTAGTCTAATCAAATATAACATGCATGGATTCTTCTATTTTCAATGTGGATTTATTAAAAACCCTATAAGCTTTGCTGACTTGGGAATATCCTCAAAAAATTCCCACTGCAGCCTTTGTTTCAAACTTTCTAATGTGCTTTTTGTCATTATTATGAATATAGCATACACAACCAAAAACTTTAAAATAGTTTATTATTGGTTTGTTCCCTTTGAGCAATTCATAGGGGGTCTTATGTTTTAGTTTGTGTATCAAGCTTCTATTCAGGACATAGTTTGGTGTGCCCACTGCCTCTGCCTAGTAGGATAGGGGCATGTAAGCATCTGCAAGTAATGTGCCTGCAGCTTCAATGAGTGTTCTATTTTTCCTTTCAACTACCCCATTTTGTTGAGGAGTTCTAGGAGCTGAGAAGCAGTGTCTTATACCTTCTTTCCTACAGAACTATAGCAAAAGAAGAGACTCAAACTCAGTTCCATGATCACTTCTGATCAATGCAACTTGAGTAGAATACTCAATCTGTATGTTCTTGAGAAAATCTGTAAGAACTTGAAAAGTATCTGACTTTGCTCTCAAAAAGAAAACCCAAGTGAATCTGGAGAAGTCATCTACAACCACTAAGGTATAAGACTTCCCTCCTAGGCTTTGTACAGCAGTAGGTCCAAAAAGGTCCATATGTAGTAAGTAAAAAATCCTAGGTGAATCACTCTTATTAATGGATTTAAAACTAGATTTAGTTTGCTTGCCTAGTTGACAAGCCCTGCAGAGACCTTCCTTCTTGTAGGGGCCAGAAGGTAAGCCTCTCACAAGGTTGTCCTTAGATAACCTAGCAATGTTTTTCAGATTTACATGTCCTAATCTCTTATTCCATAAGTCATTTTGACTACTAACTAAGTTAAGCAGACATATATCTGAAGTAATGGACTGGAAATTACCTAAATATATATTTCCTTGTCTACTGCAAATTAAAACTTGTTTGTTTTCTCTAGAGGTAATAGTACATAATTTAGAGTTGAATGATACCTGATAACCTTCATCACAGAGTTGGCTTATGGAGATGAGATTGTGCTTCAGTCCACTCACATATGCAACTTTCTTGAAAGTTACAGCTCCAATCCTGATTTTGCCATAGACCTCTGTTTGGCCAAAATTTGAATCACCAAAGATGACCTTTGGTCCCAGCTTCGAATTATAGTTAATTAAGTTGTCCTTTCTGCCTTTCTTGTGCTTGGAGCAGCCACTATCAAGATACCATTGTTGATTATATGCTGGATAGGTCTTCATCTGTAAGTATAACACTTAGTTGTTCTTGACCCAGGTGACCTTTGGTCCTTGTTGATTTACATAGGAATAACTGAAAATATATGAGCATTCAGGTTGATCTTTATAGCCTTTGGGATGATATCTTCTGGGAGGTATGACCCACTGACTAAAGGGATTAAAGGATTTATTAGTTTTTAGATTACTCTTGTTATGAACTAGATCTAACAAATTTGGTTATGTTTGTCGACCTGAGCTCGATGATTGGGATTGAGTTCTTCGATCTCTGCTCGAAGAATGGAAGTATCCATTCTCAGAGCCCCAAAAACGTCGATCTCTGGTCGACGAGCCATATGTCTTTCGTCGATCCCAGTTCGAAGAATAGATTACATTATTATTTGCGTTCAGAGTTCGTCGTTCTAAGTTCGACGAACAATACCCATTTCATCGTTCTGAGATCGACGAAATTTGCTGAATATAGTTATATTGTTTGTTTTTCTTTTTCTTACTCGTTTTCTTAAGGTCTAGTTGTTTAAGCACTTCATTGACTTTCTCCACTTGTTCAGTATTCTTTTTGCCATTTTCAGAAATAAAACTTATGGGTTTTGATAGTTGATTTTCATGAATAAGGATTGGTTCACTAGATGAGGCTCCTAATCCTAGTTTGTTATTACTGGATCTTGTATTGACTGTGCTGGTTATGCTATCAGTTGTAAACTTCTACCATTTAAGGTTTCTTCTAGTTCCTTAGCTTTACTTAATTCAGATTTTAGGAACATTATTTGTTGATTAGCTAGGTCTAATTCTTCAGTTAATTTTTCATTATCAGCAATGACTCTTTCTTGTTCTAATAGTTTTTCCCTGAGAAGTTTGATTTCCTTCTCAGATCCTATTAGGTCTAAACATAAAAGTTTAAATTCAGATTTGAATTCCTCTGATTCAAAATCATAAGATGCTAATACCTGATCCTCAGCTGATAAGAGCTCTTCATCTTACGACTCATCAGCATCTGATCTGCTACAGCCTGCCTCAATAGCCATGAGGCAAACTTCTTTGGCCTTCTGGTCTTCTTCATCCTAACTAGAGCTGGAGGAGGTTGACTCTTCTTCAGTGTCACTCCATGAATCAGCAACAAAGCCCTTGTCCTTCCTCTTGTGCTTGCTGTAGGAAGGCTTGCTGTAGTGACCCTTCCTTGAGTCACCCTCCTTTCTTCTATCCTTCTTCTGAACTTCTGAGAACTCAGAGATGAAATTCCAAGGTTTCCTGCAGCCAAAGCACATTACTTCTTTTGATGGTGTTTTGTCATACCTTGGCTTGTCTTCATACTTGGATGGTTTCATTTTGAAGTCTTTTCTAGCCATCTTAAAGAATATCTTGGCAAAGAGACTCATTAATTCTTCATTCACAGGAATGACTTCAGAGTCTCCTGCAGTTGTGAAAGCTATGTTGTGCTCTTTCCTAGTTGGTGTAGGAGTCTTGACTTCAGCTACTGCTTCCCTTGATTTTATCAGCTGCTCATAGGACTTTAGCTTTCCTAGTAGAGCTTCAGTTGAGATCTCTATTATGCTTCTGGCTTCTCTGATGGGCCAAATTCTTGAGTCCAATGTGCTGGGGAAGCACATGAGGATCTTGTCATTCACTTCAGTAAAAGTGATTTCCTTATCTGGAGTCCTTAGCTTACTAATAATGGAGCTGAGTCTGTTGTACATCACTTCCACTATTTCAGCTTCATCCTTTTTGAAGTTTTCATATTGAGTGATGATGTTGGATCTTCTATCCTTCCTTTCATCTGCTGATGCTGCCACCATCTGGTTCAGGGAGTCCCAAATGGCCTTGGCTGATGAGCACTCAACAACCTTTTGAAATATATCATCTGACATTGTTTGAGCCAATATGTTCATGGCTCTAGCATCAGCTATCTTTGCCTTTCTCTGTGCATCTGTCCATCCAGGGGGTGGAACTGCACTCATGTTTGTTGAAGTTGATGGGTTTGAAGCCACTGGAGTTGGTGGTCCTATTAAGATGGAATTAAATATATCCTCATCAATATAATTCATGTAGAGTCTGATTCTTGCCTTCTAGAGTGTGAACTTGGACAAGTTACACACTGGGGGTCTGGTGCTTGCATACTCTTTGTTCTGTTCCATGCTATATAGATCTAGAAGATGTAAGAGAATAGATCTAACTTATGATCTTTGTTTCAAGGGTTAGCTTGTACAACCGAAAGAACCACCTCTGATACTAATTGAAAGTTAGGGTTAGATCTGATATACTATAGAGGGGGGGGGGGGGTAAATAGAGTATGTCTGTGTGTTTTAAAAATTTCTTCTTTAACAGTATACTATCTTTACCTTTAACAACTATATCTAACTATCATAGATTAAAGTAAATCAAAGATCACAGAATACTAACAAACACAGCCACAAAAAGAACAGAAAAGAAAGAGCAACCAGCCAACAAAATAAATTTATAATGGTTCCCCAAACTGGGTACATCCACTCTTCTACCACCCTTGGTAGGAATCCACTATAGGCTTTGATCAGGTGATTGTCACCAATGAGCTTTTGATCAGGTGCTAAAAATCAAACCTCAAGTATTTTGGAAAGAGACTTTCAACCAGAATAATTTTGAAGGGAAATAAAACCTTGTACAGAGGTGGGAATGAGAGAGTGATGTAAGTCTTCTTTGATCAAATCAAAATGAGAAGACTGTGTGGATTCTTATTTTGTTGTCAAAGCTCCCCCGGAGATCTTGAATGGTTCAGGAGTGGAAGCTTTGTTCTAGGGTGTAGGCCTTCAGCTTTTCAAAGATCCTTGACTGATTAGAATGTTTTTGTCACTTGAGATCCCTGAGAATAAAGAGGGAGAGAAAGAAAGATTCTTGATGGTGATAGTTGTTCTTTCTTCTTCTCATCAGAGCAGCCAATTTTTTGAGAGAACATTTTCACTGCACTTTTTAAGAGCTTTTCTTTGTTGTGTGTCTGGTTGATGATCAATCTCTGCTCCAGTATATTGTTGTTTTCTTCGCAGGGAGATCAGTATTGAATGACTGCGACTTGGTCGAATTCAAAAGAAAACTTTGCAATAAATTTTCAGCCGAAATCTTGGGACCAAAAAACGGCAAGAACGCTGTCAAATATTCTATTCTATGTCTGTCCCGAGATATAAGCAATTAATTCCATTGAGGATATTAGCAATCAATGCTATCAGTAACAGCTCTATTCAGAGAATATAAGTGCATTGATTTACGAGGGAATTAATAACCTAAAATGGAAATAAAATGATGAGACAGAAAGAGAAAGAATAAATAACAAAATATCTTACAGTTTTCGTCGACCTGAGATCAGCTTTTGTTGACCTCTAATTAGCTTTCGTCGACTTGATATTTCATCGACCTCTGATCAGCCTTCGTCGAACTGAGATCTGCTTTTGTCGACCTGAGCTCTGTGAATCAACTGTTGTGCATAAGCTGACTAATTTTGCGCTCTATGTTCGTTGACCTGAGACTGTGAGGTTAGTCGACCTGAGAACTTCGTCAATCTTTTGGCATTGAGTGAATAACACATCTGGCATTGAGTGCTCTTTTTCTCTGAGTCAGCCTTGAATTTGAGTGAATTATGGCGTTGAGTGTTGAAGAATTAGTCGATCTGAGAACGGAGTTCGTCGAGCTTAGCTCAAAGATCTTAGCTCTGAGTTAGTCGAGCTGAGCACGACTATCGTCGACCTGAGATCGATGAACGTAGATCTCTTTCTCTAAGTCTTGATTTCTCTAAGTCTTGAGTCTTTGGTAGTGTTGTAGGTTGGTCCTTTGATCTGTTCAATCTAAGAACATGGCCTACACTTAAGAAACACATAAAATTTGACCCTTCTATACAACATGGGTCACAACCTAAGAAGATAACCTAGCCCAAATCACCTAGGGGTTCAAACATAGTCCCCGAGGAACTCCATCCACCTTCGTTGTCGCATATTGAGATCCTTCTGATCTAATAGGTACTTTAGGTTCTTATGGTCCTTAAATATATACACTTTTGCGCCACATAGATAGTGACACCATGATTTAATTACAAAAATCAACGCAGCCAACTCCAAGTCATGGACGGGATAATTTTGTTCTTGCACTTTCAACTGGTGTCAGCCATAAGCAATCAGCTTTCTAAACTGAAGAAGAATGCAGCTTAAGTCGCTCTCTGATGCATCACTATAAATCTCATAGCCGTCTGTACCACATGTCAATGTTAAAACAGGCACTGTGGTCAAAAGTGTAAGATCCTCCCCCTTACCAAGGGAGCCCTGATCTTATGCCCAGAACCGCCGCCTTACGGTGACACTAACTCACGGGTTAGTCGACACCGCAAGACGCCGATCCTGCCGGCTAGTACGATCATAACCTGTTCGGCCAATATGAGAAACAGAAGCAAAGTATATGGTAAACAAAACTTACACAAGTCCACAGCCACAGAGTACATATCACATAAAAGAAATGATGGGTACATAAATATAGTCCACAATGAGTACAACAAAAGAGAGAAATAAGGGCTTATGCCCATTACATTATATCACTGAATCTCTCCTCACAAAGCAAATAGCGGAAGTCTAAACTATCACGGACATCTCGTCCCTTCTGAGAACGCGCTGTAGTAGTAGTAGTAGTAGTGGTAGTCGTAGTCGGCATCTGCTCCTCAAGTCTTGCCTCCTCGTCGTGCTGGTCCATCTCCTCGAGCTACTAAAAATAGTATGGTCACCGACCATTAGTCAAAAAGACTAAGCCGTTTCCTCCACACCTCGCCCCGCAACTCCTAGGCACCGTGCGGGAGGACGAAGCGGAGGACAACAATGGGTGACAAAGGCGGAGCAGGTGACGGGAAACTAAGCAGAATATGTAACCAAGTAAGTAATGAAAAGTAACCTTCACTTATGCGGGTACGCATAAGCAAGGGGTCTTCTACAGGGCTCCCATTGTATAAAATGTCCCATACCATTTTATACAATGGGGTGTCAGGTGTCACAAGCAATATACATATAAAAAGGAAAGTAACCTCAACCTATAAACTTGCCCACTCAAGCTTATAGGTTAAGGGATCGTATAGCAGGTCCTAATGTATAAGCGTCCCATACCACTTATACATTAGGTGTCTTAGGTTGTTATGCAGATTAATGTTATGCAACTATATGGTGGGTATGATATGAACATGCAGTGCAACACACACACACGACTCCGTGATCACAGACCTTTAGTTCCCACTTTTCGAGAGCTAGCATCACTCTCAGGTACTACCGTTGTGGCTACGGCAGCAGCGGAGCGGGCGTCTCCGCCTTCTAGGCGGGTATACACACTACCAGGCCTAGACCTCTCTTGTACGCCTCTGTACACCGACAGTGCACTCTAGAGTCTCTGCGTACCACTTTGCTGACGACCCGTCAGTCTTGTTGGGTCGGGTGCGCGTTATTAGGAAAAGTCCTCCAGACTCCAGTATAAACATCCTACTGGTCCTTCTAACCCTCACACCCGCCTGGTCCACCGTACTGCCGTCGGTGTGACGACCGGCCAGTACCGCATGGCCCGCCACTAGTATATGCACATGCAAGTATTATATATTGAGCCTCCAGCTCAAAGGACTATCCTGTCTCAAATCTCTCCAACCCGCCACGGGTGAGTATATGCTACAAACCCTCCAACCCTGGCCGGGTGAGTGTATATAAGCCAATTTCTTTCCTCCAACTCTGCACGGGTGAGCAAGTAGTCAAAAGACTCCAAGTCCCTCCAACCCGGCACGAGTGAGCACATGTCCAGTTCACTTACCCTATTAGACTACTCTTGCCTACCGATTATTATACTTAGTATCTTAAGGTTAATCCCAAGACTGCCCAAGGTATTCCCGGTGAAGAGCTCTCAGGGGCACTAGGAGCTACGATGGGCTGAATCCCAAAGCTCCCTTTCTCAAGGATATTTACTTTAGTTGATGTCTACCCAGAACCCCTTTTTCTCTCTCCTGTTACTTGGAGTGATCTAGTGACTTAAGGTATGAGTTAAGGAATGTCGGTCTTCCGTCATCCCCCTCTTAGGTAGGCTAAGGTTGTACTTTTACTCTCGTCTCTAGAAAACATTTGCCACCCAGGGTTATATTTCCGATATTAGACTCTAACTCACTTGTTGATTCATTTCCTGGTGGCCTATTGTACAGTATACCTTTACTATGCGCACCCCGTGACCTTGTACCACCCTGAAATCTAACTTTCAAATCCTTGGACTAATGGACCCCGAATATTTATCCTAGGGTGGTATGACCATCTAGAATGTGTATGGTAATTTTTATAATTTTCTCTATTATTTTTATATTTATTTTATTTTCTCCAAATATTTTCTATGGTCGTTTAACACATGAAGTATGTTGTTGCATAGTCCTAATGATGCAAAATAATTATCTTATCATTATCATGATGAATCATCATTATTTTCAAAAATTCATAATTTCTCTCCAATTTCATGTATTTAAATATTACTTTTCATAAGCCATCATAATTACTACTTTTCAAATGAAGTATAGAGAATTTAATCACAAAAATTCCAATAAATTTACAGGGAATCTAATTCATCAAAACAATGCTACTGACCAAGTTTCATCAACTTTAACAATGTTATAGACTTGCAATTCAATTTCTTGGGTATTTACCAAAATGCCATTATGATGAATTAAAATTTGTATGCACCTCTAAAAATTCTAAAATAAATATGTCAGTTAGATAATACCCATATACACCTCTATGAATATTCCCAAATTTTTCTGACCTATATTTTCATTAAATCATGAATAAAAGCAATAGGGGTAAAATGGTCATTTACATAACATTCTACTTCAAAAGGTCTCAAACAGAGAAAAAAAAATTACCCCAACCCAATTATATCCAAATCTTTAACAGGACCAAATTTGAGGATTTTTGCTTGATTGAATCTAATTTTTATTTTTATTTTCCAATAAGACCATAGTTTTCAATAATTCCAAATAATGGGATTTTTATTCCCAAAAATCCCATAATAATTTTGAGGGGTTGCATGTGACCTAAATATCCTTTAAAATTAATTTCAAGGTCTTCAGAAGTCCTGAGATGAATAAATACACATTTTAGCAAAATTGCTATTTGCACACCAAGGTTAATTCTAGCCTACACTTGCAAGTGGGTTAACCCATCATGCAGTGGTTCAGTTGGGTTGAAATTTCTACCAGACCCCAACCATGTGCCAGAGGACTTGCCACCAAAAATTAGGGCCATTTGGAGGCCTAACACCCCATTTATTCCATTTATTTAATTTATGACATTTTGAATAAAACTATAGGAAAAAGTATTCCAAAAATTCCCAATTTTTGGTAGGGGCTAGATATGCCCTAAACATGCACATGCCCAAAATTTAAGGTCATGTGGCTTACTGGTTTGGCCTGGGCACTCAAAATTAAATCTGCCCTAGCCTAGGACCAGTCTGAGGAGAAATGACCTACAGGACAGTACACTGGGTCAAATCTTATTATTTTTGTGGCATTTGAAAGTTAACACGTAGATCTACAAATTACTTGCAGAACTTTTGACCTAGAAATGACCCTAGGTGCCCTAATTTTCAGTTTGAAAATGGCTGTAAAAATGTGACAGCATTCACTATTCATATATTAAATTTAATCTTTATTTAAAATGAGTTAACACTAATCTTGACGCAAAAGAGCGGCATCCTATCATCGTCCCCAAGCGACGGACGGCTGGGATTGATTTCGCCTGGGCCACCTTGCGGGCCTATTTCCGGCCTCCTGAGGCGGCGCCGTGGCCGGCCAACGGTGCCACCACCTTCACGGTGGTGGTGGCCGGCTTTTGCCGGTGATGAGGCGGCGGGAGGCGGCGGCGCCGGCGATCCCGAGAGGTGGCGTTTTCATGAAAATTCCGAGTTTTTCTCCCATGGAATCGGGCTCAATTGAGCCCGATATCTCCCCTATGCGATCTAGGATACTAGTACAGGTAGAGATGAGGCGAAACGGACCTGAGTTGGCGGCTGGCGGCGAGTGTGGCAGCGGTTGGCCATGGCTAAGCTAGCTCCGGCGATCTTACTCCCGATTTCCCGTTTCTCCATCGTTTCCTTTGCTCCAGATGTCGATCTCCACTCGTTTCCTCTCTCTGAAGCTAATGGGAATGTTAGTTTGGACTGAGGTGGCTTATACATGGAGATATGGCCGAGGTGAGCTCAGTTTGGCCACTTTGTTGGCCCACCATGGCTGCCAGGTTGCTCTCATGCAGCAATTCCTCTTGAAAGGTGGTGGGGTGGTCTGCCAGCAGCTCTTGAGCTGAAGAGATGAAGGCCATGTGGCCTTACCTCATTTCCACCTCACCTTCTCTCTCCTCTTCACCCAAATTTTCCATTTTTACCCTTGTGCATGTCTTCTCTCTCCACCACCAGGGGGTAGGGCTGGTCATTGGCCATTTGGCTGGTCATGGGCCAAATTTGGTGTGCTTGGCCCATGGGAAATGACTTGGGTTCATTTTTTCCTCTTTTAGGCTAAAGTGTTGACTTGTTGACTTTTGAGGTTGACTTGGTCAACATGATGGGTAGGCTGACCCCATATGATGGCCATGGGCTCCATGTCATCACCTAACATGGGGTGGGCCATGGTGATGGTCCTAGCCCACTAGGAATGGGCTTGGTCTTCATTTACCCTTAATTAAGCTTAAGGTTGACCAAGTTTGACTTTAGGGTTGACTTGGTCAAATGGGTGAGTGGGTTGACCCCACTTAGTGGTCATGAGGTCTAAATCATCACCCAACATGGCTTGGGTCATGGTGATGCCTTACTTGATCCAATTGGACCCATGAGTGTAGGATTTGATCACTTTAGGCTTAAAGTTGACCTGGGTCAATTATGGTCAAAGTGTTGTCCTAGTGCCAAGCTCTAGGGTCCACTTAGATTGAAATTAGGGTTAGTGCAATGTGGTGGGGTCATAGTGTGGCTAGGGTTCCTATTTAGGCTAGTCTGACCTAGTTTGACTTTGGTCCTATGGTGGGCCCCACATGGCTACAACCCACTTTCTAGGGTCAAACCTAGCTTATACCCTAACACCCACCCCATGCCTAACCCAAATCTAAGTTAGGGGTCTAGAAGTAACATTGGGATGTTACAAATCCTATAAACAAAAAGAATAATTTCGTCCCCGAAATTTAAGTTCGGGTCTACGGGGTTCTACTTGTAAGAATCATAAGAACTCATTAGAGGTAACAACCCTCTTCCGAATGCACTTTCCTCATGTTTTGGGCTACTCATATTGTGAGGACACGTTTCCAAGTCCTTCGATATTTTATAATCAAGCTAAGCCTTATCTACTCATTGGATCGTAACCTTACGACCCATAATCATCAAGTACTTGTAAATTAACAATTTCATAGGTAGAGATCTTCTCCATTCCGGTCCACCTTGGTTTTTATTTATAATTCAGTGAGAACTTATAATCACCCCAAGATAGTCTATACATTAGATCAACATTATTATGTATAGCAGTAAATCAACTTCGAGATCCTGATGTGATGAAAAGATCATCATTTTATTTCTCCCAACTTCAAGACTCATCACATCTCTATCTAAGTAGTAACATATGGTTCGTAGTGTGTTCACCTTTCGAGCATACATCAAGCGATCATTATGGATATTGATGTTCGTATCAGTAACTCTCGATCATTTTTCACATATAGTCTAATCCATGAATTTAAGAGCGTATCTTTTCAAGTATGGTGAGGTCCGACACAAATTTGATTTAGCAAAAAGGAACTCTTATTGAGCACCGATCACCATCGTGTGATTTTACTGTATATGCCGTTGATGGCCAAGATTTATATATCATTGTCATGAAATCTCCTAATGACGATTATAATGTTACCATGTGTGTATCCTGGTTCTTAATGCTACCATGATCGAGGTCGTATATACGTGTACAATCTTGATTCATTCAATAACTGAAACATTTCCATTAATATGAACGCTGGTAACGAGTTTTTGACCCTCGTTCGTTTTTCATGTCCAGTCTACCCCATAAATTATGAGTGCATATTTTCAAAAATTGAAGCGCTTTGATTTCCTCATCGATCAAATCGTAATAATATTCACTTGTTCTCTTAAATTTCACCGTATTCGTGATAGCAATCTAAATTGATTTATTTATTGTCATGAATTTCCCTATGGTGATCATGGTGTTAACAACAGTCGTGCCGTGGTTTTTAATGTAATCGCAATCAAGAGATCATACCTATACGTGTGCTACAACTAATCATTAACCACATTTCTATTTGTTGAGTCATCGCATTTTTAAATGTCATGCCTTGACAATTTACCCTTTGATGTGCTTGCAGTTTCAGCACGGTATCCCAAGGTAATTTTCCTATACATTTTCATGTGCCTATCTTAATTGACAAGTATAGGTGAATACTCATCTAGAGCTATTATACTTACGAGGTTAGCTCAAGTATGTGTGGTAAGTAACCTTCAATGTAACCTCAAACTTATTATGACATGATACAAACTATCATATCCCGAAGTTCATGAGTTTTCATCACTATATATATTCCCAAAAGTACATACCTCGCACTATCTAACATAGGTAATGTTGAAACTTATTTGTTTTTCTTGTGCGAAGGGTATGCTCATATTGTTTATTCATGATCGAGCCCTCTGGATTATAATAATACTCGATCCTAAGGATAATAACATATCCGTAATCCTGAGTTGATATCGAAATTCCGAACCTTTTGAGGGCGATTATTAATTCATCGAACATTTTTATTCTGATTTCTGAGAATAACGACATGTTCGTAATCATGAGTTGTTTTTGATATCCTGAATCTTTCTGAAGGTAGGTGTTATATCCTGAAACTCATCGTTTGCCCCCTTGTGATCATCAGACCACTCCAAATGATCATTCCTATAGTCTACCCTTTCCAATTTGGTAAGACCTTTCACTTGATTTTAACCTCCTGGGGTCGTCACACCCTCAAAGTTCTAAACAAAATTTTATTCAAACATTTTGAGCTTTCCCTTTATGGCTCTTCTCATATAACAGTTTAAGATTTACAGTCACTCCTTCATATTACCTTGACGTTACTTTATCACAATCTGTATGTTTCCAATTGATGACCTGTGTATGTTACGTAGGCATGGGTGGTGGTGATCAGTCATCATGTTATACTTCTTCCAAATTAAGATGACACTTCTTTGATTAAAATTTTTTCTAGGGTTATGGGGCCCATTGTCGTAGACGTAATTATTCAGATACTTGAATTCTCATTTCACATTATTTTCCCTTGCGGTACATCTGAGTCCCTTAATCACATGTTACATTGGTTGGGTTAAGGTGTTTAGAGTATCCGTGAAACGTGCTTGTTGATGTGGTAATCAAGACCAACCCATGCTGATTCAATTTCGGTCTTTTGACGTGAATTGCTCAGATTTCACATGTATGTGCAAATGATTTACACCGTGTTCGTAATAAGTAAAACACGAGTGTTCATTAGACTACGATCTAAATGGGTTACTTACTTCCTTAAACTCGAAATTGGGAAACTTCTTGAAGTCTTATACGGTCTTCCCTAGCTTCAAGGTCATATGTATTCGTCACTAAGTCAGCATTTATGTATCTTTAACGGAATCAATTTTACTGTTCTACTTGTTCACTTACTCCAACGGTCTTGGGGTATTTATGAGAGTGAATATTCATTCTTGAAACATTCTACTTTCCTATTTTGCTTGTGAATTTATCGTGTTCCCAACCTGTCGTTAATATTCTATGCTGCTTAAGATTAATAATAGGGCGAAGTTCTTCGAGAGTCCTAACCTTCCGGGGAGGCTTGATCATCACACTGGTCATGTATATACAATTCTCATCTTTACTTGAGCAATCTTAAAATAAGCCAAGTTTTTAGATCGCTATGCTTGCGACACATTCTTAATGAGAAGGCTTAGGCAAAATCGAATTGTTATCAATATAACCCTATAAACAAAAGGGTTAAGTCCCCATATATTTTGGTTAATTTTTTCCTTTGACTATCACACTGTAGTCATCCTGTACATGCCATAATCCTTAGGGCTAATCTTCCTTGGCATGGATTTCCACTTCAATTGATATATTATCTACCTTAGGCCTCAAGGTTATCATACGACAGTCTGAGCAAGGTCAATACGTGACCAAACTAGGAGGTGTTTCCTCGAAAATCCGAACTCCTATTCGACCTTTGATATTTATCATCGTGGTTGTCTTGACGTAATCAAGTCATCGGTACTAGGATTAAGCTTACGAGTACCCTACTAATCCGCTATTAAACTTATGCATCAATTCTTCTCGAGGTGGTCCTTATCAGTTTGAGTAAGAGTTGGTAATATCATTCGATATGCGACTTTGGGACACCGAGGTTTAAGCCTTAAGTAGGGACTCTGGCATTTAGATCTTTCTTTAATCGACTTGGTTATCCCCGTACTGTAACTATTCTACATCTGAATTCGATCTTTGGCCTAAGGTACGATACAAAATCTTCTTGGTAAGTCAAACGAGGGTGGTGTCCTAGTTGGATTGGCCTAACTCATTGCTTAATGGACTTGTTTATGTGACTTTTTACACATGGGCACACCATTGCTTCCGCTGCATAGTTTGTCCGCAAACTAATGCTCGAGCGGGGTGTTCCAGTGTTGTGGACTTCTTTCTCATATGATCGTTGTTCAAGTGATACCAGTTTGTAAGATCCTCCCCCTTACCAAGGGAGCCCTGATCTTATGCCCAGAACCGCCGCCTTACGGTGACACTAACTCACGGGTTAGTCGACACCGCAAGACGCCGATCCTGCCGGCTAGTACGATCATAACCTGTTCGGCCAATATGAGAAACAGAAGCAAAGTATATGGTAAACAAAACTTACACAAGTCCACAGCCACAGAGTACATATCACATAAAAGAAATGATGGGTACATAAATATAGTCCACAATGAGTACAACAAAAGAGAGAAATAAGGGCTTATGCCCATTACATTATATCACTGAATCTCTCCTCACAAAGCAAATAGCGGAAGTCTAAACTATCACGGACATCTCGTCCCTTCTGAGAACGCGATGTAGTAGTAGTAGTAGTAGTAGTGGTAGTCGTAGTCGGCATCTGCTCCTCAAGTCTTGCCTCCTCGTCGTGCTGGTCCATCTCCTCGAGCTCCTAAAAATAGTATGGTCACCGACCATTAGTCAAAAAGACTAAGTCGTTTCCTCCACACCTCGCCCCGCAACTCCTAGGCACCGTGCGGGAGGACGAAGCGGAGGACAACAATGGGTGACAAAGGCGGAGCAGGTGACGGGAAACTAAGCAGAATATGTAACCAAGTAAGTAATGAAAAGTAACCTTCACTTATGCGGGTACGCATAAGCAAGGGGTCTTCTACAGGGCTCCCATTGTATAAAATGTCCCATACCATTTTATACAATGGGGTGTCAGGTGTCACAAGCAATATACATATAAAAAGGAAAGTAACCTCAACCTATAAACTTGCCCACTCAAGCTTATAGGTTAAGGGATCGTATAGCAGGTCCTAATGTATAAGCGTCCCATACCACTTATACATTAGGTGTCTTAGGTTGTTATGCAGATTAATGTTATGCAACTATATGGTGGGTATGATATGAACATGCAGTGCAACACACACACACGACTCCGTGATCACAGACCTTTAGTTCCCACTTTTCGAGAGCTAGCATCACTCTCAGGTACTACCGTTGTGGCTACGGCAGCAGCGGAGCGGGCGTCTCCGCCTTCTAGGCGGGTATACACACTACCAGGCCTAGACCTCTCTTGTACGCCTCTGTACACCGACAGTGCACTCTAGAGTCTCTGCGTACCACTTTGCTGACGACCCGTCAGTCTTGTTGGGTCGGGTGCGCGTTATTAGGAAAAGTCCTCCAGACTCCAGTATAAACATCCTACTGGTCCTTCTAACCCTCACACCCGCCTGGTCCACCGTACTGCCGTCGGTGTGACGACCGGCCAGTACCGCATGGCCCGCCACTAGTATATGCACATGCAAGTATTATATATTGAGCCTCCAGCTCAAAGGACTATCCTGTCTCAAATCTCTCCAACCCGCCACGGGTGAGTATATGCTACAAACCCTCCAACCCTGGCCGGGTGAGTGTATATAAGCCAATTTCTTTCCTCCAACTCTGCACGGGTGAGCAAGTAGTCAAAAGACTCCAAGTCCCTCCAACCCGGCACGAGTGAGCACATGTCCAGTTCACTTACCCTATTAGACTACTCTTGCCTACCGATTATTATACTTAGTATCTTAAGGTTAATCCCATGACTGCCCAAGGTATTCCCGGTGAAGGGCTCTCAGGGGCACTAGGAGCTACGATGGGCTGAATCCCAAAGCTCCCTTTCTCAAGGATATTTACTTTAGTTGATGTCTACCCAGAACCCCTTTTTCTCTCTCCTGTTACTTGGAGTGATCTAGTGACTTAAGGTATGAGTTAAGGAATGTCGGTCTTCCGTCATCCCCCTCTTAGGTAGGCTAAGGTTGTACTTTTACTCTCGTCTCTAGAAAACATTTGCCACCCAGGGTTATATTTCCGATATTAGACTCTAACTCACTTGTTGATTCATTTCCTGGTGGCCTATTGTACAGTATACCTTTACTATGCGCACCCCGTGACCTTGTACCACCCTGAAATCTAACTTTCAAATCCTTGGACTAATGGACCCCGAATATTTATCCTAGGGTGGTATGACCATCTAGAATGTGTATGGTAATTTTTATAATTTTCTCTATTATTTTTATATTTATTTTATTTTCTCCAAATATTTTCTATGGTCGTTTAACACATGAAGTATGTTGTTGCATAGTCCTAATGATGCAAAATAATTATCTTATCATTATCATGATGAATCATCATTATTTTCAAAAATTCATAATTTCTCTCCAATTTCATGTATTTAAATATTACTTTTCATAAGCCATCATAATTACTACTTTTCAAATGAAGTATAGAGAATTTAATCACAAAAATTCCAATAAATTTACAGGGAATCTAATTCATCAAAACAATGCTACTGACCAAGTTTCATCAACTTTAACAATGTTATAGACTTGCAATTCAATTTCTTGGGTATTTACCAAAATGCCATTATGATGAATTAAAATTTGTATGCACCTCTAAAAATTCTGAAATAAATATGTCAGTTAGATAATACCCATATACACCTCTATGAATATTCCCAAATTTTTCTGACCTATATTTTCATTAAATCATGAATAAATGCAATAGGGGTAAAATGGTCATTTACATAACATTCTACTTCAAAAGGTCTCAAACAGAGAAAATAAAATTACCCCAACCCAATTATATCCAAATCTTTAACAGGACCAAATTTGAGGATTTTTGCTTGATTGAATCTAATTTTTATTTTTATTTTCCAATAAGACCATAGTTTTCAATAATTCCAAATAATGGGATTTTTATTCCCAAAAATCCCATAATAATTTTGAGGGGTTGCATGTGACCTAAATATCCTTTAAAATTAATTTCAAGGTCTTCAGAAGTCCTGAGATGAATAAATACACATTTTAGCAAAATTGCTATTTGCACACCAAGGTTAATTCTAGCCTACACTTGCAAGTGGGTTAACCCATCATGCAGTGGTTCAGTTGGGTTGAAATTTCTACCAGACCCCAACCATGTGCCAGAGGACTTGCCACCAAAAATTAGGGCCATTTGGAGGCCTAACACCCCATTTATTCCATTTATTTAATTTATGACATTTTGAATAAAACTATAGGAAAAAGTATTCCAAAAATTCCCAATTTTTGGTAGGGGCTAGATATGCCCTAAACATGCACATGCCCAAAATTTAAGGTCATGTGGCTTACTGGTTTGGCCTGGGCACTCAAAATTAAATCTGCCCTAGCCTAGGACCAGTCTGAGGAGAAATGACCTACAGGACAGTACACTGGGTCAAATCTTATTATTTTTGTGGAATTTGAAAGTTAACACGTAGATCTACAAATTACTTTCAGAACTCCTGACCTAGAAATGACCCTAGGTGCCCTAATTTTCAGTTTGAAAATGGCTGTAAAAATGTGACAGCATTCACTATTCATATATTAAATTTAATCTTTATTTAAAATGAGTTAACACTAATCTTGACGCAAAAGAGCGGCATCCTATCATCGTCCCCAAGCGACGGACGGCTGGGATTGATTTCGCCTGGGCCACCTTGCGGGCCTATTTCCGGCCGCCTGAGGCGGCGCCGTGGCCGGCCAACGGTGCCACCACCTTCACGGTGGTGGTGGCCGGCTTTTGCCGGTGATGAGGCGGCGGGAGGCGGCGGCGCCGGCGATCCCGAGAGGTGGCATTTTCATGAAAATTCCGAGTTTTTCTCCCATGGAATCGGGCTCAATTGAGCCCGATATCTCCCCTATGCGATCTAGGATACTAGTACAGGTAGAGATGAGGCGAAACGGACCTGAGTTGGCGGCTGGCGGCGAGTGTGGCAGCGGTTGGCCATGGCTAAGCTAGCTCCGGCGATCTTACTCCCGATTTCCCGTTTCTCCATCGTTTCCTTTGCTCCAGATGTCGATCTCCACTCGTTTCCTCTCTCTGAAGCTAATGGGAATGTTAGTTTGGACTGAGGTGGCTTATACATGGAGATATGACCGAGGTGAGCTCAGTTTGGCCACTTTGTTGGCCCACCATGGCTGCCAGGTTGCTCTCATGCAGCAATTCCTCTTGAAAGGTGGTGGGGTGGTCTGCCAGCAGCTCTTGAGCTGAAGAGATGAAGGCCATGTGGCCTTACCTCATTTCCACCTCACCTTCTCTCTCCTCTTCACCCAAATTTTCCATTTTTACCCTTGTGCATGTCTTCTCTCTCCACCACCAGGGGGGTAGGGATGGTCATTGGCCATTTGGCTGGTCATGGG
This sequence comes from Platanthera zijinensis, assembly GCA_039513925.1. NCBI lineage: Eukaryota > Viridiplantae > Streptophyta > Magnoliopsida > Asparagales > Orchidaceae > Platanthera > Platanthera zijinensis. The sequence goes on along the minus strand of CM077093.1, from coordinate 110,346,788 downwards.
CCAAATTTGGTGTGCTTGGCCCATGGGAAATGACTTGGGTTCATTTTTTCCTCTTTTAGGCTAAAGTGTTGACTTGTTGACTTTTGAGGTTGACTTGGTCAACATGATGGGTAGGCTGACCCCATATGATGGCCATGGGCTCCATGTCATCACCTAACATGGGGTGGGCCATGGTGATGGTCCTAGCCCACTAGGAATGGGCTTGGTCTTCATTTACCCTTAATAAGCTTAAGGTTGACCAAGTTTGACTTTAGGGTTGACTTGGTCAAATGGGTGAGTGGGTTGACCCCACTTAGTGGTCATGAGGTCTAAATCATCACCCAACATGGCTTGGGTCATGGTGATGCCTTACTTGATCCAATTGGACCCATGAGTGTAGGATTTGATCACTTTAGGCTTAAAGTTGACCTGGGTCAATTATGGTCAAAGTGTTGTCCTAGTGCCAAGCTCTAGGGTCCACTTAGATTGAAATTAGGGTTAGTGCAATGTGGTGGGGTCATAGTGTGGCTAGGGTTCCTATTTAGGCTAGTCTGACCTAGTTTGACTTTGGTCCTATGGTGGGCCCCACATGGCTACAACCCACTTTCTAGGGTCAAACCTAGCTTATACCCTAACACCCACCCCATGCCTAACCCAAATCTAAGTTAGGGGTCTAGAAGTAACATTGGGATGTTACAAAAAGAATCTTTAGCTCTTCAAAAGCTCGCGCGCAATCCGGCGTCCAAACAAACTTCTGATCCTTCCTCGTTAATTTGGTAAGAGGAAAAGCTATCCGTGAGAAGTTTTCTATAAAACATTTGTAGTAGCCTGCCAGTCCAAGGAAACTCCTGATTTCGGCAAATGAAGACAACAATGTCCACTCCCATATGGCTCTTATCTTTAACGGATCCACTGCAATGCCCTCTCCACTTACCATATGGACATGAAATGCCACTGACGACAGCCAAAACTCACACTTTGAGAACTTGGCATAAAGCTAATTTCTCCATTGGGTATGCAACACCAACCGCAAATGGTTAGCATGGTCAGCTTAAGATTGAGAGTACACCAAGATCTCATCAATGAAGATGATCACAAACAGGTCCAAGTACTCACGGAACGTTTGGTGCATTAGATCCGTGAACACCGATGGTGCATTACATAGCCCGAACGTCATTATAGTGAACTCATAATGACCGTAGCGTATTCTAAATGTTGTCTTGGGAATTTTACCTTCCCGAATTCTCAACTGGTAATAACAAGATTTTAAGTCCAGTTTAGAATAGATGGTTGATCCTACTAGTTGATCTAATATGTCATCTATCCGTGGAATCGGATACATGTTTTTCTCTCTTAGATTATTCAATTCGCAATAATCGATACACAACCGCAGACTACCATCCTTCTTTTTCACAAAAAGAGCAGGTGCACTCCAAGGTGACATACTTGGGCGTATGTATCCCTGTTCCAGCAACTCTTACAGTTGAACTTTCAGTTATGCCATTTCCTTTAGTGCTACTCGACATGGAGAGTAGGCCACAGGTTTTGCACCTAGAACCATCTCAATAGTGAAGTCGATCTCCCGCTGGGGTGGTAACCTAGGAAGATATTTAGGAAACACATCAATAAACTCCGATACAATCAGAACGTCACTCACACTGGCCTTTGTCTCAACAGCTTGAATAAGCTTGAAGAATAACTCCGATCCTTTGCGAACAGCATTGACGACTTGGAGAGCAAACTTCAAGATCCTGCTCTCTCCTCGCATACCAAAAACTTAGTCTCAAGCTCAGTATTTTGGCCCAGTGTGATCTCCTTTGAATTGCAATCAATAAAGGCACGCTGCTCCGAGAGCCAGTCCATACCAAAGATCACATCAAATTCCGATATCGGTAGTACAAATGCGTTCAAGCAGAAATCCCGACTTCCTATTTGTACTTCCACGTAGCAAGTCCTATTCGCACACAACACACATCCGTTTAGGAACAACACCTTTACACTATCTGTCGTCACTTGACTAGGTACTCTTATTTGTGATATGAAGTCCTTAGACAAAAATGAATGTGATGCTCCCGTATCAAATAGTGCACTCGCCGGATTGTTCTGAGTCAGGACAAAGCCTAAGACAAACACATCATACACAAGATACACACAAGGTATGAAATATAAAATGTAATCAATCAATATCTTAGATCGTACTTGTGATGACGTTACTTTGCTTTCTGGCCTCCTGCTGGCCAAGATTATATACTCGGGGCTGCACATGGGATACATAGGACTCCACCACTGCCTTTCCCTTATCAGCATATGATGCTCCTATCTTCTTTTCCAACTTTGGCAGACCAACCCGATAGTCACAGGCTATATGCCCCACTCTACCACATGTATAGCAAGTACGAGACTCTTGCCTCGAAGTTGCCCCCAGCGCAACGGTAGAAGCAGCCGATCTAGAAGACTTGGATCTCTTGCTCCATTTACTTTGATAGTTCGATTTTCCAGAACCGGGCGCTTTCAACTCGGACTTTGTCACAGCCAGGTCCATTTTTCCTTGCACCCGCTTCATATCCTTCTCCAATGCACAAGCCGTATCCACCAACGCCTGAAACCCCTGGTACACCGAACTTGAGAGTAGGAATCTCAACTCATCCTGCAACCATTCTTAGAACCTATTGGTTTTACGTTGTTCATCAGCGAAGATAGATCCCGCATAGCATCCCAATCGTGTAAACTCATGTAAGTAGGTATTGACGCTACTTTCTCCCTGAGTTAGACGTTGTAACTCATTTTCCATGGCGATGCATTGTGCTACTGGCAGGTGCTTTTCCAAGAATAGACGCGAAAACTCCTCGATTGAGACTTCGGTTAATTTTCTTCCCGCTAAGTGCTGAAACTCTATCTCATCCCACCATAGCCGAGCCTCTCATTCCAACAAGAAGGTGGCCAAGGTGACATTCTGATCTTCCTCCATCCTTATTGCCGTCAATATTCGCCTGACGCGCGACAACAAATCCTCCTCCTCCGTTGTGGATCTCACACCCATAAACTTAGGAGGATTGAAGCTCATAAACAGCTTCAACTGCCATTAAGCTATTCGAGGATCAACAGCCTCAACAGGTTCTGGCCTTACACCAACCCGTTCTGGCACCAATGTCGGTTGCGCCTACCTAGTAGGTTGTGCATGAATAATTGCAAACAGCACCTCAGCAACTAAGCATACTGTTTCGACAGAAGGAGGAGGTGTAGGCACCTAAGCTGGTGTCGCACTCTCATCAGAACGTTGGGGCTGAGACTGCCCAGCACCACTACGAGTCACCTGTAGGTGAACAAGACACACATTAGCGACCTTGCACAAGAAATAACAGTAATATAGGAACGCGTAGGTTCCTCAAATAGGTGTATTTGGATTACTTAGTGGACATTCTAGAGTTCATTAATGTTAAAGCGGGTTGTACATACACGTGCTCGCCACCCCACAAAAGAATTCGACCATGAATTCGAAAGTGGAAGACCGAGACAAGCTGATACCAAATTGTAATGACCTCATATGTTAAATAACATATAATAGAAGGTCCGGCCGGGGCCCCACACTATATTCCACAAACAGGCGGCGAGGTTAAAGGTTAATACCAAAACATACTTGCATCCTAACTCAGAGTATACTAGGGGAAGATTTAAAGTTAATATGGAAATCAACAACCACGAATGTCCACTATATATAAACAACCACATTTATATATAACCCCGAAGGAATATACAACAAATACGCAAAAGTTTGGCCTTAAGGCCTTACAGTTAAACTTCACAGGCGTGGATTACAAACATCAGCGCGCAGGCCGGCAACACATGAAAAAAATAATGTTCTTCGCTCAGCCTTTGAGGGCCAGTAGTAGCAGCAGCAGGAGGGGCTTCAGCCCTCTATTTCCCGCTCGGCTCTCCAGCACCTGCACAAGGACAGCCCACCATGATGGTGACAAACAAAAAAATGGTCAGCATTTAGCTGACTAATTTATAATGACCCTACCCCTTTCCCGGGGCAGTGGTATTCCTTCCCTGCATACATAGCATTTCACAAGCAGATATATCACACAATATGCACTCACGTACAATCAATATATCACAAATGTAGGCCACGCGATCCGACGCTCCGTGCTCTCAGGGTACATTCTTGGTGTACCAGAAAACCAGGGTCCCACCACCGTTCAAGGTATGAAACCCAACGGAAAAGTATAAGTATTATGCTCCACAGCCTATAGCCTGAGACTTTAGTCATATTGGCGCGCAGGCCTAAGACTCTAATTCTGTGAACCGGACGAACGCCAATTTCCCAGGCACTCTTGTCAGACAACCATAACGCGGATACATTTCAGCCTTAGCTCGTTGCTCAAATCTCCAGTTCAATGTCTAGACTGACGCGGGTCGGCATCCCCTTGTCCGCTCGGCACAAAGTATTTTAAGAGCTCGCAGCTCACAATAGCCATACTATCCACCAAGGACTTCCTTCACAATCCAAAAGGGGAGCTAGTGTCAACATTCCTCGCAATCTCTTGGCGGGTTCAGCAGAAGCTCTCTTTCTTCACCCAAACTCAACCCAAACAATGCAGCATCCTGCAGTGCAAGAAAACTTGTCTTTCCATTGCATACAACACAAGAATTATGAGGGTATTTTCCTAGAATCCCCATTCCAGTACTTCCTATTACTCCATTTCACAAGCACAACCCACCAACTCCATGAACAACTTGTTTAAATGCGGAGTCTTCTCCGGTGGACAAAATAAAACATAACTAATCCAAACCAACCTGTCCAAATGGGCTTCACATAGCATGCATATTCCGTACTACACATTTTTGTATCTATATGCAAGACTTATTGGGGATTTCAAGAATCAACTCATGGGAAATCCCTATATCATCCACCTTTTGGTGGGGTAAATCCATGAACATGCCAAAAAAAGGACTTCATATGTCCAAGAAGGAAGATCGTTACACTTGACGTTCTCTTTGGAGCCATGGAAAACTAGCCAGATGAAAAGCACTGTAATGGACTTGCCTCCACGGATCTGGACTCGGCTCGCGATTCAGGGCTCTAAAGCTCCACCAGCAGCCGTATTCCTCCTCCTCCTCCTTCCTTGCTCACCCCACTCTCTAACTCTTTAGAAAGATAAAGGCCTAAGATAAATGAGGATTTGACCCTCAACTCCCGACCTTAATACATCAGGGAGAGTTTTGTACCGTTGGATCCTATTTAAAAGGAATGAATGGCCATGAATCTCCCTGAAAATCACTTTCCTGGGCCGAACACGGCTTGTGACATGCCCGTGTCAAAGGTCATGTGCCTTGAGCAGCAAAAGAAACTATCGCTTCCAGACAGGGACATAGCCCTGTGACATGCCCATGTCAAAGGCTGTGTTCCAGACACGGCTTCAGACACACCCGTATCTCGCCCGTATTAATAAGTCTTCACAGACCGACCAAACACGAAGGACACGGTCCTTGACACGCCCGTGTCACAGTCCATGTGCCCACCACCGAGGATCGTCGACTACATTTCATCGACCTTACAGAAACACGTCGAACTCATTGTAGGTCACGCCCGTGTCATAGGCCGTGTGCCACACTCGACACCTCCCTGCGCCACACAGAGCAGGACACGGCTTTGAAAACACCCGTGTCCTCGACCGTGTTGCTAACACAAAGCATTACACGGCTTTGGACACGCCCGTGTCCCAGGACGTGTTGCTCATCCTACACAGCCCACTCAAAATCGAGATTTGGGGCATTACAAATGGACACTGAGACAAGGAGCTTGCGGTGGAAAAGTGTACCATTGGTAAAGATCCAATGGTCTAACCACGGGAAAGAAGAATAAACTTGGGAGTCACTGGACTTGATGCCAAAGCGCTACCCTGAGTTATTTTCCCAATGTAAGTTTATAAGTTTATTTTATTTTTCATGCTTCACTTCCCCACAACCTTAGCCTTATTTCAGGGACAAAATATTTTATTTTGTTTATAGGATTTGTAATGTCCCATTTCGCGCTAGACCCCTCGCACGTGTTTTGAGCCAGGGTGGTTAACTCGGGCTCGGGGTGCGCTGGACTCGATAAGTAAAATTCGTCGGGTATCGTCACGGATATCTGACAAATTCATCGAGTATGACTTTTGAGGATAGAATAATACTATTCGTCGAATAACTACTTGAATACCCGACGGATTTGTCATGTAAGTATATGTATACTCACTAAATAGAGCAGATGTGACTTATAATATTTTCTTGATTCAAAGCGTTGAGTGCGTTGAGTACACTCAATGCCATTCGGGGAATAAGCTGAGGCATTGAGTGGACTCAACACCACTCAATTCCATTCGATGAATGAGTTGAGGCATTGAGTGGAATCAACACCACTCAACGCCATTCGACAGATTAAGCTAAGTCGTTGAGTGGCCTCAACGCCACTCAATGAATTTTACTTAGAATAGTTTCTAGAAGACATAGGCGTTGAGTTAAATCAAAGCGGTGTTGAGTGGACTCAATGCCACTTAATGCTTTTAGACTTAAGTTATTCTGGGAACTGTAGGCGATGAGTGTGTTGAGTGCACTCGACTCCACTCGATGATTCGTCGATTGAAGGTTTGCATACTCGACGATTCATTGAGTAAAGGGAAGTGAACTCAATGCTTTTGACTTTGGAATATTCTGGATAATATAGGCGTCGAGTTCGTTGAGTGCACTCTACGCCACTCGACGATTCTTCGGGTAAGGGTAAGTAAACTTTATGAGTATAAAAATATACAATTCTGTATAGTATTAATTTTGAATATTTATAAATACAACCTTAATTTATATATATAACTAATTATTTTTGTTATATTTTATTTTTTTATGTTTTATATTTATTTTCTAAGTTTTCTGAATTTTTGTATTTTTTACTTAGGTCACGCCCCTAGGTCATGCCCGTGACCTAGGGCGTAACATCCCTGTTTTTGTTATTTAGGAAAATCTGAAAAGCTGATGGACACGTCCACGCTATGCCCGCGACCTAATCAGACATGCCCGTGACCTGCATCAGTGTTAGACTGTTTCCAGCAAGATGTCGCGATGTCGCCACGCCCCATACCGCCTGATGAACCGACTGCTAGACACGGTCGTGACCCAATTCTACACGCCCGTGATCGGATAAAGTTCAATCCAGAATTCAACCATTCTCGACACATGTCCTGACACAGCGCCCGACACACCCATGACTTTGTCACGCTCACCCGACACGCCCGTGTCCAGGAGCGTGTCATTTCAAATTTTTTTCTATAAACAGAGGGGTAGAGCTTTGTAAAAATATTGGAACACCAACAACTTCCTTAAGAACTATTAGGACTCCCTAGCTCCCTTACAAAGAAATGGTAGTAGCTTTCAAGTATTTCAAGTTCTGTAAGTTGTAATTTTTTTAGCTTTCTTTTCAACTTTGTAGAAAGTTGTAATAACTTTTTGAATTTATAAAATAGAATGTTTCAATTTCAATTATGAGTACTTTACAGTTTTATTATTTTGTTTCACGTTAGTTTATTTTCTTATACTATCCCGAATTAAAGACGAAGCTCTGTTTATGTCCTGGATTAAGATAGCGTGAAACTGCTTTCAAAACTATTTTTCAAAACCTTATTATTTCATACTATCCCGAATAAAAGGCGAGGCGAAAGCCTATGACCTGGATTAAGATAGTGTGAAAGCTTTTCAAAAGTTTAGATTTTACTACCATATCCTCAATGAAAGGCAAAGCAAAAAACTTAAGTCCTGGATTAAGATAGATTGGTTGATATTATTTTATGCACTTTATACCGCCACCATCCTGATAAGAGGCTAAGAACCCTTAGCACTTGGTCAAGATGAGCTCTGGGCTGGATATTATTTTAGACTATTTCAACGCTACATTCTAGTTATTCTAACTAGGGTTTACTATTAATTGATCATATATCAGGTGAAGAGACACAACGTTTAACGTTAACCCGTTTTAAACGCAAGCATCCTTGGTCGTAGTTTCAAGTCAGTGATGCTACCAATGGGACCCTCTTGTTAAGTCGCGTAATCAAGAAATAGAGTTGTTCTTTAATAGGTGAATTAATATTATCCCATAGTAATTTTGAAATCAAGGACTACCTTCTGAGTCCTTATCTTGATAAAACCACGTATTTATATTTTTCTGTCTTTTTCTTTGTTTTTAATATAAACTCCACTCCGTTCTTTCTATATCATAATAGTCCGTTCTAAAAAGTAGAATAATTAACACCGATCCTAGGAAAAATACGACCTTGATTTTTTTTACAAAAAACTATACTCTTATGTGTTAGGTACTCTTGTCTTAATCCACAGGATATAAGTAAGTAAAAAAGAGATAGACTAATATACGTAAAAGATTATATAACACCAAATCTATCCTCTTTAAATCAAAATTTACTTATCAAGTTTTTTGGCACCGTTGCCGGGGACTCGTTTATATGTGTTAATATTTGAAAATAAAAGAACGCTATTAATTTTATCTTTTCTTTACTTGTTATTTAAAAACATTAGTTTTTATAAAAATAAAACAAACATAAAATTCATTGAATTTAAAACTTTGTTTTTATAAAACCTAATATTTTATTAACAATTTTATTAACCACTAACGAATTCTAACAAAAACCTAACAACTATTTTAACGTATTTTATATAAATCTTTTCTTATTATAAAACTAGTTTATAATAAAACTGCTTTTAATTATAAAACCAGTTTTATATAAAACCTTATTTTTAGTTATTTTCCTGTTTTAAGTCTTTTCTTGTGTTTGTGTTTGTGTGTTAATATGTATTTGTTTTTGACTTAGTTTTTTTTAGTTGTAACTTTTTTTTTTTACTTAGTTTTTATATATTTAATTTATTCAAAAGTCTTTTTTAGTGTATGACCCGTAGAACTCCATCTGATTTAAATCTTGAATTTGATCCTGAAATCGATTGCACCTTTAACAGGCGCCTCCGATCTCTGAATCAAGAGCTAGTATTAAATCTGGAAGAGTCCGTAGGCACTACACACATATAAGAAATGGAAGTAGAGCCACAACAAACACCAGAGGTGGTCCCCCAAAGGACCAGGTCTTATTATGCACGACCCAATTTAGATGACATCAAGTCTCGTATAGTTCGGCTAACAATTGCTAATAAATACTTCAATATTAAATCAAGTATAATCCAAATGATCCAAAATTCTGTTCAATTTTATGGATTTACCGACGAAGATCCAAACACACACTTGTCCAACTTTTTAGAAATATGCGACACATTTAAGATAAATGACATCATTGATGATGCCATCCTTCTTCACTTATTTCTGTTTTTGCTACGAATGAAAGCCAAAAAGTGGCTAGCTTCTCTCACTAGAGGATCTATCACCACTTAGGCTGACATGACCGAGAAATTCCTCACAATGTACTTTCCACCTACAAAAACCGCACGTCTGTCTGCGAATATTTCTTCCTTTGTGCAAGGAGAGTCCTAGTCTCTCTATGAGACTTGGCAATGTTTTAAGGAATACCTACGTCGGTGTCCACATCATGTGCTTCCAGCTCGGCTCAAGGTACAAACATTCTATAACGGTCTGAACACTCAGACCCGACAAGCCATTGATGCTACCGCTGGTGGCACACTCAATAACAAAACCGCCGAGGCCGCTCAAACCCTGTTTGAGGAGATGGCCATGAATGCGTACCAGTGGAACGTGCCGAGGTCACACCCTAAACAAGCTGGGTTCTATGAGCTATACTCCTCTTCAAACTTAGCTCTCCAAGTAGAGTGGCTAGACAAGTGGCGGGGATGAGTGCTTCGTCCGCCTCTACATCTTGGAATCTACCTTATTCAACTCATAATAATAATGAAGAAGTCGACTATATGGGAAACTCATATAGACCTTCCTATAATCCGAATAATAATAATAATAATAATAATTACAATACAGGATATAGGAATCATCCTAATTTTTAGTGGAGCAACCCCAATAATGCTCAACGCCCTCCGATTGCAAATACAATTGGATTTGCACCGCAAACCCAGAAACCACAACCGCACAATTTTAGGCCAACCCCGATAGAAGACATATTCACGAAATATGTTTGTATCAATGTGTCCAATATCCGGAACCTAACCGAATCAATTAAAAACTTTGAAACACAAATTCGACAACTATCAAAAATGCTATCAGAATGCCAACCAGGTAATTTGCCAGGAAATATGGAACCAAATCCGTTGGAAACTGTCCATTCCAGTAACCCACCAAGTTGACAAGCCGTCAAACTATGAAGTGGCAGGGAGCTACCACCACCCGTTAGGGTAGAAAAAGAAACTACGGTTTGCCCTCCTACACCACCTCCTATTACGTCTCTGCCTCCTAAACCCTCGCGAATTGTTCCACCTCATGTTGTTGTACCTTATCCTTCAAAATTAAAAGATGAGCGAGAAGATGAACAGTATAATTTTTTTGTAAAAATGCTAAAACAGATTCAAATAAATATACCTTTCTGCGAGACAATTGCACAAATGCTTAAATACGCAAAATATTTAAAAACATTACTTTCAAATAAAAAAACTGGAAGATATTTTGAGAGTTTCCTTAACGCCGAATGTTCAGCCGTTTTATTACATAAATTACCCCCAAAATTAAACGATCCGGGACGATTTTCCATCCCGTGTCTCTTCGGTAATCTATTAATAAAAGATGCGTTAGTAGACTTAGGTGCAAGCATAAATTTAATGCCCTACTCGCTCTTTCAAAAACTAGGATTAGGTAACCCCAGCCCAACTAAAATGAGCATCTAGTTAGCAGATCATTCTATTAAATATCCAATAGGGATAGTAGAGGATGTTTTGGTCAAAATAGACAAGTTTATCTTCCCGGTAGACTTTATTATACTTAATGTAGAGGAAGACGTCGATGTTCCCATAATTCTCGGTAGTCCTTTTCTCGAAACCTCTTCCGCAATAATAGACGTAAGTAATGGTAGACTTCTCTTACGAGTAGGAGATGACGAAGTTACTATTGATATAGATCCCTCTATGAAAAATTCTTTAATAAACGACGATACCAGATATCTTCCGGAAGCCTCTTCTGAGGAAAATAGTTTTCCCTATTCTTATTTACTTTCAATAACTGTATAAGAATCGGACTTGACAGACTTACCCCTTTCACAAGAAATGCCTATTGATGACCCTTTAGAACCTTTTATATCCTTAACTTCTACAACTCTAAAAACCCCAACTTCATATGAAAAACCACTAACCCTCGAGCTGAAAACACTTCCCGCACATTAAAAATACATTTTCCTTGAAGCCGAATCTAAACTCCCTGTTATCATTTCTGCCGAATTAAATGATAAGAAAACGTCTAAATTAATATAAATGTTAAAACAACATCGCAATGCATTAGCATGGAAAATTTCTTATATACAAGTACTCAACCCATCTTTTTGTACACATAAAATATTTCTTGAAGATAACCCTCGTAGATCTATCCAGCCCCAATGACGTTTAAATCCTAATATGAAGGATGTCGTAAAAGTTGAAGTAATGAAATTATTAGAAGCATGAATTATCTATCCAATCTAAGATAGCACATGGGTTAGTCCCATACAAGTTGTCCATAAGACGGGCGGTATAACGGTAATGCCAAACGCTAATAATGAACTAATTCTAACACGTACTATTACGGGTTGGAGGATGTGCATCGACTATCAAAAATTAAAAGATGACACCCGTAAAGATCACTTTCCACTACCGTTTATAGATCAAATATTAGAGCGACTCTCGGGTCACTCATATTATTGTTTTCTCGATGGTTATTTAGAGTATTTACAAATCCCTATAGCCCCTGAAGACCAAGAGAAAACTACGTTAACTTGCCCCTTTGGAACTTTTGCCTATAGGCAAATACCGTTTGGACTTTGTAATGCGCCTGCTATATTTCAAAGATGTATGCTAGCTATTTTCTGCAAGTTAGTAGAGGACATTATGGAAGTGTTTATGGATGATTTCTCTGTATTTGGAGACTCATTCCATACGTGTTTAGATAACCTCGCTTGTGTTCTTCAACGCTGTGAAGACACGAATTTAGTGTTGAACTGCGAGAAATGCCACTTTATTGTCCGCAAAGGTTTAGTTCTCGGTCATAAAATTTCTTCCCAGGGAATCGAGGTCGATAAGGCCAAAATAGAAATAATTGAAAAACTTCCTCATCCAATAAATGTAAAATCTATTCGAAGTTTCATAGTCCATGAAGGTTTCTATAGACGGTTCATTCAAAATTTCTCTAAAATAACAAAACCGTTAACTTATTTTCTAGAAAAAGAAGCTCCATTTATATTCAATAGTGAATGCTTAGTAGCATTCAACATTATTAAGGACAAACTTATCAACTCTCCTATTTTAGTGGCCCCAGACTGGTCCTTTCCTTTTGAGATCATGTGTGACGTGAGTGAATATGCGGTAGGAGTTGTCTTACGATAGTGATTAGACAAATATTTTATCCTATCTATTATGCAAGTAAAACTCTCACATCCACACAAACCAATTACACGACCATGGAAAAGGAACTACTGGCGATTGTATTCGAATTTGATAAGTTTAGATCTTATATAACGCTATCAAAAGTTATAGTTTTTACGGATCATTCTGATTTTAAATATTTACTAACTAAGGCTGACGCAAAACCCCATTTATTAGGTTTGATTCTCTTATTACAAGAATTCTATTTAGAGATTTGAGATAAGAAAGGCGCAGAGAATTTAGCAGTCGATCATCTTTCTCGACTAGAGAATGCTACAATAGATACACTCGTGGAAGCTGACATTGAAAATAAATTCCCTGAAGAAAGTCTCCTCGCTCTCGAAAAGGTAACAAACTCTTCTACTCGGTTCGCATACTTGGCTAACTATTTAGTAGCCCGAGTCTTTCCAAAAGCTTTTACAATTCAAGAAAAGAGGAAATTCTTTTCTGACTTGAAAAACTACTTTTGGGAAGACCCATATTTATTCCAAGTCAGTGCCGACCAAGTAATTAGGAGATGTATTTTTAATGAGGAATGACTAAAAGTACTACGACATTGCCACAAAGGACCAACCGGCGGACATTATCAAGCAAACTGGACATCACGTAAAGCCCTTGAAGCAGGATTTTTTTGCCTACTTTATTCAAGGACGCTCAACAATTGGTAAGCGTTTGCAACCGCTGCCAACGTTCAGGTAACATTTCCCGTCAAGATGAAATGCCCCAAAATTTTAACTTAGAATGTTAAATTTTTTATCGGTGGGGCAAAGATTTTGTAGGCTCTTTACCTCCTTCAGTTAAAAATCATTATATCTTAGTAACGGTCAATTAAATTTTACGATCGGTTGAAGCGCAAGCTTTTCCCACCGCTGACACTAGAGTCTTCGTTAAATTTCTGAAATCCTTATTTTCACATTTTGGCACACCTAGGGCTATAGTTAGCGATCGAGGTACTCATTTTTGAAACACCAAGATGGCTAAAGTGTTAGCCAAATATGGAGTTACTCATAAACTCGCTATCGCTTATCACCCCCAAACAAGCAGCCAAGTGGAGGTAGTCAATAGAGAACTAAACCGCATATTAGAAAAGACTGCCGATACCAATCAAAAAGATTGGTCCCTTAAATTAGATGATGCACTTTGGGCCTACCGTACAACATTTAAAACTGCGATCGGTTGTACACCTTATCATTTAGTATATGAAAAGGCATGTCACCTACCTGTAGAATTAGAACATCGCGCAAACTCGGCGCTAAAATTTCTTAAATTAGATACAAACTTAGCTGCCGAACAACGTAAATTTCAACTCAATTAACTTGAGAAATGGCATGCAAATGCCTATGAAAATAATAAATTTTATAAAGAGCGATCTAAGTTTTATCATGATAGGAAAATTAAATTTCCAAAATATTTTTCACTAGGTGATCTTGTCCTACTATATAACTCATGCCTTAAATTATTTCCAGGAAAATTAAAATCCCAATGGACTGGACCCTTTACTGTTAAACAAATATGGCTATATGGGACCGTTCTTATTTCTAACCCTGAACTAGGAACTTTCAAAGTAAACGGGTACCGTTTAAAACTATATTTTACTGGGGACCCTTTTCATAAAGAACCTGAAACCCTAACATTACTCCATAACCTCGAAATATAAATTCACTTGTACATTTCCATCTTTTATGCTTTTGTATATTCTGTACATATGCTTTTTTTTTCTTTATTTGTCACTTCATTCCTATGCCTAACATAAGTATGGGGGTTCTTTTAGCTGCAATTTTTATCACTTTTATGTTATATTGTTCCTTTTAAATAAAAACATTATTTATTTTATTACTCATCCAAAACAAGTCAAAACTTTGAAAACCATACTATTTATATATATTCTAAAAATCTGCGTTGATAAAAATGCAGATTATTCAATTTTAAAATTTATTATACTTTCTCATAACTAGATAGATATAAATATTCAGAATAAACTTGTAAACCCTACCTTGTAAATTTCATTAAAATCAGATTTATTTTTTTTGTAAGCCTTTTTTAATATATCAAAAATATATATATATACAATAGAAGCAAAGCATATTATGTTCACCAAACAATTTTAGACTGTAATTTTCCTTACTCCATTCTTAATGAAATATAGGATATACAAACTATTATTGTTGCTCTCAAAATTTTTTATCCAACTCTTGAATATTTATTTATTTCTACTTGGCATGTTTTCTTACGCAAGAAAGTATCTAGGAGTATGTACTCCTAGTAAAAGAAAAGATCTTATGTCAATGTGAATAAGATTTCATTCCGTACACATAGGCATCCAATAAATATGAAAAGATTATATGGAAAGGAGTATGTGCTCCTCTAAATATACATTGGATTCAAATAAAAACTCAAGTATGCATTGTATTTTTTCGCCACTTTGGAATTGCATTTCTTAGTAGTTATAACAATGCATAACTTAGATAAAAAGATGATAGAATACAAAAATCTATCACTTCTACAAAAGCCTATTGTATAGGTAAATTCCACCCTTCCAGAGTTGATATTCTATTTTTGTTTAAAATTTTGAGAGAGCATAAATAATAGGATGTATATTTTCTAACTTATCTTGTATAAGATATAGTAATCATAAAGCCAATCTACCCTTGTTATATCTGATTTTAATATGTGCTTACTATTTGTTTTCCAAAACTTTTTATGGCTATAAATTCTAACTCTGGTATCAATGATATATATATACGATAACATTTAACTCTTTATTCACCGGATTTTTATACCTGTTTTATCTTTAAGAATTAAATTGATAGTAAATATACTCAACTCTATATTTGCTCTAGAATAGAAAAAATCTAAGTATGTGGGTATTTGATGAGTATAAAAATATATAATTTTACATAGTATTAATTTTAAATATTTATAAATAAAACCTTAGTTTTTATATATAAAACTAATTATTTTTGTTATATTTTATTTTTTTATGTTTTATATTTATTTTCTATGTTTTTCTGAATTTTCTTATTTTTACTTAGGTCACGCCCCTAGGTCACGCCCGTGACCTACGGCATGACAGCCCTGTTTAATTCCTTTTTATTTTCTGTTTTTGTGATTTAGGAAAATCAGAAAAGCTTATAGACACATCCACGTCACGCCCGTGACCCAATCAGACACGCCTGTGACCCACACCGGTGTTAGCCTGTTTCCAGCAAGATGTCATGCTGTCGCCACACCCCGTGCCGCCTGATGAACCGACAGCCAGACACGCCAGTGACCCAATTCTACACGCCCGTGACCAGATGAAGTCATATCCAAAGTTCAACCCAGCTCGACACATGTCCCGACACGCTGCCCGACATGCCCGTGACCTTATCACGCCCACCCGACACGCCCATGTCCAGGTGCGTGTTGTTTCAAAAAATTTTCTATAAATAGAGGGGAAGAGCTTTGTAAAATTATTGGAACACCAACAGCTTCTTTAAGAACTATTAGGACTCCTCAGCTCTCTGAAAAAGAACTGGTGCTAGCTTTCATGTATTCCAAGTTCTGTAAGTTGTAATTTTTTTAGCTTTCTTTTCAGCTATATAGAAAGTTGTAATAGCTTTTTGAATTTATAAAGTAGAATTTTTCAATTTCAATTCTGAGTACTTTACAGTTTTATATTTTTGTTTCACGTTACTTTATTTTCTCATACTATCCCGAATGAAAGGCAAAGCTCTGCTTATGTCCTGGATTAAGATAGCGTGAAACTGCTTTCAAAACTATTTTTCAAAACCTTATTATTTCATACTATCTCGAATGAAAGGCGAGGCGAAAGCCTATGACCTGGATTAAGATAGTGTGAAATCTTTTCAAAAGTTTAGATTTTACTACGCTATCTCGAATGAAAGGCAAAGCGAAAACTTAAGTCCTGGATTAAGATAGATAGGTAGATATTATTTTTTGCACTTTATACCTCCCCCATCCTGATAAGAGGCTAAGAACCCTTAGCACTTAGTCAAGATGAGCTCTGGGCTGGATATTATTTTCAACTATTTCAACTCTACGTTCTAGTTATTCTAACTATGGTTTACTGTTAATTTATCATATACCAGGTGAAGAGACACTACGTTTAACGTTAAACTGTTTTAAACACAAGCCTCCCCGGTCGTACTTTCGAGTCAGTGATGCTACCAAAGGGACCCTCTCGTTAAGTTAGGTAAACAAGAAATAGAGTTGTTCTTTAATAGGTGAATTAATATTCTCCCATAGTAATTCTGAAATCAAGGACTACCTTCTGAGTCCTTATTTTGATAAAACCACATATTTATATTTTTCTGTCTTTTAAATTTTTTTTGTTTTTAATATAAACTCCACTATGTTCTTTCGATAAGATAATAGTCTGTTCTAAAAAGTAGAATAATTAACACCGATCCTAAGAAAAAAACGACCCTTATATTTTCTACAAAATACTATACTCCTATGCGAAATGTACTCTTGCCTTAATCCACAGGATATAAGTAAGTAAAAAAGAGATAGACTTATATACGTAAAAGATTATATAACACCAAATCTATCCTCTTTAAATCAAAATTTACTTATCAAAACTCGATGCTTTCACTTGGTGTTATTCTGAGGCTGTAGGCGTCGAGTGCGTTGAGTGCACTCGATGCCACTCGACGATTTGTCAAGTAAAGGTTGCTTACTTGACGATTTTGACTTAGAGGGATTTTAGCTCGGTATGCTTGTTATCACATGCCCGGTCTAAACCAAAATTTTGGGAATTGCGCCAAAATGATTTAATTGGACGCGTCCTTTTAATATGATATATTTTAAGCAATAATAAGCGGTCCAATAATAGAATGACACGTGTCAAGCAGTTAACCCTAATTTCTCATTATAAAAAGAGATTTATAGAAAACCCTAGCCGTCACATTGCTATATTTGCAAGGCAATTATCCTTGCTGAAACCATCGAAAGGGGAGCAGATCGCCAGAGCTGATAATCCATTCAGTAAAGATCAAACACCAATGAAGGAGAAGAAGATGTCATAAAGAAGAGTGACGAGATCCATGGCTTGAACTGTTGGGAACGAGTTGTGCTTCCTACCCTCTCCCTTGGTTCTAGATCTGTATTTATTTTCTAGGAGAGATGTCAAATAAAAAGAGTTTGACTTGTGAGATGAAGTTCTCCTAGGTAGAGACCATGCTAGGGCTTGTGCCTTAGTGAATTGATGTCTTCAACCTCTCATCTCTTCTTGTGAAGATGGTGTACTGGGTTTCATGAAGAGAAATGGTCTAATGAGGTTGAATAAGGGAGGAGGAAGTTCTGTATATAACTTTGAATAAATGTCTAAAGGAAGAAGATGAACCAGTGGCGTTCATCTTGCATTAAGATGTGTGTAGAAATCTATTTTCTGTGCGCAGCGAACTTCAAGGCCATTTACGAGTAGGATACAGCTAGATCCGGGCATTTGACTAAACAATAAAGTCGTAGCCCTTAAGAAAACCTTTCCAACGAGTGGTTACTCATTTTCATACAATTCCTGTAGACTCTGGAATGTACAGTCAAATTTTTTATACATTCAAGACTTGTGTACATATTATTCTCGGGTTAGTGTAGAATTGGGTTGAAGTTGGTAGAGAAATCTTGGTAGATTAATCTTGAGGTTTGCATGTGGTTTGCTGAACTCAAACTATTGGTGATTGTGCTAAACAAATGATTGATGGAATTTGGTTGATAGATCCAAAATGAAATAAATGGTTTAGTGGAACACGATTGTAACAACGGTTTGAAGGAGGTCAACAAAGAAATTGTTTGGTAAGCTAGAGATCAAATAAAATGATGCGTTGATTGAACAAATGATATTCCTATGGAATTATAGTTGATTGTGAATGCTTTACTTTAAGAATGAATTTTATGAGGTTAATACTTGGTCATGTGATATGATGATTAGATGAATGTGTATAATAATCCTCTGCTTAGAGTTGAGTCTCCCTACGGGTAGCAATGTGAGATTGGTATGTTGTGTAAGGTGGCTTGCCACCTGTGTAATAATGACCCCTTGTGTGGAATGGAAATACGAAAGGGTTGGAAGTGCGTTTGTGTTTGCCGCATAGGAACGATGTGTTGATAAGGGACTCAGTGTGGAACCCTTATATGTGAAATCCATGTGGGTTGAGTTGAAACGTGGTGTCATAATCCTAGGTTAAGGATAGTGTGGCAGGTCTATGGGCTCGCTAGTTGTCACACTGATGGGAGTTGATAAATAGACTTTGGACGGTTTGGCTATGTCCTTAGTGCTCATTCCCGAGGCCCTTTCTGGGCTACAACTGTAGGACAGTTTGGGCTGTGTTTTTTGGGAACATCTACCCAAGACCCCTCTGAGCCTTAGTACGCATGTGAGCTCCATTGTTGTGTTCTTATGGTTGAGGCATACGGAGGCCTGGGCTTGGTAGTGTGGACACCTGCCTAGTATTGGAAAGCCAGTTCCACTGTCTCTCTCTGGCCATGACGGATGACGCCTAAGAGGTTAGCTACCTGCTCGAAAAGTTGGAATTACAAGCCTGTTTCGATATAGCAGTTTTATATGTGTGGGCAAGGGTGAGTCATTAATGCGTCGGCAAGTGCACCGGTCGCTGTCAAGTAATAATTTAGGAATAGCTTCCCTGAATGACGATCTCGAGGTAATGCAGGTTGTGTGTTGTGATAGCATCGTAGAAAGATCATTACCCAGAGGTAAATGAAATAACAGGGGTTGGCTTTCGATCTCTAATGCTACAGAAGACAAAAAGAAAACTAATGTGGTTCGTAAGCACCGCTTCGCTTGGTGGATGGAACTAGTGCAGGCAGTTATGCCATGCTTTGTTAGGAGAATGGACCGAGAGCAAGCTGATGGAATGAACATACGCACAGAGAGTGAGGGTCGTAATCACCTCTTCAACTACCAACACTAGCCTTTGCTAAGGTTGTTCTTGTGCGCGAGTGGAATGATGTTAATGGAGGGGAGTGCAGCATAGCTAACAACAAAGGATGTAAATAACCAAAGAAAACATCATTCATAGATAAATAATAGCAAGTTTAGGTTCATTACAAGCTTAAGAATATACTTCACTATGGAGTAGAGGTAGGGTAAACTGAAAGGGGGAAAGCCTAGCCGTGGTTCTTGGCCACAGAGGTGGGTTGCCAGTCCACTTCTCGACTCGGACCGTGGTAGCGTCCGAAGGTAAATGGGTGGTAAATCCACTTGTCTTCCTCCATCATCTTCCTTTGTCTTCAGTATTTTCTCCCTATTTGCCTAATTGAATAGTACCGAAAACCTCTATTGTACACTACTTATGGTTGAAAACTCTCCGAAGGGTTGAAGATGGCTTCGGATTGCTGGAGAAAGCTTCTCGGAGGGTTGAGATGAGTGGATGACATGTGGGGGCGAGAAATGGCGCTTTCACGCGCAGTAGCTGGGCGGAAAATGACAAGCGTTCCTAATTCACGGAGCACAAGATTAAATACGGGCTGCATAAAATCAGAGCGCACGATCAGTGGCGCACGACCGGTGGTCGTGCGCACTGAAAGTTGATGATCGTGCGCACTGCTCTAGAGAAACCTGCAGCTTGATAGAAAAATTAATATATATGCGCTCAATTAGTGGCGCACGACCAGAGGTCGTGCGCACTGGATCACATGATCGTGTGATTAGAAATGACAGAACTCACGAAAAAATGGGATAAACACACACGAGCAGTAGCGCACGACCAGAGGTCGTGCGCACTATGTCCAATGGTTGTGCGATTTCCCCGGAAAGAACTTGGAAAAATGGAGAATAATGCGCATGATCAGTGGCTCATAACCAGTGGTCGTGCGCTATAGATCTAATGATCGTGCGCAGTGTTCCTATACCGTTTTGGAGTCAATGAACTGACCACACATGACCAGCAGTCGTGCGCTAAGGAGTCCAATGACTGTGTCGTGTAAAAATGCACGATCAGTGGCCCGTAGGCGAAAAACATTCCCAAACAATTCCGGAACACACACACACACGCCCTTTGTAACTACAGCAAAAATAGAAGAGCCACCGAAATGCGCATACCACATTCTCCAGACATAGAAAAACACCAATTAAGGCAAAAGTACAAAAACTAAAAATCACACTGAAAATGGGCCAAAAGTGCACTTAACATGGAATGGACGTAATAACAAATATGAACAATTATGGCTCTAAAGTGTAGTGCATCAACGAGAAAACTAGCCCAGATGAGTCCAAAAATATGTATATAACTTGGACTCATCATACCCCCAGACTTAAATATTTGCTCGTCCCGAGTAAATCATCACTCCGTGGACTAGAAAATAGTTAGCTGGCTTAGTAATTTCCTAATACTGTATTGAGAGAAATCAAATATATCATGGGTGATGGCGCGGCTCCTCCAACACTTCATGATGATGACCCGGTTGCCGCGGCGCAACAACATAAAGATTTTAGGCGTCATGACAATGCCAGGGGCGCTAAAGGAAAGCTGCGTTACAACCCTCGTCCGCGACGCGCAAAGCCTACTTGAAGAAGTTTTAAATAGTTTTTATTAGTTTAAATCTATTTGCTTTAAAATATAACTTGTAATATTTTTATTTTTATGTTGGTGTGTTATTAGACATTTGGTGTGCTATAAACCATCGGAATTGATGAGATCTTCATCTCAAATCTTGGATGGTTGGATTTCATTTGTAACTCCTATTTAAAGGAGGCCTTTTATGAGATAAGCAACTTTTGAATAAGAAAAAGAAACCCTACTCCTCTTTGAGAAGTTTTGGCCATGGATGGACTCCAATAGCCGCCGCCGCCGCCCCTTGGTGTGAAGAGATCCTTTGCCTCCTCCATCCCCATTCGGTGCGACTCCGGCGTGGCTTCTATCGGTGTGACTCCTTGGAAGAAGGTTGCAGCCCCATTCGGTGTGAAGCCGGTGGATCCGTGGAGAGAGTGATTCTCCAACTTATCTTGTGTGTTTCTTCTTCTTAGTTGGGTAATCTCTTTCCTTTCCTTGTGCTTCTTTCTGACAGGTTATGTGGAGGATATGCAACTGCCTTTTCCGTGATTGTTAAGAGTTTCGCTTGCAAAAATCTGAATCGATAACGTTGTTATTGAATCTCTTGTCATCCAGATTGGGAAGATCCGTTGTGGGAGCAAACTAGGCCTAGCCTTGACTTGCTTCCCAAGATTGGCACACTTGTGCTCACAAGGGATTTTATCTCAATTGAATCTCGACCGCTCTTTATTGTTTACCGCCGCTCCAAAATATATTATTGCTGCGTTTGAAACGGCTTATGTTGAAAAGATTAGATGCTTGTGTAAATGCGGTGAGTTGTGTGCTTGTTGGAGAGGTAGGTCTTAAGGACGTTGTATCGAGTCCGTCTTACGGCAAGTTGAGTGCTTTTTGGAGGGGTAGGTCTTTAGGACGTGGTATCGAGTCCCGGATTTTTGGGAGCCAACCGACCCCATTTCGTCGCTTTTGGTCGGAGCCCTCCTCTTTATTTTCATATTCTGTGATGATGGTTGTTCCGCTAGCATAGGAAGTCGCGTGTCAGACCCACCCTACATCAATTTGGTATCAGCAGAGGTCGTTTCAACTCCCAAGTTGCAAACATCCTCGCTGCGTTCTTCGTTGGTCGATTTTATCTTTCAAAGATTTGAAATTTTCGGGTTAGTCTGCGTTTAGTAAAACCCTCGGAATTTTAAAACTTGTCAAAAATATATGAAAATTTTTCTGTAGCTTCCTACACTTATTTCCAGCAACATTAAAGCAGAAGATTTTTCGATTCCACTTTGTTAGGTCGGCCTGCAAAATGGATACTTCGTAATTCTGTCGAGCTGGTTTGCAAATAGCGGGCTAAATTTTTTATTTTTCAGCAAACTTCCAAAAAATTTTTTTTTTTAACAATCTACGTATTAAGCACGTCGGGAATCTATAGAAATATCATATTTTCAATATAGCTACAGCCTTAGGAAAAATCATCTTTCCACAATTTTCTGAACCTGTATGCAAACTAGGCTAGGAACAGAGTACACGACACCGTCTATGTCTAGGATGTCTGCAAGAGAGCATGATGATCCCAACACCCGGGCTATAATAGGTCTATGTAACGAATTGACTGAGCTTAGGAACATTTTAGCACAGATCCTTCAAAATCAGGAAAGGCCACCCCCGCCTCCCGTTAATGTTGAGCCGCACAACCGGCACCCACAAACACCTGATTCTGATTCCGATGAGGACTCCCCCCGAGCACCCCATCGAGAACACCGCCATGAGAGAGGTTTTGATATCACGAGGGCCATTAAAATTAATTCCCCCACTTACGATGACATGGGAGATCCCCAGATCTTCCTTAACTAGACGGTGGATATGGAGTGTTACTTTGAGTGGCACAACCTGACGGATCCCCAAAAGGTCCAAGTTGCCCGGATGAAGTTAACTGGTCGTGCCAAGATGTTTTAGCTGAATGAGGAGCGGAGGTTAGGAACCGGACACGGAGCCCCCCTTATAGGTTGGTCGGTGATGAAGAACCTGTTGACCGATCAGTACGTTCCCGCGTACCATCGAACACAGATGTTTGATGAGCTTGCTACCCTTCGGCAAGGCTCAATGTTGGTGGCTAAATATATGGGTGAACTTAAGGACCGTATGGTGCGATGTGACCTTAGGGAGATCCCCGAAGTCACTTTATCTAGATTTCGAAAGGGACTTCACCCCGATATCCAAAGGAAGCTCTTGCGATACGGGCATATGGACTTGAATACGACTTTCAATGCCACCTTGGACATTGGAAAACACTTAGCCTCTAAGGCTCACTCTCATTACTCTCATGCGAAGAACAAGTCCACCACTGGGACATCTTCTTCCACATACCCTGATAAGGGAAAGTTCAAATCCACCGAGTCGAAGTCAGTCGTGCTCACCGCTAGGAACACTAAGAACCCTGTGAGTGAGCGTGTCCTTATTGGGAAGGTTAGCAAGGCTAACACCACTTGTTACTCTTGCGGCATTCAAGGCCACTATGCCTACGAATGCCCAACAAAGACAAAGGCCCTAGGCTTTTTAGAACCAGCTACCGACCCTGACAATTATGAATACGAGGCCACATAAGAGAGTGACCCAGAAGGAGTCCCTAGTGACTTAGATGACGATCACCGCCTTATGGTGATGCGTCATATTTTGACCACCCCTCATCCCGTAGATGACTGGAAGAGGACGAGCATATTCTCCTTGATCTTTAAGAGTGGTGAGAAGCTTTGCAAACTAATTATTGATGGTGTTAGTTGCGTGAACGACGTTTCTGAAAATATCGTTAAGCGTATGTCCTTGACTGCTGAACCATATCTGACCCCCTATCAGGTTGCTTGTATCAGTAAGGTTACTATTAAGGTAACCCAACGATGCTTAGTCCCCCTGTCATTCAAATCCTACTCGGATGAGGTTTTGTGCGACGTATTTCACATGGACGTTTGTCATGTGTTGTTTGGCCGCCCCTAGCTCTACGACCGTGATGTGACGCACTACGGTCACGCTAACACACATGAGTTCAAATTCAATGGCAAGACCATCACCTTGAGACCGACTATGCCGAAAGAGCCGGTAGTGTTGGCTAAGGATAAAACTATCCCTGTAGAGAGGAAGGCGTTGAGTTTGGTTGGTAGGAAGGAATTTGCGAAGGATTCCTTCATTGAGGGCATGATGTACGCTCTCATTCTCATGGGTATAAAAACTGACAGTGGCGTGTTGGATGATTTACCTCAAGATCTATGGGTATTGTTGGATGAGTTTATGGATGTTTACCCGGATGAGTTGCCTTCGTCGTTGCCACCGCTTAGAGATATAAAACATGCCATCGACCTTATCCCCGGATCGTCATTACCCAACCAACCTCACTATAGGCTTAATCCCGCCGCCCACCAAGAGTTACAAACCCAGATAGAGGATTTACATAGTAAGGGATTCATTAGGATGAGTATGAGACCATGTGCTGTCCCGGCCCTTCTTGCCCCTAAGAAGGATGGCACCTGGCGCATGTGTGTTGATAGCCGGGCTATCAACAAAATTACTATAAAGTATAGGTTTCCAATCCTGCGACAAGATGACCTCTTGGATGTCCTTTCGGGTGCCACTACCTTCTCAAAGTTAGACTTACGGAGTGGTTACCACCAGATTAGGATCCGAGAGGGGGATGAGTGGAAGACAGCATTCAAATGTAAGGACGGGTTGTATGAGTGGTTGGTGATGCCCTTTGGGTTATCCAATGCCCCCGACACCTTCTCCGGGATAATGACGCACGTCTTTAGGCTGTATATGGGGAAGTTTGTTGTAGTATATTTCGACGACATCCTAGTTTTTAGCGCCTCCCCCGCCGAACACATCTCCCAAATCAAAGTGATCCTAACCACCTTAAGGAAGGAAACCTTATTCCTAAACATTAAGAAGTGTACATTTTATGCATCGGAAGTCGAATTCTTGTGTTACATAGTTGGTTCGGATGGTATTCGTGTTGACCCAGGAATGCTTCAAGCGATTAGAGACTGGCCCGAGCCCACTAGCCTTCGAGAGGTGCATAGTTTCCACGGATTAGCTACCTTCTATCGTCATTTCATACGCGATTTTAGTAGCATTATGGCACCCATTACTGACTGCATGAAGAAGGGCGAATTCATATGGACGAAATCCGCCACGTTTGCATTCCTTCGTATTAACGAGCTTATGACCGAAGCCACGGTGTTGCGTCTCCCCGACTTCACCAAGGTCTTCGAGCTTACGTGTGATGCATCTGGCGTAGGAATTGGAGGTGTCTTGAGTCAAGAGTGTCACCCGGTTAGCTATTTTAGTGAGAAATTAGTGGGCGCTAAGTTAAATTATTCCAATTATGATAGGGAGTTTTATGCAATCGTTAGGTGTTTACATCATTGGATACACTATCTCCTTTCTAAGGAGTTTGTCATCCTCTCTGATCATGAAGCATTACGATTCATCAACGATCAGCACAAAATCAGCCTGCGCCATGCTAAATGGGTATCCTTCTTGCAGGAATACACATTTAATCTTAAGTACCTTAAGGGGTCCAAAAATCATCGCCGACACACTCAGTTGCCTCACCCTCTTGCTTTCCTCCATGCAAGTCAACGTGGTTGGGTTCGAGCTCATAATGGATGAATACGCCACATGCCCTGATTTTCAGGAGACATATTTATCTGCCCACGATAGCTTTCCCACGACCATCAGGGCCTTTTCACTTAGGGACGGTTATCTGTTCAAGCACGGGAAATTGTGTATCCCTCGCTCTTCTTTACGACTCCACATCATTTGGGAGTTACATAGTGGTGGCTTTAGTGGACACTTTGGGAGAGACAAAATGATTATGCTCGTCGAGGAGAAATTCTATTGGCCTAAACTAAAGGAAATGGTTGGGAGGGTAGTGAACAGTTGCCGTACGTGTCAAGTTTCTTAGGGTTCTAAGTCCAATGTAGGTTTGTACACCCCGCTACCTATCCCGTCCGTACCGTGGGAAGATGTGAGCATGGACTTCATATTAGGGCTTCCCCCGACCCTTCGACGTCATGACTCTATTCTCGTCGTTGTGGATAGGTTCTCCAAAATGACATATTTTATTGCTTGTAGTAAGACCAACGATGCTTCTCACATAGCGAAGCTATATTTTAAGGACCTCGTTAGTCACCGCGGAGTGCCGAAGACTATTGTCTCGGATAGGGACGTAAAATTCACTAGCTAATTTTGGAAAACCTTGTGGGTTCTTATGGGAACAAAATTACTATTCTACGCGGCTTATCATCCGCAAACTGATGGACAGACGGAGGTAGTCAATAGGAGCCTAGGAAATCTTCTTAGATGTCTAGTGGGTGATCACAAAGGCACTTGAGATTTACTTCTTCCACATGCCCAATTGGACTTCAATAATTCAAAAAATAGGACCACGGGTATGTCTCCGAACAAAATTGTTCATGGGTACAAGGCCCCTGTGCCGCTTGACTTTGTCTCATTGCCTCCAACATTTAAAACAAGTCTTTTTGCACAATCCTTCGCCCAACATATTCATGACTTACATGCACGTATACGAGCTACCTTGACTGATCAATATGCATCTTATCAATCGGACGCTAATTTACATAGGAAGGTGTCACACTTTAAAGTCGGCGATCTGGTTTTAGTCCGGTTAGTTCCCAATCGAATGCAAACTGGCACCGATAAAAAGTTAGCACCAAAGCGTGACGTCCCTTTTCGGATTATAAAGAAATTAGGTGACAATGCTTTCGTATTGGATTTGCCTACTGATTGGGCGTGACCTAGGGCATGTCACATGTTCCCAAGGAATCCAGCTGACAGAGGATTTTCCCACCAAAAATCCCGTGTCACGCCCCCCCTAACACGCCCTCCCAGGGTGTGTCCCAGGGTGTGACACAGGCCGTGTCACCCTCTACTCAATGTCTGCTGCCGCATTCAATGCTTTCTACGCAACTACAAGCAAACAGTACTGTCACGCCCCCATGACACGCCCTCCCTAGGCGTGTCACAGGGCGTGACCCTCCTTTTTCCGACGTCTGATGTAAAGACGACTGCTGATTGACTTAACACGCCTGTGACGCCCCCCTATCACGGGCGTGACCTAGGGTGTGACCACCATCGTACCGAAGCAATCATCATTCCCGCCAGAATTCAGCTCCCAAGGTCAACTCCGTATCTGTCACGCCCCCTGACACGCCCTCCCCGGGCATGACCTAGGGCGTGACCAACCCGTGGGAAAACTCTATAAATTTCAGGGCATTCCAACCATTCTGAACCAACTTTTAAGGAGAGGGGAAGTGCTGATAGTTCATTTCTTAGGGTTTTAGTGTTTTTATTTTCATGTTTTGCTCTCTCTCCCCCTCCATTTCTAGCTTTTAATTTCATGCAATGCACTTTCATTTCCTGTAATCTTTTCTTATCAGTATCGTAGCAGTAGTTAGTTTATTTCCTTGCACTTGTAATCTCCATTTCTAGTTGTAATCGTTTTAATTTTTAATAAAATTGTAGTTGGCATTTCCTTTTTCTAATTCGCTCTCTTTTGTTTTCGTGCACCTTTTCCCCTCTCTTTCCCTTTTACCATGAATAACTAATCCTCCTTGTACTTGATCTTGATGATCCGAGGTTCGATCGATTAAGTTATGATGCTTTAATTTACCTTTTCTTTTTAGGTTTTAGCCTTGAATTACTCTTGATTTTTCATGAGCTTGAGGTATATTATCGATATATACTCTCCACCTTAGCTTTCATTCTTGGCTAGCCGAGAGACTGATAGAATGAAGTGAGCATTCAAGAGTAAAGGGAGTTGTACGCACCCCTCGAGAGAGGACGACATCCAAATCTCTCGGATTGGAGTAAAATTTAATAGAGGGCTTCACCGCATAAAGCGAGATTTAGGCCTCCGATTTAGACGAGAGTCGGTCGGACCTTCCTAAACTCAGTTGGGCACGACTTCGAGAGAAGCGTGTTCAAGCTTTAGGAACCTCCACGTTCAAGGACTTTTACCCTATTAAGCTTAGGTTTATTTATCGCCTTTTTAATCGACTTTAGTCGAGGTGATTCTTGATCGAGTGCGCCCCTTTATCTCTAGCTTTAACTCTTTTTATTTCTGCAAGTAATTAGTTTTCTTTTTTTTACCTTAGTAATCTTATTTAAGTTTTTTAGTTTAGTAATTAATAGAAAAGTAATTTGATAAAATAATAGCAATCTCCTTTGAGTAGAAGGAGTCATTACGCCCCAGGTAAATACGACCCTGATACTAATCTTTAGTATCCTATATTATAACCGATAAGGTACGCTTGCCTTTATCGGATATAGAATCAGAGAATATTCTCAACCACCACATCCACCTTCTCTTCATCTTAACCCTCTCTCCGCCGTTGCGAATTTCTGTTTCAAGTTTTTGGCGGCGTTGCCGGGGAGTGTTTTGATACTTTGAAAAAAGGATAGCTATTAATTTTATCATTTTGTTCTGTTTTTTATTTCTCTCGCCCCTCTTTTGTGGTTGATTACTTTTTTTTTAAATGGTTAATCTTTGTTTTAATTGTGGAGAGTTCAGTCACTCTCACGAGGAGTGTTGGGTAAGGTATCCTTCATCCTCCCATGATTTTATCCCTTCCAGATCGGATCAATTTGGCCAAATTGATCCGTCGGTGGATATTTTTTCATGGTGGTTACGATGGTTTTCAAACGCTTTCCTACCCTTCTCCTCCGAATTTTTCTGATTAAAATTCTTCCAGAAATTTCTTGAATGGACATTTTGATCCTATCCCTACATTGAACTACTCAGGGTGGCAACACCCTGATCATTCTTGGGGCCAAGGTGATTATCAATCCATTCAATCTCAAGATTTCTCCGCTTTTTCTCCGCAAGTTTGTGCGCCTTCCATTTTTGATTCTAGCGAAAATGAAGTTATTTTTTATGGTGAAGCATTTAGTGCACGCATCAATGCTCACTTAAAAGTGATTTTTTACGCTTTGACTGTTGAGGCCGCATCTTTTTCTTCCCCTCCTCCTCCTATTTATCTTTTGAATGATGAATCTTCGGATATTTCACAGTGCCTTCAATCACTTGCGGAAGACGATTATTCCGAAATTCCATTGTGCCTTCAACCTCTCGAGGAAGAAATATCCCCCGATATCCCGATTTTTTTTCAAGTTTCTGAGGAATAAGAACTTTCTTCTGTTCGATCTTCAGAGGAGATTGATTTTTTGGATATCCCGGTTTGCTCCCAATCTACCGAAATGATTGATATTCAGGTGGAGCAACCAGATCTTTCTATTCAACCATTTTCTGGTGATCAACCGTCGCCTTCTTCTTCTTTTTCTTCTCTTCCCCCTCCTTGCGAAAATTCTGTTTTCTTTTCTTCTTTTATTTTTCCTTCTAGTTTAGTTTCTAGTTCTTCTTCTTCTCCCCCTTCTAATAGTTTAGTTTCTTTTTCTAGCATTTTTTCTTTTTCTAAATCTTTTTCTTTTTTGTTTTATCTAAAAAATAAAAAATTACAAAAAAATATTTTTATTTTTATTTTCTTAAAAAATGTTTTGGCACTCGCGCCGAAACGTATATTGCGCGAGCTGCCATTACATTTCTCTTTTTATTTTCCATTTAGCTAACCATGAACGTCGAGCTCAACGACGTTTTAAAAAAAGAGCACTCTTGGGAGGCACCCCTTGCTTATCTTTTTTTTTTTATATAATTTTGTTTTGTACAGGAATAAGCTCCTGCGTATTTGTGCCGCTTCTCGCCTCGCAACTTGGACTCAAGCTGATCTTTAGCTCAAGTTTGGGGGGACGCATTTTCAAACATCTAGGCATCAAACGCTAGGGAAGCATCTTTTCCCTCTTTCTTCTCACTCTCTTCGCATTTCATTTTTTCTTCTTCTCTCGCTCTCTTCTCACTCTCTTTATACTCATCTTTAAACATTGGGGACAATGTTTAACTTTAAGTATGGGGGAGTGTTCCCTTAATATTTTACTTTTAAAAAAAAATTAATTAAAAAAAAATTAGAAAAATCAAAATTGTATATAATATATTTTTGAAAAAATCCAAAAATATATATATAATTTTTTGAAAAATATCCCAAATTAAATTGAGTTAATTTTTGTCAAATCAATTATTACTCTGATACTTTGCATTTTATTGATTTCAAGCTCACGTCTACTTACTTAGTTAGAATAAAATAGATTAAATTTTCTGTTTAAACATGTTAAGCGAGTAGTATGTTGACTCATGCAGTGTTTCTATTTAGTGTAGTATGTTATTTTTGAAAAATTTCTTGAATTTTTCTTCACTTTTCCTTAGCCTTTCTTTTAATTCTTTTACTTTTATAAAACCTATCATCCTTTATTTTTCCTTATTAAAATCTTTTTAAATGTTAATTAGTATTAACTGTAGTAGACACAAACCGGTCTAGACGCTTATTATTATTGTTTTCATGAAAGCAAATTCTCTATTTTTTATTTTTTGTGCTTATCCTCTTTTGAAATTTCAAAGCTTTACTTGAGTAGATTTAGGAAGCATGAAAATGATTTAGGCATTTTTTTTGAAACGTTTGAGCCTTTGCACCCCGCCTAACAATAATCGTTGTTATCCATTTTTGTGCCTTTTCCTTTCCTTTTTGTAGCCCCACTTTTTATTTCACCACGGCCAAATAGCTTACCTATATGCACATTTTAAATTTATTTTTGAGCTTTAATTGCTAATGTGCATCTTTTTGAAAATAATTAGTGGAAAATCATTGTATAATCTTTTGCTACAAAAGTGGAAATTTTTAAGTATGAAAAAAAATGAGAAAAATATTTGAAAAAAAAGTAAAAAAAAGAGAAAAAGAAAAGTGTATTTATTTTGGCTAGCTTTATTTTGGCAAAGCTCATTCTCTTTTTTTTAAGTGTGCAAATACATCTCATGTTTATCTTTTTGAATATCGCACCCTTAAAACCTAAGCCTAACTATATGCCTAATTAAAGCCCTAGTGATTCATGCTTCCTACGTTTACTTTTTAGTATAGTAGCGAGAAACTAGATTGAGTAAGTGTTTTGATAGAAATATTGAACATTGTCTTGATTGACTATGGGTTTAATTTTTCTCTTAGACTTTAGTAGTGACTCAATACGCTTTTTTACTCATTGCATTATTAAGTTTTAATTCTGTAAAAATATGGGATTATTTGTTTTTATATTTAGTAAAATTAATAAAATTCTGTGCTAAGTTAAAGTAGGAATTTTCGGTTCTTTTTCAAAAATTTCTCTACCTCTAAATTCCCGTCTTACTCGTTTATAGCATTTTTAAACTTTTTAATTAATCCTCTTTATTTTCTCTTACTCGTAGTCTTTACTTGAGGACAAGCAAAATAATAAGTATGGGGGAATTTGATGATGCATATTTTAGCTTAATTTATTAGGGTAAAAATATATTATTTTCGTCTTAAAACCCTTCCTTTATGTAATTTTATGTTTCTTTTTATTTAAATATTATAACTAATGTTAATTTTCTGTTTTTGCAGGTTTCAACAAGTTTGCGGCCACATATGACATGTCACGCCCCCCTGTCACGCCCTCCCCGGGCATGACCTAGGGCGTGTCACATGTTCCCAAGGAATCCAGCCGACAAAGGATTTTCCCGCCAAAAATCCGGTGTCATGCCCCCGTGGCACGCCCTTCCTGGGCGTGTCCCAGGGCGTGACATGGGGCATGTCACCCTATGCCCGATGTCTGCCGCCGCATTCAATGCTTTCTCCGCCACTGCAAGCAAACAGTACTGTCACGCCCCCCATGACACGCCCTCCCTAGGCGTGTCACAGGGCGTGACCCTCCTTTTTCCGACGTTTGATGTAAAGCCGACTGTTGATTTTGACTTGACACGCATGTCAGGCCCCCCTGTCACGGGCGTGACCTAGAGCATGACCACCATCGTACCGAAGCAATCATCATTCCCGCCAGAATTCAGCTCCCGAGGTCAACTCCGTACCTGTCACGCCCCCTGACACGCCCTCCCCGAGCCTGAACTAGGGCATTACCAACCGGTGGGAAAAATCTATAAATACAAGGCCATTCCAAGCATTCTGAACCAACTTTTGGGGAGAGGGGAGGTGCTTCTAGTTCATTTCTTAGGGTTTTAGTGTTTTTATTTTCATGTTTTGCTCTCTCTCTCCCTCAATTTCTAGCTTCTAATTTCATGCAATGCACTTTCATTTCCTGTAATCTTTTCTTTTCAGTATCATAGCAGTAGATAGTTTATTTTCTTGCACTTGTAATCTCCATTTCTAGTTATAATCGTTTTTATTTTTAATAAAATTGTAGTTGGACTTTCCTTTTTCTAATTCGCTCTCATTAGTTTTCGTGCACCTTTTCCCCTCTCTTTCCCTTTTACCATGAATAACTAATCCTCCTTGTACTCGATATTGATGATCCGAGGTTCGAGCGATTAAGTTATGATGCTTTAATATACCTTTTCTTTTTAGGTTTTAGCCTTGAATTACTCTTGATTTTTCATGGGTTGGAGGTATATTATTGATATATACTCTCCACCTTAGCTTTCATTCTGAGCTAGCCAATAGACCGATAGAATGAAGTGAGCATTCATAAGTAAAGGGAGTTGTACGCACCCCTCGAGAGAGGCAGACGTCCAAATCTCCCGGATTGGAGTAAAATCTAATAGAGGGGTTCACCGCGTAAATCGATATTTAGGTCTTCGATTTAGACGAGAGTTGGTCGGACCTTCCTAAACTCAGTTGGGCATAACTTCGAGAGAAGCGTGTTTAAGCTTTAGGAACCTCCACGGTCAATGACTTTTACCCTATTAAGCTTAGGTTTATTTATCGCCTTTTTAATCGACTATAGCCGAGGTGATTCTTGATCGAGTGCGCCCCTTTATCTCTAGCTTTAACTCTTTTTATTTCTGCAAGTAATTAGCTTTCTTTTTTTAGCTTAGTAATCTAATTTAAGTTTTTTAGTTTAGTAATTAATAGAAAAGTCATTTGAAAAAATAATAGCAATCTCCTTTTAGTAGAAGTAGTCATTACGCCCCAGGGAAATACGACATTGATACGAATCTTTAGTATCCTATACTATAACTGATAACGTACGCTTGCCTTTATCGGATATAGAATCGGAGAAAATTCTCAACCACCACATCCACCTTCTCTTCATCTTAACCCTTTCTCCGCCGTTGCGAATTTCTGTATCAGGAGGATTGATGGTCCGGCTCCTCCAACACTTCTTGATGACGACCCGGTTTCCGTGGCACAACAACATAAAGATTTTAGGCGTCATGACAACGCCACGGGCGCTAACGGAAAGCTGTGTTACAACCTCCGTCCGCGGCGCGCAATGTTTACTTGAAGAAGTTTTAAATAGTTTTAATTAGTTTAAATCTATTTGCTTTAAAATATTACTTATAATATTTTTATTTTTATGTTGGTGTGTTATTAGACATTTGGTGTTCTATTAACCATCCAGATTGATTAGATCTTCATCTCAAATCTTGGATGGTTGGATTTCATTTGTAACTCCTATTTATAGGAGGCCTTTTATGAGATGAGCAACATTTGAACAAGAAAAAGAAACTCGACTCCTCTTTGAGAAGTTTTGGCCATGGAGGGACTCCAATAGCCCCCCCCCCTTTGTTTGAGCCATCCTTTGCCTCCTCCATCCCTGTTCGGTGTGACTCCGGCGTGGCTTCTATCGGTGTGACTCTGTGGAAGAAGGTTGCAGCCCCATTTTGTGTGAAGCCGGTGGATCCTTGGAGAGAGTGATTCTCTCACTTATCTTGTGTGTTTCTTCTTCTTGGTTGGGTAATTTCTTTCCTTTCCTTGTGCTTCTTGCTGAGAGGTTTTGTGGAGGATATGCAACCGTATTTTCCGTGATTGTTAAGAGTTTCTCTTGCAAAAAAATGAATCGAAAATGTTGTTATTGAATCTCTTGTCATCCGGATTGGGAAGATCCGTTGTGGGAGGAATCTAGGCCTAGACTTGACCTGCTTCCCAAGATTGGCACACTTGTGCTCACAAGGGAGTTAATCTCAACTGAATCTTGACTGCTCTTTATCGTTTACCGCCGCTCCAAAATATATTATTGCTGCGTTTGAAACGGCTTATGTTGAAAAGAATAGATGTTTGTGTAGGTGCGGTGAGTTGTGTGCTTATTGGAGAGGTAGGTCTTAAGGACGTTGTATCGAGTCCGGCTTACGGCGAGTGGAGTGCTTGTGTGAGAGGTAGGTCTTAAGGACGTGGTATCGAATCCCGGATTTTTGGGAGCTAACCGACCCCTTTTCGTCGCTTTTGGTCGGTGCCCTCCTCTTTATTTTCATATTTTGTGATGATGGTTGTTCCGCTAGCATAGGAAGTCGCGTGTCAGACCCACCCTACATCAATGGGCATAGAAAATAGAATAGACAAACTTTTTAATAATACTATAGAATTTATACTTTTCGACAGGCGTAAATAAATATTGTATCTACTCAAAATTGGAATCCTGGAGAATCATTCAGTCATATGTAGGAAGAAAGTAGGTAGGCCACTCAGGTGAGCATTGCCAAAGACCGGGGCTCAGGATAATCTACAAAGAAATACATCAATGTAGGGGACCATACGCTTGCCCGTTCACACTATCTCCATGGTACTAGTTCGTCTCAAGCGTGAATACGCATGGCTTTAGCATCGAATGGGGATTAGGCTAAGGTTTGGTAGTCAAAGATAAACATGGAGGCTACACGCAACCCAAGCGAGCAAACAACAAGCAAAACCAATACAACCCCCCGGAATTGCACGTGTGACACGGCCTAACCCAACCAATATCAAGATAAATAAGATGGGGATTCAATTTCTCATTGTAATTCTATTTAGATTTTCTTTTTCCATTCTCTCCTTTTTTTTAGCAATCCCCAAATTTTTAGCAAATAGAATTTATTTTAATCATCCACCACATCACTTGAATTCCACATATCACATCTCGTCAAAATATTAAATTTATAGGAGCTCAAGGATTTGGTTGTGATAGGAGGATTGGCTTTAGGCATTGGTGAATGAAGGTGGAGCTGAATCAAAGAAGGGGTAGGCACAAACTTGGCTTGCAACGGTAAGCAGCTAGGACAAGGTAAACAAGGATCAAACTTGCGAAATGAATGGCCTACATCACTCTCACGCTTGACTAACCATGCACCAATACTTCGAACGTAGCTAGGGGAAGTTCTTAGCCATCGAGAAAGATGATCTTTCCTCCCGACTCAAGCAAAATGAGTCTAGTGACCGCTACACACATTCCTACACTACCGTTCGATTTCACCAGATTCAACATTATTTTGAGTAGTACAAACAATATTTATATCTTTATAAAAGTATAAATCTAAGAATAAAAAGAAAAATTTAATCTATACTATTTCTACACAGACCATGAGTACTCGATTAGGAGCACTGCACGAGTTTCGTACTACTCTATACTAAAATAATAAGCCAACACAACTATTTTAAATTTTACACACAAGCATTCCATTTGACTCGGGCCACACACGTGGATAATATCGTGCTCAAGTAGGTGATTCAGTGTGCTACAGTGATCATGAAATAAATAACTAACTAACTGGTATGCTATAATATGTGTGCTCGTGTAGTGACAACATGCATGCTCTCCACCCAGATATGAATGTGACAACTCCTAAAACTAAACATTCCAAATAATATAAAGAGTTATGGGTGAGAAGTACCTATGCTCAAAACTGAGCATACTTGGGTTGTCTCCCAGGAGCCCTTTTCTTTACCATCCTTAAGGTTGACTGAATACCTGTATTAAGCATGATATAGTATTTATGTGCATAACAAACTAAAAAAAACTACGAAATCCACCAAGCAGTTATAAGCAAAGACTATCCAACAAACTATCAACCAAACGTCTATTTTTGAAATAGCTCCCCACTAGAGTGAGAAAGGACATGGGTTGAAGATTTAGGGTTCAAGTTGGTTTTACCCAACCAGCACCAAGCCCCCTTGTTCTCTCCCTGAAGAGCAACAAAACGAGCGGATCGCAAAAAATGTTCATTTTTCTTTTTCTCCACAGTGGGAGAATGCCACCATGCATAATCAACTGACTCTCCATCCAAGGTTTAAGGTTTCATCATCTCCGAAGCCATAGTAGTAATCGGATCAACCCATGAAACCTTACGATTAAATTATTTATCCATAAATTCAGCATGAGGAGGTGGAGAATCATGCTCCCATACAGATCTAAACTCTGGAATTTCATCAGCAGCCTCCTCACGAACCAACAACTCCTTCTTCTTTTCCTCATCACCACACTCTTCTTCATAGGTACTTCTTCTCTCCTTCTGCATCCACATCTCCTATTTATCTCTATGATCCACAATACTAAACAATTCTTCAGTGATAAAAATAGGAGGGGGGAACATAGCTTCAGTCACGGCGCTAGGGAAACATGCCAGTTTCACCATATTTGGTAAAACAACCTCCCCCTTGGAAAAGTCCAAGGCGGCGCTGCTTTCCCTCAAAAATTGGACTCCCAAGATTGGGATCGAAGTATTTTAAATAGGCCCCAATACTTGGAAATCCGCTAGAACCTTGGTTCCTTCCACCGTAACTTCAGCCTCTTTCACCTCTCATTCAGTCTCCACCAGAACTCTATTAGCTAAAACAAGAGAGGTATGATCATCCGGATTTAATGTAAAATTAAACTTCTCGACGTCTTACAAAGCTAGAATGTTTCTAGAAGATCTGGAATCGCAAAGGGCGGAGTTCTTGATGTTGTTGATTCTACAAGCTATCACTAGATCTCTACACACCGCCTCTTCCTTCTCAGCAAGACTCCTCCCCTGATCTACGGGGTTCTTTTTTGTGTTCCTTGGAAGAGTCCCTTGGGGACGCCCAGCTATCACCTTGGCCAATTATCCCAGTTGTACTTCCAGATTCCGCATTATTGCTGTCTTATTAGCCATATTCGAGTGAGCGACCTCAACATACTTCTCCATCATTTCTTCAAAGTTACTCTTTTTTTGTGCCAAAGGGATTTGATTATAACCCAGATTTGGTGGCCTCGATTGGCTCCTGAGGCAGAAGCATCGAATTGATGCTTCCATGGTTGCCATCGTTGTCCACCGGCATTTTGGTTCCACGAACATTTTGGGTCATTTCTCACCCCTGGGTTATACGCATTCCCGTACGGCACACCCCAATTTTGGTTAGCAATGAAATTCACAAATTCGTTCATATTAAGATTATACAACTCACTATACAGTTCGTCTCCCGGGCATTCATATGTGTGATGGTCGTCCTCGCCGCATCCTTGGAAAGAGACTGCCATGATAGGTGTTATAGTGGGTACAGCTGATCCATGAATGAATATTCCTTAGGTGTTCCAATGTGTATTTCTCCCAACAGTCCGATATTTGTTGCATGAGGCTTTATCTTGCAAAAGCCTCAGGGCTACCTCAGTTGTAAGGTTCATCAATGAACCTCCTGCATCGGCATCAATCATAGCCCTATAATTGGGCTCAATGGCAAAGTATAACTGGCCCACCAAGTTCCAAGGCTGGAACTCATGGTTTGGACATTTCCGCAACAAGTCATTAAAGTGTTCCCATGCCTCTGCCAGTCTCTCCTGATCGAACTGGAGGAAGTTACCTTTCTCCCAGCGCAAGTTCATAATCTTATCTACCGGATTGAACTTCTCAAGGAATCACGCAGTTAAGGCATCCCACGTTGTGGCAGTTCCCGGAGGTAAGCTGTGCAGCCACGCCTTGGCTTTATCATGCAATGAAAATAGGAATAGCTTTATTTTCATTATGTCATATGGTATTCCGCCATAATGGAAGGTCCCTCATATCTCAGAAAAATTTGAGAGATTCAAGTGTGGGTCCTCGCTCGGCAACCTGGAGAAC
The DNA here is from genome assembly GCA_039513925.1 of Platanthera zijinensis. Taxonomy (NCBI): domain Eukaryota; kingdom Viridiplantae; phylum Streptophyta; class Magnoliopsida; order Asparagales; family Orchidaceae; genus Platanthera; species Platanthera zijinensis. Next base: position 110,308,844 of record CM077093.1, on the reverse strand, counting down.
TGGGTATTGCTCCGTATCATGTTCAAAATGGTCGGTTTGATTTCAAACCGCAAGTTAGGGATGGCAGGCCCAATAGCTGGATACACACTCCCAATAGTGGGGGTAGTGTAGTCTCTCATCGTGCGAGGTATCTGCCAATTTACCGCATCCTCATAAAAATGCTGCCCTCCAGCAATAGCTCCATTCCATCTAGGGCCAGCCACATGCATCGACTATTCTTGCCGGTTTCCAATGTTCTTATCAGCATTTGGCCCTAAGATGGGCTCTTCTCCTCTTTAATTTCCTCCAACCTAAATTATATTGTGATCCATCTCTAGCCGAGCGTTTGCGGTACGCCTCCATGCTCGAGCGGTCCACTCTATTTCAGGATCTTAGGCAAGCAACTCTCCCGATCCTTGCCTCTACATACACCAAAGATGACAACAAAACAAAGAATAAAAAATAATAAATCTTGAGCAACCACCTTTGACAACCCAGATCACTTATGCCTGCTATACCCGGCAACGACGCCGAAAACTTGATGCGTCGACAAATGCACCGATAGCTGTCAAGTAATAATTTTGGGAATAGATTCCCCGAATGTCGATCTCGAGGGAATGCTGGTTGGGTATCGTGATAGCGTCGTAGAAAGATTGTTACTAAGAGTTAAACGAAACAACAGGGGTTTGCTTTTGATCTCTAATGCTACCGAAGACAAAAGAAAACTAATGTGGGTCATAAGCACCACTTCGCTTGGTGGATGGAACTAGTGCATGTCGCTATGCCGTGCTTTTCTCGCAACCTCTCGCGCAATAATAGGCATAAGAAACGGTAGACTTCTTTTATGAGTAGGAGATGACGAGGTTACTATCGATATAGATCCCTCTATGAAATTTTTTTTAATAAATGACGATTCCTGCTATCTTGCGGAAGTCTCTTTTGAGGAAAATGGTTTTCCCTTTTCTGATTTACTTTCAAAAACTGTAGAATAATCGGGCTTGGCAGACTTACCCCTTTCACCAGAAATTCCTACTGATGACCCTTTAGAACCTTTTATATCCTTAAATTCTACAACTCTAAAAACCCCAACTTCGTATGAAAAACCACCAACCCTCGATCTAAAAACACTTCCCGCACATTTAAAATACATTTTCCTTGAAGCCGAATCTAAACTCCCTGATATCATTTCTGTCGAATTAAATGATAAGAAAACATCTGAATTAATAGAAGTGTTAAAACAACATCGCCATGCATTAACATGGCAAATTTCTTATATACAAGGACTCAACCCATCTTTTTGTACGCAAAAAATATTTCTTGAAGATAACCCTTGTAGATATATCCTGCCCAAACGACGTTTAAATTCTAATATGAAGGATGTTGTAAAAGCTAAAGTAATGAAATTATTAGACGCAGGAATTATCTATCCAATCTCTGATAATACATGGGTTAGTCCCTTACAAGTCGTCCCTAAGAAGGGAGGTATAACGGTAGTGCCAAACGCTAATAATGTACTAATTCCAACACGTACTATTACGGGTTGGAGGATGTGCATCGACAATCGAAAATTAAATGATGCCACCTGTAAAGATCACTTTACACTACCGTTTATAGATCAAAAATTAGAGCGACTCTCGGGTCAATCATATTATTGTTTTCTTGATGGTTATTCATGGTATTTACAAATCCATATAGCCCCTGAAGACCAAGAGAAAACTATGTTCACTTGCTCGTTTGGTACTTTGGCCTATAGGCGAATGCAATTTCGACTTTGTAATGCGCCAGCTACATTTCAAAGATGTATGCTAGCTATTTTCGGCAAGTTAGTAGAGGACATTATGGAAGTATTTATGGATGGTTTCTCCGTATTTGGAGACTCATTCCATACATGTTTAGATAACCTCGCTCGCATTCTTCAACACTATGAATACACGAATTTACAGTTGAACATTGAGAAATGCTACTTTATGGTCCGCAAAGGTTTAGTTCTCGGTCATAAAATTTCATCCCAGGGAATCGAGGTCGATAAGGACAAAATAGAAATAATTGAAAAACTTCCTCCTCCAAAAATGTAAAATCTATTCGAAGTTTCTTAGGCAATGCAGGTTTCTATAAACGGTTCATTCAAAATTTCTCAAAAATAACAAAACCGTTAACTCATTTATTAGAAAAAGAAGCCCCATTTATAATCGATAGCGAATGCTTAGTAGCATTCAACATTATTAAGGACAAACTTATCAACTCTACTATTTTAGTATCCCCGGACTTGTCTGTTCCTTTTGAGATCATGTGTGACGCGAGTGATTATGCGGTAGGAGCTGTCTTAGGACAGTGAGTAGACAAATATTTTCATCATATATATTATGCAAGTAAAACTCTCACATCCACACAAACCAATTACACAACCACGGAAAAGGAACTACTGGCGATTATATTCGCATTTGATAAGTTTAGATCTTATATAACGCTATCGAAAGTTATAGTTTTTACGGATCATTCTTGCTTTAAAATATTTACTAACTAAGGCAGATGCAAAACCCCATTTATTACGCTAGATTCTCTTATTATAAGAATTTTATTTAGAGATCCGAGATAAGAAAGGCGCAGAGAATTTAGCAGCCGATCCTCATTCTCGACTAGAGAATGCTGCAACAGATACACTCGTGGAAGCTGACATCGAATATAAATTCCCTGAAAAGGTAGCAAACTCTTCTACTCCTTGGTTCGCAGACTTGGCTCACTATTTTATAGCCCGAGTCCTTCCAAAAGCTTTTACAATTCAAGAAAAGAGGAAATTCTTTTCTGACTTGAAAAACTACTTTTGGGAAGACCCATATTTATTCCGAGTCTTTGCCGACCAAGTAATAAGAAGATGTATTTTGAAAGAGGAAGGACTAAAAGTACTACGACACTACCACGAAGGTCCAACTGACGGACATTATTGAGCCAACCGGACTGCACGTATAGCAATTGAAGCAGGCTTCTTTGGGCCTACTTTATTCAAGGCACTCAACAATTGGTAAGCACTTGCAACCGCTGCCAAATGTCAGGTAACATTTCCCGTCGGGACGAAATGCCCCAAAATATTTACTTAGAATGTGAAATTTTTGATCTATGGGGCATAGATTTTATAGGCCCTTTACCTCCTTCTTTTAAAAATCATTATATCTTAGTAGTGGTCGATTACGTTTCACGATGGGCCGAAGCGCAAGCTTTTCCCACCACTGACGCGAGAGTCATCATTAAATTTCTAAAATCCTTATTTTTCACATTTTTGCACGCCTAGGGCTATAGTTAGCGATCGAGGTACTCATTTTTGTAACACCCAGATGGCTAAAGTGTTAGCTAAATATGGAGTTACTCATAAACTCGCTACCTAATTCTCTCGAAAAGGGCAAAGGGCTTTAAGCGCCACTGTCTTGTCTAGTACCTTGCGAACCCTTCACGGGGTAGTCCTTGGGAAGTTCGGGAGTTAATCTATAAAAAAAAATCTATTTCAAAAAGAAAAAAAAATTCTAATCTTTTTTCTAGTTTATCCTTTTTCTCTTCCTCTTCTTCTTTTCTGTTCTTTTAGTGCATGACCCGCGGGAGTCTGTCGGTTATTTTGCACTTGGACGACGAAATTGAGCGTACTCTTCGGACAAGATCGTGATTTCAAGGTCCTGCTATCCAAGTGCCGGTTGAGGACTCCGAGTCATTTGCTACTTTAAGAATGGAAGAACCCAATGTAGATGAGTCCGTGCAAAGGACTATGTCCTATTATGCACGACCGAACCTCGAGGGAACAGAATCAAGTATAGTCCGCCCTGCTATAGCAAATAATAACTTCGAACTAAAGCCTAGCATAATTCAAATGGCGCAGCAATATGTGCAATTTGACGGACTTCAAGATGAAGATCCGAACGCACATATAGCTAGCTTTCTTGAAATTTGCGACACCTTCAAGATAAATGGTGTCACAAATGATGCGATCAGGTTGAGACTCTTCCCCTTCTCTCTAAGAACTAAAGCTAAGCAGTGGCTGAACACACTTCCGAAAAATAGCATAACCACTTGGAATGAATTAACTGAAAAATTTTTGGCGAAGTATTTTCCGCCAGCTAAAACTGCAAAACTTAGGAACGACATCTCTGCATTCGGACAAATAGACTCTGAAACCCTATACGAAACCTGGGAGAGATTTAAAGAATTATTAAGATGATGCCCACATCACGCGCTGCCTATATGGTTACAAGTGCAGACGTTTTATAACGGGCTAAATCAAAGCATGAAGCAAATGATAGACGTAGCTTCTGGGGGTACTTTAAATCATAAGACCCCGGAAGCCGCTCTTGAGCTTTTTGAGGACATGGCCATGAACACTTATCAGTGGAATGTGCCTAGGTCCCGCCCGAACAAGCCTGCAGGTATCTATGAAGTGGACAACGTCTCCCAGCTCGCTCTGCAAGTAGAAATCCTAAGCAAAAAGATAACGGAGATGACTGCTGCCTCCGCCCCTCAGGTATGGGAATCTGCAACCCCTACTCCAGAACATTTAGATTATGTTAATAATATGCCTAGAACTGCTTTTAATAATTTTTCTGCTGCGAATTTTCATCCGCCTGGTTTTAATTTTCTGAGTAATTATAACCCCGCTTTAAGAAATCACCCGAACTTTTCATGGAGTAATCCATCAAATGAGATGCGCCCACCCCCGCAAAATGATTTTTCTGCACCACCACCACCACCACCACTTCTTCAAAATTACCCAAAACCTCCAAGCTTGGAGGAATTACTTTCTAAATATATCACCACAAATGACGCTACCATAAGAACTTTAACCGGAAGCGTAAAAAGTCTAGAAAATCAGGTAGGACATCTCGCGAAAATAATTTCTGAGCGACCCGCAGGGTCTCTTCCTTCCAATACCGAACCCAACCCGAGAGAGCAAGTGAAAGCTATAACTCTTCGGAGTGGGAAGCAAGTATCCGATATGGTAAGTGAAGAGCCTGAGGCAAGCTCCGCTTCCGCTTTTAAAAATCAAAGCTCCGCTCCCGTTTTAAAATTCCGCCATCTGTTGAAGAAGTAATCACCCCTATTTTAGAAAATAATCTCACTCCACCACCCATCTTCAAAAATAATTCAACTCCTCCATACCCCTCTGAACTTAATAGACAACGTCAAGATGATCAGTACTCCCGCTTCTTAGAAATCTTCAAACAAATCCACATTAATCTTCCCTTCCACAAGGCTATTTCGCAGATGCCGAAATACGCCAAATATCTTAAAGACCTCCTCACAAACAAGAAGAAGTTAGAGAATCTTTCGCACGTCACGCTAAACGCCGAGTGCTCCGCCGTTTTAACAAACGGTTTGCCGAAGAAAATCAGTGACCCGGGTAGTTTCTCTATCCCGTGTGTCTTCGGTGATCTTTTTGTTAAACACGCGTTAGCCGACTTAGGCGCGAGTATAAACCTGATGCCCTTTTCGTTGTTCAAAAAGTTAGGGATTGGTAGCCTTAACCCCACGCGTATGAGTATCCAGCTAGCCGATAGATCCGTCAAGTACCCGTTAGGAATAGTGGAGGATGTTCTAGTGAAAGTCGACAAGTTCATCTTCCCGGTGGACTTTGTCATTTTGGACATCGATGAAGACGTCGAGGTTACCCTGATCCTTGGCCGACCCTTCCTTGCCACCTCCCGAGCCATCATTGACGTAAGCAATGGTAAGCTCTTTCTTCGAGTAGGCGACGATGAAGTCACATTTTCTATCACCCCTTCGATGAAGAACACCTTAGCGAACGATGACTCATGTTTTTTCGTAGACGCCGTGAGTGATGATTCTTCCTACTGCCTCTCCGACTTTAAAAAAGAATTTTCTACTTTTTGCTGTAAGACCCCTTTTTTTTTTGAAAACCCGGGGTCTTATGCCCAGAATCGCCGCTTTGCGGTGACTCCTTCACGTCCCGAAGGGTCATCACCACAAGGCGCCGATTCTGCCGGCCAATTTCGATCACAGAAAGTAGCACAATTATTCAAGTAAGAGCAATACAGTCCACAATAATAAAAATCACATATATATAATAAAACTCCACGAAGGGAGTGTCCACAGAAACATCAGAGTACTATAAATACGGGCTTATGCCCGGTACAAAATGTCCTCACTACAAGTCTCTCATGCGGAAGCGAAACAGTAAACTACTCAAGGTCGAGACTCACGGTCCCGGCTGTGTGAACTCCGGAGCTAGACTGCCCCATCTCTAGGCGCACCGATCTCTGGGGCTGCTCCTCCATGCTGGGCTCCACGATCCCCTAAATGATGCGGTTCGAAAACCGTTAGTCATAAAGACTAAGCCCTATCATCCAATACCCCTTCCCCCATGGCTCCTAGGTACCGAGCGGAGAGGAAGAAAGGGAAGGACATGAAGGTGGAGATTAAACATGAAAACAGATGGCAGCGGAAACTAATTCTAGCAAGTTGTGTTAGGTGAGCAGTTAATAAATTGTTATAATAGGTCTAGCAGTAAGAAAAGCAATTAAATGAATTTAAACCTTCACTTATGCGAGAACACATAAGCAAAGGGATCTTTTGCAAGGCTCCCATCATATAAGTGTCCCATACCACTTATACCTTGGTGTGTCGGTTATCAAACAGCAGGGGTTATTATATGTTGAAAATAACCTTTGATTTATAAACTTGCCCACACAAGCTTATATACCAAGGGGTCGTTTTGCAGGTCCTAATGTATAAGCGTCCCATACCACTTATACTTTAGGTGTCAGGGTTAAATGAATCGATTATGTTATGACATGCTAGTGGGTATGATGAAACATGCAAGTGCAACTCACACACCCGACTCTGTGCACACAGACCTTTAGTTCCCCCTTTCGGAGCCGTTACCTCCCAGGATACCTCCGTAGTGGCAAACGGAAGCGGTGGGTTGGGCCTCGCCCACCTCCAAAACCAGTAAAAGCACCACTGGTCTGACCTATCGTACGCCTCAACGCTTGGTGCACTAAGCGGACGCCTGCGTACTCTTGCCGGCTGGCGCACCGGACTTCTGCTGGCGAAGTGCTAATCACCCCGCCGAGTCAACGATATCGGTGTCGGTGCAATCGAACTCCCCGATATCGAAAGACCCACCACCTTAACTTTTCCTATTTTATGCACATGCAAGTTTATCGTAAACACACAAAAACCGAGCCGAAGCTCCCCGGACCAAAACGTCCGTCTCCAAACCAACCGAGCCGAAGCTCCCGGACCATCCGTCCGTCTCCAAACCAACCGGGCCGAAGCTCCCCGGACCATCCGTCCGTCTCCAAACCAACCGAGCCGAAGCTCTCATCATTCTTCCTGTGCCAACAGTGTTTGTGAAGAGTGCAACCCTAGTTACTAAGTTACTCTTGTCGGTTTATTATTACAGTTTACGTTAGCCCAGGACTGCCCCCGGTATACCCCGTGAAGGGCTCTCAAGGGGCACTAGGAACCAAGACGGTGCATTACGGCCCGAAGTTCCCTTTCGCAAGGCACTTATTATTATTGGTTGTCTACCCTTTTACCCGATTTCCTTCTCGTATTACATTAGACTATCCTAGGGTGATTTTAAACCTTCCACTCCTCGGGGAAGACGATCTTTCGTCGAACCCGAGCACCTCTTAACTCTAGCTATCACCACTACTCACTACTCTTTATATCTTCCTATTGTAATTTCTTCCACAATTGTTCACCCAGACAAAATGTTTAAACCTCAAAGACTTTCTCAGATCGTGTCCTATTGCATCTCACAACCTGCTATATGCAGACCGACCTAGGCTACATGTCGAACCGGTTATGCAATGATCCATTACTCATCCAAATGCCCTAAACTATTTACTGGAGACTTATCTTGGTATAAATAACCTAAATCCAGAAAATGGAGATTTTCCTAATTTATTTGGCATTTAATTAAATTCCTCGAAAATCTCAAGGGCCACCGGTTTGAACATGAACTATCCTAATTATTCATGCAAGATGTCCAGCAAATTTATGATAATTAGTAGGCTATCTCAGAAGGCTAAATCCTAAGTATCATAATTTTCTATCATCAAAATGACCTGAAAAACTATTTGGAAATAATCTCTAATTTCTATAGTTTATTAATCAAGTACAGAAAATATTCTTCCAAAAATTCTAAATAATTTATGACATGAAGATTAAGGCCTAAAATTTGCACTGGCTAAGTTTCATAATTTTCCAGCAAGTGTTCTATCCATAATAATTTTTTAAACATAAAAGCCCTTTCTATCATTTGTGAATAAAGTACTAGATTTACTCAACATAAAATTCTATAAAAATTCAGGGATCAATGTTCTACTAGTCAAGATCTAAATCCAGAATTTTAACTGATTATAATTAATGTAGAGCCTCCAAATAATTGAAACAACAAATTGGGCTAATAATTCTTTAACACATGAAGTATAATATATATTAATCATAAAATTCCAGAAAAATTACCATAAGTCTAATACATCCTAAAACTCCCTCCTCCCGAGTTTCATAATTTTTGGATTAGATTTAGTGCTTAAAATAATTAAATTACATGTTTATCCTATTCCAAAATCTCAACTTTCGAGGTACCTAACTACCTCCAATTCCTTCACTATTTCAACCAGAGGGTTTTCATCATATCCTCCCCCTCTCCTCCAAATTTCAAGGGCATACAAGAGCTTTTGCTCCTATGTCCTTCACAAACCTCAAACTCCCACCCGTTGGAGTTGAGCCAATCTCTTAGGGTAAAATCCACCCTAAGCCACACCATGTTACCCAAGAGGGTAGACATAGACTCAACAAATCAGTGGCCAACAACTTCAGCCTCTTTTGAGGAGATTTGTCCACTCCATCTCCAATTGTACTTTTCCCCAAAGTACCCCTCACCAAGACCTATCTAGGACTTGATAATTCCCTATTCAAAACTCGACCAATCGAGTTGAAATTTTGTACAGATCTTAATATTGATGCCAGGGACCACCACCCAAAATTTGGGGGAGTTTGGGCTTAATTTCATCTCCTAATTAATTTTATATTGTTTATTAAATTATTTCAAAAACTTTAGGCAAAAGTTCTCCAAAAATTCTCATTTTTGGACAGCCTCTCGATATACATATTATAGACCTCCAGTCCAAATTTCAAGTCATTTGGACATGTTATGAACCGTGGGCAACCATTTTAATTTCTGGTTAACCTAGGTCTTGATCCCACCAAAATGAGTGCTGTGTTCAAACCACTCACCCAAATTGAATAAAATCAATTTTAAATTAAAGTAGACCCCGAGGGCTACAACTTTTGTGTCTGGTCATTTTTCCTAATTCGGCCTCTAAGTGCCTCATTTTGCAGCCTTAAAATATACTAAACCGAGTATATTTCTCCTTATAAAATTATTTACATAATTTATAAGTATAAAACGATTTACTGTTCATCTTCTACAGAACCCGAAACTAGAACCAGGAAGCCATTTTTCCTGTAACGTTTCCGTGATCCGTTGCCGGCCGTCCGGTCACTTCCCTGGCCAGCCACCACCACCACCACCTCCGTTGAGGCGATGGCTAGCGGTCGGCGGTGGTTTGGCCGCCGGAGGTGGCGGTTTCCGGCGAACTCAAAATACCTTTTTCATGGTTTTTCCATGAAAACGAAGATGGATCCGGCTCCGTTGAGCGCGAACCTCCTTTCTAAGAATCCTAAGATCTACCCATGAAAGAGAAGGAGTAGAGGAGGACCTTGTTCGCGGTTTGAAGGCGAGAAGAACGTCGGGGTGCCATGGCGCGGTGGTGGCGTTTGCTGAACTCCTCCTACAGCAAGAACAAAGGTCTGTTCTGATTACTTGAGCGTGTAACCTTCTCCTCTTGTCCAGGTGGGCTTTTATAAGTCAGAAAAGCGGGAAGGTGAATAGTTTAAGCCTTAATGGTCATGAAGGCTCCTCCCTTTCAACGTTTCGGTTACAGAGAAGGGATAAGAAACGGCGGAAACTGAACAGGTGTGTCCAGCTGGCGATTTTCTATTGGACCACCTTTTCCTTATTTATTATATAATTACAGAAGGAAAACGGCCGGAAGTTACTCCTGGTGTAACTTCCCAAACCAGCATTTATTTCCACGCGTGTTAGAATTATTTCGGGCCTGACCCGTCGTTTCGGTCAATGTCACGGGCGTGACACATAAGTCACGGGCGTGACAGGCCCGGGTAGCCCATTCTGGGTTCGACGATCGTCGAACTGAGATCGACGATCGTCGATGGAAGGTCATGGGCGTGACACCTCGGGTCACGGGCGTGACAGACCCAAACGGCAGATTGTGGGTCGACGATCGTCGAATTGAGATCGACGATCGTCGAAGGCTGGTCACGCCCTAGGTCACGGGCGTGACCTATAGGTCACGGGCGTGACATGCCCGAACGGCAAATTTTGAGGTCGACGATCGTCGAAGGCTGGTCACGCCCTAGGTCACGGGCGTGACACTCATGTCACGGGCATGACATGCCCGGGCCGCAAGCTCGACGATCGTCTCACGGCGATCGACGATCGTTGATGGGGTCACGCCCATAGTCACGGGTGTGACATCTTGGTCACGGGCGTGACATGCCCAGACAGCACATTTGACGATCGTCTCGTGGAGATCGACGATCGTCGAAGTAGTCACGCCCAGGTCACGGGCGTGACGGGTCGGTCACGGGCGTGACCAACCCTTGATCCGAAAACTCGGTCGATTTATTTTCACTTTTTGTGCTCCCTGGGGTTCTGACTCAACCATCCGACTCCTAGGGGTCTAGCCGGAAATGGGATGTTACAAATCCCAATAAACAAAACAAAAATTTCGTCCCCGAAATTTAGGTTGAGCCTATGGGGATTTCTATCGGAATAAATTAAACTTGTAACATCCCATACGATCTTTCTATTGGGTTCAGGCGACTGTTCGAAGACAATCTCCCCAATAAACAAAAGATTAGCCCCTACCTTTCTGATTAAGTGTGCATGCCTAGGTCCTGGATTTTTCCTTATCTAATCTTAACATTCCAAAACAAGAAGGCAGTCTATAATATACCGAGAGGTGGTGAGATGTACCTGACTGAACAACTCCGGGTGTCTTTGCCTCATCAGATCCTGCGGTTCCCAGGTGTGCTCCTCCTGACCGTGATTTCTCCACAGAACCTTGACTAAGGGGATCTTCTTGCGGCGCAAGATCCGCACTCCTTTGTCATCGATCCGAACCGGCTCCAAGTGAACAGATCGGTCTGAAGCTACCGGCCCTTCTGTGGTCAAAATCCGCTGCTCCGGGCGTAGTAGAGCCCTTCTCAGCGAAGAGATGTGGAAGACGTCGTGTAGAGCTGCCAGCTCCGGTGGCAACTCTAGCCTGTAGGCTAGGGGTCCGATCCGCTCCAGGATCCGGTAAGGGCCCATATACCTAGGGCTGAGTTTCTTCCTCCGACCGCGCACCTGTGAGACTCCGTGCATGGGTCGGATCTTCAAGAACACTCGATCCCCTACCCGAAACTCCACCTGACGATGCCGGGCGTCATAGTATTTGGCCTGTCTGCTCTGCGCCTCCAACATCCTATCTCTGATCAGTCTCACCTGAGCCTCGGTATCTTCAACGAAATCCGATCCCAGCAGCTTCGGATCCTCGTCCTGAACCCAGGAAAGCGGGGTCCTACATTTCATTCCATACAAGGCCTCATAAGGCGCCATCCTGATGCTGGACTGGTAGCTATTATTGTAGGAGAACTCCACCAACGGTAACATCTTCTCCCACGGCTCCCCTCGGTCCAGTATACACAGCCGTAGTAAGTCCTCCAAGGTCCGGTTGGTGCGCTCGGTCTGCCCGTCCGTCTGAGGGTGGAAGGCCGTGCTAAAAGTCAACCGGGTGCCCAAATATGCCTGCACTGACCCCCACTCCCTGGATGTAAATCGTCCATCGCGGTCCGACACTATCGTCCGGGGCACGCCATGATATCGGACATACTGCTCCACAAACTTCCGTACCAGCACTCCCACCGAGTCATCCTTCCTGATCGGTATAAAGGGGGCCACCTTCGTCAAACGATCGACAATCACCCAAATCGAGTCGTTCCCTGTCCGAGACCGGGGAAGACCATGTATAAAATCCATCGCTATGTCGTCAAACTTCCACTCCGGCACCGGGAGTGGCTGCAACAGTCCTGCGGGGTTCCTGCACTCCGCCTTCACCAACTGACACGCCTCGCAATGGGTCACGAAGTACGTAATGTCTTTCTTCATGCCCGGCCAAAACATCGTCCTCTTCAGATCAGCGGTCATCTTTGTGATCCCGGGTGCACGGAGTACCGGCTACAATGCGCCTCCGTCAGAATATCCTCTCGGATCTGGCCTCCTGCGGGTATATATACTCTGCCTCTGAAGTGGAGCAAACCATCTCTCAGGGAATAATCTCCTGTCGAACCTTCCTCCAAAGCTCGGAACATCGGCTCCGCCCACGCATCTGTCCTCTGTCCGTCCCGAATGCGATCCCGAATATCGTCTATGGCCACTATCGATGCCAGATACTCCCTATACAGATCTGGGTCATCCTCAGACACTAGGGATATCTGCATGTCTCTGAATGACTGGACCAGCTCCATAGACATAACCTGGGGCCCAGCTTCGGAAGTGGCCGCTCTCCGGCTCAACGCGTCGGCCACCACGTTTGCCTTCCCTGGGTGGTAGTGCATCTCATACTAATAATATGCTAAGAACTCCACCCAACGCCTCTGCCTGATATTCAGCTCCTTCTGAGTGTCCACGTATTTCAAGTTCTTGTGATCGGAGAAGATATCGCAGTGGACTCCATAAAGGTAATGACGCCAGACCTTTAGAGCAAAAATGACCGCTCCCATCTCGAGGTCGTGCACCGGGTAGTTCCTCTCATGGGTCTTCAGCTGGCGGGAGGCATATGCTATGACATGTTCGTTCTGCATCAGCACCGCTCCCATCCCTTGGTATGATGCGTCGGTATACACCTGGAATCCCTCCCTTCCGGATGGAAGGGCCAGGATAGGGGCCGAGATGAGTCGGTCCTTCAGCTCCTGGAAAGCCGTCTGGCACTGCGGGGTCCAAACAAAAGGTGCCTCCTTCTTTGTCAAAGATGTGAGGGGGAGGGCAATCCGAGAGAACCCCTCCACGAACTTCCGGTAGTAACTGGCAAGTCCCAAGAAACTGCGTACATCGGTGGCTGTCCTCAGCTGCGGCCAATCGCGAACTGCCCGAACCTTTGTTGGATCTACTGATAACCCGGCTCCGCTGATGATGTGGCCTAGGAAGGCCACCTCCTTCAACCAGAACTGACACTTGCTGAATTTGGCATAAAGGTGATGCTCCCGCAACCTCTCCAAGGTCAGTGCCAGATGCCGAGTGTGCTCCTCCTCCGTCCTAGAGTAGATCAGGATGTCGTCTATGAACACTATGACGAACACATCCAAGTAAGCCTCGAAAACCCGGTTCATGAGACTCATGAACGCCGACGGAGCATTCGTGAGCCCAAAGGGCATCACGGTGAACTCATACAGGCCATATCTGCTACTAAAGGCCGTCTTCGGGATATCCTCCTCCTGGATCCACAGCTGGTAGTATCCTGATCTCAAGTCCAGCTTCGAGAAATAATGGGCCCCCTCCAGCTGGTCGAATAATTCGTCTATCCGTGGGAGCGGATAGGTATTCCGGACGGTCAGCCTGTTTAGTGCTCGATAATCGATGCACAGGCGGAGTGTCCCATCCTTCTTCTTCACGAACAGGACCGGAGCTCCCCATGGCGAGGAACTCGGTCTAACAAAACCTGCCTCAACTAATTCCTGCAACTGAGTCTGAAACTCTGCCAACTCCTTTGGGGCCATCCGATAAGGGGCCCTAGACGCCGGCTTGGCCCCCGGCACAAGCTGTATCTGAAAATCCTGCTCTCGGTGTGGAGGTAACCCTGGTAGTTTCTCTGGAAAGACGTCAGCAAAATCTCGCACCACCGGGATGTCTGTCACCAACTCCTTAACTTCCGCCATCTCAAAAATAATCTGATAGACCTCCTCTCCCTGCAGATGGGCCTTGACGGCCTGTACCGAAGATAAGAGTATACGAGAGACAGGTCTTATACCTTCAATGGTAATGTAAGAGTCCCCGTGTCTCACGGTGATCCTCTTTGCCTGGCAGTCAATCTGGGCATAGTTCCAGTGCAGCCATACCATGCCCAGGATCAGGTCGTAGTCCGTCAGCTTCAAAATCGTCGCTGGAGCCTCGAACACTTTTCCACCAATCTCCGCCTCCATATTACAGTGATCCGTGGTAAGGAGCTCAGATCCATCGGTAGTCGCACCCTCATCCTCGAGCCTGTGAACCGCTCCACACCTTCCAGTCCTTCCACGAACGACTCCGACACAAAGGAGTGAGTAGCTCCAGTATCGAACAGCGTGTGGGCAGGCTTGCCGCTGATGAAGACTATACCTGGGGTGATTAGATATCTTAGGGTTCTATAATGAGTTTTTACTTTCCTTGCTATCAATCTAGTGCGATTCAAAGTTTTAACAACTTAAAGGGGAAATTCTATGAAAACAAAGAAGCATTTCGGCATACCGGCGATGACCTGCTCCAGATTCCGCGGTTGTGCAAGGTCCAAGGCATATACCTGCTCTTTTCCCTGTCTACGATCTTCCCCCTGGTATCCTCGACCGCGGCCGCGTCCTCGGCCTCCGTAATGCTGAGCTGGTGGGCCGCCCTGATGTGCTGGAGGTGGTGCCCCCCTCATGGGTCCATTCCTCCGAATGTGCCCAATCTGATGACAAAAGTAGCACTCTGGGGGATACGTCATTCCCCCGGGTCTCGGCATCTCCTGCATCCGAAGGGGTGGAGGGGCCAATACCACCTGTTCCCTCGGCTCCGGCCTCACGTCCTGACGAGGCTGGTCCTCTGTCCTCCTCCCCTCTGGTACAGCACCCCGCCGCTGGTCATTCCTTCCTCTTCGTCCCTGATCCTCTGCTGGCCGTTTTCGGCCCCGGGAGGTGTGCCAATCTGCCTCAATCCTTTTGGCCATCTCCAAAATCCGGGAGATGGGCCCGTCAGATACAAACAAGAGGGCCTCCCTCAAGTCCTCACGTAGGCCCTTGTAGAACCTCCTGATATACCCTGCCTCGTCCAGCTGGTAGGAATCTGCGTATCGAGCCAGGTGGTCAAACTCTCGATGGTACTCTACCACGGTCCGAGTACCCTGCTTCAGCTGTAAGAACCGCTCCTCCAAATCATCCCTAGCCGACTGCGGAATGAAATGCTCCAGCAGTGCGGCCCTGAACTCCTCCCAAGTGACCTCCGCAACCTCCCTATCAGCAAATGTCGTGTCCAACAGCGTCTTCCACCACCTCTTTGCATGGGACTCCAGGCAGGAGACAACCAGAGCCACCCTCTCCTCCCATGGACACCGAATCCCGGTCAGCATCTCGTACATGATATCTAGCCATTCCTCCGTCCGAACAGCCGACTCTGTCCCCAGATAGGACGGGGGAGAAAGACCCGGAAGATGCTGAGCCAGTTGGCCCCCAGATTGGGCTGCGGGACCGGAACCTGCTGGGCCCTGAAGGCCTCCAGAATGGCAGTCAGGGTCTGTCCCATGTCTGACTGAAGGAAAGGGGTGGGGACCGGTGGAGGTGGTGCAACTCCCTGAGTCTGCTGAACTCCGCCCTGTGGCGTAGGCTGTGCTGGAGGCTGCGCAACGAAAACACATGCTGAGAAAAACGTTCAAATATTACCTAAAGGTGGACAAATTATATGTGATCCCCATATGGGCACACCACTGCTTCCGCTGCTTAGTTTGTCCCCAAACTAAACTCGAGCGGGGGTGACCTAGGGTTTGTGAACTGCGACTTCCTTCTGATCGATGTTTGCTCTGATACCACTTTGTAAGACCCCTTTTTTTTTTGAAAACCCGGGGTCTTATGCCCAGAATCGCCGCTTTGTGGTGACTCCTTCACGTCCCGAAGGGTCATCACCACAAGGCGCCGATTCTGCCGGCCAATTTCGATCACAGAAAGTAGCACAATTATTGAAGTAAGAGCAATGCAGTCCATAATAATAAAAATCACATATATATAATAAAACTCCACGAAGGGAGTGTCCACAGAAACATCAGAGTACTATAAATACGGGCTTATGCCCGGTACAAAATGTCCTCACTACAAGTCTCTCATGCGGAAGCGAAACAGTAAACTACTCAAGGTCGAGACTCACGGTCCCGGCTGTGTGAACTCCGGAGCTAGACTGCCCCATCTCTAGGCGCACCGATCTCTGGGGCTGCTCCTCCATGCTGGGCTCCACGATCCCCTAAATGATGCGGTTCGAAAACCGTTAGTCATAAAGACTAAGCCCTATCATCCCCTACCCCTTCCCCATGGCTCCTAGGTACCGAGCGGAGAGGAAGAAAGGGAAGGACATGAAGGTGGAGATTAAACATGAAAACAGATGGCAGCGGAAACTAATTCTAGCAAGTTGTGTTAGGTGAGCAGTTAATAAATTGTTATAATAGGTCTAGCAGTAAGAAAAGCAATTAAATGAATTTAAACCTTCACTTATGCGAGAACACATAAGCAAAGGGATCTTTTGCAAGGCTCCCATCGTATAAGTGTCCCATACCACTTATACCTTGGGGTGTCGGTTATCAAACAGTAGGGGTTATTATATGTTGAAAATAACCTTTGATTTATAAACTTGCCCACACAAGCTTATATACCAAGGGGTCGTTTTGCAGGTCCTAATGTATAAGCGTCCCATACCACTTATACTTTAGGTGTCAGGGTTAAATGAATCGATTATGCTATGACATGCTAGTGGGTATGATGAAACATGCAAGTGCAACTCACACACCCGACTCTGTGCACACAGACCTTTAGTTCCCCCTTTCGGAGCCGTTACCTCCCAGGATACCTCCGTAGTGGCAAACGGAAGCGGTGGGTTGGGCCTCGCCCACCTCCAAAACCAGTAAAAGCACCACTGGTCTGACCTATCGTACGCCTCAACGCTTGGTGCACTAAGCAGACGCCTGCGTACTCTTGCCGGCTGGCGCACCGGACTTCTATTGGCGAAGTGCTAATCACCCCGCCGAGTCAACGATATCGGTGTCGGTGCAATCGAACTCCCCGATATCGAAAGACCCACCACCTTAACTTTTCCTATTTTATGCACATGCAAGTTTATCGTAAACACACAAAAACCGAGCCGAAGCTCCCCGGACCAAAACGTCCGTCTCCAAACCAACCGAGCCGAAGCTCCCCAGACCATCCGTCCGTCTCCAAACCAACCGAGCCGAAGCTCGCCGGACCATCCGTCCGTCTCCAAACCAACCGAGCCGAAGCTCTCATCATTCTTCCTGTGCCAACAGTGTTTGTGAAGAGTGCAACCCTAGTTACTAAGTTACTCTTGTCGGTTTATTATTACAGTTTACGTTAGCCCAGGACTGCCCCCGGTATACCCCGTGAAGGGCTCTCAAGGGGCACTAGGAACCAAGACGGTGCATTACGGCCCGAAGTTCCCTTTCGCAAGGCACTTATTATTATTGGTTGTCTACCCTTTTACCCGATTTCCTTCTCGTATTACATTAGACTATCATAGGGTGATTTTAAACCTTCCACTCCTCGGGGAAGACGATCTTTCGTCGAACCCGAGCACCTCTTAACTCTAGCTATCACCACAACTCACTACTCTTTATATCTTCCTATTGTAATTTCTTTCACAATTGTTCACCCAGACAAAATGTTTAAACCTCAAAGACTTTCTCAGATCGTGTCCTATTGCATCTCACAACCTGCTATATGCAGACCGACCTAGGCTACATGTCGAACCGGTTATGCAATGATCCATTACTCATCCAAATGCCCTAAACTATTTACTGGAGACTTATCTTGGTATAAATAACCTAAATCCAGAAAATGGAGATTTTTCTAATTTATTTGGCATTTAATTAAATTCCTCGAAAATCTCAAGGGCCACCGGTTTGAACATGAACTATCCTAATTATTCATGCAAGATGTCCAGCAAATTTATGATAATTAGTAGGCTATCTCAGAAGGCTAAATCCTAAGTATCATAATTTTCTATCATCAAAATGACCTGAAAAACTATTTGGAAATAATCTCTAATTTCTATAGTTTATGAATCAAGTACAGAAAATATTCTTCAAAAAATTCTAAATAATTTATGACATGAAGATTAAGGCCTAAAATTTGCACTGGCTAAGTTTCATAATTTTCCAGCAAGTGTTCTATCCATAATAATTTTTTAAACATAAAAGCCCTTTCTATCATTTGTGAATAAAGTACTAGATTTACTCAACATAAAATTCTATAAAAATTCAGGGATCAATGTTCTACTAGTCAAGATCTAAATCCAGAATTTTAACTGATTATAATTAATGTAAAGCCTCTAAATAATTGAAACAACAAATTGGGCTAATAATTCTTTAACACATGAAGTATAATATATATTAATCATAAAATTCCAGAAAAACTACCATAAGTCTAATACATCCTAAAACTCCCTCCTCCCGAGTTTCATAATTTTTGGATTAGATTTAGTGCTTAAAATAATTAAATTACATGTTTATCCTATTCCAAAATCTCAACTTTCGAGGTACCTAACTACCTCCAATTCCTTCACTTTTTCAACCAGAGGGTTTTCATCATATCCTCCCCCTCTCCTCCAAATTTCAAGGGCATACAAGAGCTTTTGCTCCTATGTCCTTCACAAACCTCAAACTCCCACCCGTTGGAGTTGAGCCAATCTCTTAGGGTAAAATCCACCCTAAGACACACCATGTTACCCAAGAGGGTAGACATAGACTCAACAAATCAGTGGCCAACAACTTCAGCCTCTTTTGAGGAGATTTGTCCACTCCATCTCCAATTGTACTTTTCCCCAAAGTACCCCTCACCAAGACCTATCTAGGACTTGATAATTCCCTATTCAAAACTCGACCAATCGAGTTGAAATTGTGTACAGATCTTAATATTGATGCCAGGGACCACCACCCAAAATTTGGGGGAGTTTGGGCTTAATTTCATCTCCTAATTAATTTTATATTGTTTATTAAATTTTTACAAAAACTTTAGGCAAAATTTCTCCAAAAATTCTCATTTTTGGACAGCCTCTCGATATACATATTATAGACCTCCAGTCCAAATTTCAAGTCATTTGGACATGTTATGAACCGTGGGCAACCATTTTAATTTCTGGTTAACCTAGGTCTTGATCCCACGAAAATGAGTGCTGTGTTCAAACCACTCACCCAAATTGAATAAAATCAATTTTAAATTAAAGTAGACCCCGAGGGCTACAACTTTTGTGTCTGGTCATTTTTCCTAATTCGGCCTCTAAGTGCCTCATTTTGCAGCCTTAAAATATACTAAACCGAGTATATTTCTCCTTATAAAATTATTTACATAATTTATAAGTATAAAACGATTTACTGTTCATCTTCTACAGAACCCGAAACTAGAACCAGGAAGCCATTTTTCCTGTAACGTTTCCGTGATCCGTTGCCGGCCGTCCGGTCACTTCCCTGGCCAGCCACCACCACCACCACCTCCGTTGAGGCGATGGCTAGCGGTCGGCGGTGGTTTGGCCGCCGGAGGTGGCGGTTTCCGGTGAACTCAAAATACCTTTTTCATGGTTTTTCCATGAAAACGAGAGATGGATCCGGCTCCGTTGAGCGCGAACCTCCTTTCTAATAATCCTAAGATCTACCCATGAAAGAGAAGGAGTAGAGGATGACCTTGTTCGCGGTTTGAAGGCGAGAAGAACGTCGGGGTGCCATGGTGCGGTGGTGGCGTTTGCTGAACTCCTCCTACAGCAAGAACAAAGGTCTGTTCTGATTACTTGAGCGTGTAACCTTCTCCTCTTGTCCAGGTGGGCTTTTATAAGTCAGAAAAGCGGGAAGGTGAATAGTTTAAGCCTTAATGGTCATGAAGGCTCCTCCCTTTCAACGTTTCGGTTATAGAGAAGGGATAAGAAACGGCAGAAACTGAACAGGTGTGTCCAGCTGGTGATTTTCTATTGGACCACCTTTTCCTTATTTATTATATAATTACAGAAGGAAAATGGCCGGAAGTTACTCCTGGTGTAACTTCCCAAACCAGCATTTATTTCCACGCGTGTTAGAATTATTTCGGGCCTGACCGTCGTTTCGGTCAATGTCACAGGCGTGACACATAAGTCACGGGCGTGACAGGCCCGGGTAGCCCATTCTGGGTTCGACGATCGTCGAACTGAGATCGACGATCGTCGATGGAAGGTCACGGGCGTGACACCTCGGGTCACGGGCGTGACAGACCCAAACGGCAGATTGTGGGTCGACGATCATCGAATTGAGATCGACGATCGTCGAAGGCTGGTCACGCCCTAGGTCACGGGCGTGACATGCCCGAACGGCAAATTTCGAGGTCGACGATCGTCGAATTGAGGTCGACGATCGTCGAAGGCTGGTCACGCCCTAGGTCACGGGCGTGACACTCATGTCACGGGCGTGACATGCCCGGGCCGCAAGCTCGACGATCGTCTCACGGCGATCGACGATCGTTGATGGGGTCACGCCCATAGTCACGGGCGTGACATCTTGGTCACGGGCGTGACATGCCCAGACAGCACATTTGACGATCGTCTCGTGGAGATCGACGATCGTCGAAGTAGTCACGCCCAGGTCACGGGCGTGACGGGTCGGCCACGGGCGTGACCAACCCTTGATCTGAAAACTCGGTCGATTTATTTTCACTTTTTGTGCTCCCTGGGGTTCTGACTCGACCATCCGACTCCTAGGGGTCTAGCCGGAAATGGGATGTTACATTTGCTCCTCTTCTCTTACAACGAAATCACTGCAAGGAAGTGATGAATCTTCTTATTGTCTTTCTGAGTTTGAAAAAGAATTTTCTGATTTTTGTTCTTCCTCTATTCTTCCCACTGAATCGCTACAAGAAGCCGTCTTTGCTGCTAGCCCCACCCCTTATTACGTTCCTTATAAAAAAGTTTATGAAGATATTATTTTTGAAAAAGAAAGAATCTCAAAATCCTCTTATGAAGAACCACCTACCTTAGAACTTAAAGAACTTCCCAAACACCTTAAGTATGCTTTCTTAGAAAAAGATTCCAAGTTACCAGTTATCGTTTTGGCCTACCTCACGGATATGCAAAACGATAAACTTTTTCTAGTTCTACGTAAGCATCGGATGATGCATATTTTAGCTTAATTTATTAGGGTAAAAATATGTTATTTTCGTTTTAAATCTCTTTCTTTATGTTATTTTATGCTTCTTTTTATGTAAATATTATAAATAAAATTTATTTTCTATTTTTGCAGGTTTCAACAAATTTCCAGAAAAAATCCCCTGACACGCCCCCCTGTCACGCCCTCCCTGGGCGTGACCCAGGGCGTGTCACCTGTTCCCGAAGTTGAAAGCCGCAAGATATCGTTTTCCGCCAAAATCCCCTGTCACGCCCCACCGACACGCCCTCCCCGGTAGTGTCACCGGGTGTGATATGGGGCGTGTCGCCCTCTGCCCGAAGTCTGCTGCCTCCTTCAATGCATTCTACACAGCTGCACGCAACAGTACTATCACGCCCCATGTCACGGGCGTGACCTGGGGCGTGACTGCACCTATTTCGACGTCTGATGGACCTGCGACTACTGAATTTGACCTGACACGCCTGTCATGCCCCCTGTCACGGGCGTGACTCAGGGCGTGACAACCATCGTACCGAAATAATCATCATTCCCGCCAGAATTCAGCTCTCGAGGTCAAATCCGTACTTGTCACGCCCCATGACACGCCCCCCCTAGGGCGTGTCGGAGGGCGTGACCAACCCGAGAAAAAAATCTATAAATAGAGACCCCCCCTCTTCATTTCAGCAACTTTTTGGGGAGAGGGGGAGGTGCTGCCCCTTTGGTTCTTCATCTTTTTTTATGCTTTTTTTCTCTCTCTCTCTCTCCCTCTCTCTCTCTCTCTCTTATTTTGTAATTACTTTCTTAACCTAGCTTAGTGTTTTGTTTTTAGCTCTTACATTTCTTCTAAGTAGCTTGTTGTAGGGCTAGAATAGGTTTTACTTTGATGCACCTGTAATTTCCATTTCATAGTTGTAGCTCTCTTTTTAATTAATAAAAGTGCTCTTTTCTTATTCCTGTATTCTTATGCTTTATTACTCATCCCCTCTCTTTCCCTTTTACTATGATTAACTAATCCTCCTTGTACTCGATCTTGATGATCTGAGGTTCGAGCGATTAAGTTATGACGCTTTAATTCACCTTTTCTTTTTAGGTTTTAGCCTTGAATTACTCTTGATTTTTCATGGGCTGGAGGTATATTATCGATATATACTCTCTACCTTTGCTTTCATTCTGGGCTAGCCGAGAGGCCGATAGAATGAAGTGAGCCTTCAAGAGTAAAGTGAGTTGTACGCACACCTCGAGAGAGGCAGACGTCCAAATCTCCCGGATTGGAGTAAAATCCAATAGAGGGGTTCACCGCGTAAAGCGAGCTTTAGGCCTCCGATTTAGACGAGAGTCGGTCGGACCTTCTTAATCTCAGTTGGGCACGACTTCGAGAGAAGCGTGTTCAAGCTTTAGGAACCTCCACGGTCAAGGACTTTTACCCTATTAAGCTTAGGTTTATTTATCGTCTTTTTAATCGTTTCCTGCTGAAGTGATTCTCGATCGAGTGCACCTCTTTATTATTCGCTATAAATCTTTTTATCCTGCAAGTAATTAGTTCTCTTTTCATTTAGCTTAGTAATTTAATTTCAGTTTTTAGTTTAGTAATTAATAGAAATTTCAATTGATAAAAGAATAGCAATCTCCTTTGAGTAGAAGTAGTCATTACGCCATAGGGAAATACGACCTTGATACTAATCTTTAGTATCCTATACTATAACCGATAAGGTAGGCTTGCCTTTATCGGATATAGAATCGGAGAATATTCTCAGCCACCACATCCACTTTCTCTTCTCTTCTCTCTAACCCTCTCTCCGCCGTTGCGAACTTTTTGTATCAAGTTTTTGGCGCCGTTGCCGGGGACTGTTTTGATATTTTGAAAAAAGGATTGCTATTAATTTTATCGTTTTTGTTTTTTTTGTTTTTTGTTTTTTTTCTTTCTCTCGTCTCTCTCACCCCACTCTCGCGGTTGATTAATTTTATTTTGAAATGTGTAATCTTTGTTTTAATTGTGGAGAGTTCGGTCACTCTTGCGAGGAGTGTTGGGTAAGGTATCCTTCATCCTCCCATGATTTTATCCCTTCCGGATCGAATCAATTTGGCCAAATTGATCCGTCCGCGAATTTTTTTTCATGGGATTACGATGGTTTTCAAATGCCTTCCTACCCTTCTCCTCCGAATTTTTCTAATTTTAATTTTTCCGGAAATTTCTTGAATGGACATTTTGATCCTAGCCCTACTTTGAACTACTCAGGGTGGCAACACCCTGATCATTCTTGGGGCCAAGGTGATCATTAATCCATTCCATCTCAAGATTTTTTCGCTTTTCTCCGCAAGTTTGCGCGCCTCCCGTTTTTGATTCTAGCGAAAATGAAGTCATTTTTGATGGTGTAGCATTTGATGCACGAATCAATGCTCACTTCAAAGTGATTTTTGACGCTTTGCATGCTGAGGCCGCATCTTTTTGTTCCCCTCCTCCTCCTATTTATCTTTCGAATGTTGAATCTTCGGATATTCCGCAGTGCCTTCAATCACTTGCGGAAGACGATTATTCAGATATTCCATTGTGCCTTCAACCTCTCGAGGAGGAAATTTCCCCCGATATTCCGATTTTTTTTCAAGTTTCCGAGGAAGACGAACTTTCTTGTGTTCGATCTTCTGAAGAGATTGATTTTTCGGATATCCCGGTTTGCTCCCAATCTACCGAAATGATTGATATTCAGGTGGAGCAATCGGATTTTTCTATCCAACCATTTTCTTGTGATCAACTGCCGTTGTCTTCTTCTTTTTCTTCTCTTCCCCCTCCTTGCGAAAATTCTGTTTTCTCTTCTTGTTTTATTTTTCCTTCTAGTTTAGTTTCTACTTCCTCTTCGCCCCCTTCTAATAGTATAGTTTTTTTTTCTAGTTTTTTTCTTTTTCTAAATCTTCTTGTTTTTTGTTTTATTTAAAAAATAAAAAATTACAAAAAAAATTTTTATTTTCTTAAAAAATATTTTTGCACTCGCGCCGAAACGCATATTGCGCGAGCTGCCATTACATTTCTCTTTTTATTTTCCATTTAGCTAACCGTAATACGTCGAGCTCAACGACGTTTTAAATAAAGAGTGCTCTTGGGAGGCACCCCTTGCTTATCTTTTTCTTTTTTTTGTTTTTCCTTTTTTTATCTTTTGTTTTGTGCAGGAATAAGCTCCCGCGTGTTTGTGCCGCTTTTCTCCTCGCAACTTGGACTGAAGCCGATCTTTAGCTCAAGTTTGGGGGACGCATTTTCCAACGTCTGGGCATCAATTGCTAGGGAAGCATCTTCTCCCTCTCTTTGCATTTCTTTTTTCTCTTTTCTCTCTCTTCCTACTTTCTTTATACTTAACTTTAAACATTGGGGACAATGTTTAACTTTAAGTATGGGGGAGTGTTCCCTTAATATTCTACTTTAAAAAAAATTAATTATAAATATTTTAGAAAAATCAAACAAATAAAAAATTTTGTATATATAATATTTTTGAAAAATCCAAAAAAAAATATAAAATATAAACAAATTTTTGAAAAAAAATCCCAAATTAAATTGAGTTAATTTTTGCCAAATCAATTAGTACCCCGCTACTTTGCTTTTTATTGTTTTTTTCAAGCTCATGTCTACTTGCTTAGTTAGTATAAATTTGATTAATTTTTTGTTTAAATATGTTTATCGAGTAGTATGTTGACTCATGCAGTGTTCCTATTTAGGGTAGTATGCTATTTTTGAAATTTTTTTGAATTTTTCTTTACTTTTCCATAGCCTTTCTTTTATTTCTTTTACTTTTATAAATCCCATCATCCCTTATTTTTCATTAATAAAATCTTTTTAAACGTTAATTAGTATTAAGTGTAGTAGACACAAAACGGTCTAGACGCTTATTATCATTATTTTCATGAAAGCAAATTCTCTATTTTTTATTTTTTTTTTGTGCTTATCCTCATTTGAAATTTCAAAGCTTTACTTGGAGTAGATTTAGGAAGCATGAAAATGATTTAGGCATTTCTTTTGTAACGTTTGAGCCTTTGCACCTCGCCTAACAAGAACCATTGCTAGCCATTTTTGTGCCTTTTCCTTTCCTTTTTATAGCCCCACTTTTTATTTCACCATGGCCAAATAGCCTACCTACATGCATACTTTAAAATTATTTTTGAGCTTTAATTGCTAATGTGTATTTTTTTGAAAAAATTAGTGGAAAATCTTTGTGTTATCTTTTGCTACAAAAGTGAAAAGTTTTAAGTATAAAAAAAATGAAAAAAAAAGTAGTGCAAATATCCCTCATGTTTATCTTTTGGCAAAGCTCATTTTCTTTTTGAAATAGTGAAAAAAGTGAAAAAAAGTAAAAGAAAAGAAAAGTATTTATTTTGGCTAGTTTTATTTTGGCAAAGCTCATTTTCTTTTTGTTTTAAGTGTGCAAATATCCCTCGTGTTTATCTTTTTGAATATCTCACCCTTAAAAACCTAGGCCTAACTATATGCCTAATTAAAGCCCTAATGATTCATGCTTTCTACGTTTACTTTTTAGTATAGTAGCGAGAAACTAGATTGAGTAAGTATTTTTGATAGAAATATTGAATTTTGTCTTGATTGACTATGGTTTTAATTTGTCTCTTAGACCTTAGTAGTGACTCAATGCGCTTTTTACTCGTTTCTTTATTAAGTTTTAATTCTGTAAAAATTTGGGATGATTTGTTTTTATATTTAGTAAAATTTATAAAATTCTGTGCTAAGTTAAAGTAGGACTTTTCGGTTCTTTTTCAAAAATTTCTCTACCTCTAAATTCCCGTCTTACTCGTTTATAGTATTTTTAAACTTTTCAATTAATCCTCTTTATTTTTTCTAACTCGTAGTCTTTGCTTGAGGACAAGCAAAATAATAAGTATGGGGGAATTTGATGATGCATATTTTAGGTTAATTTATTAGTGTAAAATATGTTATTTTCATTTTAAATCTCATTCTTTATGTTATTTTATGCTTCTTTTTATGTAAATATTATAAATAAAATTTATTTTCTGTTTTTGCAGGTTTCAACAAATTTCCAGAAAAAATCCCCTGACACGCCCCCCTGTCACGCCCTCCCTGGGCGTGACACAGGGCGTGTCACCTGTTCCCGAAGTTGAAAGCCGCAAGATATCGTTTTCCGCCAAAATCCCCTGTCACGCCCCACCGACACGCCCTCCCCGGTAGTGTCACCGGGCATGACACGGGGCGTGTCGCCCTCTGCCCGAAGTCTGCCGCCTCCTTCAATGCATTCTACACAGCTGCACGCAACAGTACTGTCACGCCCCATGTTACGGGCGTGACCTGGGGCGTGACTGCCCCCATTTCGACGTTTGATGGACCTGCGACTGCTGAATTTGACCTGACACGCCTGTCATGCCCCCCTATCACGAGCATGACTCAGGGCGTGACAACCATCGTACCGAAATAATCATCATTCCCGCCAAAATTCAGCTCCCGAGGTCAAATCCGTACTTGTCACGCCCCATGACACGCCCCCCCTAGGGCGTGTCGGAGGGCGTGACCAACCCGAGAAAAAAATCTATAAATACAGACCCCCCCTCTTCATTTCAGCAACTTTTTGGGGAGAGGGGGAGGTGTTGCCCCTTTGGTTCTTCATCTTTTTTTATGCTTTTTCTCTCTCTCTCTCTCTCCCTCTCTCCCTCTCTTATTTTGTAATTACTCTCTTATTTTGTTTTTAGCTCTTGCATTTCTTCTAAGTAGCTTGTTGTAGGGCTAGAATAGGTTTTACTTTGATGCACCTGTAATTTCCATTTCATAGTTGTAGCTCTCTTTTTAATTAATAAAAGTGCTCTTTTCTTATTCCTGTATTCTTATGCTTTATTACTCATCCCCTCTCTTTCCCTTTTACTATGATTAACTAATCCTCCTTGTACTCGATCTTGATGATCTGAGGTTCGAGCGATTAAGTTATGACGCTTTAATTCACCTTTTTTTAGGTTTTAGCCTTGAATTACTCTTGAGTTTTCATGGGCTAGAGGTATATTATCGATATATACTCTCTACCTTTGCTTTCATTCTGGGCTAGCCGAGAGGCCGATAGAATGAAGTGAGCATTCAAGAGTAAAGGGAGTTGTACGCACCCCTCGAGAGAGGCAGACGTCCAAATCTCCCGGATTAGAGTAAAATCCAATAGAGGGGTTCATCGCGTAAAGCGAGCTTTAGGCCTCTAATTTAGACGAGAGTCGGTCGGACCTTCTTAATCTCAGTTGGGCACGACTTCGAGAGAAGCGTGTTCAAGCTTTAGGAACCTCCACGGTCAAGGACTTTTACCCTATTAAGCTTAGGTTTATTTATCGTCTTTTTAATCGTTTCCTGCTGAAGTGATTCTTGATCGAGTGCACCTCTTTATTATTCGCTATAAATCTTTTTATCCTACAAGTAATTAGTTCTCTTTTCTTTTAGCTTAGTAATTTAATTTCAGTTTTTAGTTTAGTAATTAATAGAAATTTCAATTGATAAAATAATAGCAATCTCCTTTGAGTAGAAGTAGTCATTACGCCCTAGGGAAATACGACCTTGATACTAATCTTTAGTATCCTATACTATAACCGATAAGGTACGCTTGCCTTTATCGGATATAGAATCGGAGAATATTCTCAGCCACCACATCCACTTTCTCTTCTCTTCTCTCCAACCCTCTCTCCGTCGTTGCGAACTTTTTGTATCAGCATCGTCGGGCTATTGCTTGGAAAATTTCTGATATCAAGGGCATAAGCCCATCTTTCTGTACCAATAAAATTTTAATGGAAGATAATTCGCGTAACTCTATCCAACCTCAGCGCCGTATAAACCCAAACATGAAAGAAGTAGTTAAGGGTGTGGTTATGAAACTATTAGACGCAGGAATTATCTACCCTATTTCGGACAGTAAGTGGGTTAGCCCCGTTCAGGTAGTTCCCAAGAAGGGAGGGATAACCATAGTTAGTAATGAGAATAATGAATTAATCCCGACGCGGACGGTGACGGGTTGGCGTATGTGCATAGATTACCGTAAGTTAAATGACGCCACCCGCAAAGACCACTTTCCTTTACCGTTTATCGACCAGATTTTAGAACGTCTCTCCGGCCATAGCTTTTATTGTTTTCTCGATGGCCTCTCGGGGTACTTTCAAATACCCATCTCTCCCGAGGACCAAGAGAAAACTACGTTTACTTGTCCCTTCGGCACCTTCGCGTACCGAAGAATGCCGTTTGGATTATGCAATGCGCCAGCTACATTCCAGCGATGTATGCTCACAATATTTGACAAGTACGTAGAAAGCATTATGGAGGTATTCATGGACGATTTCTCCGTGTTCGGCGATTCCTTCGATAGATGTTTAGAAAACCTCGAAAAAGTCTTAGAACGATGCGAAGAAACTAACCTTGCCCTAAATTGGGAAAAATGCCATTTTATGGTGAGGGAAGGGTTAGTTTTGGGTAATAAAATTTCTGCTAAAGGTATTGAGGTAGACGTTGCCAAGATAGACGTTATTGAGAAGTTGCTGCCGCCTACAAACATAAAAGCTATAAGAAGTATCCTAGGCCATGCTGGTTTTTATCGTCGTTTTATAAAGGACTTCTCCAAGATCACAAAGCCCCTCACCCATCTCTTAGAAAAAGACGCTCCATTCATTTTTGATGACTCTTGTATTTCTGCCTTTGAATCAATTAAAGAAAAGTTAATTAACGCACCGATTATGATAGCTCCGGTGTGGGACCTTCCTTTCGAGATTATGTGCGATGCGAGTAGTTTTGCGGTGGGGGCCGTATTAGGTCAACGCATATCTAAGAACTTCCACCCCATCTATTACGCTAGTAAAATCCTCACATCTGCACAAGAAAATTACACCACAACAGAGAAGGAGCTGTTAGCTGTAGTATTTGCGTTTGATAAATTCCGCCCTTACATTACTCTTTCAAAAATCATTGTTTTTACAAACCACTCGGCCCTCAAGTACCTTCTTGCCAAAACGGATGCCAAGCCTCTCTTGATTCGCTGGGTCTTACTCCTCCAAGAGTTTGACTTAGAGATCCGTGATAAGCAAGGAGCCGAGAACTTGGCCGCCGAACATCTATCCAGATTAGATAACCCCTTTATAGAAAAATTAAATGAAAAATCTTTTAATGACTATTTTCCTGACGAGAAGCTGCTTTTAGTTAATACATCTACTTCTCCTTGGTTCGCGCACATCGCCAACTATCTAGTGGCTCGGGTGCTCCCAAAGGAGTTCTCCTCTCAGCAAAAGAAGAAATTCTTTTCTGAGCTGAAGAACTACTTTTGGGAAGACCCACATCTTTTCAAAATTTGTGTGGATCAAGTGATAAGGAGATGTGTTTCTTTTGATGAAGGAATTGATATTCTAAAACATTTGCATGAAGGTCCGACAGGTGGGCACTATCAAGCTGCTCGCACCGCTCACAAGGTGCTTTGCGCGGGCTTTTACTGGCCTAGCCTATTTAAAGATGCGCAAGCCTTTGTGAGCAGGTGTGATAGTTGCCAACGGTCGGGCAACATTTCTAATAAAAATGAAATGCAGCAAAATTATTTCTTAGAGTGCGAAATTTTCGACCTCTGGGGAATTGATTTTGTTGGCCCCCTTCCTTCTAGCTTCGGAAACAAATATATTTTAGTTGCTGTTGATTATGTTTCACGATGGGCTGAGGCCCAAGCTCTTCCTACGAATGACTCCCGAGTTGTAGTCACGTTTCTAAAAAGATTAATTTCTAGATTCGGTACGCCACGCGCAATCGTTAGCGATAGGGGTTCCCATTTCTGTAACGCACAATTTTCAAAAATCCTTACCAAATACGGCGTTACACATAAGCTTTCCACTGCCTACCACCCCGAAACTAACGGTCAAGTCGAAGTAGTTAATAGAGAAATAAAATGAATTTTAGAAAAGACTGTTTCAACTTCTAGAAAAGACAGGTCAGCCAAACTTGACGATGCCTTATGGGCCTACCGAACAGCGTACAAAACCGCCCTCGGATGTACGCCGTATCAGCTGGTCTATGGAAAATCATGTCATCTGCCCATAGAGTTAGAACACCGTGCCTTTTGGGCCTTAAAATTTTTAAACTTCGATCCCCACTCAGTCGGTGACCTTCAAAAATTTCAACTAAATGAACTCGACGAGTGACGCTCTTATGCTTATGAAAATAATAAACTTTATAAAGAGCGGACGAAGCGTTTACATGATAAACACTTAAGGCACCCTAAAAACTTTAAGCCGGGCGACCAAGTCCTTTTATATAATTCTCGTTTACGTTTATTTCCGGGCAAATTAAAATCTCGCTGGTCTGGCCCGTTTTCTGTTTTAGAAGTATTTCCTTATGTAACTGTTTTAATTTCTCACCCTGATAAGGGAAATTTCAAAGTGAATGGTCAGCGTCTTAAACTCTACTTTTCTGGTGATGATGATGTCAGTCCAAATATTATTAAGTTTCTGCTTCACGAACTCTAATCTTGAACTTTTAATTTTTTGCTAAAAATAATTTTATTTCGGGACAACAATATTTTTGGACTAAATTATTTTTTTGATACGTCGAGCTCAACGATGCTTTAACCAAAGGGCGCCCTTGGGAGGCAACCCAAGTTATCTTTTTCTGTTTTCTTTATTTTACAATTTTTGCCTCGGACGGCTCCGACAAGCTGAAGCTTCTGCGATCGCCTGCTCCAACATTGCTGAATCTATCACGAAGTCCAAAGAAGACATTCGGGGGGCGGCATCACTCAGCTTTCGCAGCAAATAAATCCGGGGAAGTACCTGTATTTCAATTCTGTCTTTCAATTCTGTACTTTATTTTTCTCTCCTTCTCCAATCCCCTTCTTTAGCCATTGAGGACAATGTCTGTTTTATGCTTAGGGGAGGACTTCCTCCTTCATTTTTGCTTAGTGTAAATAATTTTCTTTTTGTATATATTGTAAATATTTCCAAAAAAAAAATGAATTTCTAAAATTCCAAAAAAAAAAAGGGAAAAATTTCCAAAATCCAAAAAAAGAGAATATTTCACAAAATTAAATTAAAAAAAATATATATATGTGTTTTTGAATAGTTTAGACATTTTGGTATTTCAATAGTACCCCTAGTTTTTGTTTTTGTTTTACTCAAAATCTCCTATAAACAACTTAGTTAATTATAATATTTCTAATCGTCCTTTTTAATTATGTTTCACAAGTAAAATGTTGGTCATGCTGTGTTTCTAATTCACGGTAGCATGTTAAGGTGAAATATTTTTCTAAAACTCGCATTTCTATAATGGTTTTTTGTTTATTTCCTTTACTTTCTCGAAAATTCATCATCCACTATTTTCTTTTTCGTTTTTGAATAATTTTTGTAAAGTCAACTTTTGAATAACGTAGTAGATGTGAACGATCCAAGTCACCTATTATTTCTATTTTCAAGTTAATTTCATCAATCTTCTTTTATTATCTAGGACTCGCTTTTTGAAAATTTTTCAAACCTTTGTTTTAAATAAATTCAAAAGCGTGAAAATGATTTAGGCCATTTTTGTTTTTGTTTGAGCTTTCCTGCCAATCTAAAAACTTTTACCACTAGTTAGCCGTTTTTGAGCCTTTTTCCGATTTCACTTGATAGCTCCTCCCTTCATTTCAGTTTCACCAAAGCCAAAATTTCCAACCTATTGAATCACACTAGCCTTTTTGAGTTTCATAAATTATTTTGACGATTTTGATAGGGTATTTTGTGATTTTTGTGGGAGAAAGGTTTTCGAAAAAAAAAGTATGTTCGAAAGTGATGTTTATTTTTGTTTGGCCAACTCTTTTAGGAAAATAAAAATATTTATGGCCTTTGTTTTGAAAAAAAAAGATGAAAAAGAAAAAGAAAAATTGTGTATATATTTTTATGAAAGTTTTTGAAACTCTTTGCTTTGGTTTAGTGTGATTTTAAACCTTCACGTTTATCTTTGAATTCCACTCCTAATCATATTGCTAAGCCAAACATTTCTGTCCTATTTAAGTTCTTTTGATTCACGCTTTTTGATTTTTATTTAACAACTAAGAAAAGAAAAAAAAAGTAAATCAGTTTTAGTTTTGGATTTAAACCTAGATTTTTGTTAATTAAATTGATATAATTATAATGCGTTGCTAGGATCTAGTAACAACTCAATGCGTGTTTTTCATTTTCATTGCTTTGCTTAAGTCTATTTAAAAAAATCTCGTTAAAATTTTGGATGATTTGTTTTTATTGAGTAAAGTTTATAAAAGTTTTACCATACCTAAATAATTGTTTTAGACTTACATTTCACCTTTTCCCTACTAAGAATTTCGCATAGTACTTGTGTAGGCATAATTAGAACTTTTTGATTAGTCCTTTTTATAAATATCTAGTTTTTATATTTTTGCTTGGGGACAAGCAAAGCTTAAGCTTGGAGGAATTTGATAATACGTTTTGTAGCCTAAACTATTATCGTATTTTCTATTTTATATTGTACAAATTATGTCTATTATTAGTTTATTTTTATCATTTTTATGTAAATATTATTGCCACTGACTTTTTCTTGTCTTTTTGCAGGTTTCCAGAAAATTGGCCAAAATGACCTGTCACGCCCACCTATCACGCCCTCCCTGGGCGTGACCTAGGGCATGTCACCTGATCCCGAGGACTCCTGCTGGAAGGGACAGAAAAACGGTCAAAACCGCTGTCACGCCCTCCCTGGGCGTGTCACTAGGCGTGACTATGGGCGTGTCGCCCTCTGCTTCAAAGCCTGCCGCCGCATTAAATGTTGTTTCTCCACAGCACGCAAACAGTACTGTCACGCCCCATGTCACGCCCGTGACATGGGTGTGACACCCTCCTTTTTCGATGACTGACGGATTTCCGACCAATGATTTGGACATGACGTGCCTGTCACGCCCCCCTATCACGGGCGTGACCTAGGGCGTGACCACCGACGTACCGAAGCAATCATCCCTCCCGCCAGAATCTAGAGCCCGAGGTCAACATAGTACTGTCACGCCCGCTGACACGCCCCCCCTAGGGCGTGTCGGAGGGCGTGACCAACCCGAGAAAAATTTCTATAAATTGAGACCCCCCCTCTCCATTTCAGCAAGCTTTGGTTGAGTGGGGGAGGTGCTGCCCCTTTGGTTCTTGAGTTTTTTTCATGCTTTCTCTCTCTCTCTCTCCCCCTCTCTTTGTAATTTTTGTTTAACCTTAGTTTAATCTTAGTTTGTTCTAGCTTTTATTATAATTTTGCTCTTGCTTAGTGCTACTTGTAGGGCTAGAATAGGATTTCAATTTCATGCACTAGTAATTTCAATTTCAATAGTGTAGCTTGCCCCTTTTAATTAATAAAAGTGTTCTTGTTTAGCTTGTGTTCTTCTTATGCTTTACTACTCATCCCCCTTCCTCCATTCCATAATGATTAACTAATCCTCCTTGTACTCGATCTTGATGATCCGATGTTAGAGCGATTATGTTATGATGTTTTAATTAATCTTTTCTTTTTAGGTTAGGGCCTTGAATTACTCTTGATTAATCACGGGTTGGAGGTATATTTTCGATATATACTCTCCGCCTTTGCTTTTTTCTGGGCTAGCCGAGAGGCCGAAAGAATGAAGTGAGCATTCAAGAGTAAAGGGAGTTGTACGCACCCCTCGAGAGAGGCAAACGTCCAAATCTCACGGATTGGAGTAAACTCCAATAGTGGGGTTCACCGCGTAAAGCGAGTTTTAGGCCTCTGATTTAGACGAGAGTCGGTCGGACCTTCCTAAACTCAGTTGGGCACGACTTCGAGAGAAGCGTGTTCAAGCTTTAGGAACCTCCACGGTCAAGGACCTTTATCCTATTAAGTTTAGATTTTTATCGCATTTTCTTAATCGTCTTTAGCCGAGGTGAATCTTGATCGAGTGCATTTCCATTTCATATTTTTCTACCCTTCGTAGTAATCATTTTACTTAATAGCTTTACTTAATTGCAGTGTTTCTCTTTCTAGTATAGCTTTACTTTCTCCCCTGCACTTAGATTTTCTAAAACCCTAGTTTCTTTTCGTCGATAAGATAATAGCGTTCGTGTGAGTAAGCATAGACAACAGTTCCCGGATTTCAATACGACACTTGTGTCCCCTTGCTACAATTCGATTGGTATACTTGCCTCATCGGGTTGCTAGTTCGGTTGCGTTTATTTTCTTCGAACCCTAGCACGCAATAGTGACCCAATCAGACACACCCGTGCCCAAACCAGCGTTAGCCTATTTCTAGCAAGATGCCGAGCTATCACCATGACCTGTGCCACTAGATGAACCGACTGCCAGACACGCCTGTGACCCAATCAGACACGCCCATGCACACACCGATGTTAGCCCATTTCCAACAAGATGTTGTGCTGTCAACACGCCCCGTGCCACCTGATGACCCGACTGGAAGACACGCCCGTGACACAATTGGACACGCCCGTGACCTGATGAAGTTCTATCCAAAGTTCAACCCAGCTCGACACATGTCCCGACAAACTGTCTTACATGCCCGTGACCTTGTCACGCCAACCCGACATGCCCGTGTCCAGGGGCGTGTCGTTTCAAAATTTTTTTCTATAAATAGAGGGGCAGAGCTTTGTAAAATTATTCAAACACTAGCAGCTTCCTTAAGAACTGTTAGGACTCCCCAGCTCTCTGACAAAGAACTGGTAGTAGCTTTCAAATATTCCAAGTTCTGTAAGTTGTCATTTTTTTAGCTTTCTTTTTAGCTTTGTAGAAAGTTGTAATAACTTTTTGAATTTATAAAATAGAATATTTCAATTTCAATTCTGAGTACTTTACAGTTTTATTTTCTTGTTTTACTTTTCTTTATTTTCTCATACTATCCCGAATGAAAGGCGATGCTCTGCTTATGTCCTGGATTAAGATAGCGTGAAACTACTTTCAAAACTATTTTCCAAAACTTTATTATTTCATACTATCTCGAATGAAAGGCAAGGCGAAAGCATATGACCTGGTTTAAGATAGTGTGAAAGCTTAGTTTAGATTTTAATACCCTATCCCTAATGAAAGGCGAAGCGAAAGCTTAGGTCCTGAATTAAGATAGATAGGTAGATATTATTTTCTGCTCTTTATACCACCACCATCCTGATAAGTGGCTAAGAACCCTAAGCACATGGTCAAGATGAGCTCTGGGCTGGATATTATTTTGAACTATTTTAACTCTACGTTCTGATTATTCTAACTAGAGTTTACTGTTAATTCATCATATACCTGGTGAAGAGACACTACGTTTTACGTTAACCTGTTTTAAATATAAGCCTCCCCGGTCGTACTTTCGGGTCAGTGATGATACCAAAGGGACCCTCTCATAAAGTTAGGTAATCAAGAAATAAAGATGTTCTTTAATAGGTGAATTAATATTCTCTCATAGTAATTCTAAAATCAAGGACTACCTTCTGAGTCCTTATCTTAATAAAACCACGTATTTATATTTTTCTGTATTTTATTTTTAAGATAAACTCCACTCCGTTCTTTCGATAAGATAATAGTCTGTTCTAAAAAGTATAATAATTAACACCGATTCTAGGAAAAATACGACCTTGATATTTTCTACAAAATACTATACTCCTATGTGATAGGTACTCTTGCCTTAATCCACAGGATATAAGTAAGTAAAAAAGAGATAGACTTATATATGTAAAAGATTAAATAACACCAAATCTATTCTCTTTAAATCAAAATTTACTTATCAATTACAAGCTTAAGAATACACTTCACTATGGAGGAGAGGTAGAGTAAACCAAAAGGGGGAATGCCTAGTCGTGGTTCCTGGCCAGAGCAGTGGGTTGTCAGTCCACTTCTCGACTCGGACCGTTGTAGCGTCTGGAGGGAAATGGGTTGTCAATCCACTTATCTTCCTCCATCTTCTTCCTTGTCTTCAGTATTTTCTCCCTATTTGCCAAAGTGAATAGTACCGAAAACATCTATTTCACACTGCTGGTGGCCGGAAACTCTTAGAACGGTTGAATATTGTTGATGTTGGTGACCGGGAGGTCTAGCGGTCTGTCTTGGTAGATTGAAGACCGCGCGGTCAGGCGGTTTCCTTTCAGCGGTTTGGTTGCTGTGTTGTTACTGTCTGGAGTCCGAGCGGTCTAGCGGTTTGTCTCTCGCGATTTGGAGAACGGGCGGTCTAGCGGTCTCCCATGGTGTTCTCTCCAGTAATGCCCCTGATTTTCCGATATTCTTTAGTTGTCCGGGTTTTGACGTCAAAAGCGTTACCCTAGCACGTGTTTGACATGTGCCGAGGTTAGAGTATGATCTTGGATCCTTGAGTTCTCTGTAGGGTAGTATCTTAGCCTGTTGGCGAGTTTTCCCCAGCGGGACGGGTCTGTTTTGGTGACTCGGCGGAGCTGCTTGTGTTTTAACTTTGGTAGGTGTTTGCCTGAGTTCAACCCATCGGATTAGGATTCCGACCTCGCCGTTGCGTTCGTAGTGTTGGTTTTTGGCTACAGCGCGAGTTTCGCGCATTTCCGAGTTCGTTTGTGTTGAGCGTTGTATTAGGATTGTGTGTTATTATATATATATATTATATAATATATTATATTATTTTTTAGGGTATAAATAGGATAGATAGGGTTCGTCCGGTCCGAATTTTTTCTTCTTCTTCCCGAACCCGATGGCAGTTTCGTTTTCGCGATACTTTGGGAGCGGCGGAGTCGGCGAGGACTTTGGTCGGCGGTGTGTGGAGGAGGGCTCGTTTTCCTCGTCTGACTGGATTTTCGGGCTGCTCTCATCGAGGGCTTCTCGGTAGAGGTAAGATTTGTCCGTTTCCTTGACTTTTGAAGGTTAGGGTTAGGGGTTTTGGCTTGATTTCATCCCCAAAAGTTTCAGGAAACGTTGTTCGGTGCTCCTTGTGGACAGATCTTGAAGCGGCCGAGGCGGGCGACGTCTTCTCCATGGGTATCAAAGCAAGTGGATTTTCTTCCCTTGCTTGCTCCAGTTCTCCCCTTTATCTTTATTTTATCTCCTTTATTTTGAGTAGGTTTATGCTTTTGGACGATTATCCGGTCTTTCCCGCGCTACAAGGCGAATCCGTCGGATATCACTTTGGATACCCGACGAATTCGTCGTATATCCTCGTTACCCGTGGTTTGGCTGTCCTAGAATGCTAAGTAAAAGTCGGCGAGAATGACCAGGTAGATTCGGCGAGTATCACAAGGCAGAGTCGGGGAGTATCGGGTTGGAGTCGTCAAGAATCACTAGAAAATCGTTGAAGTAGGAATCGTCGAGAATCACTGGTAGAGACGTTGACGCTAAGGCAAAATCGATGAGAATGGCAAGGCAGGTTCAGCAAGAATCGTTTTGTTAGTCGTCGAGAATCGAAGGCTTTTTCGTCGAGATTGGTTTGCCAGATCATCAAGACGCCCCTGGCAGATTCGTCGAGTATCGTCGCGATACCCGATGAATTTAGGGAAATCGTCGAGTATCGCGACGATTCTCGACGACTCCCGTTAATTTTCGTCGACAATTCCCGACGAATCCGTCGAGTATCGATGGTGATACCCGAAGAATTCCGAAGGAATTGTCCGTCTTTCATCGTTTTCGCTGAGTGAAGTCCTTCGGGGTCTGTTTCGGGGTTTTGACCCCAACCTTTGGAAAATATGACCAGGAAACGTTGATAGAAGTTAATGTGGATGGAACTGTTAGTTTGTATCGCTTGTTAGCATGCGGTGATACCGAGGTCTTGGTGAGGTGTTCTGTGGGTGTTGGTTTCCGTGGCAGGTCTTGTAGATTCCGGCTACACCACTGGAGCGCCATGGGTCCTCCATGGGTAGCTAGTGGGCCGGGCGACGCTGTGCTACTTAGCTTGCCATGTCGTTACAAGCAAATAAAATGCCTTTTAATTAAGGGTCACCCACTCCTCCGAGACGAGGATCACTAAGTGTTAATGATTTTCGTATCATGATCCTTGGACCGTTGCTCCTATCCTTGTTTTGGATTGTTGGCTTGTTTAGCCATTTCCTGCTTTACTTCAGCAGGTTTGAGCCGAAGCGGGTTGTTTTCCCGAGGCACTTGGTGCATTTCCTTCAGCTTTTATTGATGATTTGTTGGCTATAATCTCATTCATTTGTTGACTTGTTGCAGAGTTTCACAGCTTGTTGGGTGGGCGTATATCCTCCCCTATTGATTGATCTTTTCTTAGCATTGAGCTTTAATCTCTTTTTGGCCACTTGCATTTTTTTATTTGTGCTGAGGTATTCTGTCTTTGAATGCCTCAGGTATAGGGGTCAGCCGTCCGAGCGACTAGTTGGAGCTGCGTTTTGGTTGACCGTTTTACAGGAGTGTTTCTCTTACTTTAGGTGAGATTGCTTGTTGCTTTGTTGACTTAGACATTTGTGTACACCGAGGGGTTCGTGTCAGTTAGTTGGCGCCCTTCGGTGGTTGTTTTTCTCAGATTACTGTTTACTCTTCTATGTTGGTTTGGTTACCCAGTTTGGGAGCTGTTACTTGTCTTTTGGGAATGTTTTATGCTAGGATACATGCTAGTTATTTTGAATATTTAACCTTACTAATCGTATGGCATACATCTCATGTCTTTAAGCTTAAAAGAAGTACTTTACAGCTAGCAAAAAAAGGCATTTCCCTACTTATACTAAATCTAGAGTCTTGCATGACCTGAGATGTCCTTCATGGACGTTTATACTCATGTAGGATGTTAAGCTATCTTAATTAAAGTATTTTTCGTAGCGTAAATTATGTTTTTCTTCTAAGTGGGATAATGAACCACTGAGCCGAGGGATACGACCATTATATACATAAGCAACTTTCTAATCATTAAACTTAAGAGAATTTTTATAATAATAGTTCTGATTGCCTGAGCGTCGGCAGTTATCCCCTGCTCGACGTGGCATCACGACACGTGTTTTCTCATACTCTGATACTTGTACTTTTTGAGAAAATGCGGGTTGTGATAGTTGGTATCAGAGGGAGGTTTTGCAAAGGGTCGGTTGAATTGGCAAGTCAGTCGAGTAACTTTGCCCCGAGCAAAACCCTGGTAGTAGCATTTCATTGCATACACCCACCGATATGTCATCAGTAGATCTTGATGAAAGCATGGGCACTACACTCATAGCATGAAAAGAAGTATACGGGGCATATTATGTAGTATGAGATGCATAATATGTGTTCGTATATGGATCCACCATAGGTGGCAACATGTGACGGTTATATAGTATGGGATGCATAACCACCATCACATGGATGCGCATTAACACGTTTAAGTTTCTTCGTTACATACAATATTATGTAGTATGGGATGCATAACATTGTATGTGTACGCCTCTCATAACATGCACTAAGGCCCTTTTCTTATAATGCATAGCACAACATCCATAACAAATCATCGCATAAGAACACGTGCCAAGTTAACGATCTGCATGATGACATATGTACACTCATGATTTGAAACGATACCTAAACATTCATTCATTTATATCATAGGCACAAGATAGAAGCATAGCATCATTCTATTATCTCCCAGAGCAAAGTAACAGCGGGTGTTAGTGTTTGTCCTCCTCTAGTTTTGATCGAGGGTGTATCGGGCTACTGTCCTGTAGCGGCGCTGGTTTACGGCCATGTTGTGCGGCCTATAGTGGGTGCGGCAGCCTCTAAGCTTACGGGCCAGGCCGTTACATGGTAAGTGCCGGTTGTTCGTTCTTGTTCCAATCTGAATCTGAGTATTCAAGTTTTCCAGCTTCGGTGTCGTAAGCTAGGTCCTTGTTAAGACTTTTGCTTGTGTCGGTAGATTTCTAGCCCGATTAGTTCGAGGGGAATTTTCCCCCAGTTTGCGATTCCTTCGACAAAATTTTGACTAGATATCCATTTGTTCTGTAGAATGCCGCCTAAACGCATTGCGACGAGATCGAACCCCCAGTCAGAAGGGGAGTCTTCTAGTGCTCAGAGTGAAGCGGTGATTGAAGGGTTGCGACAAAGTAATGAGGCCCTGATGAGGCAGATGGTGGATGTGCAATCTCAGATACAATCGTTGTTGGCTGTGGTCATTGGGCAGCAGTCTAGAGCCCAGGACCCTGTTGTGGACCAAGCTACCCCCACTCCCCCTGCTGCTCTAGTTCCCCCAGTCGTACTGCCGCCGGAAATGAATTTTATTTCTCACTTCCAACGACTAGGACCTCCTTCGTATGACGGTAGAGAAGATTTCATGGCGTTGGATGATTGGATCATCGCCATCGAGAAAATGTTTTATTATTCTGGCATCTCTGCCAATCAGAAGGTGATGTTTACGGCATATCAACTTAAGGGTCTTGCGAAGAGTTGGTGGATTAGAGAGAAAGAGAACCTTGCTGATGGATGTTCATGGGACTCATTCAAAAGTATGTTACTTTATAAGTTTTTGCCATCGGTCGAGCGAGACCGCCTGATGAACAACTTTTTGCACCTGAAGCAGAGGCAACTTACTGTGGGTGAGTACAAATTCGAGTTTAGAAAGCTCAGTCGTTTCTCCCCAGCTTTGGTAGCATTCGAAGAAGGAAGGGTAAAACGTTTCCTAGGTTGTCTAAGATATGATATTCAACAGTTGGTTAGCGCGTACAAGTCAGAGACCCTTGTAGAAGTGGTTGAAGCTGCCTTGAAGGTTGAGGCGATAGAGAAAGCAAAGAATAGGGGAACACATGCAAAGAAGGACAAGAGGAAACCTGATGAAGAAGGAAGTGCTAGGACATCTGGCCCTACTGCGAAGAAGGATAAGAAAGAAGCGTGTAGCTTCTATGGCAGGCCAGGTCACCCCTTCGAGAAGTGCTTTAAGAGACTTGATGTGCAGAAGTTGTCTCAGGTTCACGCGATCTAGGATGCTCCAAAAGGAAGTCATGTCTGTTCTTATTGCCAGAGGAGTGGGCATGATACGGCCCATTGTCGCAAGAAGGCTGGAGTTTGTTTCCTCTGCAGACAGAAGGGGCACAAGAGAGCTAATTGCCCGAAGAGCCAGCCCGCGCTGAATGCAGTTCCGTTGTAGACTCTACCTCCGCCCGTACCACACGTGGACAAAGGAAAATGAAAGTTGAATGTGTTGACCAAGGAGGAAGCACAATCTTCGACTCAAGTGATCTCAGGTTAGTCTCTGGTTTAGTTAGTAAACTCTTTTAGTAGATTCTTAGTTTTCGTAATTTAGTTCTGCGCGCTATGTGTTTAGGTGAATTTAAGGTGAACGGTAAGTGGGCGCGTGTTTTGTTTGATTCGGGTGCTACTCACTCCTTTGTGGCAAGGAGTTTTGTAGACCGCCACCGCTGGACTCTCGACTTGTTAAATGCCTCCCTAAGCGTCAAAATTCCTTCAGGAGAGCTTGTGAGGTCATACCAGGGTATCCAGAAATGCCCCATCTTCCTTAGTGGATTTTTAGTCTTTGCGGATCTGAAGGTGCTAGATTTGGCTGACTTTGACGTGATTTTGGGCATGGACTGGTTGTCCAGCTATGATGCCATCATTCAGTGCAAGCACAAGCGCATGGACTTTAGAGGTGGCAATGGTCAGCCCATGAGTGTGTATGGTTCTCCGCGTGAGGAGTCTTCGATCATTTCTGCGGTATGTACTCGCAAACTTCTAGAGTCTGGCTGCAATTCTTTTATTGTTTCTGTTTCTGCATTGGAAGCTGCTTCGGTTGAGCCTCATGTTGAGGACGTTTCTGTGGTGAGTGAGTTTCCAGATGTATTTCCGATTAGTCTTCCCGGACTTCCTCCAGTAAGAGAAGTAGAGTTTG
Organism: Platanthera zijinensis; assembly: GCA_039513925.1. NCBI lineage: Eukaryota > Viridiplantae > Streptophyta > Magnoliopsida > Asparagales > Orchidaceae > Platanthera > Platanthera zijinensis. The sequence goes on along the minus strand of CM077093.1, from coordinate 110,266,960 downwards.
TTATAGATCTTGAGCCAGGCACTCGCCCTATTGCTAAGGCACCATATTGCATGGCGTCGCGTGAGTTAGAGGAGCTGCGTACTAAGCTAGATGAGTTGTTGTAGTGTGGCTTTATTAGACCTAGCTCTTCCCCCTGGGGTGCACCCGTGCTCTTCGTGAAGAAAAAGGTCGGAACGGTGAGACTATTCATCGACTATCGTGAGCTAAATAAAGTGACCGTTAAAAACAGATACCCCCTACCCAGGATCGATGACTTGTTCGATCAGTTGCGAGGTAGTTCCGTGTTCTCAAAGATCGACCTTCGTTCAGGGTACCATCAGTTAAGGATCCGGGAGTCGGACATCCCGCGAACTGCTTTTTGTTCTCGTTATGGACACTTTGAATTTCGGGTAATGTCTTTTGGATTAACAAACACACCGTTACCTTTTATGGACATGATGAACAGAGTGTTCAGGGATTTTCTAGATAAATTCGTGGTAGTGTTCATTGACAATGTACTGGTATATTCAAGAAATGCAGATGAGCACGCCTTGCACTTGCGCTTAGTCTTGTCTACTCTAAGGGAGCACAAGCTTTATGCGAAGCTTAGTAAGTGTGAGTTCTGGTTGTCTCAGGTGTCATTCCTAGGACACGTCATAAGCAAGGAACGTATCCCAGTTGATCCTGCGAAGATAGCTGCAGTTTTGGATTGGATGAGACCTTCATCGCCTAAGGAAATTAGGAGCTTCCTAGGATTGGACGGTTACTACAGAAGATTTGTTGAAGGATTCTCCATGCATTTTGTGCCATTGACCAGGCTTACGCAAAAGAGCGCAGCCTTTGTATGGAGTGAGGCCTGTGAAGAAGCATTTCAGGAGCTCAAGAAAAGACTGTGTTCTGCCCCAGTGTTGGTATTGTTGGTGCAAGGAGTACAGTATGCTGTTTATGTAGACGTCTCGCGAGTTGGACTCGGTTTCATTTTGATGCAGGACGGTAAGGTGATTGCGTATGGATCAAGACAATTGAAAGTGCATGAAAAGAATTACCCTACGCACGACCTGGAATTTGCTGCGGTCATTTATGCATTGAAGTTTTGGAGACATCTGCTGTATGGGGTGTCGTGCAAGGTTTATTCGGACCATAAATGTTTAAAATATGTTTTCACTCAAAAGGAATTGAATCTGCGCCAGCGTAGGTGGCTAGAGTATGTTGCGGACTACGAAGTTGATATCCTCTATCATCCCGGCAAAGCTAATGTAGTAGCAGACGCGTTGAGCCGGAAACCCGCGCATATCTTTAATCTCTCGGTGCAATCCCATATCGAAGAGTTTTTGCTCATGGACATAACGGTAGGGAATAGTGCTTCGCCGAGTAGCTTAGAGGTGGAAGAGCCTTCGTGGATTACTCTCACTAGGCTACATCAGAAAGACGATCCTGAATTGCAGCACCTCCTCAGTAGGACTGAGAAAGGGGAATTACTTGATTTTTCAATTGATGACACGCGTATCTTAAGATACCGTGGAATATACTGTATTCCCGCTGTTGGGGACATCCGTGCAAGAATATATAGAGAAACGCATGGTTCAAGTAGTTCTAATCATCCTGGTTCCACCAAAATGTATAGAGATTTAAAACAGATTGTTTGGTGGTCAGGTATGAAGAACGACATTGCAAGGTTTGTATTTGAGTGTTATACCTGCCAGCGTGTCAAAGCAGATCATAAGAGACCGGGTGGTAAGATTACGCCTTTGGATATACCAAGCTGGAAATGGGAGAGTTTATCCATGGATTTCATAACCAGTTTGCCGAGATCTCCCCGAGGTCATGATGCAGTGTGGGTCATCGTGGACAGGTTAACCAAGTGTGCCCACTTTGTGCCATTTAAGATTGATTATTCGATAGAAAAGATAGCTGAATTATATCTGGATGAAGTTATCAGGCTGCATGGTGTACCTACAAGCATCGTGTAAGACCGAGACTCCCGATTCATGTCTCGTTTCTGGCAAAGCTTGCAGGGAGACCTAGGCACAGACCTTAGATATTCTACTGCTCATCATCCTCAGACGAATGGACAGACAGAGTGAGTGAACCAGATCTTGGAGGATATGATTCGATGTTATATTCTGGACCATGGAGGAGCATGGGATAAATGCCTCAGATTGATGGAATTTGCGTATAATAACAGCTATAAGGAGAGCTTGCAGATGGCACCCTTTGAAGCGTTATATGGTAAGCGTTGTCGAACCCCTTTGTTTTGGGCAGAAGTTGGTGAAAGACTCATGCTCGGTCCAGAAGCGTTAGAAGATATGAGCTTTTCGGTGTCACATATTCGTGAAAAGCTGAGGTTGGCTCAGGAGAGGTACGAGAAGTATGCCAATCAGCGCAGAGTTGATCTGGAATTTGCAGTTGGGGACATTGTTTTTCTGAAGGTCTCTCCGATGCCAGGTGCTAAGAGGTTTGGAAGGAACCATAAACTTGATCCCAGGTATGTAGGACCTTTTCAGATTCTGGAGCGCATCGGGGTTTCTGCGTATAGACTGGATTTGCCTGGTTCTTTCCCTGGCGTTCACGACGTCTTTCATGTGAGCCAGTTGTGAAAGTGTGTTCGTAGTGATCGCCATGTTCTTGACTCAGTGCCCCAGTTACAGCCAAATCTCTCGTATATTGAAGAACCTGTCCGTATTATGGAAACGCAAGATCGTGTGCTAAGGAAGAAGACAATTCCAATGGTTAAAGTTCTCTTGCGAAACCAGGATGCTAGAGGTGCAACGTGGGAATTGGAGTCCGCGATGAGAAAATCACATCCCCAGTTGTTCTCTTAGTATTCTCAGGTTAGTATTTTCGTTTAAGAATTCTCATGTTGTACCTTTTCTTCTGTCTTCTTATTCGCTTCGTGATACAAGTTTCGGGACGAAACTTCTTTTTAGGGGGTGTGACTGTAATGCCCCTGATTTTCCGATATTCTTTAGTTGTCCGGGTTTTGACATCAGAAGCGTTACCCTAGCACGTGTTTGACATGTGCCGAGGTTAAAGCATGATCTTGGCTCCTTGAGTTCTCTTTAGGGTAGTATCTTAGCCTGTTGGCGAGTTTTCCCTAGCGAGCCGGGTCTGTTTTGGTGACTCGGCGGAGCCGCTTGTTTTTTCGCTTTGGTAGGTGTTTGCCTGAGTTCAACCCATCAGATTAGGATTCCAACCTTGCTGTTGCGTTCGTAGCGCTGGTTTTTGGCTACGGCGCGAGTTTCGCACGTTTCCGAGTTTGTTTGTGTTGAGCGTTGTATTAGGATTGTGTGTTATTATATATATATATTTTTTATATAATATATTATATTATTTTATTTAGGGTATAAATAGGATAGATAGGGTTCGTCCGGTCCAAATTTTTTATTCTTCTTTCGGAACCCGACGGCAGTTTTGTTTTCGCGATACTTGGGGAGCGGCGGACTCGGCGAGGACTTCGGTCGGCGGTGTGCGGAGCAGGAGGGCTCGTTTTCCTCGTCTGACTGGATTTTCGTGCTGCTCTCGTCGAGGGCTTCTCGGTAGAGGTAAGATTTGTCTGTTTCCTTTACTTTTGAAGGTTAGGATTAGGGGTTTTGGCTTGATTTCGTCCCCAAAAGTTTCAGGAAACGTTGCTCGGTTCTCCTTCTGGCCGGATCTGGAAGCGGCCGAGGCGGGCGACGTCTTCTCCATGGGTATCAAGGCAAGTGGATTTTCTTCCCTTGCTTGCTCAAGTTCTCCCCTTTATCTTTATTTTCTCTCCTTTATTTTGAGTAGGTTTACGCTTAAAGACGATTATCCGGTCTTTCCCGCGCTACGAGGCGAATCAGTCGGATATCACTTTCGATACCCGACGAATTCGTCGAGTATCCTCGTTACAAGAGGTTTGGGTGTCCTAGAATGCTAAGTAAAAGTCAGCGAGAATGACCAGGTAGATACAGCGAGTATCATAAGGCAGAGTCGGCGAGTATCGGGTTGGAATCGTCGAGAATCACTAGACAACCGTCAAAGTAGGAATCGTCGAGAATAACCGGTAGAGACGTTGATGCTAAGGCAAAATCGACGAGAATGGCAAGGCAGGTTCGGCGAGAATCGTTATGTTAGTGATCGAGAATCGAAGGCTTTTTCATCGAGATTGGTAGGCCAGATCGTCGAGACGCCCCTGGCAGATTCGTCGAGTATCGTCGCGATACCCTACGAATTTAGGGAAAATCGTCGAGTATCGCGACGATACTCGATGACTCCCGTTGTTTTTCGTCGACAATTCCCGACGAATCCATCGAGTATCGATGGTGATACCCGACGAATTCTGATGGAATTGTCCATCTTTCATCGTTTTCGCTGAGTGAAGTCCTTGGGGGTCTGTTTCGGGGTTTTGACCCCAACCTTTGGAAAATATTACCAGGAAACGTTGATAGAAGTTAATGTGGATGGAACTGTCAGTTTGTATCGCTTGTTAGCATGCAGTGATACCGAGGTCTTGGTGAGGTGTTCTGCGGGTGTTGGTTTCCGTGGCAGGTCTTGTAGATTCCGGCTACACCACTGGAGCGCCATGGGTCCTCCATGGGTAGCTAGTGGGCCGGGCGACACTGTGATACTTAGCTTGCCAGGTCGTTACAAGCAAATAAAATGCCTTTGAATTAATGGTCACCCACTCCACCGAGACGAGGATCACTAAGTGTTAATGATTTTCGTATCATGATCCTTGGACCGTTGCTCCTATCCTTGTTTTGGATTGTGGGCTTGTTTAGCCATTTCCTGCTTTACTTCAGCAGGTTTGAGCCGAAGCGGGTTGTTTTCCCGAGGCACTTGGTGCATTTCCTTCAGCTTTTATTGATGATTTGTTGGCTATAATCTCATTCATTTGTTGACTTGTTGCAGAGTTTCACAGCTTGTTGGGTGGGGGTATATCCTCCCCTGTTGATTAATCTTTTCTTAGCCTTGAGCTTTTATCTCTTTTTGGCCACTTGCATTTTTTTATTTGTGCTGAGGTATTCTGTCTTTGAATGCCTCAGGTACAGGGGTCAGCCGTCCAAGCGGCTAGTTGGAGCTGCGTTTTGGTTGACCGTTTTGCAGGAGTGTTTCTCTTACTTTAGGTGAGATTGCTTGTTGCTTTATTGACTTAGACATTTGTGTACACTGAGGGGTTCGTGTCAGTTAGTTGGCGCCCTTCGGTGGTTGTTTTTCTCAGACTACTGTTTACTCTTCTATGTTGGTTTGGTTACCCAGTTTGGGAGCTGTTACTTGTCTTTTGGGAATGTTTTATGCTAGGATGCATGTTAGTTATTTTGAATATTTAACCTTACTAATCGTATGGCATACATCTCATGTCTTTAAGCTTAAAAGAAGTACTTTACAGCTAGCAAAAAAAGGCATTTCCCTACTTATACTAAATCTAGAGTCTTGCATGACCTGAGTTGTCCTTCATGGACGTTTATACTCATGTAGGATGTTAAGCTATCTTAATTAAAGTATTTTTCGTAGCGTAAATTATATTTTTCTTCTATGTGGGCTAATGAACCACTGAGCCGAGGGATACGACCATTATATACATAAGCAACTTTCTAATCATTAAACTTAAGAGAATTTTTATAATAATAGTTCTGATTGCCTGAGCGTCGGCAGTTATCCCCTGCTCAACGTGGCATCACGACACGTGTTTTCTCATACTCTGATACTTGTACTTTTTGAGAAAATGCGGGTTGTGATAGTTGGTATCAGAGGGAGGTTTTGCAAAGGGTCGGTTGAATTGTCAAGTCAGTCGAATAACTTTGCCCCGAGCAAAACCCTGGTAGTAGCATTTCATTGCATACACCCACCGATATGTCATCAGTAGATCTTGATGAAAGCATGGGCACTACACTCATAGCATGAAAAGAAGTATACGGGGCATATTATGTAGTATGAGATGCATAATATGTGTTCGTATATGGATCCACCATAGGTGGCAACATGTGACGGTTATGTAGTATGGGATGCATAACCACCATCACATGGATGCGCATTAGCACGTTTAAGTTTCTTCGTTACATACAATATTATGTAGTATGGGATGCATAACATTGTATGTGTACGCCTCTCATAACATGCACTAAGGCCCTTTTCTTAGAATGCATAGCACAACATCCATAACATATCATCGCATAAGAACACGTGCCAAGTTAACGATCTGCATGATGACATATGTACACTCATTATTTGAAACGATACCTAAACATTCATTCATTTATATCATAGGCACAAGATAGAAGCATAGCATCATTCTATGATCTCCCAGAGCAAAGTAACAGCGGGTGTTAGTGTTTGTCCTCCTCTAGTTTTGATCGAGGGTGTATCGGGCTACTGTCCTGTAGCGGCGCTGGTTTACGGCCATGTTGTGCGGCCTATAGCGTGTGCGGCAGCCTCTAAGCTTACGGGCCAGGCCGTTACATGGTAAGTGCCGGTTGTTCGTTCTTGTTCCAATCTGAATCTGAGTATTCAAGTTTTCCAGCTTCGGTTTCGTAAGCTAGGTCCTTGTTAAGACTTTTTCTTGTGTCGGTAGATTTCTAGCCCGATTAGTTCGAGGGGAATTTTCCCCCAATTTGCGATTCCTTCGACAAAATTTTGACTAGATATCCATTTGTTCTGTAGAATGCCGCCTAAACGCATTGCGACGAGATCGAACCCCCAGTCAGAAGGGGAGTCTTCTGGTGCTCAAAGTGAAGCGGTGATTGAAGGGTTGCGACAAAGTAATGAGGCCCTGATGAGGCAGATGGTGGATGTGCAATCTCAAATACAATCGTTGTTGGCTGTGGTCGTTGGGCAGCAGTCTAAAGCCCAGGACCCTGTTATGGACCAAGCTACCCCTACTCCCCCTGCTGCTCTAGTTCCCCCAGTCGTACTGCCGCCGGAAATGAATTTTATTTCTCACTTCCAACGACTAGGACCTCCTTCGTATGACGGTAGAGAAGATTTCATGGCGTTGGATGATTGGATCATCGCCATCGAGAAAATGTTTTATTATTCTGGCATCTCTGCCAATCAGAAGGTGATGTTTACGGCATATCAACTTAAGGGTCTTGCGAAGAGTTGGTGGATTAGAGAGAAAGAGAACCTTGCTGATGGATGTTCATGGGACTCATTCAAAAGTATGTTACTTAAGAAGTTTTTGCCATCGGTCGAGCGAGACCGCCTGATGAACAACTTTTTGCACCTGAAGCAGAGGCAACTTACTGTGGGTGAGTACAAATTCGAGTTTAGAAAGCTCAGTCGTTTCTCCCCAGCTTTGGTAGCATTCGAAGAAGGAAGGGTAAAACGTTTCCTAGGTTGTCTAAGATATGACATTCAACAGTTGGTTAGCGCGTACAAGTCAGAGACCCTTGCAGAAGTGGTTGAAGCTGCCTTGAAGGTTGAGGCGATAGAGAAAGCAAAGAATAGGGGAACACATGCAAAGAAGGACGTCGCCCGCCTCGGCCGCTTCCATATCCGGCCACAAGGAGAACCGAGCAACGTTTCCTGAAACTTTTGGGGACGAAATCAAGCCAAAACCCCTAAGCTGGTTTAGAAATTTCTTGCTTTACTTCAGCAGGTTTGAGCCGAAGCGGGTTGTTTTCCCGAGGAACTTGGTGCATTTCCTTCAGCTTTTATTGATGATTTGTTTGCTTTAATCTCGTTCATTTGTTGACTTGTTGCAGAGTTTGAAATCTTGTTGGGTGGAGGTTGATACTCCCATATTGATTGATATTTTCTTAGCCTTGAGCTTTTATCTCTTTTTGGCCACTTGCATTGTTTGATTTGTGCTGAGGTATTCTGTCTTTGAATGCCTCAGGTCCAGGTTGCAGCCGTCCGAGCGGTTAGTTGGAGCTGCGTTTTGGTTGACCGTTTTGCAGGAGTGTTTCTCTCACTTTAGGTGAGATTGCTTGTTGCTTTGTTTATTCAGACATTTGTGTACACTGAGGGGTTCGTGTCAGTTAGTTGGCGCCCTTCGGTGGTTGTTTTTCTCAGACAACTGTTAACTCTTATACGTTGGTTTGGTTACCCAGTTTGGGAGCTGTTACTTGTCTCTTTGGAATGTTTTATGCTAGGATGCATGTTAGTTAATTTTAATATTTAACCATACAAATAGTATGACATACATCTCATGTCTTTAAGCTTAAAAGAAGTACTTTACAGCTTGCGAAAAAAGGCATTTCCCTACTTATACTAAATCTAGAGTCTTGCATGACATGAGTTGTCCTTCATGGACGTTTGTACTGATGTAGGATGTTAAGCTATCTTAATTAAAGTATTTTCCGCAGCGTAAATTATGTTTTTCTTCTAAGTGGGCTAATGAACCACTGAGCCGAGGGATACAACCCTTATATACATAAGCAACTTTCTAATCATTAAACTTAAGAGAATTTTTATAATAATAGTTCTGATTGCCTGAGCGTCGGCAGTTATCCCCTGCTCGACGTGTCATCACGACATGTGTTTTCTCATACTCTGATACTTGTCCTTTTGGAGAAAATGCGGGTTGTGACATCTCCTTCCTCTCTGGTGGTAGCCGAGCGGTTAGCCCTTCCGTCTAACTGCGCGGCTTGTGCAGGTTGTTTCTGTATAGACCGCTTTGTGTTGTAATTTTTTTGTCCCACATCTCTTATTTGTATTCTCTCTTCTCTCCTCCATTCTATAAAGGGAGGTCATACCTTTGTAATAGATACCTTTTTCAGATAATAAAATTTTTGTTATGCCACTTTCGGTTTGTTTTTGTTCGGTTTCTTACATGGTATAAGAGGACTCGATCTACTCCTCTTGATTCTGTGTGCCTTCTCTGACCGCATGACCTGTCCACGTGACTTACTTTTCTTCTCATGACCTGTTCTTGCGACTTTTTTCTTCCGCCTACTTGCGCCCTGTTCACGCGGCTTCTTTCTCTCCTTGTCGTTGCCCTTTGTGTGCGCGACCTCTTCTTCTCGCCGTGACCTGTGCTTAGTCACCGTGACCTCTTCTTTAGTCGTCGCGACCTGTTGCCGCGACCTGTTAGCCTTATTTGCCTTGTTTATCTTCCCGCGGACTTTTCTCTAATCATGCGGTCTTCTTTTTCTTCTGTTCGCGCGGGCTGCTTTTTAGCCGCTCAACTTCTTTCCCTCTACTTGGTTATACGGCTTGGTCGTGTTTTTTTCTGGCCGCTGGTGTCTATCATCGTGACCATCGCAGATCTCTTTGTCCTAACCGCTGCGATTTATCCATGTTCGCGAGGCTTGATTCCTAACCGCACGGTTTGTTTCCTTACCGCGCGACTTCCTGTTGTTTTCTCCTATGGCACTTTCTGATGCTTCTACTGCCACCACTCCTGTCGCCAATCCGTCTCCGCCTCTTCCTCCTACTCCTTCCGGGAACCTTGGCACCGTTTCAAAACTTGTCGGCTCCAACTACCAAGATTGGAGCGTCTCCTTCACCTTTCTCCTTCCCTCGCAACGCAAACACCACCATCTCATTGATGACCCTCCTCCAACCACTTCACCTCTCTTTGATGACTGGGATGCGAGTGACGCACTTGTACATACTTGGCTCACTAACAGCCTCTCCGATGAATGCCTCCCCATCATCCGTCATTATGAGACGGTCAAGGCCCTTTGCTTCATCTTGCCGCTCTGTACTCAAAGGGGGCTCAGACGTCCCACATCTATACGTTGTATACGGACCTCTTTGCATGTCCTACATTGGCTCCTGTTGCTGCCTACCAATAAGTTCAGGCTCTTGGGGCTGAGATTCTTCAGAATCGCCCCTTTTCTGCATATTTGACTCAACAACACATGCATTTCCAAGAGCTTCTCGATGTGTGTTATCTGCTCCAGCTTCATGATACTTATGATATGATCCACCAGCAAATTCTAGGTGAGGCAGAATCTCCTACCTTAGATACCACCGATGCTCGCATCGCTGCTGTCACCTCCCTCCTTTAGTGCCCGCTTCTGCCAACTCCTTCTCCACTGGAAAACTATGCTCACCAAACTCAGCGGAGTGGCTCTGGTAGCCGCAGTTACTAGTCTGGCTGACGTGCTCCTTCCCGCTACCTCTGCTTTCACTATGGTTGCACTGGCTATACTATGGAACGCTGCTGGACGAAGCATCCCCATCTTTTCCCCTCGGGTGACTCTTCTGCCTCCTCTTCCAAGCCATCTACCTCCATGGTCACATCATCAGGTAGTTCCCACGTGGTGACTCAAGGTAAATTGCTTATCGACTCTGGTGCGACTAATCACATGACGGGCAATCCTCAGTGCTTATCTCTCCTCGAATAGTATGATCGGTTGCCTCCTATCCTCATTGTAGACAGTTCTCCCTCCCCAATTCATGGGTCGGGAGTGGTTCATGTTACTCCGTCTCTTCGCCTAGCAGACACTATCTTTGTGCCCAAATTTCCGTGCAATTTATTGTCGGTTACCTCTTTATGCAAGTAGCTTCAGTGCTCTGTGACGTTTACTCTGACTTCTTGTTCTTTTCAGGATCCGAGCTCCCAATAGATGATTGCTACTGGGACTGAGAGCGACGACCTCTACTTCCTCGAAAACATTTCCTCCTTGTCCTCCTTCTCCTCATCTTCTACGGATATTCTCTAGTGGCATCTCCTCCTAGGTCAACCTCCTCCATGACTTCTACATTAGCCTCTGCCCCACCTCCCACCTTCTAGTACTCCTCTCAACTGTGATGCTGGTCAGCTTGGCAAGCATAACCATTCCTCCTTCCTGCTGAAGCAAGGTCGGGGCTCTACCCGTCCGTTTGATCTAGTCCACTCCGATGTTTGGGGCCCTGCTCCTACCCTCACCAATGGTTGGGGTAGTTCTTATTTTGTAACTTTTATTTATGATTTTTCTAGATGTACTTGGGTGTATCTCTTACGAGATCGCTCTGAACTTTTGGATGTATGGATCTCTTTTTATCAATTAATTAAAACTCAGTTTGGTGTTTGTATTAAAACATTTCGCTCAAACAATGTTAAAGAATATCTGAGTCATGCATTTACATCTTTCTATGTGCAACATGGCATTATTCATCAGACTAGCTGTATTTATACCTCCCAGTAAAATTGGGTGGCGGAACGCAAACACCTCCATCTCCTCGATGTCACTCGTACCTTGATGGACCAGATGCATGTTCCTCGCTCCTATTGGGGCTATACTATTCTCCTTGCCTGCTACCTCATCAATCCCATTCCCTCCATGTTTCTCGACGAGAAAACCCCATTCTCCATTTTATATCCGGGCAACGAGCCTTTCCCTCTCCCTATCTGAATCTATGGGTGCACTGCCTTTGTGCAGTTCGTCTCTATTGACGTCACCTTCTTCGAGAATGCCTCCTACTTTTAAGATGAATCCTCTCCTCTCCCCCCAGCTTCTGATACTCCTGCTGTTCTTTTCGTTCCCTCGTCTCCTACTGCGATCTCAACCTCTACACCGTCTCTATCCACTCCTCTCCCTGTGTCTCTCTCTCCCTCTTCTCCGCCACCGTCTCCCTCATCTTCGCCGCTGGTCCTCTCTACTCCCGGGCCAGCTCTCTCTAACACGGATGCCCCCGATGCCGAGGGACCCGCCGACCTAAATCTTCCTACAGCTCTTCATAAAGGGGTGCAAATGTGTACTCTCCACCCCCTTACTGCTGTTGTTTCATATGATCTCCTTACCTCTTCTCGCAGGGCCTTTGCTCTGGTTATCTCTGCCACTGCCACACCCCATTCCTACCAGGAGTCCCTTTCTATTCCTCATTGGAAGATGGCAATGGATGAGGAAATGGCGACCCTAACTGAGCAGGGTACCTGGACACTTGTTCCTCCTCCCTTCAGTACTGATGTTGTTGGCTGTCGCTTGGTCTTTGAGGTCAAATTTGGCCCGGACGGCACTGTGGATCGTCATAAGGCCCTCCATGTTGCTAAGGGCTTTACTCAGACCTATGGGGTTGATTACTTTGACACCTTCTCTCCCGTGGCTCATCTCAGCACTATCCGGGTCCTAGTCTCTGTGGCTGTCAATAGAGATTGGCCGATTTCTCAGCTGGATGTCAAGAATGCCTTCCTTTATGGTGATCCTCAGGAGGCCGTCTACATGGAGAAACCTCCTGGGTATGTTGCTCAGGGGGAGACACGGGTATACCGGCTGAAGATGGCCATCTATGTACTCAAGCAGAGCCCTCAAGCTTGGTTTGACAAGTTCAGCGGCATCGTGGAGGCCATTTGTTTTACGCGAAGCTTTGCCGATCACTCGCTATTCATTCGAAAAACCTCATCGGGATTAGTGGTTCTTGCTTTGTACGTCGATGATATTCTTCTCACATGCGATGACCAGGAAGGGGTTGCTTTGACAAAGTGGCATCTTCGTCAACATCTGGTCACAAAAGATATGGGCTCTTCGAAGTTCTTTCTGGGGATTGAAATCTCTCGGAAGCCCAACTCCTTAGTCCTCTCCCAACGTAAGTATGCTCTTGATCTATTAAAAGAGGCAGGATTGACTTGAGCAAAACCTACCTGATACCCCATGAAAACTTGAGAAGACAAAACCTAGACAGATGATTCACCTCCTCTTTCAGATATTTCGCGATATAGGCATTTGGTTGGTAAGCTCATATATCTCACAGTGACCAGGCCCGACATTTCCTATGTTGTGGGCAAGGTGAGTCAATTTATGCAAGCGCCTAGGGAGTGCCATCTACAGTCCGCCTTGCGGATCTTGGAGTATGTCAAAGCAGCACCTGGGAAAGGATTACTCTTTCAGAAGAATGGTCATCTGAGGGTTGAAACTTACTCAGATGCGAGTTACGTTGATGACAAAGGGGATAGCAAGTGAACCTAGGATTTTTGCACCTTTGTTGGGGGAATTCTGGTGAGCTGGAAGAGCAAGAAGATGTCTATTATTTCCAGGTCCAGTGTAGAAGCAAAGTATCATAATATGGCAACGACCACTTGTGAGTTAAAGTGGTTACGGGCGCTCGTGATGGATTTAGGAGAGGTCTACAACCATCCTCTACCTATGTTCTATGATAACAAGGCGTCCATATACATCTCCAAAAATCCAATCTTTCATGAAAGAACCAAGCACATTGAGGTCGACTGTCATTTCATTCGTGAAGAGATTTTGAAGGAACAAATTTGCACTCCTTTACTCACTTCTGATAAAGAGTTGGCTGACATCTTCACCAAGCTAGTATCCGCCTCGTTTCTTAATATTTGCGATAAGCTGGGCATGATCGATATATATTCTCCAGCTTGAGGGGGAGTGTTGAAGTTGGTGACCAGGCAGTCTGGCGGTATGTCTTGGTGGATTGAAGACTGCGCGGTCTAGCGGTTTCCCTTTAGAGGTTTGGTTGTTGTGTTATTGTTGTCTGGTGTTCGAGTGGTCTAGCGGTTTGTCTCTGGCAACTTGGAGACCGGGCGGTCTAGCGGTCTTCCATGGCGATCTCTCCTTCCTCTCTGGTGGTAGACGAGCGGTTAGCCCTTCCGTCTAACCACGCGGCTAGTGCGGGTTGTTTCTGTATAGACCGCTTATTGCTGTAATTTTTTAGTCCCACATCTCTTATTTGTATTCTCTCTTCTCTCCTCCATTCTATAAACGGGAGGTCATACCTTTGTAATAGATATCTTTTTATGATAATAAAACTTCTGTTATACCACTTCCGGTTTTTTTTGTCCGTTTCTTACAAAGATGGCTTCGGATCACCGGAGAAATCTTCCTGGAGGGTTTATATGAGTGGAGGACCTGTGGATGCGAGAAACGGCGCTTTTACGCATAGCAGCTGGGCAAAAAATGACAACCGTTCCTAATTCGCGGAGCGCAGGCTTAATTATGGGCAACAAAAAATCAGAGCGCACGATCAGTGGATCACGTTCAGTGGTCGTGCGCACTGACGGTTGATGATCGTGCACACTGCTCCAGAGAAACCTACAACTGGACAGAAAAATTAATATATATGCTCACGATCAGTGGCGCACGACCAGAGGTCGTCCGCACAGGATCACATGATTGTGCGATTAGAAATGGCAGAACTGCAAAAAAAATATGTTAAACGCGCACGAGCTATGGCGCACGACCAGAGGTCGTGTGCACTATGTACAATGGTCGTGCGATTGCCTCAGATAGAACATTGAAAATGGAGAATAATGCGCACGATCAGTGGCTCATAACCAGTGTTCGTGTGCTATAGATCCAATGATCGTGCGCAGTGTTCCTTTACCGTTTGGGAGTCGATAAACTAACCGCGCACGACCAGCTGTCGTGCGCTAAGGATTCTACTGACCGTGCGTGTGTAAAAACGCACGATTAGTGGCCCTTAGGCGAAAAACATTCCCAAACTTTTCTTGAACACACACACGACATTTGTACCTGCAGCAAAAATAGAAGAGACAACGGAAAGCGCATACCACATTCTCCAGGCACAAAATAACACCAAGTAAGGCAAAAGTACAAAAACTATGAAATCACACTGAAAACGGGGCAAAAGTGAACTTAACATGGAATGGATGTAATAACAAATATGACCAATTATGGCTCTAAAGTGTAGTGCATCAACGGGAAAACTAGCCCAGATGAGTCCAAAAATATATACATAACTTGGACTCATCAGTCATCATAAGTCATTCATAGCATAACATTGCACCGCATCAGATCCTTATCATATATGTTTGTATCAACACTCTTATATTATGAGTTACTTTTCTGTTATGCCGATCCTTAACTTATATGTCTATATGAGCATTCATATAAGTTGAGTTACTTTCATGTTATAGAACTTTACTTGTACACTGTTGTTGATGATAGAACTTCTAGTGTAGATTGATATATATATATTATTGTAGTTACTTTGATATACTCTTATTTAGTGTAGCACTTTGCCACCTATTTTTGTACTACAAATATTATATATATTGTACCCCCTTTTCCGTTTTCCGCCCGGTGCTTAAGAGTCACCGGGTGAGTGGATGTGATATCCACTTAGTCTTTTTTACTAAAGGTTTCTACGTCTTCCTTTTTAGGAGGAAACCCCACAGATAGAACAATAGTAGGTTATGCAGGAGGGCTGCAAAGATAGGATGACGGGGCCTGAAGTGACGATACCATTGCTGCCGTTAGTGATTGATGTGAGTTTTTGAGAGACTCATTTGTAGCCTTTTTGGTATGACGTACTCTGATATTAGAGAAGCCTTGGTTGCTTCTTTCTATTTGATGTATTTGGATTATGTATTTATGTGGATTTTTACTTCTCCTTTTATTCTTATGTTGGGTTGGCAATGATGATATTGGTTTTAGCCGACAGGATAGGCATCTTATGATACAGGTCGACCCATTTGTTGGCGCTACCACAAGGCGGCTGTTCTAAGCATTTGAATCACCTCGGCCGTATCTTGTGTTTTAGGAGGGGGGCCTTACACATAGAGTGTGGTATTTTATCACAGCTCACTCCACCTAGAACAATACAGCATAATGGCGTGTCTTAGCGGAGGAATCGTACTCTGTTAGACATAGTACGGTCGATGATGAGTCATGCAGATCTTCTTGTTTCCTTTTGGGGTTTTGCTCTAGAAACTGCTTGTTCTACACTAAATCATACTCCAACAAAAGAGATTCTGAAGACACCATATAAGATATGGACTGCGAAGCATCTTAATATGTCGTTCATTTAGATTTGGGGATATAAGGCCTACATGCAATGTCAAATGCATGACAAGCGGGAACCTAAATCAGATAAGTGTTATCTTATGGGGTATCCTAAGGAAACTAAAGGGTACTATTTATTCCTACCGTTTAAGGGCAAAGTGTTTGTTGCAAGGACGTGTGTCTTTCTTGAGAAATAGTTCTTAAGTAGAAAGACTATCATGGTAGAACTTGAAGAAGTTAAAGAATCACAAACAGTGAATGAACCGGAATTGGAACCATAGCCAGAACTACAAGTTGTTGTAACTTGAGAACCTGCTCAGGAAACATAAATTCCGCGTAGATCATGTAGAGCAAGGGTTGAGCCTGAGATATATGGATTTCTCTTGTCTCAAATAGTTAATGTATTGATTATGGATCATAGTGATGAGCCTGCAACCTAACAAGAGGCTATGAGTGGACGGGACTCTGAGAAAAGGCTTGAGACCATGAAATCTAAAATGGACTCCATGTATGAAAACCAAGTTTGGTGCTTGGTGTAACCACCTGAAGGTGTACGACCCCTAGGGTGCAAGTGGTTCTTCAAGAAGAACACAGACATGGATGGGAATGTACAGACATTCAAAGGGCGACTTGTGGCTAATGGTTTCAAGAAAATTCATAGTATTGACTATGATGAGACCTTTTCTCCTATTGTCATGGTTAAGTCCATCATAATTTTGCTCACTATTGTTGTGTATTATGACTACGAGATCTGGCAGATGAACGTCAAAACGGATTTCCTAAATGGAAACCTCCTTGAGGAAGTGTATATGACACAACCCGAGGGTTTTGTATCTCCAAGTGAAGCCACTAAAATATGCAAGCTGTAGAGATACATTTATGGATTAAAACAGTCTTCTCGAATTTGGAATCTTCGTTTTGATGAAAATATCAAAGAGTTTGGTTTTATCAAGAACGAGGATTAACCGCGTGTTTATAAGACGATTAATGGGAGCATTGTTGTCTTCCTGATATTGTTGTAGATGACATACTACTGATCGGGAATGACAAGCCGACCCTACAAGGTTTTAAGAATAACCTAGGGAGCTGCTTTTCTATGAAGGACTTGGGTGAAGCGACTTATCTACTTGGTATTAAGATCTATAGAGATAGATCAAAGAAGTTGCTGGGTATGACCCAAAGTACGTACATTGATAAGGTGTTGAAGCGGTTCAACATGCTTGAGTCCAAGAAAGGATTTTTACCTATGTCTCATGGTGTGAGTCTCTTTAAGGACCAGTGTCCTAAGTATTGTGAAGATATGGAGCACATGAAGTTTATTCCATATGCTTTGGCAATTGGGTCAATCTTGTATGCAATGTTATGTACTCAACCCGATGTCTCTTATGCGTTGAGCATGTCTAGCAGGTATCAGTCTGATCTCAGTGAAAGTCACCTGATTGTCGTTAAGAATATCTTGAAGTACTTCTGAAGGACTAGGGAAACATTCTTGGTATTTGGCAGAGAGGAAGAGCTCGTTATAAGAGGTTACATGGATGCTAGCTTCCAAACTGATAGTGATGACTCAAAGTTTCAGTCAGGGTTCATATTGTGCCTAAATGGAGGTATTGTTAGCTGGAATAGTTCCAAGTAGGAGACAGTTGCCGATTCTATAACTGAGGCTGAGTATATCGCTACAGCAAATGCAGTAAAGGAGGTTGTATGGATTAGGAACTTCATCAGCGAGTTAGATGTAGTTCCTTGTATTGTTCATCCAGTAGATCTCTACTGTGACAACAACGGTGCAATTGCACTTGCATTGGAACCTAGATCTTAACGCTCCAAGCACATACTTCAGTGGTTCCATCTTATTCGAGAGATTGTCAATCGAGGAGATGTGAGCATTTGCAGAGTGTCGACTGAAGAAAATATTGCGGATCCACTAACAAAGCCTCTAGCATAGAGAAAGCATGATGGTCATGTTAGATCTATTGGTATATGTTACCTTAATGATCAGCCCTAGTGGGAGTCTTGTGGATTGTCTGTTTATTGGCTGTAATAATTCATTTGATGAATATAGTATTGTATGCATTTCATTTATATATTTTGTCAAGTTTTTTTATTTGTAAATTTATTTCTATTGTGATAGAGTAATTTAACATAATAAATGCTCTTAGATTGTTTGCTTCAATAGGAGTCAAGTGGTGACTTGAATGTGAGAACCTTTATTTTAGTAACTTCATTCTTAAATGGTCCCAAGTTGAGTGTGATCTTAGAAGCTAAGGGAGATGATGACACATTTAGACTAGCATATGCGTTGACTGATGACTGGTTCTCACAGGTCATGATAATGTGATATCAAGTCATCACATGGGTACTTGTTAGTAAACAAGTTTTACTAGACAGACCCACTATGAGAATACATTGAGGATTATTATATGAACGTATCATATGTATGGCTCAAGTGTCAATGGTGTTTGTAGTACTTTGACCTAAATTCACGACATTTATCGAGTGACGAAGAGCATGCTTTGATGCTATCAAAAGTCTAGTCTTGAAAACGTTGGATGATAAAGGTGGTTATTGGGTACGTTATAAATCATTTGGGTGTTTGCGTGTGAGCAAAAATGGGATTTGTCCTCCTATAAAATAGTAGTTGCATCCAAGGGCCCCGTGATTGAATAGGACTTAGAAATGCATGGCCATGCTTGGTTGAGTCAATATATGATAATGGGCTCACCAATTTCTCGAAGTCCATTCTAGATCAGGAAACTGTTATTGAATAATTATGAGGGTGACATGGTCTATACCTCTAGTTCTATCTGGATGTAAGGGACGAAGGGACATGACAACACTGATACATTGGTCACGATGTCTTTTGAGTTCTAAACTCATATTTCATGGGGAGCAATGAGGCATTTCTAGATGTCGCTCATTGTTCGTGAAGCGTTTGTTTGATACTTTCAAGAATAAGTGAGAGACTATTTGTTTTACCATTGTGATATGGAAGTGATCAAGTATGTAGCCTCAATGCCAACGTGATATGAGCCTATCATGGTCGCACATACGAACATTTGGAGAAATTTGTAGATTGGCTTAGTATGATTTGCTCATATGATTAGTGGAAAATACTTAGCTACAACAAGTCCTTGGAATGCATCGAGTGCGTTGAGACCACTCAACACTTTCATCGAGTTAAGTGTTGACTCATCGAATGATGGCGTTGAATATGTTGAGTTTACTCAACGATTCATCGAGTCAAAGTGTTGATTCGATGAGTATGGCACTTAAGCATTGAGTGTATTGAGTATAATCGACGATTCGTCGAGTCAAGGAGTTGATTTGTTGAATCTGAGTGTCAAGTGTTGAGTGCGTTGAGTCCACTCAATGCCATCATCGAGTTAAAGGTTGATTCGATGAATCTGGCACTGAGGAATTGAGTGCATTGAGACCACTCAATGCCATCATCGATTCAAGAGTTGATTCGGCGGGTTTGGCACTGAGAGCGTTGAGGCATTGAGTTCACTCAACGTCATTCGTTGAATATCATATGGATACTCGACGATTTGTATAGTATAGTGTATATACTCGACGATTCATCGTATATGTCACTGATACTCGACGATTCCTTGAGATAAGGGTTGTCTGGTTGAAAATGCTGGATTCGAAGTCCTGGGTCTGTGAATAGTGATGGGAACTGTTATATTTATTCCTTGGGCATAAATAGAGGATTTTACGGTTTTTGAAGTAACTATTCATTCTGTGTAAGCACACGAGCCGCACTATGCAAAAGACCCGAGGCCTAAAAGCCGAAAGAAGTTGTTTTGCCCGCCGCCGATCCTGTCACCGCCTCTTAGCTTGATTCTGGCGAGTGTCACTGTCACCTCTTCTACAATGGATCTAGCAGTCCGTGAAGACGTAGAGCTTTACCTCCCAACCTAGATCTTGTATGAAAAGACTCTTCAGGTTCTCCCATTTGTGTGGACTTCTTGTAGAGGTGTGGAAACTATTCTACACTAAGGACTGTGGCCGCAGACCATTGAAGATCAATATCCCAGCAACATTGCTTCATCAAGTGGCTTGGTGAAAATATCAGCCACTTGCTTGTCTGTTGGCACAAACTCAAGACTAATATCCTCACATTTCGCATGCTCTCTTATAAAATGATATCTAATCTCTATGTGGTTAGTCCGTTAATGTGATACTGGATTCCTAGCTATAGAGATTGCACTTGTAGAATCACAAAACAAAGGGCTTTTACTCATCTGGAGGTTATAATCCTAGAGTTGATGCTAAATCCATAGCAACTGTGCACAGCAGCTTCCTGTAACTAAGTATTCTGTTTCTGCAGTAGAAATATATATACTAGTCTGCTTCTTGCTGCTCTAGGACATTAGCCTTCTACCCAAAAATTGACAGGTACCTGATGTACTTTTCATGTCCTCTCTGTAGCCTGCAAAGTCTATATCTGAATAGTAAATTAGCTCAAAATCCTTATTCCTAAGGTACTATAGACGAATATCTGGTGTGTCCTTTTGATATCTCAAAATTCTCTTAGCAGCACAGAAATGAGTCTATTTAGGGAATGCCTGATATCTAGCATAGACACATGTAACATACATGATGTCTAACATTCTAGTAGTGAGGTATAAAGGAGAACTAATTATCCCTCTACACAAAGTTTGATCAATAGATTTCCCTGCCTCATATTTGTCTAAGGACATATTTGATCCCATGGGAGTTTTCAGGGTGGAAGCATTCTCCATCCAAAATTTCTTAATTAACTCCCTGGTAAACTGACTGTTATATGGATATTCTATTATCATTCTGTCTTACTTAAATGTCCGAAGAAGAACTTAAGTTCACTCATGCTACTCATCTTAAACTTCCCTTGCATAAGTTTGGCAAACTTCCTCCAAAGGTTATCATCAGTAGACCCAAAGATAATGTCATCAACATATATTTGGACTAGGATGATCTTGACCTTAGATTTCCTAAGGAATAAGGTCTTGTCTATATTCCCCCTTGAGAATTTATTTTCAATGAGAAAGCTAGACAATGTTTCATACCAAGCTCTAGGGGCTTGCTTTAGCCCATATAGAGCTTTCCTTAGTCTATAAACAAAATCAGTATGATAAGGAACAACAAAACCTGGAGGTTGTTCCACATAGACTTTTTCTTTCACATCTCCAGTCAAAAATGCTGATTTCACATCCATCTTAAAGACTCTGAAGCCTTGAAATACAACATATGAAAGGAATAACCTGATAGTTTCTAGTCTTGCTACAGGGGCAAAAGTTTGATAAAAGTCAATACCATCTTCTTTTCTGAACCCCTGAGCCACCAGTCCAGCTTTATTCTTAACTATAACGTCATTTTCATCAAGTTTATTACTGTAGATCCACTTGGTTCAAATGACATACATTATTCCCTTGAGGTCTGGGAACCAGCTTCCAGACCTTACATCTTTAATATTTGTTCAATTTCTCTTGAATAGCTCCAATCCAAAACTAGTCTTGGTTAGCCTCAAAAAATATCATAGGTTCTACCTGTGATAGGAAGCAAGAGTACACGTTTTGTTGAGAAATCGGCTCCTTGTCACTACTCCTTCTCTTGCATCACCAATAATTTGATGGTCTGGTTGATCCCTCAGATGTCTTACTGTTGGAGGAAGTATTGCTTCAACATCATGTTCTTCATGATGTTGATCTTCATCCACTTCCTGTAAGCCTTGTTCTTCCTCTAGAATGCACACACCCTCTACTTGGTCTTGCATTGTTGGAGCAGCTTCCTTGAGAGTGAGCTTTTTCAACACTAGTTCATTACATGTAGAACTAGAAGAAGAGCTTGACAGCTCATTGCTAATCATATTTGTTTCATCAAACACTCCATTAACTCACTGATCTATAACTTGACTTGTCAAGTTGAAGATCCTATAAGCGATACTATGATTATTGTACCCAACAAATATCCACTCATAGAATTTCGCAGCAAACTTAGTTTTATAGGATTTCCCATTGTTGAGCACAAATCACTTGCTCCCAAAAATTCTGAGATATGTAAGGTTTGGTTTCCTACCCTTCATAATCTCATAGGGAGTCTTACTATTGCTCTTGGTGATTGAAGCCCTGTTAAGGATATGACAAGCTGTATTTACAGCCTCAGCCCAAAAATATTCTGCGAGAGAAGTGTCATTTAGTAGAGTTCTACCAGCCTCTATGAGAGTTCTATTCTTTCTCTCAGCTATCCCATTTTTCTGGGGTGTTCTTGGAGAGGAAAACTCTTGCTGAATCCCATGATGTTCAAAGATTCTTGTCATGCATTCGGACTAAAACTCAGTCCCATGGTCACTTCTGATTTTGACCACAGTACTATTCATCTCATTCTGTATTTGCATGACAAATGTCTTGAAAACATCTGGGTTTCAGACTTTTTTCCTCAGAAAAGTCATCAACCACCATAAAGGTGTATGGCTTTCTACCTAGACTGTGAACTGACATTAGACCAAACAAGTTATTGGGTATTGTGTCCACAATAACCAAGATTTATATAAAGTCACCCTTGAACTAAGATGAATTAAGTTGTATTTGATGTATTGCTTGAGTTATGTGTTTGCGGGACTTATTGCCATGCGTAGACCAATGTCAGTCTACAGTGTGTCACCAAACACAGGACCATACAATATAATCCCTCATTGTGTGATCCATGGTGTTGATTCATGTATAGCCTCTCTATTTGGATACACTTCATTTTGAAGCACTAGGTTTGATGAAGGAAGACTTGTTGCTGATTGGAATGAAGAAACAATAATTTTCTTAAACAGAAATTCTTCTAAGTGATTTACTCATGTAGAAGTATAGTACTCGAGTAGAACCTTAAGATGTACTCGAGTAGGTCTATTCTAAAATTCGAGTAAAGGAAATGGTTCTCGAGAAGCTTGAATCTATTTCTCGAGAATCCAAGTCCATTACTCGAGTAGACCTCTTCTGTTTCTCGAGTTATCAGTTTCTCCATCTCAGAAATTTTCTAAGAATTATTCTCGAGTAGTGAATTTCAAGTACTCGAGCAGTTACATTGATTACTCGAGTAGTACTAGATTGTCTCGAGTATAGAAGTCAAGTTCAGCACTTGAATATATGAGCCTTTAACTCGATTGACAGAAGGAAAGTTCTCGAGTAATGTCTACCCCACTCGAGTAGTAAAGTTCTAGTACTCGAGTAATCTGTCTACTTCTCGAGAAGTCCAGATCCAGTACTCGAGTAACCAGTATTTCCTTTCCGGAATTTTTCTCTAAGTATTTTTCTCGAGACGTTCTTTTCTACTTCTCGAGTAACATTTCTAGCACTCAAGTAATCCTCATTCCACTCGAGTGATATTGAGTTCTTACCTGAAGTTTCCTTAAACGTTCTTCTCGAGTAGTTTGATACTGTCCTCTCGAGAGCCAGTCTTAGTACTCGAGTAGTACTCTCTTCACTCGAGTAATCAAGTTCTCTTTTCAGAAAAATTCGCTAAGTCCCTGACAGACGGATTTTTCAAATAGCCTGATGTGATTGGTCCACGTGGCCGTCATTAATGATAAATCTAACCGTTAGGGGGATATTATATAAAGTCTTGTCATTTTGACTAACCCTAACAAGCGCGTGAAAAGAAATCATTCTGAGAATTCTGAATGGCCGGATCTCTTTCCTAATCGAAATCCGCCGCCACTCATCGTGCAAATCGCCATGGGCTTTCGTTCAAGTAGATTCAGACCAGTCGACTTGCATATCAAGATCCTTTTCAATCTCTACATCTTCTCTTTGATCTTGTGAGTCCAAGAATTTTAGATCTCTAATCTTGCCGTGTCTTCTTCAACAATTTCTGATAAAGCTGAAAAGTTCAAGAAGGAAGAATAAGGCAGAAATTTTCCAGATCTGAGAAATTATTCAGTTTGTATTTCTTAAATTAATTTTATTCTTGTAGGAGATTATTCTTCGAGTGTATGAGCTTTATTCTCCGAGTTGTAGGAAGTTTTCATCTTTCGAGTGTCGATCCGTTTTGTTGATCGAGTTATAGGAATGTTGTTCCGAGTGGTAAGATTGTTTTAAATTCAAGAATAGTGGAGTAGCCAAGCCTAGTGCTTTGCTAGATCAGTGAGTGGAAACTGGACGTACCCAAGGTTACGGAACCACTATAATTCTTTGTGTCTTCTGTGATTGCTTGGTTATTTCTCTATGCATAGATCGCTAAATTTTTTATTTCGTAAATAGACGCGCAACTAACCTATTCACCGCCCTCTAGGTGATTTAGGTAGACAACTTAGACTCTTTTCAATTAGTGTCAGAGGGAGGTTGATCATTAAAAGGTTAACACCTTGATCAGATTTGCCCCATGTTATCTTTTGAGTTATCCATGCATGGACAGAGCCAAGGATTTTGACAAGCTTCATTTATGCACAAAAAATATTTTTGCTATGTGGAAAGAAAGGATAAAGTTCTTCATGGAAGTTGTAGATCCAAGAATCTTCATGATTGTGGAAGAAGGTCCTCATGTCACAATGATAGCCTCTACCATTGATCTAACTAAGCAAGTTCCTAAGAAGCTGATGGATCTCGACAAAGATGAGATTGCACTAGTCTCTTTAGACAAGAAAGCCAAAAATATCATCGCAAGTGCATTCGATGACTCAATGTTGCATAATCTAATCCACTGCCAATCTACTAAGGAGATGTGGCAGTATCTTATCATCATGATGGAAGGCACTGAAGAAGTTAGGGATGACAGAAGATCCCTTCTAAATCAATAATATTTAGCCTTCCGATAAGGACCCAAGGATACCATTACCGATACTTTTGAGAATTTCTTCAAGATTATTAACGGCCTAAGAGTCTACGAACGAGTCTTCACAAACGGAGAACTGAATGATAAGTTCTTGAGATCCCTGACTAAGAAATTGGATAACAAGGTTTGTGCTATTAGGGAATTTGGAAAGCTAGCTGAGACTGGTCCTCAAAATCTCTTAGGAAAGCTTATGTCATATGAGCTGCAAATCAATTCAAGAAAAGCCGAAGAAGAGAAGAACTGGTTTTCGTCCAAGGAGAAGTCTGTAGCTCTCATGGCAGACACCTCAAGGAAGTCTAAGGCTGCCTCTCCTGCCACAACATAAGAAGAAAGTGAAAAAAAATATTCAAAGCCAAGCACCTCAGGCTCAGAACTATCTAAAGGAGAGTGGAGAAGAAATCTTCTTATAACAAGAAGAGAACAAAAAAATCCTAGTAGCTAAAAAGGGCAAGACTCTCAGCGACTCTGACTCATCTGAGTCAAGTGATAAAGAGGAAGCCTATATTGGGCTAATGGCATAAACTGACAAAGAAGAAGAGCCCCAGTTCACTGGGAAGGTAAACTCTCACACTCTTCTTTCTGAATCTGATTATTCTGACCATGAAAATGAGGAATGTTCTTCTGACGAGGAATCTGAACTCATTTCTCAATATAAAGAGTTGATCAAAGCCTACGACAAATGTTGTATAGTGGCAAGAGCTCAGGCTAAGGAGATCAAATCTCTTAAGGTTGAAGAGAGCAATCTGAGAGAGGAAATTTTAATGATGGACTAACTCAAGAAAGACTTCCATGATGCTATGGATGAATACAATAAATCTCTCAAGCACCTAGATCTGAAGGAGGAAATCATCAAGGGGTTGGAAGAACAACTTGCAGCTGAAAAGAAACTTTTTAAAGGTTTCTCCAAGCCCAAGAAAGTTCTTTTGCTAATTACTGAATTCTCTTCTCATGCCAAAGGTGCAGGCTTATGCTATGTGGCTGGTCCTAGTAAATCTTCTAGGAGAAATAAAGCCCAAAGGAGAAATAATGCTGCTAAGAAATCACTAGCAAAGGAGAAGGGGGAAGCTCCTCTAGAACAAACATCATTTAGTAAGGTTATCTTTTGACAAATAAGTTTGATCTGGATTCGTCCTATGGTCACTTTGCTAGGCCTACTTACGTAGAGCCCAAATCTCGTTACCAAGGATGGACTCATCCCCGAAACTTTGGCGAGAGTGTATTTAACGCACCTTATGAGGAGATCACTCTTTAGAACTACAGACCTTATAATCATGGTCACAACATCGATAAAGCTTCAAGAGTTAAACCCGTTGTAGAAAAACCTACTAAGGAGAAGAAGTCATGTGAATGTCATCATCATCAAGCTTCTACATCTAATTCTACTACCTTTGCTAGACCACAATCTCAAATGGTCGAGCAGAAGATCTTTAGGCAAAATACAATAGATTTGACTGTTGGTGTTGTTGCAAGATTGGTTACTTTGCCATAGATTGTTGGTTTAATCCCAGACATTATGAAACTCCTCGAGTTAATAATGTGAGAAAGATCGCTCATAATGTTAATATACGTAGGGGGAGCAGTCTAAATAGAGACCAAGGACCCAAGTAAGATTGGGTTCCTAAGGCAAACTGATTTGTGATTGCAGGTATGTCCAAAGACCACCAAAACTCCTATCTGGTATTTGGACAGTGGATGCTCTCAACATATGACCGGGACAAGAAGCCTTCTCCAGAATTACTCACCTGTCGTGAACGGGCCAAATGTTATCTTTGGAGGTTCTGAAAGAGGAATCATGAAAGGCTACGGTATGATTACAAATGGTAGTGTATCCTTTTTTGATGTGTCTTATGCTGAATGATTGGAACACAATCTCATAAGCATAAGCCAACTCTGCGATAAAGGAAACAT
This sequence comes from Platanthera zijinensis, assembly GCA_039513925.1. Lineage (NCBI taxonomy): Eukaryota > Viridiplantae > Streptophyta > Magnoliopsida > Asparagales > Orchidaceae > Platanthera > Platanthera zijinensis. Next base: position 110,240,675 of record CM077093.1, on the reverse strand, counting down.
CGTAGAATTTCATGCAGATAAGTGTTTAATAAAATCGGTTGATAATTTAAAAATTATTTTATCAAGCAATCGTAGTAGAAATATCTTTTGTTTGAATTTTATTTGCATAGACTATTCTACACCAGTGTGTATTTTTGCAAAAGATAGTGCGTCTCTTGGTGACCAATGGCACAAGAGATTAGCATATATTAATTTCAAAACTATTAAAAAATTATTTTCTCATAATTTAGTACGTGATGCCCCAAATGTCAAGTGCGCTAAAGATAAACCTTGTCAAGCATGCGTAAAAGGCAAGAAAACAAGGGCTACTTTCAAAAGCATTATAGGCAAAGACTATAATAGTTGTTTTCATCTACTTCATATGGACTTGTTCTCTCCACTGCAAGTTAGAAGTTTGGGAGGTAAGGATTATACGTTGGTTATTATTGATGATTACTCGCGCTTTGCATGGGTGTTCTTTCTGAAACACAAGTCAGATACCTTTGACACCATTTCAAATTTTATCAAGCAAATCCAGAATGAATACAACTGTTCCGTAGTCAAAATCAGAATTGACAATGGAACTGAATTCATGTCTGGGGCCATGACAGAATTTTTTGAATGCCTAGGTATCTTTCATGAGTTTTCCTCTCCTCTTACTCCCCAGCAAAATAGAGTATCTGAGAGAAGGAATAAAACACTTATAGAGGCCTACATGACCATGTTGAGTGATGCCTCACTACCGGAGTACTTCTGGGCTGAAGCCATCAACACTGCATGCCATATGCAAAATCGAGCACTCATAAACAAGAACCATATTAAGACACCTTACGAACTTCTAAAGGGCAGAAAGCCGACTGTCTCATATTTTAGAATCTTTGGCTGTAAATGTTTCGTCCTTCATAATGGCAAGTATCATACTACTAAATTTAGTGGAAAGAGCTTTGAAGGTATTTTCGTAGGGTATAGTAGCCATAGTAAGGCAAATAGGGTATTTAATAAGAAAACCTTGGTTGTAGAAGAATCTATTCATGATTTATTTGATGAGACGAGCTTGCTGCAAGGTAACTCTTCTAGCGTGTTCATTGAAGATGAGGTTTCAAAGATGAAAGAACTTAACTTAGGTGAGCCGACTGAAGAAAAAGCTGAAAAGTTAATCAAGATCACCACTCCAACCCCTACTGGAGAGGTTGAAGATCAAGATGAAGAGACCATCCAAGTTGATTAAGTCACTCCTATGGTTGAAGACACTCCAAATGCAAGGACTCTAGAGCTCAGAAATCTGAAGGATCACCCAATGGAGCAAATCATAGGAGATCCCAGGGATGATGTCAAAACTCGTAGAGGTACTACTAATAAAATTTATATTTGAGTTTTCTCTAATAGGTTGATCCAAAGAAGTTTGAGGAAGCAAACTCGGACACATCATGGTTAATGGCTATGGAAGAAGAGTTGAATCAGTTCAAGCATTGTCAAGTCTGGAAGCTTGTTCCAAGACCCAAAGGTAAGAACATCATCGGAACCAAGTGGGTCTACAGGAACAGGATGGACGAGGATGGAATAATAATAAAGAACAAGGACAGACTCATTGCACAAGGATACAGACAAGAACAAGGAATCGACTTCGACCAGACATATGCTCCAGTGGTAAGGCTGAAGGCAATCAGGTTATTCTTAGTATATGCTGCACTTAAGGGATTCACTGTCTATCAGATGGACGTGAAGTCTACCTTCCTTAATGGTGACATAAAGGAAGAGGTGTATGTGGAACAACCTCCAGGTTTCATTGATTCTAACTTTGTTGAGTATGTTTATTGACAATCTAAAGCTTTGTATGGTTTGAAGCAAGTTCCTCGAGCTTGTTATAAGATGCTGACTAGCTTTTTTCTTGAGAACAAATTCACAAGATGAAAGATAGATAAGAAATTATTTCTTAGGGAAATAAAAGGCAAGATTTTGCTAGTGCAAATCTATGTCGACGATATTATTTTTGGCTCTACTAACGACAACCTCTGCAAGAAGTTTTCAAAACTTATGCAAGGGAAGTTTGAAATGAGCAGTATAGGAAAGCTAAAGTTTTTCTTAGGGCTTCAGGTGAAACAATCTGAAGATGGAATTTTCATCTCGCAGACTAAGTTCACCAAGGAGCTAATTAATAAATTTGGAATGGAGAACGCAACCTCTAGGAGGACTCCAATGGGTTCAGCTGTGCCTCTAGACAAGGATGAGAAAGGGATACCTTTTGATGACACCAAGTATAAAAGCATAATTGGATCCTTGCTCTACCTTACTGCCAGTAGACCATATATAATGTTCTCAACATGTATATGTGCTAGATTCCAATTGAATTGTAAGGAATCTCACTATGCTGCTGCAAAGCTGATTTTTAGATACCTTAAAGGTACACCGAATCTTCGCTTATGGTACCCAAGAAGTAATGACATCGAACTAATTTGTTTCTAAGATGCAGATTTTGGAGGTAATAAAGATGATAGAAAGAGCACTTCCGGGACTTGCCAATTCCTTAGAAGAAGACTCATTTCTTGGAGCAGCAAAAAGAAAAATGGTGTCGCAATTTCAACGGACGAGTCAGAATACATTTCAGTTGGTAGTTGTTGTGCACAATTTCTTTGGTTAAAGAACCAACTGAAAGACTACAATCTGTAAGTCAAAGACATTCCTTTATTTTACGACTCCTCCAATGCGATTGCAATAGCCAACAACTCAGTCTCTCACAACCGGACAAAGCATATAGAGCTGCGATACAACTTCATCCGGGAGCATGTGGAGCATGGGGACATAGATCTATAATATATCCCTACTGATAGGCAGATTGCATATATATTCGCAAAGCTGCTGGACGAGACCAAGTTCTCTTTCTTCAAAACAGACCTTAGAATGCTCAACAAAGAAGGATAGAGAAGGAGGACTCACAACACAGCTCAGAGATCAAGGGATAAGTCAAAAGGTTAGAATTTCTCAAAGTTAGACTTCATTTCTCAGGAAAGATAATGACTACTCGAGAACTCGGTAATGATTATTCGAGTACTTCTTTGAACTCTCGAGAACTCAGAAAGTCGCTCGAGTGATACCACTCGAGTACTGAATTTCTTCTCGAGAAGTATAAAGATGCCACTCGAGTAGCGTCATTCTATCACTCGAGTAATGATGATCCACTCGAGAAATAGGCAGTCAAATTCTTAAATTCTGTTCAAATCTCTTTATTCACAACCGAAGCTTATACCGATAGTTTCTAAGGTATGTTCGATTAATTTCTTCCTTAATTATCGATAGTTAGGGTTATATAAATAGAAAAATTGGATTTCATATTCTACACGATTTCAAATCTCTCTCTCTTGAAAAATCTTTGCCTTCCACTACTGATGCAGAGCATGCAGCCGTCGCCGTCTTCCAGCAGTCGATCTCCCTAAGTTTTCTGGACAAAATGGCATCCTCTTCCAAAGTTGTGATCAGTAGTGAACTCGTTGTTGCCAAAATTGCATAGATGTCAGACGATTTCAGGAATCTTCTTATTCTTCTCGACACCACCGGTTTTACATTCGTTCTCCAGCAGCCTGTCAAGATTATTTTTCCTGAAGTAGAAGAATTCTTTCGCAAAGTCAAAGTAAAGAGGAATGGAAATATCCTTAAGTCCAATGTTAAAGGGATTAAGATAAAGCTCACCAAGACCTCTGTTTCTTCACTCCTTCGGATGCCCTTGGTTGTTGAGGAAGATGATATCATAGATGAAAATTATGATAGGGCATATAGTTTATGTGGAATTTTTGAGGTTATCAAGAACATTTGCCGTCCAGACCTCAAAGCTGAGGTAAAGCTTCTCGTGGACATTTTGGGAAAAGTTTTACTTTACAAAACAACTTCCATAAGTTTCATCTCCACTGATCTATTCTACATGATAACAGCCATTCTTTCAAGAAAGAAGTTTAATTTGGTATAATGATTATTGATAAGATAATGGAGAGATTCAAGGCTCCTAATTATGCAAGGATTATCTCTCTGATGCTGCATGAGATAAATCCTGATGTGTTTGATTTCTCTAAAGGAACAACCCTGCACTACATGAAGAAGGTATCAATCTCTTCTATTCAGAGATGGGAATTGAAATTGATGAATCCTTCCTAGGCGGTTAAAGCTCATGAACATCCAACCACAGAGGACAGGAATCAATCTCCCTCTCAACCTCATATTTCTATCACATCTGGTGCAACTACTGAGGGGGAGCCTACTACTTCTGTTCAAGAAGAAAGAATGCGTACTCCACCTACTGCTGCCTCTCTCCCTCCATCCTCTCTAGAAGAAATTCTGTTAGATGCACAAGTGCAAGAAACCATCCTTTCTACTGCAGAAGACATCAATAAGGTGATTGAAGAACTTAGCTTTGAAGAGCCTCTACCTCCCCTCAAGAAAGAACAACCTTCAAAAGAACAATCTCCTATTCCATCTCCAGAATCCCTTGCTGACCAATCTCCTGCTATTGAGAAAGAGCAAGAAGAGACCATACTGATCTCAATTGAAAAAGAACCTTCTCCTGAACCAGCTGAAGCTCCTTTGAAGAGCTTGGATTTCACTCTTCCCACTGTACTTGGAGAAGAAGGAGATGTTCTGACTCACACCTCCAGAGCTCAGAGCTCTGTTATAGTAGAAGAAATTACTCCATGGACTGCTCCTCCTCCTCCTCCAGTTACTCATACTATAACTCCAACTCCTATTGTCAATGATATACTGGGAAAGTTAGAACAGATGATGATGGTAAAGAGAAACTATTTTGATGACTCCTTGAAAGCTGTTCAAGGGAAAGTTACTGCCTTAGAAAAGGAAATGAGCTGAGGATTTGCTGAAATCAAGAACAATATATATGAGCTTAAACACTTGTTCAAGATAGGTGGAAAAGCACTAGACCACACTATTACCAGTGTTGGTCAAGTAATGGACCAATCTGTTACTCTAGCTAATAATCAGATATATCTTGAAAAGAAGGCCAAAGAGAACCTTATGAAGATCTTAGAAGAAGTGGGTACTTTCAAAGAAGAGGCCATAGAGAAACTCTGTGTATAAGTCAAAAAGGGGGAGGGACTTGTAAAAGAACATTTAGAAAAATCTTATGCTAATATAAGGACTCTATGGATTGCCAAGATGGATGAAATTCATACTGATGTAAAAGCCTGGATAAAATCTGTTAAATTTTATATCTATGATACTACAGTATGGATGCATAACCAGATCTTTCCTGAATTCCACGCTGACCCAAATATAATCCCTCATAATCATAATCCTCTTGCTCAACATCAACTAGCTCAGATGCCTGCTCCTCAACCCATATTCTCTCCAAGGCCTGAAGGGGAAGCTCCTCCTCCAGAATCATATGCTTAGGTATGGGAAACAAAGATACCACGAGATATACTTGAAGTTCATATCCCTAAAAGAAGGAAATATAGTGAAGGAGCTTCTGCCAGCAGATCCATTCCAAATCCAGATGTAGAGAAACAGAAACCTCAAGAATTTGTAGAAATCTGGAGCCCAACTTCAAAATCTTTGATCCTTAATACTCTCAAACTAGTTTTAGAGTTTAATGAAAATATACATGACCATTATAGATCAAATTAATGGGACTTGTATGAGAAATCTATACCAAAATAAGAATTTATGATCGAGAACATTGAAGGAACAATCCTAATGCACCTCCAAGACCTCCCAAATACTATCCTAAACCATTCAGTTATTAGAGAAGGCAACAAGAAAAGAAGGACAGACAGAAACATCAAGCCAAAGATTGATCAAGGTTTAAAGATTTGGATTGGATTTGTGTAGAACTGAAATTTTGGAACAATTCAATTTATATAAATCGTTAATTTTGATGATCCTTTCTTTGTCTTAAATTTTTGTGCATGTTATTATGTTTTTATCTTCTATATCTAGTATTTTTATTTTGATATCATTCACCTTAGTGTAGACGGTTCTTACTTCTACAAATAAGGGGAGATTGTTGGGTATTGTATTAATAATAACCTAGATTTGTATGAATTCACCCTTAACCAAAGATGAATTAAGTTGTATTTGATGTATTTCTTGAGTTATGTGTTTGTAGGACTTATTGCAAAGTGTAGACCAATGTCAGTCTACAATGGGTCACAAAACACAGGACCATAGAATGTAATACATCATTGTGTGATCAATGGTGTTGACTCATGTGTAGGCTCTCTATTGAGATACACTTCATTTTCAAGCACTAGGTTTGATGAAGGAAGACTTGTTGCTGATTGGAATGAAGAAACAAACATTTTCTTAAACTGAAATTCTTCTAAGTATTTTTCTCGAGTAGAACTATAGTACTCGAGTAGAACCTTTAGATGTACCCGAGTAGGTCTAGTCTAAAATTCAAGTAAAGGAAATGGTTCTCGAGAATCTTGAATCTAGTTCTCGAGAAGCCAAGTCCATTACTCGAGTAGACCTCTTCCCTTTCTCGTGTTATCAGTTTCTCCATCTCAGAAATTTTCTAAGTATTATTCTCGAGTAGTGAAGTTCAAGTACTCGAGTAGCTATATTGATTACTCAAGTAGTACTATATTGTCTCGAGTAATATAAGTCAAGTTCAGCGCTCGAATATATGAACCTTTGACTCGAGTGATAGAGGGAAAGTTCTCGAGTAATGTCTACCCCACTCGAGTAGTAAAGTTCCAGTACTCGAGTAATCTGTCTACTTCTCGAGAAGTCCAGATCCAGTACTAGAGTAACCAGTATTTCCTTTCCGGAATTTTCTCTAAGTCATTTTTTCGAGTTCTTTTCTACTTCTCGAGTATCATTTCTAGCACTCGAGTAATCCTCATTCCACTCGAGTGATATTGAGTTCTGACCTGAAAGTTACTTAAAATTTCTTCTCGAGAAGTTTGATACTATCCTCTCGAGAGCCAGTCTTAGTACTCGAGTAGTACTCTCTTCAATCGAGTAATCAAGTTCTCTCTTAAGAAAAATTTGCTAAGTCCCTGACAGATGGTTTTTTTAAATAGCATGATGTGATTGATCCACGTGGCCTTCATTCATGATAAATCTAACCGTTAGGGAGATCTTATATAAGGTCTTGTCATTTTGACTAACCCTAACAAGCGCGTGAAAAGAAATCATTCTAAGAATTCTGAATCGCCGGATCTCTTTCCTAATCGGAAGCCGCCGCCGCTCATCATGCAAATCGCCAAGGGCTTTCATTTAAGTAGATTCAGACTAGTCGACTTGCAGATCAAGATCATTTTCAATCTCTACATCTTCTCTTTGATCTTGTGAGTACAAGAATTTCAGATCTCGGATCCTGTCGTGTCTTCTTCAATAATTCCTGATAAAGCCGCAAAGTTCAAGAAGGAAGACGTAGAAAGAAATTTTCCAGATTTGAGAAATTATTCATTTTGTATTCCTTAAATTCATTTTATTCTTGTAGGAGATTATGTTCTAAGTGTAGGAGCTTTGTTCTCCGAGTGGTAAGAAGTTTTCATCTTCCGAGTGTAGATTCGTTTTGTGGATCGAGTTGTAGGTACGTTGTTTCGAGTGGTATGATTGTTTTAAATCCGAGAATAGTAGAGTAGACGAGTCTAGTGCTTTGCTAGATCGATGAGTGGAAAGTGGATGTACGAAAGGTTGGGGAACCAATATAATTCTTGGTGTCTTTTGTGATTGCTTGGTTATTTCTCTGTGCATAGATCGCTAATTTTTTTATTTCGCAAATAGACGCGCAACTCACCTATTCACCCCCTTCTAGGTGATTTAGGTAGACAACTTAGACTCTTTTCAATTCAAGTCCATATGTAAGAGGTATAAACACCTCACAGAATCTTTAGTCTAAATGCTTTTGAAGGAAGCTTTTGTCTGCTTACCCTTTTGGCATGCAGAGCCAATACCTTCCTTAGAGCATTTCATGTTAGGACCATTCCTAACTAACTCTTTACTATAGAGCTTTCCTATAGTCTTATAATTCAAATGAGCTAGCCTCTTGTGCCATTTGACATAATGTGAGGCTTTCTCATTTGCAACTAGACAAATGGGAGAGTCTGATTATAAACAAAGAAAATTAAGACAATAGACATTCCCACTCCTAGTACCAGTCAAAGTGACATCTGGGTCACTTGATCTTCTTATATGGTACTTATCCTTGTGGAAAGAAATGACATAGCCAAGATCACATAATTGGCTAATTCTTATGATGTTGTGTTGCAACCCTTCCACATAAGACACTTTTGTGAAAGTGACTGCGCCATTAGTGATCTTACTGATGCATCGGCAAGTGCACCGGTCGCTGTCAAGTAATAATTTTGGGAATAGCTTCCCCGAATGTCGATATCAAGGGAATGCAGGTTGGGTATCGTGATTGCGTCATAGAAAGATCGTTACTAAGAGTTAAATGAAACAACAAAGGTTGGCTTTTGAATCCTAATGCTAAAAAATACTAATGCGGGTCATAAGCACCGTTTCACTTGGTGGATCGAACAAGTTCATGTCACTATGCAGTGCTTCGTTAGGAGAATGAACGGAGAGAAAACGGATGGAATGAACACACATGCAGAGAGTGAGGGTCTTAATCACCTCTTCAACCACCAACACTAGCCTTTGCTCGAGCTGTTCTAGTGCGCGAGTGGACTAGATGTGAATCGAGGCAAGTGCATCACAGCTAACAAAAGAGGAAGTAACTTACCCAAGCAAACTTCATTCATAGATAAATAAAAGCAAGTTTATGTTTATTATAAGCTTTAGAATACAATTTACTATGGAGAATAGGTAGAATAAACTGAAAGGGGGAAAGCCTTGTAGGGGTTCTTGGCCGGAATGGTGGGTTGTTAGTCCACTTCTCGACTCAGACCGTGGTTGCATCCAGAGGTAAATTGGTTATCAATCCACTTGTCTTCTCCATCTTCTTCCCTTTCCTTCAATCTTTTCTCCCTTTTTTCCATAATGAGTAGTACTGAAAGATATCTGATGCACACTACAGGTGGCCAGTAACTCTCTGAAGGGTTGAAGATGACTTTGGATCGCTGGAGAAGGCTACCCGGAGGGTGGAGATGAGTGGACGACCAGTGGGGGAGAGAAACAACGCTCCGCGCGTAGCAGCGTGCTGGAAAATTAAAAGGCGTGCCTTAATTAGCGGGAGCACAGGCTTAAATATCGTCAATAGACAATCAGAGCGCACAATTAATGGCGCACCACCGGTGGTCGTGCGTACTGACGGTTGATGATCGTGCGCCCTACTACAGAGAAACCTGTAGCTAGACAGAAAAAAATAAATATATATGCGCATGATCAGTGGCGCATGACCAGAGGTCGTGCGCACTGGCTCCCATGTTCGTGTGATTAGCAATGGCAGAACTCTAGAAAAATGGGATAAATGCACACGAGCAGTGGTGTACGACCAGAGTTCATGCGCACTATGTCCAATGGTCATGCGATTGCCCCAGACATAACTTGGAAAAAATGGAGAAATGTGCGCACGATCAGTGTCTCATAACTAGTGGTTGTGCGCAATAGATCCAATGATCGTGCGCTGTGTTCCTGTACCGTTCAGTGTTCGATGAACTGAACGCGTATGACCAGCAGTCATGCTCTAAGGAGTCCACTGATTGTTCGCGTGTAAAAACGCACGATCAGTGGCACTTAGGCGAAAAAATATTCCAAAACAATCCCAGAACACTAACACGACCATTGTACCAGCAGTAAAAATAGAAGAGCCACCAAAATTGGCATTCCACATTCTCCAGACACAGAAAAACACCAAGAAGGGCAAAAAAACAATAACTATGAAATCACACAGAAAACGGGCCTAAAGTGCACTTAACATGGAATGGACATAGTAACAAATATGAACAATTATGGCTCTCAAGTGTAGCACATCAACGAGAAAACTGGCCCAGATGAGTCCAAAAATATGTATATAACTTGGACTCATCACACCCACAGACATAAACATTTGCTCGTCCCGAGCAAACCATCACTCCGTGAACCACAAAATAGTTATCTGGTTTAGTAATTTCCAAATAAAGTATTGAGAGAAATCAAATATATCATGGGCATAGAAAATATAATAGACAATAATGTAAGGTATGTCCGTTAGTCGGAGTTTGCCACGAAACAAGGAGATCCTACTACGCCTGACACGCTATGTCTCAACCACACCTACACAAGCATCTATCGCCACAACACGGATCGATTCTAATGCAGCACATAAACCACACGGAGGAATGATCGACTCTAAAATAATGATCTAAAATTGAGTAAGATTATTCCCAAAATTAACATAAAGGTTGCCAATCCCTTTTGAGAATGAACCAAGGCTATAAGCCAAGATCCGCTCAAGCAAATAGGACCTACCCGGTCCGGATTTGTAAAGAAATTCATCAACAATGAAAGCGATTCAGAAACTGCAAGCGATGATATTTAGAATCACGGAAATAATGGTTGCTCAATCTCAACAAAACTAAAGCAACAACGCACAAGAGAGGGGGAATGAGATATTACCAAACCCAGATTCACTTTGCACACAAGATGAGGTGGGAGAATCACTCTCTCCACAGATCCACCAGCGTCACACCAAATGGGGGCTACTATCTTCTTCCTTGGCGTCACACCGAAGGGATCCACGCCAGAGTCGCACTAAAGAGGGGTGTGGAAGCAAGAGGTGGCTTCACACCACCAAGGGGGGGGGGGGGGGGGCGGCGGCTAGGGGGGATTCCTCTTGGCCGAAATTCTCCTTGGGAGGTCTTAGGGTTTAGCTATTCTTCTTGTATTAATTATCATAAAAAGGTCTCCTTATATAGGAGTTACAAACACACATATAACCATCCAAGATGGAGATGAATTCTCATCCATCCGGGCGGCTAAATACACACCAAATGTTTTTAAATGCAGGAAATAAACAAATAAAGTCCTCACATGACTATAAAATTATTACCCAAGCATGGAATAATTTGATATTCTTAAATATAAAATATAATTAAAATAAATAGCTAAGAGCATGGTTTTAAAATGAGTCTTCAAGTGGGCTTAGCGTGCCACGGGCAGAGGTTGTAACGTTCTTGTCTATTAGCATCATCATGGCTCCTAAAGTCTTTATGACATAGCACCTCGGCAACCGGATCATCATCAAGTAGAGGTGGCGAGGTCGCGAGATCAATCATCCCCCGCTCAAAATCACGTATCTCGGATGCGTGGTCCAAGAAGAAGCGGTGGAGAAGAGCGGCATCCAAGCATCGAAGCTTCGTCTCGAGTACCCATTAGTCATCCGAAGGGAGGAGGTCACGCCAGCGGATGAGGAAGCGGTCGGTATCACCATCAGTAGTAGCAAGTGGCTCAGCCGCAAGTATCATATCTTGAGTAAGAAACGTCCTGGGAAACCTGGGGAACATGTTAGCAGTAGGAATAAAGGAATGCAACTCTCCATCCGATGATATACTTGTGGGGACTGTAAGAGAGATATCATCCGAGCTACCACTTACAAACCCATGAGAATTTTAAGTGGAAGGAGAGGACGACAAAGAATTCAACTCTTATGGAGGCGAAACAAATGCCGTCAAATCTGAGACGTTAAAAATGGGGGAGATACCCCAATCAGCAGGCAAATCCAAAATGAAAGAATTATCACCTAGCTTCTTTATAATCCGAAAAGGGCCGGCGCGCTTTGGTGCTATCTTTTTAACGGTGCCAGTTGGCAATCATTCGGGAACTAACCGGACTAAGAATAGATCGCCAACTTTAAAGTGTGACACTCTCCTATATTGATTAGCATGCGCTTGATAAGACTCATATTGAGTAGTCAAGGTAGCCCGTATACGTGCGTGTAGGTCATGAATGTGTTGGGCGAAGTATTGTGCGAATTAACTTGCTTTGTACGTTGGAGGCAACGGAACTAAGTCAAGCGGTGCTGGGGCCTTGTACCTGTGGACAATCTCGTTGGGAGACATACCCATGGACCAATTTTTGAATTATTTTAGGCAAATTGGGTATGGGGAAGAAGTAGATCCCAAATACCTTTGTGATCGCTCACAAGACATTTATGAAGATTCCCCAAGCTCTGATTATCCACTTTTGTCTGCCCATCTGTTTGTGGATGGTAGGCGGCGGAAAATAATTATTTGGTACCAATTAAAATCCAAAGTGTTTTCCAAAAATAACTCGTAAACTTGACATCTCTATCCGAGACTATTGTCTTCGGCACTCCACGGTGACTAACGACATCTTTAAAATACAATTTCGCAATGTGAGACGCGTCGTTGGTCCTACTACATGGAATGCAATATGCTATTTTAGAAAACCTATCCACAACTACAAAAATAGAATCATGACGGCGTAAAGTGGTGGGTAGGCCTAGAACAAAATTCATACTCACGTCTTCCCATGGTGTGGAAGGGATAGGCAAGGGTATATATTAACCTACGTTGGTTTTGGTGCCCTTGGATACCTGACAGGTATGACAGCTACTTACTACACTTCCCACAATCGCCTTAAGTTTTGGCAAGTAAAATTTCTCCTCGACTAGCGTAATGGTCTTATCCCTACCAAAATGGCAACTCAACCCTCCGCTGTGCAGCTCCCAGATGATATGAAGTCGGAGGGATGACTGTGAGATACACAACTTCCCATGCCTAAATAGATAGTCGTCCTTAATAACAAATGCATATATATTCATGGGGGAGCTATCCTGGACAGATAAATATGACTCCTTAAAATATGGGCAGGTAGCGTACTCATCTTTAACTCGCTCAAATCCTACAACATTAACCTCCATAGTGGAAAGTAAGATGGTGAAGCGACTAAGAGCGTCCGCGACTCTGTTGTTTGTTCCCTTAAGGTGCTTAAGATTAAACGTGTAACCTTGTAGGAAAGCTACCCACTTAGCATGACGCGAGCTGATTTTATGCTTACCATTGATGAAGCGCAAAGCTTCGTCATCAGAGAGGATCGCAAAATCCTTGGAGAAGAAATAGTGCCTCCAATGGTGCAAACACCATACAACCGCACAAAACTCCCTATCGTAGTTTGAATAAATTAGCATAGCGCCAGATAACTTCTCACTAAAGTAACTGACTAGGTGCCCCTCTTGACTCAAGACAAGTCCTATTCCCACCCAAGAAGCATCACAAGTTAACTCAAAGACTTTGGTGAAGTCAGGTAGATGCAAGACAGGTGCCTCAGTCATAAGCTTCTTAATGCATTGGAAAGCATGGGTGGCAGACTTCGTATAGGTGAACTCTCCCTTCTTCATGCATTCAGTAATGGGGGCCATGATGCTACTAAAGTCTCGTATAAAATGACGATAAAATGTTGTTAACCCGTGGAATCTACGCACCTCTCATATGGTGGTCGGCTCGGGCCAGTCATTAATGACTTGAACTTTACTACGGTCAAATATGATGCCCTCCGATCCAACTATGTAACCTAAGAACTCCACTTCAGGGACATAGAAACTGCATTTCTTATGATTAATAAATAATGTTTCCTTTCGCAGGTTGGAAAGAATCACTCTCATGTGGGAGATGTGCTCGACGGGGGTGGTGTTATAAATCAATATGCCATCAAAATAAACTACAACGAACTTTCCCATGAACGGTTGGAAGACGTGGGTCATCATCCGGGAAAAGGTACTGGGAGCATTGGATAGCCCAAAGGGCATCATAAGCCATTTGTACAACCCATCCTTAGACTTAAACGCAGTATTTCATTCGTCTCCCTCACGTATCCTAATCTGGTGGTATCCACTCCGAAAATCTAATTTGGAGAATATGGTGGCGCCAGATAAGACGTCTAAGAGATCATCTAAATGCGGGATAGGGAACTTATTCTTGATCGTAATCTTATTGATAGCCCGACTACCTACCCACATCTGCCATGTACCATCCTTCTTAGGGGCAAGCAAGGCTGGTACAACACATGGACTCATGCTAGTCCTAATGAACCCCTTCTTCAACAGGTACTCAATCTGGGTCTGTAACTCCTTGTGGATAGTGGGATGGAGTCGATAATGGGGCTGATTGGGCAAAGAGGAGCCCGGGACTAGATCTATCGTGTGTTGAATATCTCCTAGTAGGGGTAATGACGATGGCAACTCCTCCGGGTGCAGGTCCTTATATTTTTCCAACAGTGCCCGTAACTCCCTGGGCAGATCACTCAAAACACAAGAATTAGGCGTCGTACTAAAGAGAACTAGAGCATACATCATCCCCTTAAGAAATGGGTCCTTCACATACTCCTTCTTACCGACTAGACTCAACGTCTTCCTCTCTACTGGGATAGTGGTGTCCTTAGCAAAAACTACTGGCTCCTGTGGGATGGTCGGCCTCAAGGTAATGGTTTTTCTATTGAATTTAAATTCATAAATGTTGGCTCTCCCAAAATGCATCACATCATGATCATAGAGCCAAGGGAGGCCTAATAACACGTGACAAGCATCCATCGGAAGGACATCACACCAAACCTCATCAGTATATGATTTCAATGAGAGGGGGACCAGGAATCGCTTGGTAACCGGGACTGTGATCTTGTTTATCCAAGCTACCTGATATGGTGTCAGGTGTGGTTCCATGGTCAGGGTCATACGTGTGACGACATTCTCAGAAATGACATTCCACAGCTACCACTATCAATAATCAGTTTGCATAGTTTCTCACAAATCTTAAAAATCAGAGAAAATATGCTCGTCCTCTTCCAGTCATCTAACGGACGAGGAGTGATCAAGATACAACGCATAATCATAAGTTGGTGATCATCCTCTAAATAACTTGGGAATCCTTCTGGGCACTCTCTTAAGCAGACTCATACACTAAATCAGCGAGATCGGTAGTCGTCTCTAAAAGGGCTACGTCCTTAGTCATTGTAGGGCATTAAAAGGCATAGTGACCTTGAATGCCGCAAGAGTAACATGTAGCATTGGTCTTACTAACCTTTCCTATGGGGACACACTCACTCGTGGGATTCCTAGCGTTTGTAGCAGTGATCACTATAGACTTCGACTCGGTGGACCTAAACTTTCCCTTATCCGGATATGTGGAAGCAGATGCTCCAGTTGTGGACTTATTCTTTGCATGGGAATAGTGGGAGTGGGCCTTAGAGGCCAGATGTTTTTCAATGTTGAGGACGGCATTGAAGGTCATATTCCGGTCCATATGACCATAGCACAAGAGCTTCCTTTGAATCTCGGGTTGAAGCCTTTTATGAATCTAGATAAGGTGACATCGGGGATCTCCCTAAGATCACAATGCACCATACATTCCTTCAGCTCTCCCATGTATTCAGCTACCGAATTTGAACCCTATCGCAGGGTGGCAAGCTCGTCAAACATCTGTGTTCTGTGGTACGTAGGGACTTACTAATCAGATAGCAAATTCTTTATCACCGGCCATCCTATAAGTGGGACCCCGCGTCCGGTTCCTAATCTCCGTTCCTCATTTAGCCAAAAAGTCTTCGCACGATCCGTTAACTTCATCGAGGAAACTTGGACCTTTTGAAGGTCCGTAAGTTTGTGCCATTCAAAGTAGAATTCCATATCCACTACCCAAGTAAGGAATATCTGGAGATCACCCATACAATCGTAAGTGCGGGCATTGATGTTAATGGCTCTAATAATATCGAAGTCACGGTCTGTATGACATTCGCGACGGGGCACCCGGGGTGAGTCCCCGTCAAACTCAAGGTCGTCAACCGGTTGGTGACGGTTGGGCTTCCACGCATTACCAGGTGGCTGCGCTCTCTCTTGATTGAGTAAGATCTGGGCTAACATCGTCCTAATGTTTGTAATCTCAATATGTAGACCCTCTATGGCCTCAGCATGTTGATCCTCGTGCTCTCTATCAGCCATTCTAGATGTAGACGGAATAGTGTACTCCGAACCTAGTCTAGTGCGCATTAAGGTTTAGAATTATTTTGGAAGATGATTTTTCCTAGGGTTGACCCTATAATGAAAACAAAATATTTTTATAATTTCCCGAAGTGATAAAAATGTAGAGCGTAAATTTTTTTTTGAAATTTTCGCTGAAAATTACTGATTTTTGAATGCTATTGGAAAACAAAATTTTTTTTTATTTGTTTGTTTTTGATTGTGCGTGCCGAGAAAACTCAAGCGAGGACGTTTCAATTAAGAAATTGGGACGACGGCCTCTGATACCAAAATTGATGTAGGGTATTCCCGTTAGTCGGAGTTTGCCACGAAACAAGGAGATCCTACTACGCCTGACACGCCATATCTCAACCGCACCTACACAACAATCTATCACCACAACACGGATCGATTCTAATGCAGCACATAAACCACACGGAGTAATGATCGACTCTAAAATTACGATCGAAAATTGAGTAGGATTATTCCCAAAATTAACATAAAGGTTTCCAATCCCTTTTGAGAATGAACCAAGGCTGTAGGCCAAGATCCGCTCAAGGAAATAGGACCAACCCGGTCTGGATTTTTAATGAAATTCGTCAACAATAAAAGCGATTCAGAAATTGCATGTGATGTTATTTAGAATCACGGAAATAACGGTTGATCAATCTCCACAAAACTAAAGCAAGAACGCGCAAGAGAGGGGAAAGAGATGTTACCCAACCCAGATTCACTTTGCTCAAAAGATAAGGTGGGAGAATCACTCTCTCCACGGATCCAACGGCGTCACACCGAATGGGGGCTGCTACCTTCTTCCTTGGAGTCAAACTGAAGGGATCCACGCCAGAGTCGCACCGAAAATGGGTGGAGGAAGCAAGAGGCGACTTCACACCACCAAGGGGGGCGGCAGCTAGGGGGATCCCTCTTGGCCAAAATTCTCCTTGGGAGGATTTAGTATTAAGCTATTCTTCTTTTATTAATTCTCATAAAAGGTCTTTTTATATAGGAGTTTCAAACACACATCTAACCATCCAAGATGGAGATGATATCTCGTCAATCCGGGCTGCTAAATACACACCAAGTGTTTTTAAATGCAGGAAATAAATAAATAAAGTCCTCACATGAATATAAAATTATTACTCAAGCATGGAATAATTTTATATTCTCAAATATAAAATATAATTAAAATAAATAGCTAAGAGCATGATTTTAAAATGAATCTTCAAGTGGGCTTAGCACGCCGCAGGCAGAGGTTGTAACATTGTTGTCCGTTAGCGTCATCGTGGCTCCTAAAGTCTTAATGTCATAGTGCCTCGGCAACCGGATCATCATCAAGTAGAGGTGGCGAGGCTGTAAAATCAGACTAACTTTTTAATTATACTACAGAATTTATACATTTTGACAGACATAAATAAATATTGTATGTACTCAAAATTTGGAATTCTAGAGAATCATTCGATCATACGTAGGAAGAAAGTAGGCAGGCAACTCAGGTGAGCATTCCCAAAGATCGGGGCTCAGGATCACCTCCAAAGAAATCCATCAATCTCGGGGACCATACGCTTGGCCGTTCACACTCTCTCAATGGTACTAGTTTGACTCAATCGTGAATCCGTAGGACTTGAAGGGACGAATTGGGCTTTGGCTAAGGTTTAGTAGTCAAAGATAAAAATCGAGGCTACACGCAACCCAAGCAAGCAAACAACAAGCTAATCCAATACAGCCCCTTAGAATTGCACGTGTGACACACCCCAACACTTAACTTGAAAACCGGCTGTGTACATGGCCTAACCCGACCAATATCATGATAAACTTGATGGGGATTCTATTTCTCATTATAATTCTTTTTAGATTTTCTTTTTCAATTCTCTCATTTTTCTTTTTTCATTGCAATCCCCAATTTTTAGCAAGTAGAATTTCTTGTATTCATCCACCACATCACTTGAATTCCACACATCACACCTCGTCAAAATATTACATTCACAGGAGCTCATGGATTTAATATCAAAATATTAAATACATAGGAGGATTATCTTTAGGCTTTGATGAATGGAGGTGGAGCTGAATCAAAGGATCTGTAGGCTCAAACTTAGCTTGCAATGGTAAGCATCAAGGACAAGGTAAACAAGGCTCAAACTAGCAAATTGATGGCCTATGTCACGCTCACGCTTGACTAATGATGCACCAGTGCTTCGAGAGTAGCTTCTGGAAAGTTCTTAGCCACCGAGAAAGATGATCCTTCCTCCCAACACGAGCAAAATGAGTCTAGTGATGGTTACACACATCCCTACACTACTGTTCGATTTCACCAGATTCAACATTTTTGATTAGTACAAACAATATTTACCTAGGCAGAAAAAGTATAAATCCACGAGCATAAAGAAAAATTAAATCTATACTATTTCTACACTAACCAAGAGTACTTGATTAGGAGCACTGATCGAGTTTCACACTACTCTATCCTAAAATCCTAAGCCAGCACCATAATTTTAAAGTTACACACAAGCAATGCATTTGACTCGAGCCGCGCACGTGGATATGATCGCGCTCAAGTCGGTGATTCAATGTTGTCTACAGTGATTTTCAAATAAATAAATAACAAACTTATATGCTATAAAATGTGTGCACGTGTAGTGACCACAGTCATGCTCTCCCCCTAGACTTGAAAGCGACCACTCGAAAAACTAAACATTCCAAATAATATACAGAGCAAGGGGTAAGAAGTACCTATGCTCAAAACTGAGCATACCATTCCTGCTGCGAGGTTGTTCGTTAGCAGCTGGTTTATTGCGCTTAAAAAATTACCAGCTCCTGCGAATTAGAGATCCCATGCAAAACAAGAAAATAGAAATACACATATAAAAAGAAACAGAACACACAAAATAGGACCAAGTGGTCCTACTTGGGTTGTCTCCCATGAGCCCTTTTATTTACCGTCCTTAAGGTGAACTGAATACCTGTATTATGCATGATATAGAGTTTTATGTCCAAAAAAAACTAAATAAAAAAAGCTACGCAGGTCCACCAAGCAGTTACAAGCATAAACTATCCAACAAACTATCAACTAAATGTCGATTTATGATATAGCTCCTCACAAGAGTGAGAAAGGCCAGGGTTTGAAGCTTTAGGGTTCAAGTTGGTTTTACCCAACTGGCCCTAAGCCCATTGCTTATTAATGAGTTTGATATTTATAAGGTTTGTTCAGACTCATCTAGGCTTGTTTTCTCACTCGTGCACCACATTTTAGCCGGTAATCGGTTATATTTGCTTCGTTCGGTCTTTGACCACTTTGTGCACTATTTTGGCCCACGGGAGTGCAATTGCGCATTCTGTTGTCAGGGATAAGCACCTAGTGCTCCCCTTGTCTAATTCTTGATGTTGTTGATTACATTCTAGTGTTGGGATCTTTTGCACCTGTTTAGTTTTATTGTTATGCATGTAGTCGGGATGTCCCGGATTCCATTTCCTGGTCCTGTGTAAAATGCTCGGTCGTACGAATTTGTTCACGCAGGTTTGAGATTAATCGTGCATTATACACAGTAATTCTCGGGACATCTGTGGTTACCTGTGCGTTCTGTTCCTGCATGGTTTCGCTGAAACCGTGCGACAAGGAAACACACGGTTTTCCTGTATCTTTCTTATTTGTACCAATCTGTGGTTAATTGTTTTATTTGTTCATGCACGGGAGGCATCACCCGTGCGCGATTAAAACGCATGGTTACACCTGCTTGACTTGAATTCCAGCTTTCTATTGTTACCCATGTGATTTCCTTCACTCATGGGCAGAAACTTCTGTGCGCGAGTAAAATGCCCGGGTAAACACTTCTCCTTTCGAAGGCTTGTTCTGAAAGATAATATCACTAGGTGAGCGCATGGTCGTGCGCCAAACCATGCGTGACCATGATTTCTGAGTTTTCTATTTAAGACACAGATTTCATCGTCCCGGGGAGCCAGTCCGATCCACCCCATCATTTCAGCTCATC
Organism: Platanthera zijinensis; assembly: GCA_039513925.1. Taxonomy (NCBI): domain Eukaryota; kingdom Viridiplantae; phylum Streptophyta; class Magnoliopsida; order Asparagales; family Orchidaceae; genus Platanthera; species Platanthera zijinensis. Next base: position 110,220,854 of record CM077093.1, on the reverse strand, counting down.
TGAGCGGGAAAACTTCCCTCCAGCCGCTATTTTCTCTCTCCTCCTTAGAGAGTTGATCCGGCCACCATTCTTTCTCCAAGAGCTCGCAATAGCCTCATCTCCGGCCACCATTGTCTTCCCCAAACTCCAAGCTCAGTTTCAAGCTCTTAGGGTGATGCATCCGTGGAGTTCTCAGGATAGATTTTGCCCAATGATTATTGACGAAGAAGACGAGTTATTGGAAGGAGGTGACATCCCTTTTGGACCCCGGACGTCATCCGCAGTCCGAGCTTGGACAAGGCAAAAAAACCCTTGAATCCGGCCGCGAATCTCGGAAAGCCTTTGTGTATTTGGTTGTATTTCTCACCCTCCTCTTGTAGTTACTTTATTGTGTACTTGTGGTTATTTGATTGTTGCTTAAGAACACTGCTTAGTTTAAGTATTTCGGCATGTTTGTGTTGTTATATCTTAGTTCTTGATTGTGTTGATGAGCCTCAGTTTTTCTTATTCTTGTTGAGATAGTGCCAGTCTAGCGATTGCTAGAAGCATGCGTGGCGAAGAGGTTATTGCGACCCTCATTGGCTCATCCATCTTTCATATTACTCTCTTGAGTAATCCTCCAAAGAGACGCGGTGGCGGCCACCGGCAATATGTTTATTAGTGTTAAACTTAGTAAAGTCCAAACCGAAACCCCCTTTGTTTACGTTAATACTTGCAATAACTTTTTCAATAGCGAATTCACACTCCCTACTTGCACTCCTCGAGAGATCGATATCCGGGGATTCAACTCCTAAACTTTATTACTTAACTACGATCGGTATACTTGCCGATGCTTCAAGTTTTTGGCGTCATTGCCGGGGAGTGCAACTAGTGAGTGTATTTTACTTTTGAAAAAGTTTGTAAGTGTTTTTTGTAATTTTGAAAGGATTTTTTGTATTGTATGACAGATCCCAACTCCGGTGATAGGGTTGAAGATCTTGTGTTTGAGCTTGAAACTATATGTGTGAGGTGAGCTCGCCTGCGCGCTGCTACTGCTGAAAAAAGGATGGAGGATTTTTGCCAAGGAGGAAATGGCCACGGTGATTGGGTTGTTGAGGGCAGAAAGGTGGTCCAACCACGCATTAGGACAATATGTGATTTCACAACCCCTACTACCGGAAATGTTTACCCTGGATTAGGACCGACAATCATAAACAACCACTTAGAGATTAAACCCGACATCCTGAATATAAGACCCCCTCCCAGAACACAAAACACGGCACGAGCGGGGTCTTATGACCAGAACAGCCGCCTTTGGGTAGCACTAACACTCGGTCTAGCCTGTACCACAAGACGCCTATTATGCCAGCTATAACCAATATCAATATATATATGCCAACCCAACAAATATAATATAAGAAATCAAATCCACACAAGTTATAAGTCTAAAAATGAAGTAATAGAGAAGCTAAAACATGCTTCTATAAGATCTGAGTACAACTATAAAATTGCCCTGAAGGGCTACAACAAAACCATCATATACTCACATCTGCCACAGACGGTAGTGACGACACCGTCCCTTCAGGACCGGTCATCCTGGCATGGCTGATCGGCTATGAAAGTTCACCTAGTGTCAACTATCTTCACATATGGGGGGGGATAGGTATCTCTGCAGCGTATTTGCGGAATTAAGATTTTACCTGCACAGGAAAACAAAACAACCAAGCACAGAAAATACACAGGCAAATTATAGTGGGTTCCCCGATTTGGGTACGTCCACTTTCCCCCTTCGACCTATCTCCAACACGGGACGACTCGGTCAACTTCACCAACAGGATTGAAATCCAATCCTTGCACTAATGGAAGGAACCCTTCCACACGTAGGAGTCAACACTCCCACAACCCGGGTTGCACCCAACCCTTACAACTAACGACCAATCGGTCTGTTACAAAGAAATTGAAAATGCTTGTAAGAAATACAAACGACGTTTGGAGAGTAAGGTGTCCCTCTTCGTTCGACGACGTGTTCTTGAAGTCAACGAAGAGTCCACAACCCTAGATCTCACTTGGAAAGAATCTTCCCGAAACCCGGCGGCGGCTTAAAGCGGCGGCAAGGTTCTCGGAATCAGCGGCGGCGACGGAGAGCAGCAGCAGTGCCAACTTGATTCTAACTTCGTAGCGAAGGAAGCAAGGTCTTCCAACGGTCACACTAGGATCGATCGTCTCGATCGATTCGGAAGGGGAAGGATTTTACCGATCAACGAATCAAGAGACAAGGGATCTCTGGTTAGACGCGTGAGACGCTATGCTAGCCTAAGCTTCGGTCGCCGGAGATCTGGAAGAACCTGAGATCAGCAGCGGCGACAAGTGCACGAGCGGCGGAGACGATCGGCGGAGAGTTAGGGCTTGTCGGCGGCTCGTGCTTGTTTGAAATCTCGTGGATTCATGCTTTACTGTTCATACATACGGGGAGTATATATACATTAAGTCAAGTATATGACCATTGTGGGTCCCACCGATAAGAAGACTTGAGCCCGGTTCGAAATAGTCTAAATAATTTGAACCGGTCCAGAGAACAACAGGAAATCGCCTAAGTCAAATTCGGCGAGAATCGTAGGTGATTCTCGCCGAATCGGCAAGAATCACTATACGATTCTCGCCGACTTCTACTTAGCCCGAAATCTGGCGGCTGAACTGATACAGAAGCCGGGAGAATCGGCGGGAATCACTTTTGATTCTCACCGAATCGTCGAGAATGCAAGGTCATTCTCGACGAATCGGCGAGAATCATAAGTGATTCTCGACGATTCTGCCTTAGAAAAATTTTCCCTGTCTGTGTCAAAGCAGCCGGCTTCAACCGTCGAGAATCACTACGTGATTCTCGACGACTCTGCGAGAATCATTAGTGATTCTCGCCGAATAGGCGAGAATCACATAGTGATTCTCGTCGATTTTACTTAGGCTATTTCTCCTCTTTCTTTCCTTGAGCTGGTCTTTGGCCCATCCTTGCTCCTTGTCTGCTCTTGCTTTATCGTAGCCCTGTACTTGAAATTAAGTACACCCCAATAGAGAGAGTACACGTAGACCAACACACTGATCTGCTCAACGAGGGATTACGTTGTACAGACCCGTGTATATTGACCCACTGCACCCTGACACTGGTGTGTACTTAGCGTGGAGTATCTGCAAGTACAACTAGAGAAATAATTCATCAAATACATTGTGGATTCATCTTAGCTTGACAGGTGGCTTCCTCAAATCCAGGTAATTGTGGATACAGTACCCAACAATCTCCCCCTATTTGACGAAGCCAAAATCCTACTAGCTAAGATGAATACCACCACCCAAAGAATAATTACAACATTAAGAACATAAGAACAGACAAAATAATACTTGAGTCAAAACATGTCATCACATATATATATATATATATATAAAACCACAATACTTGTTCGTAAGACTATATGAAAACATAGATGTGCAGTGAGAGACAAAAAGGTCCTAAGCCTATTTTTCCCTTAGCAAGATCATCCTTGAGCTTCTGAGCCAGGAAATTTCTTGCTCTGTCTTTCGAAATATTTCCTTTGGCTTAGGATGATATCTGGGAGGAGGAACTTTATCTGTCACTGTATTATTTCTGAAAAATAAGTTGCGTTTGGCTTCAAATTCTTTGTGCCTCTCCCATTCGTATTGACTGTATACCTCACTTCGTTTTATGTGCCCCCTTCTACTGTAACAAGAATGTGTCCAAGATGATACTTTTGATTCAGGACTCCATTTTTTCATTTCTCACATCTTCCTCCGTCAATCGGATCCTCTTTTCAGCTGGTGTTTCCCTTGAAGTTCCCTCTTGGATTTGCCTTTTTTCCCTTTGGCTTTAGCTATGGCATCTTGAACAAACCAAGTTCGTCGTTCAGCCCTTTCAGCAGCTTTCTTCGACTCAGCTTCGCTTAACGGAACAACCTCTGCACTTGCTCCTTCGTCATCCACAGTATTGTTCTCAGTAGTCTCGTGAGCAGGATTATCCTCAGGAATATTGGTTGTATTGTTGCCTAGTGCTTGGTTGAGCAACCACTGGCAACTATCATACACATATACATTAGATTGGTCAAAATTTTCGATGATGATTTGCTGAAGCCCTTCCATTTTAGCAGTATATTCTTTCTCCCCCTTTTTGGCTTCGATTGCAATGGAGTTTGTATAGGAGAGCAGGGACTCATCAATGTGCTTCAGAGATTTAGAGAACTCAGTCAGCAGGTCTTGTTGATTTTTATTGAGGAGCACCATGTTGGTATCAAATTTTTGTGTGCTCTCCGCCACAATATGTGCATTTTTTATTGACGACAGCCAGATCGTCAGTATTCCTCTTCAGCCCTTGCATGAGAAGAGATACTGCTTTGCCTGCCTCTGTGTATTTCTCATCAAATTTCTTTTCCATCAAATCCAGTTTTGTGGTTGATCTGAACCACATTCTTCAGCATGAGATCCTCAGACTCCCGCAGTCCTCTGTAGCACTTTGTTGTACGATTTCACAACTGTATCCTTGAGCTCATCAAGCATACCTTGGACAAAGTTGACCGTGAGATTTGCTATGCTTTCTTGTAGTGGAGGAGCTGCAGGCTGACCCGGGTCAGGCTCCCCCGCAGAAGTAACTGGGAGAGCTGGAGAGCAGCATATAGTCCACAGGGGGAACAAAAGATTGCTCCCCCTCCATCCTTGCATCTGACTGCCTAGGAGCTTGTTCCACAGATGGAACCTCTGCAGCCTTCTGAGAGTCCACCACTTTCTCCCCGCTCAAGTACTTCTTCCTCCACCTCAGTTCTCCATGTGCTCACCTCACCCTGATCTGCAGAATTATGGATGTACTTCTTCTACTGCATCCACCTCATCTTCATCAGCCACTTCATCCTCTTCCTCTTCCACATCTGCCACTTCTTCCTCTCTGTCAGCTTGCACAGATTCCACAGCATCTTTGCTATCTGAGAAATATCTGATAAGATGTTTGCAGAATGGAGTACAAACTCCCCCTCAGTTCCTGTAATCAGTGTATCAGGAACTTCACTGGGGGCTTCAGATCCGGTTTCAACTACCACTGCAGCTTGCCCTATTCGACGTTCCCATCGGTCGAATATGCTAGCATCCATCCTTTTCAGGTAGTGCAGAGGCACTCCCTTGCTCATGTCGAATTTGTCTCCGTCCAGTTGGTTCAGGTAAAGGCTAATAATTCTGCAAAAACTGGGGGTTCGGAGTGAGTCTTTAATCCTGTCAAACAGCAAGGCTCCCCAGTTGAACTGCTTTCGGCATATGATTACCACCAACGTTTTGAACATTTCCCCAGAAATGTGGTCATGGGATCCAGGTTTGCAGATTAGTACTTTCCCAATGATGTCGGACAGAAGTTTCCCTTCCTCATTCATTTCTTTTCTCTTTATTGATCTGATGCCCCTAGCTAGCCCACAGAACAATCGGGTCCTGACTCTATCATGTTCCTCCAGATGATCCTCGTGCTCAGAACTGGAGAGCTGCAAGCATTGTGTCAGTTTCCTGGCAGACATCTTGATCCTTGCACCTGCAACCTTACACTTGATGATAGAGTCTTTATTCCGAAGTTTGGCGGTTGCGAAGAACTCCATCACTTCTTTATCCAGAATCTTGCATTGGTGCTCCAGTACGAATGTCAGTCCTGCTTCCTCGAGCATGATGATTATGTTGCGGAACTCGTCTGAGGCCTGGGAGAATCCGGTTCTTACTAGCTTGCAACCAGTGACCAGGCCAGCAGTAGTCCGTGGGGCCATAGCAAACTAGGAAGAAGGGGAATGTCAATTTCCAAGTCTAAGAATCGTTGAAACTAGGAGGTTGAGAGTAAAATCTACACTAAGCTCAAGGCATGGTTAGGGACGATAGAGGGATTACCTTGAGAGGAGATGCAGTGAATCTTCCGGCAGCACGTTGCTTAGTCAGAGTTGCGGCGAGCCGATCCGCGGCAAAGCGTAGGCGTGTCTCCGGCTGCAAGAGGGAGTCTTCTGGAGGGTCGTTAGGTCACGATGAAGTCGAAGTCGAAGTTGAAGAGAATCGGGAAGAGGCTTGGATAGGGTATTGGCGACAATAGGAATTGGAGAAGGGATTTCCAGAGTTCACGGGTCGACAGGAAGTCGAAGAGTCGACGGGGAGTCGAAGGGTCGGCGGGATTTGCTGGGTCGGCGGGATTTACCGGGTCGGCGGGATTCAGGTTATAACCGGGTTAAAATATATGGAAAGAGCTTAGGAGATTTCTAAGCTCATAAGTTATGTCTTATCTGAGATTCCTAACTCACTACCATTGGCTAGCCGGTTTCATAAATTATGTCGAGATCGATAACTGCAATATTCTTGATGTTAGTTGACATTCTTAGTGACTCCTAATGACGCGTCGCCTTTTTAATTTTCAGCTTCTAATATATGCCTATTGATGAGCCTTCGCGAATCTATCAGAAAATTTACTGATACATCGTCAATAATGCATCTAAGGGTTATTTTTACAGTGTTGATCTGTCCTTAGGAGAACACACATAGATGTATATATGTATATATATATATATATATGTAAATGTCGACATAATATGACTCAAATATGTAGGCTAATCAATGATACCTGGAATTATAAGATTTATCATTCATTCCTTCTGATTAGAGCATACCAGATGTTCAATTTGAGTATCCCATTGAGGATAGTACTTCTTGCGTTCCAGATACTTGCTCCAGACCAATCTTGGAACATCTTCTGTCTAGCTCCCATCATGACACGGAAGTCTAGACTATTCTGCACCAAAGAATATTACCTTACCTTAGGAGCCCAATATGTATTGGGTCCTAGGTTCCTGTCAGCATAATAATTGGACTGCCTTCCCTCAGGAATCCTGGTGGGAAGACTAACATTGCCTCGAGGATGTGGGAGTCCCCTTGCCATTGATACAGAATAGTTGTGCCAACAATCTATGGCAAAATGACCCACTTTGCCACAACACCAACACTCATGAATGTTGTATCGCCGTTTGTGACCTAAACGGATGACAGAGGTAGTCGTAGTTCTAGGTCTAAACGGAATAGAGCCAGATATGCTCACAGAATTGTCTCTTCCACCGTGACTATTGGAAGGGTGGAAAGACTGCATATGGTAGGCGTCGTGAGGCCTGGGAGGTGGTGCCTTCTTTTCAGTCAGCCCCCTTCCAAGGACCTCATGAGTCCTAACATCATGATTTCTATCCCCCCTTTCCAGAGTCCTAGGGAGGTGAGAGGCGCATTGTGAGCTGATGCTAGCAGATTCATGATGAGTAGGGGCTGTGGCCGAGAATACAAAGGGCTTGGTGGAAGCCAGAGGTATTCTCTTCTGGGTGGCTATGATATCCCTTGCATTTTGAGTGCTTCCACAAGAGGACTGATCATTCTTGTAGTGACCATGGTTATTCCTATGGTCATACCTGAAGGCATGATGAGTGTCCTTCCTACTCGGGGTGGGGGTCTGAACACCGTTTCCCCATTTCTCCATGACTTAATAATTTGGGAGATCCACCCATTTTCTTGCTTTTCTCTTGATAGCATCAATCTTGGAAAAATTAGAAACTATCCTCTTCTCGGTCTCTAGACGACTTTCTAGATCCGAGATCTGAGAGTCCTTTACTTTGATGGATTCCAATTGGAGATTCATCAAGATCTTCAGCTGAGCAATCTCCTTAGCTTGTTCCTCAACAAGTAAGTTGCTCGTCTGAAGGGCACTCTCAAGGGAATCACGATTATCAATCTTTTGATTGAAGCTATGTGTATCCATTGCATCATTGGAAGGACTACTCTCAAGGCTATTCCTGTCTTCAGGAATTTCAAGAGGAGAGGGGCATGAGGAATAAGTTACCTGCTTCAGACTTTGTTGTTCATGGTTACTATCCAGATTGGCAGAGACTGTTGAGTCAGCTTCATCAGAACTGCTTTCCTCAGCTTCTTCTTCAGTCTCGGACAAGGACACAGGAGCCCTGATATTTGCATATTGATCATGCCCTTCATCTTCAGAAATAAGGACTCCTACATAGGCTTCATCCTCTTGCTGACAACCGGTACCAGCTTTCTCTGATCCCTCCATGAGGTCTGAGATGGTTTGCCACATGGACTTGGCCGTCCTACACTTGTCAACTCTTGAACGAGATACACCAGACCAGATGTCAGTGATGATCTGACGTATTAACTTGTCCAAGTTGTACAGTGAGAGCTCGGTCTCAGACATCTCTTCGGGACACTTGGGGATAAGGATATCCTCTCCAGACTCAGAAGCCTTCATGGGAATGAATGGACCCTCTTCCAAGATGATTGATGCGCGAGGGTCGATGGCCTCCAAATAAAACATAACTCTCATCTTCCAGATAGGATAATACTCTGTTGTGCACGCAGGGAGTCTCAAAGGAGGGACATCAAATTCCAGCTCCATGCTTGAGTCTCGTCTTCTAGTCGACACAGGAGGCAGGATCTTACTCAAGGTGTTAACCTTATTGCTGAGGAACCTCCCTCTGATACCACTTGAAAGTTCACCTAGTGTCAACTATCTTCACCTATGGGGGGGGATAGGTGTCTCTGCAGCGTATTTGCGGAATTAAGATTTTACCTGCACAGGAAAACAAAACAACCAAGCACAGAAAATACACAGGCAAATTATAGTGGTTCCCCGATTTGGGTACGTCCACTTTCCCCCTTCGACCTATTTCCCAACACGGGACGACTCGGTCACTTCACCAACAGGATTGAAATCCAATCCTTGCACTAACGGAAGGAAACCTTCCACACATTGGAGTCAACACTCCCACAACCCGGGTTGCACCCAACCCTTACAACTAACGACCAATCGGTCCGTTACAAAGAAATTGAAAATGCTTGTAAGAAATACAAACGACGTTTGGAGAGTAAGGTGTCCCTCTTCGTTCGACGACGTGTTCTTGAAGTCAACGAAGAGTCCACAACCCTAGATCTCACTTGGAAAGAATCTTCCCGAAACCGGCGGCGGCTTAAAGCGGCGGCAAGGTTCTCAGAATCAGCGGCGGCGACGGAGAGCAGCAGTAGTGCCAACTTGATTCTAACTTCGTAGCGAAGGAAGCAAGGTCTTCCAACGGTCACACTAGGATCGATCGTCTCGATCGATTCGGAAGGGGAAGGATTTTCCCGATCAACGAATCAAGAGACAAGGGATCTTTGGTTAGACGCGTGAGACGCTATGCTAGCCTAAGCTTCGGTCGCCGGAGATTTGGAAGAACCTGAGATCAGCAGCGGCGACAAGTGCACGAGCGGCGGAGACGATCGGCGGAGAGTTAGGGCTTGTCGGCGGCTCGTGCTTTTTGAAATCTCGTGGATTCATGCTTTAATGTTCATACATACGGAGTATATATACATTAGGTCAAGTATATGACCGTTGTGGGTCCCACCGATAAGAAGACTTGAGCCCGGTTCGAAATAGTCTAAAAAATTTGAACCGGTCCAGAGAACAACAGGAAATCGCAAAAGTCAAATTCGGCGAGAATTGTAGGTGATTCTCGCCGAATCGGCGAGAATCACTTACGATTCTCGCCGACTTCTACTTAGCCGAAATCTGGCTGAACTGATACAGAAGCCGGGGAGAATCGGCGGGAATCACTTTTGATTCTCACCGAATCGTCGAGAATGTAAGGTCATTCTCGACGAATCGGCGAGAATCATAAGTGATTCTCGACAATTCTGCCTTAGAAAATTTCCCTGTCTGTGTCGAAGCAGCCGACTTCAACCGTCGAGAATCAGCTAGTGATTCTCGACGACTCGGCGAGAATCAGTAGTGATTCTCTCCGAATCGGCGAGAATCACATAGTGATTCTCGTCGATTTTTACTTAGGCTATTTCTCCTCTTTCTTTCCTTAAGCTGGTATTTGGCCCATCCTTGCTCCTTGTCTGCTCTTACTTTATCGTAGCCCTGTACTTGAAATTTAGTACACCCCAATAGAGAGAGTACACGTAGACCAACACACTGATCTGCTCAACGAGGGATTACGTTGCACAGACCCGTGTATATTGACCCACTGCACCCTGACATTGGTGTGTACTTAGCGTGGAATATCTGCAAGTACAACTAGAGAATAATTCATCAAATATATTGTGGATTCATCTTAGCTTGACAGGTGTCTTCCTCAAATCCAGGTAATTGTGGATACAGTACCCAACAGGCTACATGACATGTTGTACCATCTACGGGATTTCCTCCTAAAAAGGAAGACGTAGCAACCGTTAGTCATAAAGACAAGTGGCTTCACATCCGCTCCCCCAGCGACTCCTCGGCACCGGGCGGATAAATAGATAGTCTACAATATATGTATATAAGCAAGAGTATAAACAATCGAGTAGTATAACATGTAGCAAGATATTCTAACATTTCTACCATCTATCACAACATATGAATATAGAGTTATAACAGAAAGTAACTCAACTTATATGGATGCCCATACAACCATATAAGTTGAGGATTGTTTATTAGTAAGTAACTCATCGTATAGGTGTGCCAATACAAACTTATTCGATGAGGGTATTTTGTATGTAATGAGGTGCAATGTTATGTATGCGATGTAATGACTCACCCATGATCACACACATGCAATTGCTATGTCGACACAGACTAGTAGTTCCTACTTTTCGAGCAGGTAGCTAACCTCTCAGGAACCAACCGTCATGGCCAGACGGTGACAGTAGAACGGGAACTTCTACTACTAAGTGGGTATCCACACTACTTCACTTAGGCCTCCGTACGCCTCAACGCTAAGAACACAACAGCGGAGCCCATGCGTACTACAGCCCAGCGGTTCTCTTTGATAGATGTGCACCAAGATCCTAGCCCCAAGCAGGCCTATGTGTGACACGGAAGGAACCTTAGAAATAAGCACGAGGGTCAAGCCCAAATGCTCACTTGGCATGAATGGTGCCCGGGACATGAACACCGAGCTACAATCCCAACCGCCCAAAGTTTATCTATCATCTCCCATCGGTGTGACGATTGGCGAGCCCGTAGACCTGCCATACTATCCTTTACCCAGGATTACAACACTGCGTGTTGACTTATACCGCATGCAATTCCACAACACCGTGGCATGGAAGGAGCCTTAAAGAAAGCATGAGGACCAAGCCCAACCATCCAACTTTACTCATCTCGACACCATCCCGACTAGTGACAGCCAACACCGCACTTACTAACTTCCATAATGCTACCCGTAGGGAGTCGACTCTCTCAGCATTAGACTACCAAATTTCATTCTATCAATTCAACATACATATGGCCATAGTTTATTCATCTATATGTCTTACCGAATGATTTCAAAATCATATAACAAAATGCACATAAATGATAATCTACAAATTTATATCAAGCCATTTCGTTCGATTCAAGCTTGCTTCACAACTCGTTATACGAATTCAAATTAACAAACTTCGACCATCATAACACTATTGTGGTTATCATAAAAGATTTCTGCCGAACCTCGAATTAGATTGCAACATAATTCCACCGAATCAGAATCCATGTTATACACTACCTAGAAATTTATGTGCAGAATGAATCTAGACAACAAATTCAACCAAATATTCCCGTGGCTACAGGAATCCGGTGAGTGTGTGTAACCACTCGATGGAAAGGTCTTTCCATTGGCTACAAATTTCATGTTCAGCCTGCAACCCAGATCAGAATATAACCAACATGAAATTGGCTCCAAAGCCTGCAGCGTACAGAAAACAATTTCTGTGTGCTTGGCCTATAGCCCCTACTTCGATCAAACATTCCTGTGGCTACAGGCTTCACCCGAAGGCGTGTAACCACCCATTGGAAAGGTAATTTAAAGGGCTTCAACCTTCGTGTTTAGTCAATAGCAAAGATCGGACCATTTCTTTCCTGAAAATAGCCAAGAAGGTCGCTGCGTGCAGAACACAGATTCTGCACGCATCTTGAAGCTGAATGAACGACATCGGTTCATCTTCCTCCTCAAGCCGATCACCCCAAATCACAACCAGAAGTTCCTCCACCCTTATTCTCCCTCTCAAGACCATTCCTCTTCACGAAACTACCCCATCATCACTTTGAAGAAGGGGAGATTGAAGATGACTAGTCATTAGAACAAAAGTTCTAGCTAGGACTTCCTAAGAAACCTTCTCCTCACACATCAAGACTCATTTGAGTCGATGTCTAACCTAAGAATATCTAAGGATCTAGAACCAAGGGAGAGGTGAGGAAGCTCACCTCATTTGCAGCGGTACCACCATTTCCGTCCATGGATCTTGTCATCCTCCTCGGCGACATAGCTTTTTCCTTGACGGCGGTGGCGTTTCTCCTCCTCCAAGGATTGCTACAGCAAGATCTCCTCCTCCAGGAAGTTCTCTCAGGAAAAAGGGCTGGAATGAAGAGTGAAACGGCTAGGGTTTTATTTTTCTTTTTATACAGAAGTGACACGGGTAGGGACACGGTCGTGTCCTTACCTGTGTCCTGCTCTGGCGAAGCGGCTCGACTATCATTTCGTGCCCCTACACGGGTACTGATACGCCCGTGTCGGTACCCATGTCTAGGTGACACGGCCATGGTTGTGGATGTGTCAATACCCGTGTCCTAGTCGGGACACTTCTCGTCGACCTGGGCTAGAACCAAACGGGTAGGGACACGCCTGTGTCGCAACCCATGTCATTCGCACACGGGTAGAGACACGGCCGTGTCTCTACCTATGTCCTTCTGTACCAATCCCTCAATCCAAGGCATGGCACACGGGTAGGGACACGCCCGTGTCCCTACCCGTGTCTGATAATACATTTTGTAGTCTCAACTATTATCGTATTTTTCTATTTTATAATATACAAATCTTGTATTTTAAGCTTTAATTTTATCTTTCTTATATTAATTTTATTACCCCTTACTTTTTCCTCTCTCTTTTGCAGCTTTTCTTAAAATTGGTCAAAATTGACCTGACACGCCCCCCTGTGATGCACTCCCCGGGCGTGATCCAGGGCGTGTCACCCTTTCCAAGGGGATTCCAGAAGCAAGAGAAAAATACTATGAAAAACGACTGTCACGTCCCCCTGACACGCCCTTCCCGAGCGTGTCCCCGGGCGTGACCCGGGGCGTGTTGCCCTCTGCCCGAAACATGCCGCCGCATTAAATGCCATTTTGTCTCAGCATGTTAATAGTACTGTCACGCCCCAAGTCACCGGCGTGACATAGGGCGTTACCCCTCCTTTTCCGATGACTGACCGATTTCCGACCAATGATTTTGACGAGACGTGCGTGTCACTCCCCCCTACACGGGCGTGACCAAGGGCGTGTCCACCGACGTACAGAAGCAATCATCCTTCTCGCCAGAATCCAGAGCCCGAGGTCAAACCCGTACCTGTCACGCCCCCTAGGCCGTGTCGTAGGGCATGACCAACCCGTGAGCTTTTCCTATAAATTAAGACCACCCTTCCAATTTCAGCAAACTTTGGTTGTGAGGGGGAGGTGCTGCCCCTTTGTTTCTTGTTTTTTTTCATGTTATTTTCTCTCTCCCTCTTCCTCTTTTTGTAATTTTATTAACCCTAGCTTAGGTCTTTGTTTGTTTAAGCTTTTATTCTAATTTATGCACTTATTTTAGTTGCTTAATGTAGGGCTAGAATAGGTTTTAAATTTCATGCAATTGTAATTTCATTTTCATGCAAGTGTGGCTCTCTTTTTCATTAATATAAAAGTGCTCTTTTCTTCCTTGTGTTCTTAATGCTTTACTACTCATACCCCTCCTCCACTCCATTATGATTAATTAATCCTCCTTGTACTCGATCTTGATGATCCGAGGTTCGAGCGATTAAGTTATGATGTTTTAATTTACCTTTTCTTTTTAGGTTTTAGGCCTTGAATTACTCTTGATTTTTCATAGGCTGGAGGTATATTATCGATATATACTCTCCACCTTTGCTTTTATTCTGGGCTAGCCGAGAGGCCGATAGAATGAAGTGAGCATTCAAGAGTAAAGGGAGTTGTACGCACCCCTCGAGAGAGGCAGACGTCCAAATCTCCCGAATTGGAGTAAAATCCAATAGTGGGGTTCACCGCGTAAAGCAAGCTTTAGGCCTCCGATTTAGACGAGAGTCGGTAGGACCTTCCTAAACTCAGTTGGGCACGACTTCGAGAGAAGCGTGTTCAAGCTTTAGGAAACTCCATGGTCAAGGACCTTTACCCTATTAAGTTTAGGTTTTTATCACATTTTCTTAGTCGTCTTTAGCCGAGGTGATTCTTGATCGAGTGCATTTCCATTTCATAGTTTCAGCCCTTCATTATAATCGCTTACTTTATGCTCTTTAATTTACTACAGCTGTTGTCTTTCTAGTATAGCTTTATTTCTTTAATTGCACTTAGTTTCTCAAACCCTAGTTTTTCCGTCGATAAAATAATAGCCTTCGTGTGTGTATGTTTATTCAACAGTTCCCGTATTTCAATACGACACTTGTGTCCCCTAGCTACAGTTCGATAGGTATACTTGCCTCATTGGATTGCTAGTATGGTTGCTTTTATTTTCTTCGAACTTTAGCAACCACCAATGTCCTACTCGGGACAAGCCACTCAACGCCCTTTTACTACCACTCAACCCCATGGACACTTAGCGCCACTGAACACGGGTAGGGATATGCCCGTGTCTCTACCCGTGTCATACTCAACACAGTTTTCAACTTATTTCCTTGTTCCCCGCGATTTCTCACCTGATCTCCTGCACCCCTTTGAGCCTACACCAGCTCTCCCTTCACAAAAAAAACGCACAAGGGGCCTAGCGCGAATTGGAACATTACACTGAATATGATCCGAAATAATACTCAGTTCTCGGGCTTACCGAGTGAGGATCCGCAGCTCCATCTAGCGGATAAGATTGTGAATGCCCATAGTAATATTGCAACCTTTCGGTACCTGGACCAAGAAAAGTTATCTGAGGCGTGGGAGAGATTCAATGACCTGCAGCGTCGATGCTCCCAGCACGGCTGGGAGCCGTGGAATTTAGTTGAAATATTCTATTTTGCTATTGAGCCTAATTTCAGGGCTATGATCGACGAAGCATTTGGAGGCATAATAATGAACTTATCTCTTGATGAGGCATTGAGGCTACTTTGCAACACTGCCTCCCATAGCACATACTGGACTGCCGGAAGAAATACCCCTAGATGGACGAGGAATATTTTTGAAGTGAATGTTGTGGTGCAACAAGCTGAGGCGAGCCATCATACTTTTGATGGAGGGACGATGTTGACTAGATCGCCCCTCCTCCAGCTCGGTTTATTGACATTTCATACCAGGGTTGTGGTAACCCCGACCATCATGCTTATGAGTGCACTACTGGAGAGACCTTTGTTGAGGCGTCAGGTATAACTTTTGAAGAGAGCATAAATTTTATAAATAATCAAAACCGCACTGCTCCTTATAATAATGCGTATAACCCCAACGCGAGAAATCAACCTAACTTCTCGTGGAATCAAAATGCTCCCGGTCAAAGGTGGTAGGGAGGCCAACATCAATTTGATGCTCAAGCCTCTAGTAGCCAGCCGTGACCGCCGCATACGGGTTATAATCCGAAAGTGTAAGGAACTCGTAAGAGTGCGTTGGAGGAGATAATGGAGAAGTTTGTTGAGATGGACCAATCTAATATGGCCACTCAAACCGCTTCCATGAGGAACTTGGAGACACACCTGGGGCAACTAGCCAAATTATTCTCCGAACATACTCATGGCACCCTCCCAAGTGATACGGAGAAAAATCCCCGTGAGCAAGGGAAGAGTGCTGGGGAGGCCGAGGAGTGCAATAAAAATGAAATGGAAGTTAAGTGTGAGATTAATGCGGTGGAGACGATAGCTTTATGTGATTCAGGATCATCGTGCAACACTCTTACTTTGCAAGATGTTGAGAAACTGAATTTAAATATCGAATCAAATGTCCGTAAGTCACTAGTGCTAGCCGATGGGTCGGTACAAAAGGCCAGCGGGGAAATTAAGGAGGTGGAAGTGAAACTAAATTGGGCTATTGCAGTCACTGACTTCAAGGTGTTAGGACCCATGGGAAATACCTCGAAACCCATATTAGGGGTCCCATTCCTAAGATGTAGTGAAGCTACATTGCAATTTAATGTGAGCGGTGTTACCTTGGCTTCCAAGGTCAATTTGCCTTTACCACCATCACTTCCCCTATAAATTCAAATGAACTTGGATAACTTCTGAAGTTGAATGTTCTGTTATCTGGTGATTTATCTAGAGCTGCTGAGACAGGTGTTCGGCTGAGTGGACAAGATAAGGCTGTGAAAGTGGAAGAAATATTGATGTCAGTGGAAGCAGAAATAAGAACAGAGTTTCTGGGAGTGAAACAAGACTCGGATAGTAAGGAACGTGAGCTGAGCATGACTATTGAGAGCGTGCAGAAGATAGAATTAAAAACTTCTATTGATCCGAACAAATTTTTTAAGACTTATTAATAGGTGACTTGGGCTGATCTTTCACCCGCCACGTGTGAGGAAAGGATCCCACTGGATGAGAAAGATAGACATGTTGCTGAATTGGTTGGTGTTGTTATACTACCCTGGTAAACCCATATGTGGATCTAAAAAGAAAAAAACTACTCATGCGCAAGGCGTAGAATTTTACCCGCCGGCACGAGAAGGAAGAGGTTAGGGGCAGGGGAGATTTTTCTTCCCTAGGCCCTAAAGATTTCGCCTCGCCCTCATCTCGCGTGACTGGGGGGATCTATGATAAGTTAGCATTCAGCTGAGGAGTGAAGGATCTCCGGGGACCCTTTCCTGCTTTTTCTAGTTTCATTTATTACTTAATGGTGTGTGTAAGTTTATACTTTTTTGTTGCGTTTTGAACTTATGCTCTGAACAATATTTATATAACTGCTAATACAGGTATTTGGTCCACCCTAAGGACGGTGAAGAGAAAGGCTTATGGGAGACAACCCAATTTCGCTTATTTTAATTTGTTTAATTATGCTGCTGTTATTATATGTTTTAGTATGCGTGGTTGGAGGTATTCTCTTGTGCAGGTTGAGTTTGTTTGGGTCGTTGACTTTCTGCTGAAATTAACGCCAATCTTCTGGTATGCTCATTTGCTGAGCATGGGGTAACCTCTCCCACAACTTTTATTTCTCTATTTTTATTGCAAACCTTGGATAGGTTGTTTAGTTTAAGTTTGGTAGGGGAGAGTTATGCAGGTTACCTATGGACATGCACTTTTAGAACTTTCATACCAAAATTATTTTTAAATTTTCTATTTTTATATTTTCCTGTCTGCATCATGCACCTACACCCACATGAGCGTGATCTTAAGAACACGCTCTGCTTAAGTCAAATTTATTTCTTTTGTGTTAACATTAAAGTAGTGGTGATGGCTTAGGATTTTAGGATAGAGTAGTTCGAAACTCGTGTAGTGCTCCTAATCGAGTACTCATGGTGTGTAGAAATAGTATAGATTTAATTTCTCTTCATGCTCATAGGTTTATACTTATCTGCATTTGTAAATATTGTTTGTGCTACTGAAAAATGTTGAATCTGGAGTAATCGAACAGTGGTGTAGGAATGTATGTAGCCGTCAGTAGCCTCGTATTGCTTGAGTCGGGAGGAAGGATCATCTTTCTCGGTGGCTAAGAACTTGCCCCAAGCTACTCTCGAAGCATTAGTGCATGGTTAGTCTAGCGTGAGCGTGATGTAGGCCATCTTTTTGGCTCGATTGAGCCTTGTACCCATCCTAACGATAATCCTTGTTTGCCTATTTTGAGCCTACCCCTCCTGTTGATTTAGCCCCACTTCGCGATCACCAGAGCCTAAACGCTTTTCCCAGTTGCACACCCCAATCTCGATGTATTAGTATTTAATTCTTCCATTGGTGTTGTTGTTGTGATGTTGTGATGTTGTTATGTGGTTGTGCGGTGAAGTTTTCTTGAAAATTTGGCTGAAGGTGTATTATAAAAATCTGGAAAAAGAAAAGGAAAAAAATATGTGCTGATTGATATAAAATAAGAAAGTGAAAATGAAGAGTCTATTTGTGTTATTGTTGTGGTGATAGGTGGTTCGCACACCCGTGTTTCCAAGTTCAAGTCTGGTGGTGTGGTGCACCTTAATGTTTTGTTGGCGAGATGATTTAATTAGTATGAGCTCATTTGGTTTGTGCGTAGCACTCATTTTATCCTTTTGCATCCTTACCTATGTATATAACCAAGCCCAATTATTTTCCTAAAGTCCTACGGATTCATGCTTGAGTAAAACTAGCGCTGTGGAGAGAGTGTGAACGAGCAAGCGTATGGTCCCCGACATTGATAGATTTCTTTGGAGGTGATCCTGAGCCCCGGTCTTTGGCAGTGCTCAATTGAGTGGTCTTCCTACTTTCTTCCTATGTATGACCGAATGATTCTCCAGAATTCTATTTTTGAGTAGTTACAATATTCTTTTATGTCTGTTGAAAGTTATAAACTCCGTAGTATAATTAAAAATTTTACCTATTATATTTTCTACGCCCATAAAGTATTTGATTTCTCGCTTTACTTTATTTAGAAATTTCTAAGCCAGCTAGCTGTTTTCTAGTTCACGGAGAAATGATTTTCTCGGGATGAGCAAATGTTTAAGTCTTGTAGTGTGATGAGTTTGATATTTATTGGGATTTTTGGACTCATCTGGGCTTGTTTTCTCACTCGTGCACAACATTTCAGCCGGTAATCGGTTATATTTGCTTCATTTAGTCTATGACCACTTTGTGCACTATTTTGGCCCATGGGTGTGCAGTTGCGCATTCTGTTGTCGGGGGTAAGCACCAGGTGCTCCCCGTGGCTCTTTCTGGATGTTGTTGATTGCATTCTGGTGCTGGGAGCTTTTGTTCCAGTTTGGTTTTTTTTCTTTGCAGGTAGTGGAGACATCCCAGATTCCATTTCCTGGTCCTGTGTAAAACGTACGGTCGTGCAAATTTTTTCACGCACGGTTTAATATTAATCGTGTGTTATACATAGTAATTCTGGGGATGTCTGTGGTTAACCCGTGCATTTTGTTCCCGCACGGTATCGTCCAAATCGTGCGAGAAGGAAACACACTGTTTTCCTGTAGCTTTCTTATTTGTACCAATCTGTGGTTAATCATATGATTTTTTCACACACGGGCGGTAGCGCCCGTTCGCAAGTAAAACACACGGTTCCACCTGCTTGAATTGAATTTCAGCTTTCTGTTGTTACCCGTGCGATTTCCTTCACGCACGGGCGGAAATGACCGTGTGCGAGTAAAATGCACGGGTCAACACTTCTCCTACCGTAGGCTTGTTCTAAAATTAAATATCGCATGGTGTGCGCACGGTCGTGCGCCAAACCGTGCGTGACCATTATTTCTTATTTTTCTATTTAAGACGCAAATTTCATCGTCCTGATGAGGCATTTTGATCCATCACGCCATTTCCGCTCCTCTGAGCGAGAAAACATCCCTCTAGCCGTTATTTTCTCTCTCCTCCTTGGAGAGTTGATCCAGCAACCATTCTTCCTCCAAGAGCTCGTAATAGCATCATCTCCGACCACCATTGTCTTCTCAAAACTCCAAGCTCCGTTTGAAGCTCTTTGGGTGCTTCATTCGTGGAGTTCTCAGGATAGATTTAGCGTTGCGATTATTCATGAAGAAGACTTGTTATTGGAGTATGGTGACAACCCTTCTGGACCCCGGACTTCATCCGTAGACCGAGCTCAGACAAGGTTCGACAACCCTTGACTCTGGCCGCGAATCTTAGAAACCCTTCGTGCATTTGGTTGTATTTCTCCCCCTCCTCTTGTAGTTACTTTGTTCTGTACTTGTGGTTGTTTGATTGTTTCTTAAGAACACTATTTAGTTTAAGTATTTCAGCATGTCTATGTGTTTTTATATCTTAGTTTTTGATTGTTTTGATGAGCTTCAGTTTTTCTTATTCTTGTTGAGATTGTGTTGTTATAGCGATTGTCAGAAGCGTGTGTGGAAAAGAGGTGATTGTGACCATCATTGGCTCATCCATCTTTCATATTACTCTCTTTAGTAATCCTCCAAAGAGACGCTGTGACAGTGACCCACAATAGGTCTATTAGTGTTAATCTTAGGAAACTCCAAACCAAAACCCCCTTTGTTTACGTTAACACTTGCAATCACTTTTCCAATAGGGAAATCACACTCCCTACTTACACCCCTCGAGAGATCGATATTCGGGGATTCAATTCCTCAACTTTATTACTTGACTACGATCGGTACACTTGCCGATGCATCACTTCTCTCCCTAGAGAGCAACAAAATGAGCGGATCGCAAAAAAAGTTCATTTTTCTTTTTCTCCACTGTGGGGGAATGCCACCTAGTGTAATCAACTGACTCTCCATTCAAGGTTTTAGGTTTCCTTGTCTCTGATGCTATAGTGGCAACCGGATCTTCCCACAAAACCTTATTATTAAACTATTTATCCATAAATTTAGCATGAGGAGGTGGAGAATCATGCTCCCATATAGATTTAAACTCAGGAATTTAATCAGCAGCCTCCTCACGAACTAACAGCTCCTTCTTCTCTTCCTCATCACCACGCTCTTCTTTAGAGGTACTTCTTCTCTCATTCTACTTCCATGTCTCATGTTTATCTCTGTGATCCACTACTAAACAATTTGTTAGTGATAAAAATAGGAGGGGGGTATAGAGGTTCAGTCACGGTGCCTGGAAAGCATGCCGATTTCACCACATTTGGTACAACCACCTGCCCCTTGGAAAAGTCCAAGGTGGGCCTTCTTTCCCTTAAAAATAGTACTCCCAAGATTGTGATCGAAGTATTTTCGATAGGCCCCAATACTTTGAAATCCGTTACAACCTTGGTTTCATCCACCGTAACTTCAACCTCTTTCACCTCTCCTTCAGTCTCCACAAAAAATCCGTTAGCTAAAAAAAGAGAGGTACGATCATCCAGATTTATTTTTAATTTAAACATCTCGACGTCTTGCAAAGTGAGAACATTTTTAGAAGATCTGGAATCACAAAGGGCGAAGGTCTCGATGTGGTTGATTGTACAAGAGAACACTAGATACCTACACACCCCCTCTTCCTTTTCAGCAAGACTCCTCCCCTGATCTACAGGGTTTTGAAAGTGAGGATAGATACAACTCTAGAGGGGGGGGGGGGTGAATAGAGTATTCAAAAATTATGACACCCTACTCAACTCCCTTAGAGTTAATTTGCGAAATGAGTTTATAGATATTTGAAACCCTAGAGCCTAACACAAAGTGAAGTGCACTAGAGAAAGCTAATTGTAATTACAGTTGAGCTTTTGTCCTATCACAGCAACTAGCAATCCTAGTTATTTCTACTCACAGCCACAGTGCAATGAATTAAATGAAGCAACATAGACGATACAAGAATTTTATAGTGGTTCCCTCTAAATAGCTACGTCAACTCTTCTACCACCCTGGTAGGAATCCACTACAGGTTTTTGTTCTGGTGCCCTGCCACCAACTTATCTGCTTCAGGTAAATCAAGTAGACACTTTGAGCTTTTTATCAGGAGCTCAAAATCCAACACAGGTTTTTTATCAGGTGCCCTGCCACCAAGGTTCACTTTTGAAGGGAGTAATAACCCCTTTATACAGGAGGTTGAGAGAGTTAAAGTTTCTTCTCTATTGTTAAAATAGATTAGAGAAGCTAGTGGATTTCACAGAGCTAGAAAGCTCTAAAGAATCAAGGCTCCCCCTGGCTTAGAGAATATCAAGGAAGAAGTCTTGCTTCAGGGTGTAGGAACTCTTCTGAATTCTTGACAGAGAACTGTCTTGAAATTCTGAAGGAGAAGCTTGAAGAAGACTCTTGATTTGTAATAGATTGTTCTTCTTTAATCAGCTTCCTTTCTTCTTCTTCTTCTTCTTCTTCTTCTAGGTACTGAGTAAATTGAAAGTGAAGGGATAGATACACAACTCTAGAGGGTGGGGGGTGAATAGAGTTATCAAAATTTGCAGCTTAGCAAAGTTGACGGTCTACCCAACTACCTTGGAGTTAATTGCGGAATGGAAGATTATAAATATTTAGAATAACCCTAAAGCCTAACACAAGTGTAGTGCACAAGAGGCAGCCGACTGTAATTACAGTTAAGGCTTGGGTCCTAATCAGCAACTAGCAAACCTAGTTAAATCTAATCACAGCCATAATACAAATAATTAAATCAAGCAACCAGACGACACAAGGAATTTTATAGTGGTTCCCCAAACAACTTGGGTACGTCCACTCTTCTACCAACAAGGTAGGAATCCACTCAGGGTTTTGATCAGGTGCCCTGTCACCAACAAGATCTGCTGCAGGTAGATCTAGAGACCCTTTAGACTTTTGATCAGGTGTATAAAAACCAACACAGGTTTTTGATTAGGTGCCCTGCCACAAAGCTTTACTTTTGAAGGGAGTAAACAACCCTTTTACAGGAGGGGGAAGAGGATAAAATGTCTTCTCTATTTTAACAATAGATTAGAGAAGCACAAACACTTTCACTGAGCTAGAATGCTCTACAAAATCAAGGCTCCCCCTGGCTACAAGAATGTCCAGGAAGAGTCTTGCTTCAGTGCAGAAAACTCTTCAGAATTCTCGACAGAATACTGTCTTAAATAGCTGAAGGAAAAACTAAGAAGAAGATTAAAGATATAAAATAAAAGATCTTCTTCGGGCAGCTTTCTTCTTCTTCTTCTTCTTCCAAAGCCTCTGAGTGCAGGTCTTCCTGGAAGAAGGAGAACTCAGGTTGAAGAAGAGTAGAAGAGATTCAAATCTTCTCAGTCGAATGCGAAGGGAGCTGAGAGCTGTAAGTTGTCGCATTGTTGTAAGTTGTTCTTGCTGTATTGACTGGCTGTAGCTAGCTGATTGTATATTATGTGAACTCATTGATTTCTTTCTTCAAAGAACTCTTTATATAAGAACAGCAGCAACGGCTCTATTTGATTTGAGCTTTTTGACTTGTTCCGAAATCTTGAACCTGGGCTGCAGTTAACACAAGGAAAAACATATCCGCAGCAAATATATTCTATAAAAAGAATATGGCTTTTTCTAAGAAGATGTAAGATCAAATCTATGTAAAGAATATTAGATAATGTCACATCAGATAAAACTCTTTAAAGCCAGAGTAGACTATTGAGTCCAACGGCTATAAAGGACGGGTGCAGATAAAGTAATATACAATGTCAACTAATAGGACAAACAACTTTATCAAATAAGAAAGACTTATGCATAAAGATAGAAGCAAGGATTTGCTTTGAAATGATAGCATAAAATCAGTCTAATATATTTTAATAAATATGCCAGATAATAATAATAAAATAGTAGAATTAAAACGAATATAAAATTGACTAAGGCAGACAGAAAACGTCGAACGACACTCGGAGATAGTCGAACGACCTACAACAAACGTCGAGCTATCAGACAGATATTCGACCGACTCAGATAGTCAAACAATCTATGAAGATAGTCGACTGACTCAGAGCTAGACAAAAAGTGTTTACCTGAGCTCAGAGATAAGGCGTCGACCTGAGCTAGAGGAAAAACGTCGACCTGAGCTAGAGGAAAAACGTCGACCTGAGCTTAATAGAAAGCGTCGACCTAACAATACAGACAGATAGTCGAACTATCAATGACAGATAGTCGAGCTATCACACAGCAGACAGATAGTCTAACTATCATACAGATAGTCGAACTATCAACAACAAACAGATAATCGAACTATCACAGATAGTCGAGCTATCACACAGCAGACGGAAAGTCGAACTATCTAGAAAGATAGTCGACCAGCAAGCAGACAGCTAAACTATCAACAAGATAGTAGAGCTATCAGATAGTTGAACTATCAAGGAAGATAGTCGAACTATCAAACAGAACAGATAGCTAAACTATCAACAAGATAGTAGAGCTATCAGATAGTTGAACTATCATGGAAGATAGTTGAACTATCAAGACAATCTGTCTTAACAAAAGAAGTCGAGCAGAGGTCGACGATCGTTGAGGCAGATAACACAGAATGTCGAGCTAACAAGAGATAAAGCTAGACGATCTAGAGAAAGACAAACGTCGACCAACTGGCTGACGAACGTCGAGCAGATGACAGACGATAGTCGAACGACGTTCGACTATAGTCGAACCAAAAGACTTAACCAGATTTTCACTAGAAAATCGACAACTCTAAACAACTAGAGAAATCTAGCCTAACGACTAACCTATGACCATAGATAAATCTTGGGGTCAAGAGACAAAATAAGAACACTTAACTCAAATCCAAACTAGGGTACCAACAATCTCCCCCTATTTGGGTTAAGTCTCCCAAAACCTAAAACTATATGGAAAATAAACAAAACTAAACTAAGCAGACAAAAAGGAGAAATCAAAAACTAATACATAAAGAAAATCTCAATCTGGGATTGGAGGAGGAGCAACAAAACTTTCCTTTTTCTTCTGATACCAATTGAAGATGAAAACTCTAAAAATATTTTGTAACTTCTATAACTTCTTGAACTTTGATAACTGTCATAGAGACCAGTTTTTCTTTCACAGCTATCTTAGCTGGTTGAGCAGACTTAGGTATTTGAAGCTTTTCACAACAAGTTTTGTTGGAGCTTACTTTTTTGATACCAATTGAAAACTTTTACAGCCATTTTCTGATACCAATTGAAGCGACTAGTTTTTTTGAACATCTGATACCAATTGAAACAACTAACAAGAGTAATCTTCTTGTGTAACTTCTGATACTAATTAAACAAGTTGATTTCTGATACCAATTTTTACTTAAATACAAAATATCTGATACCAATTGAACTTCTGATACTAATAGAAAGATCAGAGACTTCTGATGCCAATAATAAATTCGGATACCAATTGGAAAACTTTCCTCTCAAATTTCTGATACCAATAGCCAATGAAATTGAAAAACTCTGCTGGAGGATCTGCTGGAAGATAAATAAAGGCATCTTAACTCAAATATCTCCCCATCAAACAAACATCTCCCCTGAAAAGAAATAGAGGGCAAATCTGAGGCATCTTCCTCAAAACATCTCCCCCTGCCTGATTTCAGTAGGAAATGAATTTAGGCCCCTTAGAGAAGAGGGCTCAGCAGATATAACTTGAATCAGCATTCTTGATTTATTTCTTTCTTCCAATCAATCAACATAGGCAGACTATACTCTTAGTCTTTTCCATTAATCATGCCTAGTTGATGCAAAAACAATAGATGTTTCTGCTCATCTAATAGCTTGGTGAATATATCACTTCTCTGAAAATCAGTGGGTATAAACTCAAGACTAATCTTGTTCTTCTCCACACAATCTCTCAGGAAATGGTGCCGGATCTCAATGTGTTTCGTTCTAGAGTGGTGAACGGGATTTTGTGCAATAGAAATAGCACTGGTACTATCACACATGATTTTTGTGTTATTGTGTGTGTACCCATAATCCGAAAGCTGGTTTTGTATCCACAGAATCTGTGAACAACAGCTAGCAGCAGCTATATATTCAGCTTCTGCAGTTGAAGTTGATACAGACGCCTGCTTCTTACAGAACTAAGAGACCAATCTCTCTCCCAGGAACTGACAAGTTCCTGAGGTACTTTAGCTGTCAACCCTACAACTAGAATAGTCAGAATCCGAGTATCCAATCAACTCAAATTCAGATTCAGTCGGGTACCAAAGTCCTAAATTTGGACATCCCTTTAGGTATCTCAAAATTCTCTTGAGGAGAATCAGATGAGATTCCTTGGGGTTGACCTGGAATCTAGCACATAGGCATGTAGCAAACATTATATCGGGCCTACTTGTAGTCAAATACAATAGGGAACCAACAATGGCCCTATAATTCTTTTGATCAACTGGTTTGCCGTGATCATCAGAATCAATGACTGCATTAGTAGCCATAGGTGTAGGCATTGCTGAAGTATCAGCCATCCCAAATTTCTTTACCAATTCCTTGGCATATTTGGATTGGGAGATGAAGATGCCATCAGCATCTTGCTTTACTTGGAGACCAAGAAAGTAAGACAGCTCACCCATACTACTAATCTCAAACTTAGAGTGCATTAGGTCAGAACACCTTTTGCAAAGTTTGGGATCAGTGGAGCCAAAAATAATATCATCCACATAGATTTGGACTAACAGGATGGTGTCCTTGTGGTGCTTGACGAAGAGGGTTCTATCAACTACTCCCCTAGTAAAGTTGTGCTCTAACAGGAAACTAGCTAAAGTCTCATACCACGCTCGGGGTGCTTGTTTAAGTCCATAAATAGCTTTTTGCAACTTGAAAACATGTGAGGGCTGAGTTAAAGAAACAAACCCAGGTGGTTGTTCAACAAATACCGCTTCCTTTAGCTCACCATTTAGAAAGGCACTTTTGACATCCATCTGAAAGACCTTAAACTTCATATAGGCTGCATAGGCTAGAAAGATCCATATTGCCTCTAGCCTTGCAACAGGAGCAAAGGTTTGGTCATAATCTATACCTTCCTCCTGTGTGTAGCCCTGAGCTACAACCCTAGCTTTGTTCCTTACAATAATTCCATTTGCATCCAACTTGTTTCTATACACCCACTTGGTGCCTATGATCAGTTGGCATTTTGGTCTTGGAACCAAAGTCCACACTTTACATCTCTCAAACTGATTGAGCTCTCCTAGCATAGCTATGATCCAGTGGGGATCTTGCTCAGCATCGATTATGGTGAGGGGCTCATTCTGTGAAAGGAAATACGCGTGCATCACATCCTGTCTTAGCTGATGTCTTGTTTGAACACCTGCTATTATGTCTTTGATCACTTGAGATACAGGATGATCTCTAAGTGTGACAACATCAGCAGGTGGGATGTGATCTTCAGCAATAGTTGAGATTAATTCCTCCTGAGGAATTTGATCTACTGTTGGTGGTACAGCAGCTACTACTACACAGTCTTCATCACTGTCTGATTCAGTGATCTGAAGAGTTGAAAGAGGCAGAATCTCTTGAATAATATCTCTTGTAGATTCGGGTACCTGCAATGAACCTGAGGAAGAAGAAGTTTCCTTCTCCTTGTAATACATTTGAGATTCATCAATAGAAACATGCACAGACTCTTCAATTTTAGAAGATGATTTATTAAATACCCTATAAGCTTTGCTTACTTGGGAATATCCAAGAAAAATTCCCATTGAAGCTTTTGCTTCAAATTTTCTAAGGTATTCTTTATTGTTGCTATGAATATAAACTACACAACCAAATACTCTAAAATAATTTATTTTAGGTTTCTTTCCTTTAAGCAACTCATAAGGAGTTTTACACTTAAGCTTGTGTATAAGACTTCTATTCAAGACATAGTTGGTTGTACTAACAGCTTCTGCCTAATAGGAAAGAGGCATGTTAGCATCGGCCAACAATGTGCTAGCAGCTTCAATTAGTGTTCGATTCTTCCTTTCAACTACCCCATTTTGTTGGGAAGTTCTAGGAGCTGAGAATCTATGTTTGATAACTTCTCTCTCACAGAATTCTTGCATGAGAAGAGAGTCAAACTCAGTACCATGATCACTTCTGATCAAGGCCACATGAGTAGAGTACTCAGTCTGCACACATAATAGAAAATTTGTAAGGGCATTGAAGTTATCAGCCTTAGTTATCAAAAAGAACACCCAATTGAACCTAGAGAAGTCATCTACAATGACTAGGGTATAATACTTCCCTCCTAAGCTCTGTACATTTATTGGGCCGAATAGGTCCAAATTTAATAAATACAAGATTCTAGGAGAATCACTTTTATTTACTAATTTAAATGAATTCTTGGTTTGCTTGCCTAATTGACAATCCTTGCATAGCCTCTCCTTCTTGTAGGGGCAAGAAGGTAAACCTCTAACAAGGTTGTGTTTAGATAACCTAGATATGTTTTTAAGGTTAACATGGCTAAGCCTTCTATGCCATAATGAGTTATTATTAGTTACTTCATTAAACAAGAAGATTTCGGATACAGTTGATTTAAAATCTACTAGGTAAATTATTTACCTTGTCTAATGCCTACTAACACAACATTATTATCTAAAGTAATATTACAAAGAGAGTTAGAAAATGATACTTGGTATCCAGCATCACATAACTGACATACTGAAATGAGATTATGCTTCAGTCCAGTTACATAAGCAACTCTCTTGAATGTTACAGCTCCAATGGTAATCCTACCATAGCCTTCAGTTTGACCACAGCTTGAATCTCCAAAGACCACCTTTGGTCGAGCTTGGCCTTGAACCATGACAGATTTTCCTTATTTCCTGTCATATGCTTGGAGCAGCCACTATCCATATACCCATTATTTTGAGTGATAGGATAGGTCTTCACCTGCAAAGAAATCAATTAAACATTGTGGACCCAGGTAACCTTGGGTCCCTTGTTTTTCACATAAGAAAATCTAGAAATAAATGAAAAAGCAGGTTGAGGATGATAACCTAACGGGTAAGATCTCCTAGGTGGGATTCTCCATGCAGATGATGAGTCAATGAACCTAGGGTTTCTATTTACTTTCGGGTTTCTAAAGTTCTGGTTGAAGTTTTGAAATTATATTGAAAATGTCGATCTGAGGTCGACGGTTTGATGCTCAAAGCTTCGAGCTCCGTTCGACATTGAGCCTTCAAACGTCGAGCTGCGTTCGACGCTTTTTGTATTTCTTTAACATTTGCTTCCTCTTTTCTCTCTTAGCTTTATTTAAAGCTTTATTAACCTGATTAACTTGCTCAGTGTTTTTATTCCACTAGCTGAAACAAAATTTACTGGAGTTGAAAGGTTATTTTTAAGAATAATTGGGGGTTCACTAGGTGAAGCTCCTAAGCCTAATTTGTTATTGCCTGACCTAGTGTTAGACATGCTGCTTATTTCAAGCAACTTAAGGCTTCTACCATTTAGAGATTCTTCTAACCTTTTTGACTTAGCTAATTCATTCTTAAGGAATTTTATTTCTTCACTATAATTAGTGAGTTCTGCTGTTAACCTAATGTTTTCATTAGAGATAAATTCAGATTCAGCAAGCTTATTTCTAAGGTCCTTAATTTCCTTTTCAGAACTAATTAAATCTAAACACAAAGATTTAAAATCTAATTTAAATTCAGCAGATGTAAAATCGTAAGAAGACAATACCTCATCTTCTGTTGGCATTTCTTCATCAGAATCTGAACTTCTGCAGCTGAGTGATTGCTGCAGGCATCAGTTGCCATCATGCAAACTTCCTTTGCCTTCTTTTCTTCCTCATCCTCACTGGAGCTTGAGGAGGAAGATTCCTTATCAGAATCGCTCCAGGTTTCAAACGAAACCTCTCTCCTTCTTTTTGTTCTTGTAGGAGGAGGGCTTGGAATGCTTCCTGTGCTGTTCTTTTTCCTTACTTTTCTCTTTATTCTTTTCCTCTGGACCAATCTGGAAGAATTATGTCCAGGCTTCCTGCAACCATAGCAAATTATTTCTTTAGCAGTAGAACGATCATACCTTGGTTTATCTTCATATCGTGAAGATTTCTTTCTGAATTCTTTCCTTCCCATCTTGAGAAACTCTTGGCAAATAATGCCATTAGTTCCTCATTGGATTGGTTCCTTCAGAAGCTTCAGCAGCTTTGAGAGCAAGAGATTGCTCTTTTCTTGTTGGAGTTGGAGTCTTTGCTTCAGCCTCATCTTCCCTGGACTTCAGCACTTGCTCAAAGGACTTGAGCTTTTGTCGAGAAGGGCTTCTGTTGAGATTTCTGTTGTGCATTGCCTCCTTGATAGCCAGATCCTAAGATCATGTGCTAGGAAGCACAAGAGAATCTTATCATTGGACCTTGTCAATGATATAGGTCCTTGTCAAGAGTCATCAGTCATGATGATTGTTGCGAGCCGGGTGTACATTGCTTCAACTGATTCAGCATCAGTTTTCTTGGTTTTCATATGGCGATAAGGTTGGACCTTTTCTTTTTTTTTTTTTTTTGTCCTTCCTTTCATCAGCTGAACCAACTACAATCTGGATTCAGTGTATCCCACATTGCTTTTGCTGAGGAGCAGTCAGCAACTTTCTGGAATACTTCATCAGACATTGTCTGAGCGAATATTCATGCTTTGGCATTGTTATCTTTGCCTTTTTGTATTCATC
Source organism: Platanthera zijinensis (assembly GCA_039513925.1). Taxonomy (NCBI): domain Eukaryota; kingdom Viridiplantae; phylum Streptophyta; class Magnoliopsida; order Asparagales; family Orchidaceae; genus Platanthera; species Platanthera zijinensis. The sequence goes on along the minus strand of CM077093.1, from coordinate 110,190,802 downwards.
GTTGTAATCTGGAGGAGGCACTGCACTCATATCTGTTGATGATGAAGCAGTAGCTACAGCAGGTGCTCTTGGTGGTCTGTCAAAATAGAAGCAAAAATACTCTATCAATAGAGTTCATATATATTAATCCTTGCCTTCTAGATGCTAAACTTTGCCTAAGTTGCAAGCTGGAAGGTCTGGCTGCTAGAGTAATCCTTGAACTGGGCCATGATAGTGAATATCTATAAGCTTAGGTATCTATCAGGATCTTGTGACTTAGGTGTTAGGCCTATACAGTCAGTCAACCTCCCTCTGATACCAATTGAAAGTGAAGGGATAGATACACAACTCTAGAGGGGGGGGGGGTGAATAGAGTTATCAAAATTTGCAGCTTAGCAAAGTTGACGGGTCTACCCAACTCCCTTGGAGTTAATTGCGGAATGGAAGATTATAGATATTTAGAATAACCCTAAAGCCTAACACAAGTGTAGTGCACAAGAGGCAGCCGACTGTAATTATAGTTAAGGCTTGGGTCCAAATCAGCAACTAGCAACCTAGTTAAATCTAATCACAGCCACAATACAAATAATTAAATCAAGCACAGACGACACAAGGAATTTTATAGTGGTTCCCCAAACAACTTGGGTACGTCCACTCTTCTACCAACAAGGTAGGAATCCACTCAAGTTTTTGATCAGGTGCCCTGCCACCAATAAGATCTGTTGTAGGTAGATCTAGAGACCATTTAGACTTTTGATCAGGTGTCTAAAAACAAACACAAGTTTTGATCAGGTGCCCTGCCACCAAGCTTTACTTTTGAAGGGAGTAAACAACCCTTTACAGGAGGGGGAAGAGGATAAAATGTCTTCTCTATTTTAACAATAGATTAGAGAAGCACAAGAACTTGCACTGAGCTAGAATGCTCTATAAAAATCAAGGCTCCCCTGGCTACAAGAATGTCCAGGAAGAGTCTTGCTTAAGTGCAGAAAACTCTTCAGAATTCTCAACAGAATACTGTCTTAAATAGCTGAAGGAAAAACTAAGAAGAAGATTAAAGATATAAAATAAAAGATCTTCTTCGGGCAGCTTTCTTCTTCTTCTTCTTCAAAAGCCTCTGAGTGCAGATCTTCCTGGAAGCAGGAGAACTCAGGTTGAAGAAGAGTAGAAGAGATTCAAATCTTCTCAGTCGAATGCGAAGGGAGCTGAGAGCTGTAAGTTTTCGTATTGCTGTAAGTTGTTCTTGCTGTATTGACTGGCTGTAGCTAGATGATTGTATATTATGTGAACTCATTGATTTCTTTTTTCAAAGAACTCTTTATATAAGAACAGTAACAACGGCTCTATTTGATTTGAGCTTTTTGACTTGTTCCGAAATCTTGAACTGGGCTGCAGTTAACACAAGGCAAAACATATCCGCAGCAAATATATTCTATAAAAAAGAATAAGGCTTTTTCTAAGAAGCTGTAAGATCAAATCTGAGTAAAGAATATTAGATAATGTCACATCAGATAAAACTCTTTAAAGACAGAGTAGACTATTGAGTCAAACGGCTATAAAGGACGGGTGCAGATAAAGTAATATACAATGTCAAATAATAGGACAAACACTTTATCAAATAAGAAAGACTTATGCATAAAGATAGAAGCAAGGATTTGCTTTGAAATTATAGCATAAAATCAGTTCTAATATAATTTTAATAATATGCCAGATAATAATAATAAAATAGCAGAATTAAAACGAATATAAAATTGACTAAGGCAGACAGAAAATGTCGAACGACACTCGAAGATAGTCGAACGACCTACAGTAAACGTCGAGCTATCAGACAGATAGTCAACCGACTCAAATAGTCGAACTACATAGGAAGATAGTCGACCGACTCAGAGCTAGACAGAAAGCGTCGACCTAAGCTCAGAGATAAGGCGTTGGCCTGAGCTAGAGGAAAAACGTCGACCTGAGCTAGAGGAAAACGTCGACCTTAGCTTAACAGAAAGTGTCGACCTAACAATACAGACAAAAAGTCGAACTATCAATGACAGATAGTCGATCTATCACACAGCAGAAAGATAGTCTAACTATCATACAGATAGTCGAACTATCAACAATAAACAGATAATCGAATTATCATAGATAGTCGAGCTATCACACAGCAGACGGAAAGTCGAACTATCTAGACAGATAGTCGACCAGCAAGCAGACAGCTAAACTATCAACAAGATAGTAGAGCTATTAGATAGTTGAACTATCAAGGAAGATAGTCGAACTATCAAACAGAATAGATAGCTAAACTATCAACAAGATAGTAGAGCTATCAGATAGTTGAACTATCAAGGAAGATAGTTGAACTATCAAGACAATCTGTCTTAATAAAAGAAGTCGAGCAGAGGTCGACGATCGTCGAGGCAGATAACACAAAATGTCGAGCTAACAAGAGATAAAGCTAGAAGATCTAGAGACAGACAAACGTCGACTAACTGGCTGACGAACGTCGAGCAGACAACAGACGATAGTCGAACGGCATTCGACTATAGTCGAACCAAAAGACTTAACCAGATTTTCACTGGAAAATTGACAACTCTAAAAAACTAGAGAAATCTAGCCTAACGACTAACCTATGACCATAGATAAATCTTGGGGTCAAGAGACAAAAGAAGAAGACTTAACTCAAATCCAAACTAGGGTACCAACATAAATGTTCCTATAAGCAGGATGAATCAGGGTTGAAGAAGAATGTTAAAGAGAGATGATCTTCTCAGTTGAATGTAAATTTCTGAGAGCTGTAGATCTTTCTTGTTGCTTTGAATCTGTGTTGATCTCTATTCTGAGTGTATCTGTATGTTGTTGTTTTCTTTGAAAGCACTTTATATATTGGCCTTTGCAACGGCTCTAAACTTTTGTTTGAATTTTGTCTTTTCTGAAATCTGCATCTGGCTGCAAAATGCATAAAGCAAACATATCCTGCAGGCAGGCATGCTATAAGGGGATAAAGCTTTTAAGAAGTTGCAAATCCAATCTGATAAAGGAGTACTAAAGAAAGTCACATCAGACTAAACTCTTTACAGCCAAAGAAGACTTTTGTGTCTAATGGCTATAAAAGACAGCATGGCAGAATAAAGCAAAAAGATATTTCAACTAATAAGACAAAAAAACTTTGTCAGATAAAGCTTGACTTATGCACAAAGGATAGGGCAAGGATTGCCTTGAGATGTATGCACAAAATCAATGAAATAATCTTTAATAAATATGTAATAAACAGGAATTAAATCATAGAACAGAAGGAGTAAAATTACTATAGGCAGACAAAAGATCGTCGAACGATCCTCGGAGATCGTCGAACGATCCTCGATATCGTCGAACGAGGCACAGAGATCGTTGACCTATCAAAACAGATAGTCGAACGATACAGATAGTCGAACTATCAAGCAGATAGTCGAATACTACAGCAGACTATCGAACTATCAGAACAGAGATAGTCGAGCTATCAGATAGTTGAACTATCAAGCAGATAGTCGAACTATCAAGCAAAACCAGATAGTCGACCTATCAAACAGATAGTCGAGCTATCAGACAAAACAGATAGTCGACCTATCAAACAGATAGTCGAGCTATCAGATAGTTGAACTTTCCAAGCAGATAGTCGAACTATCAAACCAAACCGATAGTCGACCTATCAGGACAGATAGTCGAACTATCAAGCAAAATAGATAGTCGACCTATCAAACAGATAGTCGAGCTATCAGATAGTTGAACTATCAAAGCAGATAGTCAAACTATCAAGAAGAACAGATAGTCGACCTATCAAACAGATAGTCGAGCTTTCAGATAGTTGAACTATCCAAGCAGATAGTTGAACTATCAAGAAGAACAGATAGTCAACCTATCAAACAGATGTCGAGCTATCAGATAGTTGAACTATCCAAGGCAGATAGTCGAACTATCAAGAAATCTGTCTTGTCAAAAGTAGTTGAGCGGGGTTCGACGATCGACGAGGCAGATACCACAGATCGTCGAGCTAACAAGAGTTGAACTAACTCAGAGATAGACGATCTGCTGACAGACAAATGTCAACCAACTGATAGACGATCGTCGACCAGTCGATAGACGATTATCGAGCGGCGTTTGACCATAGTCAAACCAAAAACAACTTAACCAAATTTTCATCTGGATAAGTGAAACTCTACAACTAGAGTAATCTTACTAAACAACTAACCTTTGACATAGATAAAAATCTTAGGTCAAGAAACTAAATAAGAAGACTAAATCAAATCCAAACTAGGGTACCAACAATCTCCCCCTATTTGGTTTAAGTCTCTCAATAACAAAACAAACAAAACAAACTACTGGAAATAAATATAATTCAGGAAAAGAAAATATCTAAGCAGCAAATGGCATCAATCAAAAAACAAATAGACAAACTGTCAATCAATGAAACTTAAGAAGCATTAGAATTTGGTTTAGATACAGAGGAACCAGGAAGAAAAGAAATTTTTCTGAAAGGATCTAAAGCTTCTTTCTTTGATATCTTTAAATCTTGTTCTCCAATAATTCTGGATTCTCCTGTTCTTGGTACTACTGCTTCAGGGTGCTTTTCTATATATTTAGAAGGACCAAAGACCTCAGGTCTAACCTGGATTTGTCTAGCTCCTTCTTTCTTAATTTAGATATAGTAGTTAAGCCTGTAATATCTTTTCAACCAGTTCAGCTTTGACTTTTCTTATTTGAGCTGATCCAACTAGTTCAAGAAATCTAACCATCCTGAAATCAGGATTAAGCTCTTGACTTTCATATTCATTTTCATCAGCTGGATCTAAATGTTTTACAGCTTTAAATTTTGTAGATAGTTCTAACATGCTTGCAGCTGGTTCTCTATTTTCTTGAATAACTAAGGAAGATGGAGGAGCAAACTCAGCATATTTCTTACTTGATTTTTCAGAGAAAAATAATCTTTTACCTTTTGAATCAGTTTTCCTTGCTTGAGCTGGCTTTGAGGAAGATATGCTTTTGGTTTCTTTGGAAGGTGATGCTCTTCTCTTGGGAGAAGGAGGAAGAGAAAAAGTTGACTTCTGATATACTACCTCCTTTACTTGCTCTCGTATATCAACATCTTGACTTTGATATCCAGATTGGGATCTGCTTTGATATCTTGGATTACTTTTTCTTTGATTAGATTGAGATGGAGTGAATCTAGCAGACGGGGCTGAAGGATTTGCAGAAATATTTCCAAATGCTCCTGCACTGGGAGGTGGAGGAGGAGGACCTCTAGGGGTCCACTTAGGTGCCTGACTATCATATCTTTTTGATTTCTTTCTTTGCTTTTGATGATTCTTGGAAAATCCCATCCAGTGCTGATATTCTTTGGACTTGGGATCTATTCCTTTTAAGATATAATAAGGAATATCATGATCAGGATTAGATGGAGGAGGAGCAGCAGCTTTCCTTTTCCTTTTAGCAGATTTCTTTTTCTTGGTTCCTTCTGAATCATTAGTGTCATCTTCATCATCAGATTGAGATGATTTAGGTTGATCATAAGGATCAAAAGCCTCTTGCTCAGCTTTTTCTTTATCTTTTAAAGCAGCTTTCTCTTTCTCTTCTTCTAAGGCATCCTGTGCCAGAAGAGTATCTAGATCTAGTCCTGGGGTGTCATCCCAGACTGTAGACTTTTCTTCTTGAACATCTGAAACTGTTTCTTTCTCAACTGCAACTGTCATGAGGACCAGTTCATCATTCACAGCTACCTGAGCTGGAGGAGAAGATACATGATCTTGAATAGCAGGTTCTTGCACTGGTTGTTGAGCAAGTTCTTGAACTTCTTCCACTAGATCTGTAGTATCAGGAACACAGATTTGCTAAATGAAATTGAAACATCCCTTCTAGGTATTCACTGATTAGCATGTCAGTTAACATGTTAAGGAAATGAGTAAATGAATTACCTTCAGGATTCTATTCAGAATTTCCTAACTCCCACAAGTCATCTAGAAAGGAGGTAATGACTCCTTCTAGGAAAAGAGCAACTAAGGGAGTAGAAGCTTCTTCGAGGCATAATTTGAACGCATATTCTGCTTCCATTATGATATCGGAAGGCTTCTGAACTGGTGCATGAGCTGCAGATGGTGTTGCAATGTCAACTGGAGCTGCTGTTACTTATTGAATCTCAACTTGGGGCTCTGCTGGATGAGAAACAAGGGGCAGTCCTGAGGCATCTTCCTCGAACATCTCCCCCTGCCTGATTTCAGTAATAACTGAATTCAGGCCCCTAACTGAAGATGGCTCAGCAGATTTTGAGAGGGCTAGGATGGAAGATGACAAGGTAGAGATGGAAGAAACGAGAGGGGCAATTGCTTCTTCAATCATGATTTTGATTGAAGGAGTAATTAGCTCCAATATGTTTGAAATGAAGGCTGGTGTGATTTCAAATGATGGTGGGGGAATCACAGTAGATGGATGATCATCAGGGATGGTGTTCTCCTGATGAGATGGAGTGTGAACTGGTGATTGATGGGTGGATGCATGAAGATCAATATGATCTGAATGAGGAATTGGTGACTGAGGAGGAGTGGATAGCTCAGAAACCAATAAATCAAAACTAGGATGAGAAATCCTAGCAAGATGAGAAGGAAGTGGAGATGCTGGTGATGCATGGAGAATTGTGGACGAATCAAGAAGAAGAGAGGCAGAAGATGGTACTTCAATTGAAGTAGATGGTAAAGCAGAAGTGGATGGCACTTCAGTAGAAGTGGATGGTAATGCAGAAGAGGTGGATGACAATACAGAGGAGGTGGATGGAATGGAGAGAATGGATGAGCCTGCTTCATGCAGGTGGGGAGTGACTGAAACAGTCCTTGTGCTCTCAGACACAACTGGAGCTACCCCTGCTGGAGAAGGCTTCTGAAAGCTCCTTTTCCACTTCACAAACAATGTTGGATCCATCTTCTTACTGGCATTGATGGATGTTGAAACTGTAACCAACAATTAGGGATATTTCTCTCTTAGAAATATCCCAAGTACCCTACCCAGGGTTACTTCCTTCTTGCTATTCTTCTTTCTTATCAAATAAAACATAATTCCTGCCCAATTTATCTGTTTCTTATTTACTATTGCACACATCAAGGCAAACTGTTGCCTAGTGATGTTATCATGAGCAGAGTGCTTCCCTAGAAGCACTTTTCCAACTAGTTCAGCCAAGAACTTTATCCTTAACGGAAAATTAACCTTTAGCAATTTAGAAGGAATGCCTTCTGCATGTCCTAATTCGATCAACATCCTCCCAAACTCTGGAGTATCTTGTTCATATTCCTCTTCACCATTCAGTAATCCGAAAATATCAGTTAATACGGCAGGAGTCAAGCTTACCTCTTCGCTGCCAATCGTCCCAGTGATAGATTCATCACTAGAAGACGAAGTGAAAGCCCACTCTTTAATATCTAGGATGTTTATCTTGATCCTTGTGGACATTAGCCGTTCCAGCCCTTGTTCCTTGCAGAGCTGGAGGATTTCTACAATCTCTGAATCACAGTCACTGAAGGAGTCAAAATCCATGCTGAAGCCGGCGTCGAACTTCATCACTGACAGAAGAGCTGGAGCAATCGCCATTGATTGGGTTGGAGAAGACGAGAGAGACGACAAAAGCGAAACGGCAGATAGCGCGAGGCAGAGCTCAAACAGAAAGATGGAATACGAAAGGATGAGCTCTGTCGACTACAAATAGAACGTTCTTAAAACCTAGGTCGACCATCGATTTTATATTAAAATAACAATCGTCGATCTATTTTAACAGATACTGGAGACGATGGTCGAACGGTCGTTCGACGATCGTTTCCTGAAGCAGAGTAGTCGATCAATCGTTCGACTATTTCTGTCTTCACAAACAAATAAGCTGTCATCGCCCGTAGGTCGATGATAGGCTCAACCTGTTCGACTATCGTCGAACATCGTTCGACGATCTTCAAACAGATTTCAACAAAGGCAGAAGTCACACTTAGTCTTTTCCATTAATCATGCCTAGTTGAACAAAAAAGAACAGATGCTTTTGTTCATCTAAGGGCTTAGTGAAAATATCACCTCTCTGAAGGTCAGTGGATATGAACTCAAGGCTGATCTAGTTCTTTTCCACACAATCTCTCAGGAAATGGTGTTTAATTTCAATATGCTTGGTTCTAGAGTGGTGCACAGGATTTTGTGCAATGGAAATAGCACTGGTACTATCACACATGATTTTTGTGTTCTTGTGTGTGTACCCATAATCCAAAAGCTGTTTTTGAATCCACAGGATCTGTGAATAACAACTAGCAGCTGCTATATATTCAGCCTCTGCAGTTGAAGTTGAGACAGAAGCCTGCTTCTTACAGAACCAAGAGACCAATCTCTCTCCCAGGAACTGACAAGTTCCTGAGGTATTTTTCCTGTCAACTCTACAACCAATATAGTCAAAATAAGAGTATACAATTAACTCAAATTCTGATTCAGCTGGGTACCATAGTCCTAAATTTGGACAACCCTTCAGGTATCTCAAAATTCTCTTGAGAAGAATCAAATGAGATTCCTGAGGGTTGACCTGGAATCTAGCACATAGGCATGTGACAAACATTATATCTGGTCTACTTGCAGTTAAATACAATAGGGAACCAACAATGGCCCTATAGTTTTTCTGATCAACTAGCTTACCCTGATCATCAGAATCTATAACTACATTAGTAGCCATAGGTGTATGCATTCCTGAAGCATCAGCCATCCCAAACTTCTTTACCAATACCTTGGCATATTTGGATTGGGAGATGAAGATGCCATCAACATCTTGCTTTACTTGGAGACCAAGAAAGTAAGACAGCTCACCCATACTACTCATCTCAAACTTAGAATGCATTAGGTCAGAGAACTTTTTGCACAGTTTGGGATCAGTGGAGCCAAAAATAATATCATCCACATACACTTGAACTAACAGGATTGTGTCCTTGTGGTGCTAAACGAAGAGGGTTCTATCAACTACTCCCCTAACAAAGTTGTGCTCTAACAGGAAACTAGCTAGAGTCTCATACCAGGCTCTGGGTGCCTGTTTAAGTCCATAAAAAGCTTTTTGCAACTTGTACACAAATGAGGGTTGAGTTGAAGAGACAAACCCAGGAGGTTGTTCAACAAATACCTCTTCCTTTAGCTCACCATTTAGGAAGGCACTCTTGACATCCATCTGAAATACCATAAACCTCATATAGGCTGTATAGGCTAGAAAGATTCTTATTGCCTCTAGCCTTGAAATAGGGGCAAAGGTTTGGTCATAATCTATACCTTTCTCCTGTCTGTATCCCTGAGCTACAAGTCTAGCTTTGTTCCTTACAATAATTCCATTTGCATCCAACTTTTTTCTAAACACCCACTTGGTGCCTATGATCAGTTGGCCTTTTGGTCTTGGAACCAAAGTCCATACCTTACATCTTTCAAACTGATTGAGCTCCTCTTGCATAGCAATGATCCAGTGGGGATCTAGCTCAGCATCTTTTATGGTGAGGGGCTCAACTTGTGAAAGGAAACAAGCGTGCATCACATCCTGTCTTAATTGATGTCTTGTTTATACACTAGCTGATATGTCTCCAATCACTTGAGATGTAGGATGATCTCTAAGTGTGACAAGATCAATAGGTGGGATGTGATCTTCAGCAATAGTTGGGATTAATTCCTCCTGAGGAATTGGATCAACTGTTGGTGGTACAGCAACAACTTCCACAGTGTCTCCATCACTGTCTAAATCAGTGATGTGGAGAGTTGATAGAGGGAGAATCTCTTGAATGATATCTTTATTAGATTCTGGTACCTGTAATGAACTTGAGGAAGGGGAAGTTTCCTTCTCCTTGAAATACATCTGAGACTCATCAAAAGAAACATGTACAGACTCCTCAATTTTAGAAGTTGATTTATTAAATACCCTATAAGCTTTTTTTACTTGGGAATATCCAAGAAAAATTCCCATTGAAGCTTTTTCTTCAAACTTTCTAAGGTATTCTTTGTTATTGTTATGAATGTATACTACATAACCAAACACTCTAAAATAATTAATTTTAGGTTTCTTTCCCTTAAGCAACTCATAAGGAGTTTTACTCTTAAGCTTGTGTATATGACATCTGTTCAAGACATAATTAGTTTTGCTAACAGCTTCTGCCCAATTAGAGAGAGGCATGTTAGCATCTGCCAATAATGTTCCAGTAGCTTCAATCAGGGTTCTATTCTTCCTTTCCACTACCCCATTTTGTTGGGGAGTTCTAGGAGCAGAGAATCTATGTTTGATACCTTCTTTCTCACAGAATTCTTGCATGAGAAGAGAATCAAACTCAGTACCATGATCACTTCTGATCAAGGCAACATGAGTAGAATACTCAGTCTACACACATAGTAGAAAATCTGTAAGAACATTGAAGTTATCAGCTTTAGTTCTCAAGAAGAACACCCAAGTGAACCTAGAGAAGTCGTCTACAATTACTATAGTGTAATACTTCCCTCCTAGACTCTGTACATTTATTGGGCCAAAAAGGTCCAAATGTAATAAATACAGGATTCTAGGTGAATCACTTTTATTTACAGATTTAAAGGAGTTTTTGGTTTGCTTGCCTAATTGACAAGCCTTGCATAGGCTCTCCTTCTTGTACGGGCAAGAAGGTAAACCTCTAACAAGGTTGTATTTAGATAACCTAGATATGTTCTTGAGGTTAACATGGCTAAGCCTCCTATGCCATAAGGTGTTGTTATTTGTTACTTCATTAAATAAGCAGATTTCAGATTGAGTTGAATTAAAATCTAATAAATATATATTACCCTGTCTAATACCTACTAACACAACATTACTATTTAAAGTAATATTACAGAGAGAGTTAGTGAAAGATACCTGATATCCTGCATCACATAACTGGCTTACTGAGATAACGTTGTGCTTCAGTCCAGTTACATATGTAACCCTTTTGAAAGTTACTTCTCCAATGGTAATCCTACCATATCCTTCAGTTTGACCACAGCTGGAATTCCCAAAGATCACCTTTGGTCCAAGCTTGGCCTTGAATCTTGGCAGATTGTCTTTATTTCCTGTCATGTATTTGGAACAGCCACTATCCAAATACTATTTATCTTTAGTATATGGATAGGTCTTCACCTGCAAATTAAACAGTTAGACATTGTGGACCCAGACAACCTTGGGCCCATTATTCTTCACATAATGAAAACTTGAAATAAAAGAATAAGCAGGTTGGGGTTTATATCCTAAAGGGTAAGATCTCCTAGGTGGGATACTCCAAGCAGTTAATGGGTCCACAAACCTAGGGTTTCTATTTATATTAGGGTTTCTAAGGTTCTGGTTGTAATTTTTAAAATCAAATTGAAATCGTCGATCAGCGTTTGACGATTGATGCTCAGATCGTCGAGCATCGTTCGACCATTGAGCCTTCGATCGTCGAGCAGCATTCGACGCTTTTTGTAGCTCTTTAAAATTTTTTTTTCTCTTTTCTCTTTTAGCTTTATTTAAGGCTTGATTAACTTGTTTTACTTGCTCAGTGTTCTTTATTCCATCAGCTGAAATAAAGTTTACTGGAGTTGAAAGGTGATTTTTAAGAACCAATGGGGGTTCACTTGATGAGGCTCCTAAGCCTAGCTTATTATTGCCTGATCTAGTGTTTGTCATGCTGGTGATTTCTAGAAGCTTAATGCTTCTACCATTTAAAGATTCTTCTAATCTCTTGGACTTTGCTAGTTCATTTTTAAGAAACTTTATTTCTTCACTAGACTTAGTGAGTTCTGATTCTAACCTAGTATTTTCAATGGAGAGGATTTCTGATTCTGCTAACTTATTTCTAAGTTCCTTAATTTCTTTTTCTGAACTAATTTAATCTAAACAAAGAGATTTAAATTCAGATTTAAATTCAGCAGAAGAAAAATCATAAGAAGATAATACCTGATCTTCTGTAGGTATTTCTTCATCATCATCAGAACTCTCTGCAGCTGAGTGGTTGCTGCAGGCATCAATTGCCATTAGGAAAATTTCCTTTGCCTTCTTCTCTTCCTCATCTTCACTGGAGCTTGAGGAGGAAGATTCCTCATCTGAATCACTCCAGGTCTCAGCAACAAATCCTTTCTCCTTCTTCTTATTTTTGTAGGAGGAGGACTTGGAGTGCTTCTTGTGATGTTCTTTTTCCTTTCTCTTTTCTTTGTTATTTTCCTCTGGACACTCTGGTAGAATGTGTCCAGGTTTCCTGCAACCATAACAAATAATTTCTTTAGTAGGAGATCTGTCATACCTTGGTTTATCTTCATATCTTAAAGATTTCTTTCTGAAGTATTTTCTTCCCATCTTGAGAAACCTTTTGACAAAGAGTGCCATCAGCTCCTTATTGGATTGGCTTCCTTCAAAAGCATCAGCAGCTTTGAGAGCAAGAGTTTGCTCTTTCCTTGTTGGGGTTGGAGTCTTGTCTTAAGCCTCAGCTTCCCTGGTCTTTAAAACTTGCTCAAAAGACTTGAGCTTGTCAAGGAGAGCTTCAGTTGAGATTTCAGTTGTACTTCTGGCCTCCTTGATAGGCCAGATCCTGAGATCCCATGTGCTAGGGAAGCACATCAGTATCTTATCATTGGCCTCTATCAATATAATCTCCTTATCAAGGGTTCTCAACTCATTGATGATTGAGCTGAGCCTGGTGTACATGGCTTCAACTGATTCAGCTTCAGTCTTCTTGAAGTTTTCATACTAAGATATAAGGTTGGATCTTCTATCCTTCCTTTCATCAGCTGAACCAACTATAATTTGGTTCAGTGAGTCCCACATGGCTTTTGCAGAGGTGCAATCAGTCACTTTCTGGAAGATTTCATCAGACATAGTCAGAGCCAGAATGTTCATAGCTTTGAAATCAGCTATCTTTGCCTTCTTGTAGGCATCATTGTAGTCTGGTGGAGTCACTGCATTGAGATTTATAGATGTTGTAGCAGTGGCTGCAGCAGGAGGTGTAGGTGGTCCTGTCAAAATAGAAGAGAAAATGTCTTTATCAATAGAGTTCATATATAATTTGATTCTTGCCTTCCAGATGCTAAACTTAGCTATGTTGCAAGCTGGAGGTCTGGTGCTAGAGTAATCCTTGGACTGGGCCATGAAGTGAATATCTATAAGCTTGATATCTATCTAGATGTTATGACTCAGGTGTTAGCCTGTATAGTAAGTCAACCTCCCTCTGATACCAATTGAAAGTGAGGATAGATACAACTCTAGAGGGGGGTGAATAAGGTATTCAAAAATTATGACAGCCTACTCAACTCCCTTAGAGTTAATTTGCGGAATGAGTTTATAGATGTTTGAAACCCTAGAGCCTAACACAAAGTGAAGTGCACTAGATAAAGCTAATTGTAATTACAGTTGAGCTTTGGTCCTATCACAGTACCTAACAATCCTAGTTATTTCTACTCACAGCCACAGTGCAATGAATTAAATGAAGCAACATAGATGACACAAGAAGTTTATAGTGGTTCTCTCTAAATAGGTACGTCCACTCTTCTACTACCCTGGTAGGAATCCACTACAGTTTTTTGTTCAGGTGTGCTACCACCAACTGATCTGCTTCAGGTAGATCAAGTAGACCCTTTGAGCTTTTGATCAGGAGCTCAAAATCCAACACAGATTTTTGATCAGGTGCACTGCCACCAAGGTTCACTTTTGAAGGGATTAATAACCCTTTATACAGGAGGTTGAGAGAGTTAATGTTTCTTCTCTATTGTTAAAACAGATTAATGAAGCTAGTGGATTGCACAGAGCTAGAAAGCTCTAAAGAATCAAGGCTCCCCCTGTCTTAGAGAATATCCAGAAAGAAGTCTTGACTTTAGGGTGCAGTAACTCTTCTGAATTCTTGACAGAGAACTGTCTTGAAATTCTGAAGGAGAAGCTTGAAGAAGACTCTTGATTTGTAATAGATTGTTCTTCTATAATCAGCTTCCTTTCTTCTTCTTCTTCTTCTTCTAGGCACTGAGTAAATGTTCCTGTAAGCAGGATGGACTCAGGGTTGAAGAAGAATGTTTAAGAGAGATGATCTTCTCATTTGAATGTAAATTTCTGAGAGCTGTAGATCTTTCTTGTTGCTTTGAATCTGTGCTGATCTCTATTCTGAGTGTATCTGTATGTTGTTGTCTTTTGAAAGCACTTTATATATTGGCCTTTGCAACGACTCTAAACTTTGTTTGAATTTTGTCTTCTTCTGAAATCTGCAATCTGGGCTGCAAATAGCATAAAGCAAAACATATCCTACAGGCAGACATGCTATAAGGGGATAAAGCTTTCTAAGAAGCTTCAAATCCAATCTGATAAAGGAGTACTAAAGAAAGTCACATCAGACTAAACTCTTTTCGGCCAAAGAAGACTTTTGTGTCTAACGGCTATAAAGGACAGCATGGCAGAATAAAGAAAAAAGATATTTCAACTAATAAGACAAAAAACTTTGACTGATAAAGCTTGACTTATGCACAAAGGATGGGGCAAGGATTGCCTTGAGATGTATGAACAAAATCAATGAAATAATCTTTAATAAAATATGCTAAATAAACAGGAATTAAATCATAGAACAGAAGGAGTACAAAATTACTACAGGCAGACAAAAGATCGTCGAACGATCCTCGAAGATCGTCGAACGAGGCACATAGATCGTCGACCTATCAGAACAGATAGTCGAACGATACAGATAGTCGAACTATCAAAGCAGATAGTCGAACTACTACAACAGATAGCCGAACTATCAGAACAGATAGTCGAGCTATCAGATAGTTGAACTATCAAGGCAGATAGTCGAACTATCAAGCAAAACAGATAGTCGACCTATCAAACAGATAGTCGAGCTATCAGACAAAATAGAAAGTCGACCTATCAAACAGATAGTCGAGCTATCAGATAGTTGAACTATCCAAGCAGATAGTCGAACTATCAAACAGAACAGATAGTCGACCTATCAGGACAGATAGTCGAACTATCAAGCAAAACAGATAGTCGACCTATCAAACAGATAGTCGAGCTATCAGATAGTTGAACTATCCAAGCAGATAGTCGAACTATCAAGCAGAACAGATAGTCGACCTATCAAACAGATAGTCGACCTATCAGATAGTTGAACTATCAAGAAGAACAGATAGTCGACCTATCAAACAAATAGTCGAGCTATATGATAGTTGAACTATCTAAGGCAGATAGTCGAACTATCAAGAAATCTGTCTGGTCAAAAGAAGTCGAGCGAGGTTTAACGATCGACGAGGTAGATACCACAGATCGTCGAGCTAACAAGAGTTGAACTAACTCAGAGATAGATGATCTGCTGACAGACAAACGTCGACCAACTTATAGATGATCATCGACCATTCGATAGATGATAGTCGAGCGGCGTTCGACCATAGTCGAACCAAAAACAACTTAACCAAATTTTTATCTGGATTAGTGACAACTCTACAACTAGAGCAATCTAACTAAACAACTAACCTTTGACCATAGATAAATCTTGGGTCAAGAAACTAAATGAGAAGACTAAACTCAAATCCAAACTAGGGTACCAACAGGTTCTTTTTTGTGTTGCTTGGAAGATTCCCTTGGGGACGCTCAGCTAGCACAAGGGCAGTATTTCCCAGTTGCACTTCCAGATTCCGCATAGATGCGGTCTGATTAGCCATATTTGATTGAGCGACCTCAACAAACATCTCCATCATTTCTTCCAAGGCTCCTTGAGCATAAAGCATCGAATTGATGCTGCCCTAGTTGCCATCGTTGGCCACTGATATTTTGGTTCCACGAAAAGTTGGGGGTATTTCTCACCCCTGGGTTAAGAAAATTCACAGATTCGTTCATATTTAGATTAAACAGCTCAGCAGATAGTTCATCTCCGGGGCATTCATATGTGTGATGGTCATCCCCGCCGCATCCTTGGCAAGAGATTGACATGATAGTTGTTGTAGTGGGTACAACTGATCCAAGAGAGAAAATTGCATGGGTGTTCCTTTGGGTATTTCTCTGTTGGGTATTATATCCATAATAACCTAGATTTGTATGAAGTCACCCTTAAACTAAGATGAATTAAGTTGTATTTTATGTCTTGTTTGTGTTATGTTTTTGCAGGACTTAATGGCCAAGTGTAGACCAATGTCAGTCTACACTGATTCACGAAACACAGGACCATACAATGTAATCCCTCATTCTGTGATCCATGGTGTTGACTCCAGTGTAGCCTCTCTATTGGGATACACTTCATTTTCAAGCACTAAACTTGTAGGAGAAAGACTAGTTGTTGATTTCCTTGAAGAAAGAATATTTTCAGAAAGCTTAATTTTTCTAAGTGTTTTACTCGAGTACTAACCTTAGTACTCGAGTAGAGTTATAATCAGTTCTCGAGTAAGCTGAGTCATGCACTTGAATAACTGAAGTATTTCTTGAGAAGTTATGAAGTTAGATCTCAAGAAGCTGCTTAGTACTCGAGTACATCTCTGCTTGCTCTCGAGTAATTAGTTTAGTCCAGCGCAAAATTCTGCTAAGTAAAATTCTCGATAAGTTAAGTTCAGTACTGGAGAAGCTAAGGCTTGCACTCGAGAATTCTAAATCTTAAAGCGTTGAGAGCGCTTTGCCTCGAGTAGCAGAAATATCTCTTGGGAAAACTAAGATAAGTTCTCGAGAAAGACTTGATGTACTCGAGAAGAAGTTATTTAGTTCTCGATTAAAGTCAGTCAATAAGTTCGAGAGAGAGACTTGAATCAATGCCTTCTAGCAATCTTCACTTAGTCATATCTGTTCTCGAGAAGTTATCTACTAGTTCTCGAGTAATATTTACTAGTTCTCGAGTAAAGTACTTTATGTCTCGACAAGCTAGACCCGAAATTTCCTTAAGTACTTCTTCTCGATAACCTTGTAGTTACTTTCTCGAGAACCAGACATTGTTCTCGAGTTGTCTTATCTTCACTCGAGAACTGAAGTTCGATTTTTCATAAATTTCGTTAAGTCTGACGGGTCAGGTTTTCAAATTAATCTCCATGACTATTGGTCCACGTGTTATGTCATTTATAACTATGACCGTTAGTCTATTCCTATAAAAGGTCTAATCATATTTGACTAACCCTAACAGAGAAATAAGTATTCTGAATTGTTTTTATTTATTCTAAATAGGGAAGAACCGCGCCGCTGCTCATCGTCTTCATCGCCTCTGATCTTCTCGATCCAAAAGATTCAGACAAGTAGAATCAACAAATCATGCAATTTCGACCCCTACAATTCTCTTTCTTTATCGTGGTGATTTTAAGTTCTCAGATCCAAGCATTCTCAGATTTCTTCCTCGACTTTCTGAAAGGGCTTTTCAATTTTTCAAGAAGGAAGAAGCCGAGATTGGGCCAGATCTGTGAAGACAAGTTTGTATAATTATTTGCAAATCATTTTATTCTTATAGGAGATATTGTCTCCGAGTTTATAAGAAGATTTTCTTCCGAGTGTAGATCGGTTTTTATGGATCGAGTTATAGGGGCGTTGCTCCGAGTTGTAAGATTGGTTTTCAATCCGAGGAAATATTGAAGTAGCCGAGTCTAGCATGTTGCAAGATCGGTGAGGTGGAGAGTGGATGTACCCAAGATTGGGGAGCCACTATATATCTTGTGTACTCTGTGTTTTGTGTGCTTATTTTCTGTACTTCGTTCCCTCAAATATTTATTCCTCAAAAAGACGCAGACCTCACCTATTCACCCCCCCCCCTCTAGGTGATTTAGGTAGAAAACTAAAAATATCAATTGGTATCAGAGGGAGGTTGTTCATCAAAACGGTTAACTCCTTGAACAGATCTGCTCCTAGTTGTCTTTAGAGGATTCAAGAAAGGATAGAGTTAAGGATATTACAAATCTTCCTCTTTGCACAAAGAACAATTTTGCTTTGTGAAAAGAAAGAATAAAGTTCTTCATGGAAACTGTGGATCCTAGAATTTTCTTGATAGTGGAATAAGGACCTTATGTTCCTATGACCACCTCCACCATTGTCTCAACAAAGCAAGCCCCTAAGAATCTAAAGGATCTTGATAAAGATGAGATTGCACTTGTCTCTTTAGACAAGAAAGCTAAAAATATCATCGCAAGTGCAGTCGATGATTCTATGCTACAGAATTTGATTCACTCCCAATCAGCCAAGGAAATGTGGCAGTCTCTCATAATCTTGATGAAAGGCACAGAATAAGTTAGGGATGACAGAAGATCCCTTCTAAATAAGAAATATGAAGCATTCCAACAAGGTCCCAGGTAATCCATTGCAGATACCTTTGAGAATTTTTCAAGATTGTCAACGACCTAAGAGTCTATGGTCGGGTCTTCACAAATGGGGAACTGAATGATAAGTTCCTAAGATACCAGACTAAGGAATGGCATAACAAGGTTTATGCTATCTGGTAGTTTTGAAAGCTAGCAGAGATAGACCCTCAAAATCTCTTCGGAAACCTTATGTCATATGAGGTACAAATAAATTCAAGAAAAGCAGAACAAGATAAGAATATGTCTTCATCTAAGGAGAAGTATGTCCCTCTAAAGGCAGACACCTCAAGGAGGTCTAAGGCATCTTCTCCTGCCCCAGCACAAGAAGAAAGTGAAGAAAAATCTTCAGAGCCAAGCACCTCAGGCTCAGAATTACCTAAAGGAGAGTTTTCTCCTCTCTCAAGGCAGTTCAAGAAATTCTTGAACAAGAAGAAGAAATGTAAAGGCAAGGATGCTTGATTCAGAAGATCACATCACGATGGTGATCGTCACAAGAAGGGATCCAGTAGCCAAGACAGAAATCACCCTAAGTAGAACAAACATTTTTCTACTGACATTGTTTGTTATTGTTGTAATAAGCCAGGACATGTCATAGCTGACTTCCCTCACAAGAAGAAGGAGGGTGGAAGAAGAGAAGAAAAGAAAACTTATTACAACAAGAAGAAGACCAAAAGAAGCCTGATAGCCAAGAAAGGCAAGACTCTAAGTGACACAGACTCATCTGAGTCTAGTGATGAGGAGGAATCCTACTTTTGTATTATGGCACAAACAGATGAAGAAGAAGCACCCCAGTTCTCTAGGAAGGTAAACTCTCATACACCTCTTCCTAAATCTGATGATTCTGACCATGATCATGAGGAATGTTCTTCTGACGAGGAATCTGAACTCATGTCTCAATATAAAGAGTTTATCAAAGCCTACGACAAATGTCGTAGAGTTACAAGAGCTCAGGCTAAGGAGATCAAATCTCTTAAGACTTAAGAGTGCAATCTGAGGGAGGAAATTGTAATGATGTACTCACTCAGGAAAGACTTCCATAATGCAATGGAAGAATATAATAATGCTCTTGAGCACCTAGATCTGAAGGAGAAAATCATCAAGGAATTGGAAGAACAACTTGTAGCTGAAAAGAAACTTGTTGATTGTTTCTCCAAGCCTAATACAGTTCTTCCGCTGGTTGCTGAATTCTCTGCTCAGGACAAATATAACACCCATATCCGTCACATAGCATATAACATTAGGTCCGGCCGGATCCCGACGCCATATACAACGGACAGACCAGTGGGTTACTCAAGTAAACCATTCTTCCAAACACAACGTCCGACACAGAGCATCTAGCGGAAGCAATTATATTAAGTTGCAAGAGAAAGAACCCAGCACAAGAACGAATGTCCACTAACAAAACCCTATAGGAATGAACTACATAATACACAAAAGTACTGGCCTTATGACCTTACAGCAGTTCACTTAAATAAATAGTGTTTTACAAACTTCGGCGCCCAGGACGGACACACATGATTTAAATAAGTAAATAAATAAGGCCTTCGAAGGCCGGCTCAGCAACTTGGGATTTGGCCCGCTATTTGTCGGTCGGCTCCGAAACACCTGCAAGAACAAATCACCGCAACGGTGGCAAACAAGAATAATGGTCAGTTAAAGCTGACCAAATTATAACGATTCTGCCCCCAACCTTGGGGAGGCAAAGCTTCTTCCCTGCACTTGTATTTGTACACACAAACTGGATTGCAAAAGTACAATCTAAGCACACTTCACCACAGGTGTAAGCACATACGGCTGCACACCCTGTGTTATCAGGGCTCTTACATGGTTGACTCGGTCAACCACCATCCCCAGGACGGCAATCTTATGAGCAATAAAGTCTTCGTGGCTTATGCTGAATACCCTTCCTCTATGCCATCGGCGGGCCAATAAAACAAACTAAATAGATCAGGTACGGTTTCACTCAACTCGCTGCTCACACTGCAACGACAATAAATGTCATCTGCGTGAGCTAAGTTTCCCCGTAGCCCGTTGATAATACATTTTGTAGCCTAAACTATTATCGTATTTTCTGTTTTTTATGTACAAATCTTGTTTCTTAAGATTTATTTTTATCTTTATTGTTTAAATTTATTTCCCTTCAATATTTCCTCTCTTTCTGCAGGTTTGTGAAAATAGGTCAAAATTGGCCTGACACGCCCCCTGTCACGCCCTCCCCGGGCGTGACCTAGGGCGTGGCACCTTTTCCAGAGGATCCCAGAAGATAGAGGAAAATAACAAGAAAAACGGCTGTCATGCCCCCTCACACGACCTCCCCTGGCGTGTCCCCGGGCATGACCCAGGGCGTGTCGCCCTCTGCCCAAAGCCTGCCGACGCATTAATTTCCATTTTGTCTCAGCATGCCAACAAGACTATCATGCCCCCCGTCACGGGAATGACATAGGGCGTGACCCCTCCTTTTCCGATGACTGACGGATTTCCAACCAATGATTTTGATGTGATGTGCGTGTCATGCCCCCTATACGGGCGTGACCTAGGGAGTGTCCACCGACGTACAGAAGCAATCATCCTTCCCGCCAGAATCCAGAGCCCGAGGTCAAACCCGTACATGTCACGCCCCAGACACGCCCCCCTAGGGCGTGTCGAAGGGCATGACCAACCCGTGAGCTTTTCCTATAAATTCAGACCCCCCTTCCCATTTGAGGGAGCTTTGGGTTGAGAGGGGAGGTGCTGCCCCTTGGTTTCTTGCATCCTTTTCTTGTTTTTATTCTTTTCTCTCTCTCTCTCTTTCTCATTTTAGTTTTTCTTAATCCTAGTTTAGTTTTAGATTTTGTAATAGCTTTTGTTGTAATCTTTGCTTTTGCTTATTGCTAATGGTAGGGTTTGAATAGGATTTTCATTTCATGCAAATATTATTTTCATTTCCTATGTGTAGCTCTCTTGTCTATTAATAAAAGTGTTTTTTTCTCCTCGTTTGCTTTGTGTTATCATGCTCTTCTACTCATCTCTCCCCCTCCACCACACCATGAGTAACTAATCCTCCTTGTACTCGATCTTGATGATCCGAGGTTCGAGCGATTAAGTTATGATGCTTTGAATTTACCTTTTCTTTTTAGAGTTTAAGCCTTGGATTACTCTTAATTTTTTAAGGGTTGGAGGTATATTATCGATATATACTCTCCACCTTTGCTTTTATTCTGGACTAGCGGAGAGGCCGATAGAATGAAGTGAGCATTCAAGAGTAAAGGGAGCTGTACGCACCCATCGAGAGAAGCAGACGTTCCAAATCTCCCGAATTGGAGTAAAATCCAATAGTTGGGTTCATCGCGTAAAGAGATCTTTAGGCCTCCGATTTAGATGAGAGTCGGTCGTACCATCCTAAACTCAGTTGGGCACGACTTCGAGAGAAGCATGTTCAAGCTTTAGGAACCTCCACGGTCAAGGACCTTTACCCTATTAAGTTTAGGTTTATTTTTATCGCATTTTCTTAGTTTAATCTTTAGCCGAGGTGATTCTTGATCAAGTGCATTTCCATTTCATAGTTTCAGCCCTTCGTTATAATCGCTTCTAATAGCTTTTTAATTAATTGCAGTTGTTCTCTTTCTAGCATAGCTTTATTTCTTTAATTGCACTTAGTTTCTCAAACCCTAGTTTTTCCGTCGATAAAATCATAGCCTTCGTGTGAGTAAGTTTATTCAACAGTTCCCAGATCTCAATACGACACTTGTGTCCCCTAGCTACAGTTCGATAGGTATACTTGCCTCATTGGATTGCTAGTTCGGTTGCTTTTATTTTCTTCGAGCCTTAGTGACCACAAAGTTTTTTGCATCTTTGCCGGGGATCAACTTTCATTGATATATTGAAAACACGAACCTATTAATTTTATCTCTTCTCTTTCTTACCCTCCTTCTAAAAAAAAATTTAAAAATAAAAAAAAATTTATTACCTCTCTTAATAGTAACCAACTTCACAATTTTTCTACACCACCTAATTCTCTCGAAAAGGGCAAAGAGGATTTAAGTGCCTCTATCTTGTCTAGTACCTTGCGAACCCTTCACCGGGTAGTCCTTGGGAAGTTTGGAAGTTAATCTATTAAAAAAAATCTAGCTTTTCTTTCTAGTTTATTTTATTTCTCTTTCTTCTCTTCTCTTCTTTTAGTGCATGACCCGCGGGAGTCCGTTGGTTATTTTGGACTTGGACCACGAAATTGAGCGTACTCTTCGGAGAAGATAACGATTTCAAGGCCCTACATCCCAAATCCCGGTTGAGGACTCCGAGTCATTCTCTACTCTAAGAATGGAAGAACCCAATGTAGAGGAAGCCGTGCAAAGACCTCTGTCTTATTATGCACGGCCGAATCTCGAGGGAACAGAATCTAGCATAGTTCATCCTGCTATAGCAAATAATAACTTCGAATTAAAGCCTAGCATAATTCAAATGGTGCAGCAATATGTGCAATTTGACGGACATCAAGATGAAGATTCGAACGCATATATAGCAAGCTTTCTTGAAATTTATGACACCTTCAAGATAAATGGTGTCTCAAATGATGCAATCAAGCTAAGACTCTTCCCCTTCTTTTTAAGAACTAAAGCTTAGCAGTGGCTGAACACTCTACCTAAGAATAGCATAACCACATGAAATGAATTAACTGAAAAAATTTTGCCGAAGTATTTTCCACCGGCTAAAACTGCTAAACTTAGGAACGACATTTCTGCTTATGGAAAAATAGACTCTGAAACCTTATACGAAACTTGGGAAAGATTTAAACAACTATTAAGACGATGCCCACATCACGTGCTGCCTTTATGGTTACAAGTGCAGACGTTTTATAACGGGCTAAATAAAAATTCAAAGCAAATGATAGACACAGCTTCTGGCAGTACTTTAAACCATAAGACCCCGGAAGCAGCTCTTGAGCTTTTTGAGGACATATCCATGAACACTTATCAGTGGAATGTGCATAGGTCCCGCCCGAACAAGCCTGCAGGTATCTTTGAAGTGGACAACGTCTCCCAGCTCGCTCTCCAAGAAGAAATCCTAAGCAAAAAGATAACGGAGATGACTGCTGCCTGCACCCCTCAGGTATGGGAATCTGCAAATCCTGCCCCAGAACAATTAGATTTTGTTAACAATATGCCTAGAAATGCTTTTAATAATTTTTCTGCTGCGAATTTTCATCCTCCTTATTTTAATTTTCCAAATAGTTATAATCCTGCCTTAAGAAATCATTCGAATTTTTCGTGGAGTAATACATCGAATGCTATGCGCCCGCCACCATAAAATGATTTTTCTGCACCACCACCACCACCTCTTCAAAATTATCCAAAACCTCCAAGCTTGGAGGAGTTACTTTCCAAATATATCGCCACAAATGACGTTACGATAAGAACCTTAACTGGAAGCGTAAAAAGTCTAGAAAATCAAGTAGGACAGCTTGCTAAAATTATTTCTGAGCGACCCGCAGGGTCTCTTCCTTCCAATACCGAGCCCAACCCGAGAGAGCAAGCAAAAGCTATAACTCTTCGGAGTGGGAAGCAAGTTTCCGGTATGGTTAGTGAAGAGCCCGAGGAAAGCTCCACCCCCGCTTTAAAAAATCAAAGCTCCGCCCCTATTTTAAAAATTCCACCCTCTGCTGAAGAAGTTATCACCCCCGTTTTAGAAAACGATCTCACTCCACCGCTCATCTTTAAAAATAATCAAAATCCACCTTACCCTTCCGAACTTAATAAACAACGTCAGGACGATCAGTACTCTCGTTTCTTAGAAATGTTAAGGCAAATCCACATAAATTTGCCTTTCCATGAAGCGATTTCACCGATGCCGAAGTACGCCAAGTACCTTAAGGACCTCCTGACCAACAAGAAGAAGTTAGAGAAACTTTCGCACGTTACATTAAACGTTGAGTGCTCCGCAGTTTTGACAAGCAGACTAACAAAGAAAATTAGAGACCCGGGTAGTTTTTCTATTCTGTGTGTCTTTAGTAATCTTTTTGTCAAGAATGCATTAGCCGACTTAGGTGCGAGTATTAACCTGATGCCCCTCTCATTGTTTAAAAAGTTAGGAATTGGTAGTATCAACCCTACATGCATGAGCATCCAGCTCGCCGACAGATTCGTTAAGTACCTATTAGGAATAGTGGAGGATGTCTTAGTAAAGTCGACAAGTTCATCTTCCCTGTGGATTTTGTCATTTTGGACATCGAAGAAGACGTCAAGGTTCCCCTGATCCTTGGCCGACCCTTCCTTGCCACCTCCCGAGCTATCATTGATGTTTGTAATGGTAAGCTCTTCCTTCGAGTAGGAGATAACGAAGTCACATTATCTATCACACCTTCGATGAAAAACACCTTAGTAAATGATGACTCCTGCTTTTTAGTAGATGTCGTGAGTGATGAATCCTCCTATTGCCTATCTGATTTTGAAAAAGAATTCTCTGCTTTTTGTTCCTCCTCTTCTCTTCCAAGTGAATCGCTACACCTAAGTGGAGAGAGTGTAGAATCCTCTTGTGTTTTATCTGATTTTGAAAAAGAATTTTCTGATTTTTGTTTCTCTTCTACTCTTCCAACTGATTCGCTGCAAGAAGGCGCCTTGGCCATCAACTCCACCCATTTTAATTTCCCGTCTAAAAAAATCTACGAAGATATAGTATTTGAAAAAGAAAGAATTTCTCAAACCTCTTATAAAGAACCCCCTACCCTAGAACTTAAAGAACTTCCTGAACATCTCAAGTACGCCTTCTTAGAAAAGAACTTCAAGCTGCCAGTTATAGATTCGGCCTACCTTACGGATGTCCAATATTAAAAACTCCTTTTAGTTTTACGTAAACATCGCCGAGGTATTGCTTGGCAGATATCTGATATCAAGGGCATAAGCCCATCCTTCTGCACTCATAAAATTTTAATGGAAGATCATTCGCGTAACTCTATTCAACCTCTGCACCGTATAAACTCGAACATGAAAAAAGTAGTTAAGGGCGAGGTTATGAAATTATTAGACGCCGGAATTACCTACCCTATATCAGATAGTAAGTGGGTTAGCCCTATTCAGGTAGTACCAAAGAAGGGAGGGATAATGGTAGTTTGTAATGAAAATAACAAATTAATCCCGACACGGAGGGTGACGGGTTGGCGTATGTGTATAGATTATAGGAAGCTAAATGATGCCACCCGCAAGGACCACTTTCCTTTGCCGTTTATCGACTAGATTTAGAACGATTATAAGGCCATATCGTTTATTGTTTTCTTGACGGCCCCTCGGTGTATTTTCAAATCTCCATCTCTCCCGAGGACAAAGAGAAAACTACGTTTACTTGTCCCTTCGGCACCTTCTCCTACCGAAAAAATGCCCTTTGGATTGTGCAATGCGCCAGCAACATTCCAGCGATGTATGTTAGCTATCATTTACAAGTATGTAGAAAGCATTATCGAGGTATTTATGGACGATTTCTCCATATTCGGCGATTCCGTTGATAGATGTTTAGAAAACCTCGAGAAAGTCTTACAACGATGCGAAGAGATTAACCTTGCCCTAAATTGGGAAAAATGCCATTTTATGGGGAGGGAAGGGTTAGTTTTGGGTCATTAAATTTCTACAAGAGGTATTAAGGTAGATATTGCGAAGATAGAAGTTATCGAGAAGCTGCCGCCGCCTACGAATATAAAAGCTATAAGAAGTTTTTTAGGTCACGCTGGATTCTACCGCCGCTTCATAAAGGACTTTTCCAAGATCACAAAGCCCCTTACCCATCTTCTAGGAAAAGATGCCCCATTCATTTTTGAAGACTCTTGTCTTTCTGCCTTCGAATTTATTAAAGAAAAGTTAATTAACGCACCGATTATGATAGCTCCGGTGTGAGATCTTCCTTTCGAGATAATGTGCGATGCGAGTAGTTTCGCGGTGGGAGCCGTATTGGGTCAATGCATATCTAAAAACTTCCGCCCTATCTATTATGCTAGTAAAACGCTCACATCTGCACAGGAAAATTACACCACGGTCGAGAAGGAGCTCCTCGCTGTAGTATTCGCATTTGATAAATTCCGTCCTTACATTACACTTTCAAAAATCAGCGTTTTTATTGACAAATCGGCCCTCATATACCTTCTTGCCAAAATGGATGCCAAGCCGTGCTTGATTCGCTGGGTATTACTCCTCCTAGAGTTTGACTTAAAGATCCGTTATAAGCGAGGAGCCGAGATCTTGGCCGCCGACCATCTCTCCAGATTAGACAATCCCTTTATAGAAAAGTTAAATGAAAAATCTTTTAATGAATATTTTCCTGATGAGAAGCTACTTTTAATTAACACATCTACTTCTCCTTGGTTCGCACAAATTGCCAACTATTTAGTGGCTCGGGTGCTCCAAAAAGAGTTCTCCTCTCAACAAAAGAAGAATTTTTTTCTAAGCTGAAGAAATATTTTTGGGATGACACACATCTTTTCAGAATCTGTGCGGATCAAGTAATAAGGAGATGTGTTTCTTATGAAGAAAGAGTTGATATTTTAAAACACTTACATGAAGGTCCGACAAGTGGGCACTATCAAGCTGCTCACACCGCTCACAAGGTGCTTTGCGCGGGTTTTTATTGGCCTAGCCTGTTTAAAGACGTGCAAGCCTTTGTGAGTAGGTGTGATAGTTGCCAACGGTTGGGCAACATTTCAAATAAAAATGAAATGCCGCAAAATTATTTCCTCGAGTGCGAAATTTTCGATCTCTGGGGATTCGATTTTGTTGGCCCCCTTCCTTCTAGCATCAAAAACAAGTATATTTTAGTTTCCATTGATTATGTTTCACGATGGGCTGAAGCCCAAGCTCTTCCTACGAACGACTCCCGAGTTGTAGTTACCTTTTTGAAAAAATTATTTTCCAGATTTGATACGTCGCGCGCCATCGTTAGGGATAGGGGTTCCCATTTCTGTAACGCACAATTTTCAAAAATCCTTACCAAGTACGGCGTTATACATAAGCTTTCAAATGCCTACCACCCCCAAACTAATGGACAAGTCGAAGTAGTAAATAGAGAAATAAAAAGAATTCTAGAAAAGACTTTTTTAACTTCTAGGAAAGACTAGTCAGCCAAATTAGATGATGCTCTATGGGCCTACCGAACTGCATACAAAACCGCCCCCGGATGTACACCGTATCGGCTGGTCTATGGAAAATCATGCCATTTACCCGTAGAACTCGAACACCGCGCTTTTTGGGCCTTAAGATTTTTAAACTTCGATCCTCACTATATCAGTGACCTTAGAAAATTTCAACTTAATGAACACGATGAGTGGCGCTCTTACGCTTACGAAAATAACAAACTTTATAAAGAACGGACGAAGCATTTACATGATAAGAACTTAAGGCATCCGAAAACCTTTAAGCCGGGCAACCAGGTTCTTCTTTATAATTCTTGATTACGATTATTTCCGGGCAAATTAAAATCTCATTGGTCGGGGCCCTTTTCTGTTATGCAAGTCTTTCCTTATGGAACTTTTTTAATTTCTCACCCTGATAAGGGTAATTTTAAAGTGAATGGTCAACGTCTTAAACTTTATTTCTCTGGTGATGATGATGTCAGTCCAAACATTGTTAAGTATCTGCAGCACGAACTTTAGTTTTGAACTTTTATTTTTTGTTAAAAACTATTTTATTTCTGGACAACAATATTTTTCGACAATATTATTTTTTGATGCGTCGAGCTCAACGACGCTTTAAACAAACGACGCTCTTTGGAGGCAACCCAAGTTATCTTTTTTTTGTTTTCTTTATTTTACAATTTTTGCTCCAGACGGCTCCGACAAGCTGAACCCTCTGCGATCGCCTTCCCCAATGTTGCTGAATCCATCACGAAGTCCAAAGAACACATTCGAGGGAGCGACATCACTCGGTTTTCACAGCGAATAAATCCGGGGAAGTACCTGTTTTTCAATTCTATACTTTAATTTTCTCTCCTTCTCTAATCCCCTTCTTTTGCCATTGAGGACAATGTCCATTTTAGCTTGGGGGAGGACTTCCTCCTTTTTGCTTAATGTAAATATTTTTGTTTTCTGTGTATACTTCTTTTCAAAAAAAAATTGAATATCTGAAAATTCCAAAAAAAAACAAGAGAATATTTCCAAAATCCAAAAAAAAGATAATATTTCATAAATTAAATATATATATATATATGCTTTTGGTTTTTGCCTTAATAGTTTAGACATTTTTGTATTTAAATAGTACCCCTTGTTTTTGTTTTTGTTTTACTCAAAATTTTCTATAAACAACGTAGTTAATTATAATATTTCTAATCGTCTGTTTTAATAATGTTTCACAAGTAAAATGTTGGTCATGCTGTGTTTGTAATTCACGGTAGCATGTTAAGGTGGAATATTTTTTTTTAAACTCGCATTTCTATTATGGTTTTTCGTTCTTTATTTCCTTTACTTCCTCAAAAATTCATCATCCACTATTTTCCTTTTCATTTTTGGATAATTTTTGTAAGGTAAACCTTTGAATTGTATAGTAGATGTGAACGATCCAAGTCACCTATTATTTTTATTTTCAAGATAATTTCATCAATCTTCTTTTATTATCTAGGACTCGCTTTTTGAAATTTTTCAAACCTTTGTTTTAAATAAATTTAAAAGCGTGGAAATGATTTAGGCTGTTTTTGTTTACGTTTGAGCTTTCCTGCCAACCTAAAAACTTTTACCACTAGTTAGCCGCTTTTGAGCCTTTTTCCAAATTCATTTGAAAGCTTCCCTTTTCATATCATTTTCACGAAGGCCAAAATTTCCAACCTATCTAATCATACTAGCCTTTTTGAGTTTCATAAAATTTTTCCATAATTATGATAGGTTCTTCTGTGATATTTTTGGGAGAAAGGTTTTGAAAAAAAAAGTATGTTCAAAAGATATGTTTGTTTTTATTTTACCAATTCACAATGAAAATAAAAGTATTTATGGCCTTTGTTTTGAAAAAGAAAAAGAAAAAAAATGGAAAAGAAAGAAAAAAATATTTTTATTTTAAATGAAATTTTTTTGAAAACTCCTCGATTTTGGTTTAGTGTGATTTTAAGCCTTCACGTTTAACTTTGAATTCCACTCCAAATCATATTCCTAACCAAAACGTTTCTGACCTATTTAAGACCTTTTGATTCACGCCTTTTGAATTTTATTTAATAACTAAGAAAAGAAGAAAAGTAAATAAGTTTTAGTTTTGGATTTAAACTTAGATTTTTGTTATTTAATTGATATAATTATAATGCATTACATGGATCTAGTAACAACTCAATGTGTTTTTTTTCATTTTCGTTGGTTTGCTTAAATCTATTTAAAGAATTTCGTAAAAATTTTGGATGATTTATTTTCGTTAAGTAAAGTTTATAAAAGTTTTACCATACCTAAATAATTATTTTAAATTTACGGTTCACCTTTTCCCTATTTAGAATTTCACTTGGTACTTGTGTTAGCATAATTAGAACTTTCGGATTAGTTCTTTTTTATGATTTTCAAGTTTTTATATTTTTTGCTTGGGGCAAGCAAAGCTTTAGCTTGGGGGCATTTTATAATACGTTTTGTAGCCTAAACTATTATTGTATTTTTCTAGTTTATATTATAGAAATATTGTATTTTAAAATTTATTTTTATCTTTCTATTGTTAATTTTATTGCCCCTAACTTTTTCCTCTCTTTTTGCAGCTTTTCTGAAAATTGGCCAAAATTGACCTGACACTCCCCCCTATCACGCCCTCCCCGGGCGTGACCTAGGGCGTGTCACCCTTTCCAAGAGGATTCCAGAAGACAGAGGAAAATAATATGAAAAACGGCTGTCACGCCCCCCCTTAAACGCCCTCCCCGGGCGTGACTCGGGGCGTATCGCCCTCTGCCCGAAGCCTGCTGCCGCATTAAATGCCATTTTGTCTCCGCACGCCAACAGGACTGTCACGCCCCCCCCCCCCCCCCGTCACGGGCGTGACATAGGGCGTGACCCCTCCTTTTCCGATGACTGACGGATTTCCGACCAATGATTTCGACGCGACGTGCGTGTCACGCCCCCCCACCCCCTACACGGGCGTGACCTAGGGAGTGTCCAACGACGTACAGAAGCAATCATCCTTCCCGCCAGAATCCAGAGCCCGAGGTCAAACCCGTATATGTCACGCCCCTGACAGGCCCCCCTAGGGCGTATCGAAGGGCATGACCAACCCGTGAGCTTTTCCTATAAATTCAAACCCCCCCTTCCCATTTGAGGGAGCTTTGGGTTGAGAGGGGAGGTGATGCCCCTTGGTTTCTTGCTTCCTTTTCTTGTTGTTTTATGCTTTTCTCTCTCTCTCTCTCTCTCTCTCTCTCTCTCTCTCTTCCTCATTTTAGTTTTTCTTAATCTTAGTTTAGTTTTAGATTTTGTAATAGCTTTTGTTGTAATCTTTGCTCTTCCTTTGTGCTAATGGTAGGGCTAGAATAGGATTTTCATTTCATGCAAATGTAATTTTCATTTCCTAAGTGTAGCTCTTTTGATTATTAATAAAAGTATTGTTTTCTCTTCATTTACTTTGTGTTATAATGCTCTTATACTCATCTCTCCCCCTCCACTTCACCATGAGTAACTAATCCTCCTTGTACTCGATCTTGATGATCCGAGGTTCGAGCGATTAAGTTATGATGCTTTGAATTTACCTTTTATTTTTAGGGTTTAGGCCTTGGATTACTCTTGATTTTTCATGGGTTGGAGGTATATTATCGATATATACTCTCCACCTTTGCTTTCATTCTGGGATAGCCAAGAGGCCGGTTGAATGAAGTGAGTATTCAAGAGTAAAGGGAGTTGTATGCACCCCTCGAGAGAGGCAGACATTACAAATCTCCCGGATTGGAGTAAAATCACATATTGGGGTTCATCGCATAAAGTGAGCTTTAGGCCTCCGATTTAGACGAGAGTCAGTCGGACCTTCCAAAACTATGTTGGGCACGACTTCGAGAGAAGCGTGTTCAAGCTTTAGGAACCTCCACGGTCAAGGACCTTTACCCTATTAATTTTAGGTTTATTTTTATCGCATTTTCTTAGTCGTCTTTAACCGAGGTGATTCTTTATCGAGTGCATTTCAATTTCATAGTTTCAGCCCTTCGTTATAATCGCTTCTAATAGCTCTTTAATTAATTGCAGTTGTTCTCTTTCTAGCATAGCTTTATTTCTTTAATTGCACTTAGTTTCTCAAACCCTAGTTTTTTCATCGATAAAATAATAGCCTTCGTGTGAGTAAGTTTATTCAACAGTTCCTAGATTTCAATACAACACTTGTGTCCCCTAGCTACAGTTTGATAGGTATACTTGCCTCACTGGATTGCTAGTTCGGTTGCTTTTATTTTCTTCGAGCCTTAGCGACCATAACCCGTAAATCGATTGACCAAAGTACATAACCCAGTTATGTACAAAGATGGCTCCCGAGCCACCAAAGATGGCTGAAACACGCTTCTTCCCAGATTTCCGGGTGCGCATTGGGGTTAATCCCCAAGGATCCCTGCTGCAATCTACCACGTAGAAACCCGAAAACAACCAAAGGCACGGAGTCTTCTCCGGCTAAAAATGCATAGCAAATCATCACCGACCAAGACCAACATGTCCGGGTAGGCTTCACACACCATGCCTATGCCTGTACTTCGATTCCGGACTCTAAACAAGGAGGACTTTACATATTTACCACAAGGAATACCACAAACTCTCCGCACACTCATGGGAGAGGGTTTTCTTATGCAAAAGAAGAAGAGCTTCACAAGCTCAAGATGAGAATCGTTACCCTAGAATTTATCTTTGGAGCCATGGAAAACTACGCGGATGAAAAGCACCGCGATGATCTTGCCTCCGCAGATCTGGGCTTGGTTTGTGATTTGGCGCTCTGAATCTCCTCCGGCGACCGGATCTTCCCTCCTTCTTCCTCCTTGCTCTCCCCTCTCTCTAGAAGTTAGAAAGAGATAGCCAAAGGAAAAGTGAGGGTTTATCACCCCAAAACCGGCCTTAACCCTAAGGTGGGAAAAGCCTGAACCATCAGATCCCAAAATAAGAAAACGAACGACAACGATGCACCCAGAAAATAAAATTCCTAGGCCGAACACGGCTTGTGACACGCCTATGTACAAGGCCGTGTCACACATTCACCGTCAAAAAAATGCGTCCCGAAAAGAACACGGGCACTCGACATGCCCGTGTCAGGCTAGACATGCCCGTGTAATCCAGTACACGCATGTGTAGGTGGGAGTGTTCCTCCATCAGTATAGTTCCAAAACGTCCAAAGCACGACACGTCATGTGACACGCCCGTGTCACATGCTGTGTGCTAGACACGCTCTAGGACACACCCTGTTCCAGGCCGTGTAGCTTCCTTAGCACAACTCGCCAAATGACCCGAGCCGGACTCGGGTACTTGACACACCCATTTCAAATCTAACATGCTCGTGTCAGACCCGAACATTCTTGGGATCAGGCTGTGCGTCCTCACTCAACGATCGTTGAGTGAAAGGCGTTAAGTGGCTGACAAACCCAGGGACACAACCGTGTCCCAGGCCGTGTTCACCCCCCGACGACCGTTGACTACAATTTCATCGACCATGCGACCATCGCCGACCCCGAGCACGACACGCCCCTGGGACATGCCTGTATCACAGGCCGTGTCACCACTACCAAATACCAGACTTGGCTCAAAATGCCAACCGCCAATCTTTTGAGTTTCTGGGCATTACAACTCTCTCCCTCATAAAAGAATTTCGTCCACGAAATTACCAAAGGAAAAGAAAACAGAAAACCAAAAGCGATACCTGAGTGAAATAATGCTGGGTACTCCTTAAGCATGGTTTTCTCTCGCTACTAAGAGAGCTCCTCTCGACCGCAATTGTCCCAATGGACCTTGACCATCCTGATCTCCTTGTTACAAAGTCGCTTGACTTCAGAGTCCTCAATACGAACGGGCTTGACCCTCATCATCAACCCTTAATCCACCGGTACTTGATCAACTTCGATCACCTGCGAAGGATCTAACACCGCCTTCCGCAACACTGATATGTAGAATACATCGTGTAAACCACTCAACTCCACCAATAGA
The DNA here is from genome assembly GCA_039513925.1 of Platanthera zijinensis. NCBI lineage: Eukaryota > Viridiplantae > Streptophyta > Magnoliopsida > Asparagales > Orchidaceae > Platanthera > Platanthera zijinensis. Next base: position 110,157,513 of record CM077093.1, on the reverse strand, counting down.
TTTAGACGATAAGCCGCTTCATCGATCCGCTCCAGAATCTCAAATGGTCCATGGTATCTCGGGCTCAACTTCTTCAAGCGTCGTACCCATGAAACACCCTTGAACGGCTTTATCTTCAGATACACCCAATCGCCAACCGCGAACTCCACATTCCGGTGCATGGAATTGTAGTATTTAGCTTGTCTATCCTGAGTAATCAGCGAACGCTCCCGAATGGTTCGCACCAATGAAGTAGCGTTTTTCACCTCTTGCTTTTTTTACAACCTTGCCTCACCCGTTTCTAGCCACGACAACGGCGTGTGACACTTTCTTCCATATAAGGACTCGAAGGGCGTCATTTGTATTCTCGCTTGGTAGCTATTGTTGTATGCAAACTCCACCAAATACAAATGGTCTTCCCACTGCTTTCCGAAGTCCAGAAAGCACATGCAAAGGATGTCCTTCATCGTCCTGTTGACCCTCTCGGCCTGCCCATCCGTCTACGGATGGAAGGTTGTACTAAACATCAACTTAGTCCCCGGCATTTGCTGCACAAGCCTCCAGTCATTGGATGTGAAACATCCATCTCTATCGCTCACGATGCTACGGGGCACACCGTGCAGTCTGACTATATTATCCACATACAGCTTCGCCAGGGTCTCCACTGAATCATCCTTCCTATGCGGAACGAAGTGCGACACTTTTGTTAACCGATCTACGATCACCTAGATGGTGTCATTTCCCTTCTGCGACCTTGGCAAGCCATGCACATAGTCCATCAAAATGTCATCAAACATCCACTCAAAAATAGGCATGGATTTCAAGAAACTCCCTGTCTTTTGGAACTCTGCCTTCACTAAGGCGCGGGTCTGACATTTAGCCACAAATAGTGCCACATCCTTCGTGAGTCCTGGCCACCTGAACAACTTATTTAGATCTCGGTACATCTTCGTGCTCCCTGGGTGGATTGAGTACTTGGTATGATGAGCCTCGTAAAATAACTCTGCCCGTAGATTTCCCACGTTTGGGACGAACAAACGACTGTCCTTCCTTAGCAGTCCATCTTCAACTGAAAACTGGGAATTTGACCCATCTGAAGCTGCATTCATGACCTCCTTCTTGCTAGTATCCAACTCCATAGCCTGCCGAATCTGATCAGCCAGGTCATAATGAACTTCCATACAGTTCAATAGCGCTTCGGCGCTAGTCTGCTTATCAACACAACATATGTCTACTGCCTCCAACTCCCGAATCAACCTCTCATCATGAACCGACAACTAGTTGAATTGGGCGGGAGCCCTGCGACTCAACGCATCTGCAACTGCATTGCCTTTCCCGAGCACATAATGAATTTTGAACGTATATTACCCCTTGAACTCCATCCATCTCCACTACCGCATGTTAAGATCCTTTTGATCCAACAGGTACTTCAAGCACTTGTGGTTAGTATAAATATCGACCTTTACGCCGTAAAATAGTTCCTCCACAGCTTTAGCGCAAAAATCACGGTCACTAACTCCAAGTCATTGACCGGATAATTCCTTTCGTGCACTTTCAGCTGACGCAAGTCATACGCAATAACACTACCATGCTACAGTAGCATACAACCCAAACCACTGTCTGAGGCATCGATGTATATCTCAAAATCTTCGGTCCCACTCGGCGAACTTAGCACTGGCACCGTGGTCAACCGACTCTTCAACTCTTTGAACACTTGCGCGCACTCTTGCCTCCACACAAAGTTCTGATCTTTCCTTAATAACGTCTTGAGAGGTAACGCTCTCCGCGAGAAGTTTTCCATGAAGCGCCTGTAATAGCCGGCAAGCCCCAGAAAACTCCAGACTTCCTCTGCCAAAGACAACACAGGCCACTCTCGTATCACAACAATCTTCGCCGAATCTACCGTCATCCCTTCACCACTGACTATGTGACCAAGGAACGCCACTGAGGACAACCAGAACTCGCATTTGGAGAACTTTGCGTATAGTTCGTTCCTCCTCAGCGCCTCCAACACCAAATGCAGATGCTTGAAGTGATCTTCTTCGCACTACGAGTACACCAAAATGCCGTCAATAAAGATGATCAAAAAATGGTCTAAGTACTCCCTGAACGTCCTGTTCATCAGATCCATGATTACTGATGGCGTATTAGTCAGCCTGAACAGCATGACCGTAAACTCGAAATGCCCATACCTCATGCTGAACGCTGTCTTTTGGATATCACTCTCCCTTATCCTCAGCAGATAGTAACCGGACTTCAGATCCAATTTTGAATATACCGACGACCTGACTAACTGTTCAAAAAGATCATTAATCCTTGGGAACAGGTATTTGTTCTTTTCCGTTAACTTATTAGGTTCTCTGTAGTCGATAAACAGCCGCAAACTTTCGTCCTTCTTCTTAACAAAGAGGACCGGTGCGCTCCAAGGAGACGAACTTGGACGCACATAACCTTGCTCCATCAACTCTTCAAGTTGAACCATTTGCTCCGCCATATCCTTAGGCACCAACCTATAAGGAGAGCGTGACACAGGTTTGGAACCTGGCACTAGCTCGATGGTGAAATCGATCTCTCGCTGTGGTGGAGCTCTGTAATGATTGTCTGGGAACACGTCGGGGTACACGCATACAACCGGGATACTACCTAAAGTGGGTTTAGGCTTTACAACTTCCATTAGCGTGAAGAACAGATATGCGCAAGCATGGACTTCCTTGACAACCTGAAGAACAGACATCAACGTCTTGCTTGACCCCTTCAATCCCGCAAATGATGTCTCCCGCCCAGCACCCAGCTTGAACGCTTTACGGTTGCAATCTATATAAGCCTTCTTCTCCGAAAGCTAGTCCATACTGAACATAACCTCGAACTCTACTAACGACAGCAACGACGCTAGCATGTCGAACTCATGACTTCTAATATGAACCCTTACGACACATACTCTGTCCGCACGCATAGAACACCCATTCGACAGCAACACGTCTAATTTGTCCTTCGCCATCGAAGAAGGGACTCTGATGCGTTATATAAAACTTTCGGACAAAAAGGAGTGCGAATCTCCCGTATCGAATAGTGCTCTTGCCGGACTATCGCAAATCAAGACAAAGCCTATACAAACAGTAATAAGCTAACAAGCACAATGTAACAGTATTTTTTAGCTAACTTGCTGTAAATTTAAACCATACCTGTCACAACGTCTTCCTGTTCGATGGCCTCTTGCTGGCCCAGATTATAGATTCTTGGTTGAGTCAGAGAATAATGGGATGCGGTTTACTCCACCGCCTTGCCCTTTTCTTCATAGGTTGCTGTCTGCTTCCTCTCGTACTTTGCACGTTCGCTCTGACAATCTCGGGCATAGTGCCCCAACTTTCCACAAGTATAACAAGCGCCCAGGGTTCGGTTGGTAGTTGCCCCCGAGGTCCCTTCAGAAGGGGTTGTACTCGATGTCCTAGCCTTTTTATTCCATTTGCGGAACACTGATTTTGCAGAGTTCGGCCTTTTGAACTCCGACCCATTCTCATTAGAGTCCTTCTTAGCCTGAACGTCCTTCATGTCTTTTTCCAAAGACTGGGCCGTGTTCACCAAGGTCAGGAAACCCTGTGCCATAGGCCCCGAATGTAGCAGTCTCAAGTCATCCCTTAGACCTTCGTAGAAGCTGCTTGTCTTGCGCTCCTCATCAGCGAAGGTAGCGCTTGCATACCGACCTAAACAAGTAAACTCGTGGAGATACTCATCCACTGTACTCTCTTCTTGAACCAACTTCTGGAACTCATTTTCCAAAGCAATCCTCTAAGCTGAGGGGAGGTATCGAGCCAAGAACAGTCTCAAAAACTCCTCCATCGAGACGTCAGTCAACTGCCTACCCCTCAGATTGTGTAGCTCCAAACCTTCCCACCATAATCTTGCGTCACCATCCAACAAGAATGTGGCAATTGTAATCTTCTGCCACTCTTACATCTCAGTAGCAATCAACACTCTCTTAACCCTGGAGAGCCAATCCTCTGCTTGGGTTAGGGTTCCCGTTCCTGAGAGCACTAGAGGATTGAAGCCCATAACGTGCTTGAGCTATTTCTCTGTTGGTCTCCTAGGAAACAATGGCTCCACTACAACATGTTCCACTCTCCTTGGCTCCGCTGCTTGGAGCGGTACTTGATCCATAGTAGGGGCAGGCTGCTGCACCTGTCTAACAGGCTGCGCGTTAATCATCACAAACACTTCCTCCACCACCAATCGTATGGACTCAGCTGAAGGAGGTGTTGCCAACGCATCATTTGGTGCGCTACTCACCTCAGAAACTGGACGTTCTAACGTCCCGCACCACTCCTTGTCACCTATAATCGTACAAAACACCGATAAGAGACCAAATAACATTGCAAAACGCAATTATAGGAACACGCAGGTTCCTCAAACATGTGTATTTTCATTCCTAAGTGGATATTCATGGGTTCTTTTCATGTTATAACGATGACGTACACAAATGTGCTCACAACCCCTTAAAGTGAATTCATCCACGAATTCATTTAAGTCTTACCAAAACCGAGAGTCTGATACCAAATTCTAGTACCCCTATCCGTCACATAGCATATAGCAGTAGGTTTGGCCGGGGACCGATGCCATATACCACGGACAGACCGGTGGTTTACTCAATTAAACCATTCTTCCAAACACAACGTCCTACACAGAGCATCTAGCCGAAGATATTTTATTAAGTTGCAAGAGAAAGAACCCAGCACAAGCACGAATGTCCACTAACAAAACTAAGTAGGAATGAACTACATAGTACAAAAAATTACTGGCCTTATGGCCTTACAATAGTTCACTTAAATAAATAGTGTTTTACAAACTTTGGGGCGCAGGCCGGCCACACATTATTAAAATAAGTAAACAAACAAGGCCTTCGAGGTTCGGCTCTGCAACTTAGGCTTTGGCCCGCTATTTGTTGCTCGGCTCCGCAGCACCTGCAAGCACAAATCACCGCAACGGTGGAAAACAAGAATAACGGTCAGCTAAAGCTGACCAAATGATAACGATTCCGCCCCCAACCTCGGGGCGGCGAAGCTTCTTCCCTGCAATTGTATTAGTATAAACAAACAGGATTGCGAAAGTACAATCTAAGCACACTTCACCACAGGTGTAAGCACACATGGTTGCACACTCCGTGCTCTCAGGGCACTTACACGGTGTGCTCGGTCCATAATCGTCCCCTGGAAGGCAATCTTGTGAGTAATAAAGTCTTTGTGGTTTATGCCGAAGACCCTCCCTCTATGCCATCGGCAGGCCACTAAACCGAACCACATAGAGTAGGTACGGTTTCACTCAACTCGTTGCTCACACTACCACGAGAAAAAAATTCATTGGTATGAGCTAAGTTTCCCCATAGCCTGTAAATCGATCGACCAAAGTACATAATCCGGTAATCTACAATGATGGCTCCCGGGCCACCAAAGATGGCAGAAACACGCTTCTGCCTAGATTTTTGGGTGCGCCTTGGGGTTTATCCCCAAGGATCCCTCCTGCAATCTACCACATAGAAACCCGAAAACAACCAAAGACATAGATTCTTCTCTGGCTAACAATGCATAACAAATCATCACCGACACTGACCAACATGTTCGGGTAGGCTTCACACACCATGCCTATGCCCGTACTTCGATTCCATACTCTAAACAAGGTGACCTTACATATTTACCCCAAAGAATACCGTAAAATCTCCGCACACTCGCAGGACAGGGTTTTCCTATGCAAAAGAAGAAGAGCTTCACATGCTCAAGATGAGAATCGTTACCCAAGAATTTCTCTTTGGGGCCATTGAAAACTACGTGTATAAAAAGCACCGCGATGATCTTGCCTCCGCAGATCTGGGCTTGGTTTGCGATTTGGCACACTGAATCTCCTCCGGCGACCGGATCTTCCTTTCTTCTTCCTCCTTGCTCTCCCCTCTCTCTAGAAGTTAGAAAGAGATAGCCAAAGGAAAAGTGAGGGTTTCTCACCCCAAAATCGGCCTTAACCCTAAGGTGGGAAAAGCCTGAACCATCGGATCCCAAAATAAGGAAATGAACGGCCATAATGCGCCCAGAAAATAAACTTCCTGGGTTAAACATGGCTTGCGACACGCCCATGTCCAAGGCCGTGTCACTCATTCGCCGTCAAAACTGTCATGTCCTAAAAATAACACGGGCACTCGACACGCCCGTGTCAGGCTTGACATGCTCGTATCACCCAGTACACGCCCGTGTAGATGGGCGTGTTCCTCCATCGGTACAGGTCCAAAATGTCTAGAGCACAACACGGTCATGTGACACGCCCGTGTCACATACTGTGTACTAGACACGCCCTGAGACACGCCCGTGTTCCAGGCCATATAGCTTCCTTAGCACAACTCGCCAAACGACCCGAACGGGACACTGGTACTTGACACGCCCGTTTTAAATCTGACACGCCCGTGGTGGACCCGAACATGCCTGGTCTCAGGCCATGCATCCTCACTCAATGATCGGTTAGTGAAAGGCATTGAGTGGCTGACATTCCCTGGTACACGCCCATGTCCCAGGCCGTGTTCACTCTCCGACGACCGTTGATTGTAATTTCTTCAACCACACGACCATCGCCGACCCAGAGCACGACACGCCCCTGGGACACGACCGTGTCCCAAGCCGTGTCACCACTACCAAATCCCAGACTTGGCTCAAAATGCCACCCGTCACTCTTTTGAGTTTCGGGGCGTTACACCAAAGGTGTTGGCTTAGGCAATGTGGCATCCCCTAGTAAATCTTCTAGGAGAAACAAGGCCAAAAGGAGAAATAAGGCCGTCAAGAAGGCTCTAGCCAAGGAGAAAGGGAAAGCTCCTCAAGATCAAATTTCGTTCAAGAAGGTTATTTTTCCAACGAACGAGTTTGATCTTGACTTGTCCTATGGTCACTTTGCTTGGACTACTCATATAGAGCCCAAGTCTCGGTACCATGGATGGACTCATCCCCGGAACATTGGTGAGAGTGTATTCAAGGCACCTTATGAGGATATCACTCTTCAGAGCTACGGACCTTACAATCATGGTCATAACATTAAGAATAATCCAAAAGCTAAGCCCATTATAGAAAAGCCTATTACGGAGAAGAAGCCATGTGAGTGCCATCACATCGAAGCTTCTACTTCCAAATCTACTACCCCTGCTAGACCACAATCTCAAAATGTCAAGAAGGAGATCATTAGGCAATGATACAATAGAATTGACTGTTGGTGTCGTGGAAAGGTTGGTCACTTCACCATAGATTGCTGGTTTAATCCCAGATATTATGAAACTCATCAAGTTAATAATGTGAGAAAGACCGCTCACAATGTTAACATATATAGGGGGAGTATGCTAATAAGTGACCAAGGGCCCAAACAAGTTTGGGTTCCTAAGGCAACTTGATTCTACTTTTGTAGAAATGTCCAAACGCCACCAAAAATCCCATCTGGTATTTGGATAATGGATGCTCTCAGCATAAGACCGGGACTAGAAGCCTTCTCCAGAATTATTCTCCAGTCATGAACGGGCCAAAGGTTATCTTTGGAGGTTTTGATAAAGGGATTACTAAAGGCTATGGTATGATGACTAATGGTAGTATATCCTTTTCCGATGTGGCTTATGTTAAAGGATTGGAACATGAAAGTGAGGGGATAAGTTGTAAACTACTCTAGAGGGGGGGTGAATAGAGTATTCAAATTTTATGAATAACTAGTCAGCTCCCTTGGAGTTTATTTGCGGAATAAATAATCTGATACTTGAACCCTAAGAGCCTAACACAGTGAAGTGCACAAGTGAGAGAGTTAACTGAAATTTCCGATTAACTATAAGCCTATCACAACAACTAGCAATCCTAGGTAGTTCTATCACAGCCACAGAATAAGTAATTTAAACAAAACAGCCAGAGACACAGGATATATAGTGGTTCCCTCTTAATAGGTACTCCACTCTTCTACCACCCTGGTAGGAATCCACTACAGGTTTTTGCTAAGGTGCCCTGCCACCAATGATCTGATTCAGGTAGATCAAACAGACCCTTTGAGCTTTTGATAAGGATGCTCAACCACAGGTTGTTGATAAGGTGCCCTGTCACCAATGTTCACTTTTGAAGAGGTGTGAAAACTCTTTTACAAAGGGGTTGAGAGGGTTAGATTGTCTTCTCTGTTGTTAATACAGATTAGAGAAGACTTGTGGATTCTCTAAAGAATCAAAGTCTCCCCCTGGCTCAGTGGAAGTCCAGGAAAATCCTTTGCTTCAGGATGAAGGAGTTTCAGATATACTGAAACTAAATCCTCAGAGATCTGTAGACTGATTTTTATCAGGTCTTAAGATTCTAGAGCACGTGAAGCAGATCTGGAGCTCTTTCTGAAGTCTTGAAAACTCTAAGCAGATGCTCAGGAGACTTGAGAATGAAAGAAATTGCTCTGGGCTTATGCTTCAGGAAAACTTTTCTTCTTCTGATTGTGAGATTGTGAAGAGTTGCTCTGGAGATGCTTGAGAGAGTCCAGCACAAAAAAATCTCTCTATATTTGCCACACTTCCTTTTCTGAGAAAAAATCTCTCTTAAATATGTCTTCTCATTTATCTTTTGGAACGGCTCTATTGATTTGAATTCTCGAGCCCTGCAACAGATTATCTCAAAATAGAATATAGCAATAGGAATAGAATGACCTATTAGCTCTCTGTCAGTCCCAATAAGGAAATAAATGAATAAAAAAAATCTCAGCATAAAGACTTATCGTTCTTGGAAATAGCATACACCGCCAACGGCTAGAATACATCCTGACACTATATTTTGTATAATAAGACAAAAATGCTTTATCAAAATACAAAATCCCGTAATTTATGCTTAACATATTTGGTAAGTAATTCATTTGAATTTAAGCCATAAATTAGCAAAAACATTCTTCAGAAAATCTTTCTAACCACACGCTAAAACACTTGGAAATAAACCAAGGAATAAAATAAGTGCAAATGTTAAAGGCAGACAGAAATCGTCGAACAGGGGTTCGATGATCGTCGACCTAACTAACAGATCGTCGACTAAAAGCAGAAATCTGTCGAAACAGAAATCGTCGAACGGCAATCGTCGACCAGCTCAAGATATCGTCGACTAAAGCAGAAAATTTGTTAACACAGAAATCGTCGAGCATCTCATGATGTCGACGACTAAGGCAAAGATCTGTCGAGACAGAAATCGTGAAGTAAGAACACGATCGTCGAACTGCTGATAGCAGATCGTCGACCAACCTTCAGAGCATAATAAGCTTGCTCTAAGATCGTCGACCGTCGGTCGACGATAATTGTCTTGACTTCAACGATTCAATAGCCCTGCTATCGTCGACCAATGATCGACGATCGCGAGGCCTCGTTCGACGATGGTCGAACGGAAAAAGCCTTAACCAAAAATGCATTTTACAACCTCTAATCTAAACTCTAGGTCAGATATAAACTACCCTAGGGAGACTAAACAAAGTCTAAACATGATCATATATAGTTATATGGATCAAGAGGGGCTGGAAAGGGATTACATAAGCCAAATCACATCTAGGGTACCAACAATCTCCCCCTATTTGGGTTATGTTATCCAATCCGATCTAAAATTAAAGCACACAATATCAAGAGCAGAGATTAACCAAAAATTTAAATCACAGGCAATCCACAGAAAGACATAAAACCATAAGTCAGCAGAACTGTAAAGTATCAAGCAGATTTATCAGCGGTTTTAGCATCAGATGATTTCTTAGGGATTACAGCTGGTTTGAAAATAATTTCCCTGTTTGGGTTTGCTGCTTGTCTTTTGGATAGCATTAGATCGTGTTCACCAATAATTTTCTTTTCTACATAGCTTGGTAGAACTGCAGCAGGGTGCAACCTCATGTATTCTTCAGTATTGAAAATTTCAGAGTTTACTTAAATTTTGCTGAGTTCCTTTTCTCTGAATTCAGACATAGTTGTATTTGCTGTAGGATCTAGTCCTTGTGCTTTGGCTCTCTCCATCATGCTTAGTGCAATAGATTCCTTAAATCTTGCCATAGAGGCAATTCTTTCAGATTCAGTCATATCTGATGGAGAGGATGGTCTGTCAGTATCGGCTTGAGCTGCAATCTCCATGTTCCTTTGAAGAGCTGTGGCTATTTTGCTTGAGTCAGAAGGAATTTGTGCAGCCTTCTTAGGATTAGTTTCAGCATATAGAGATCTTGGAGGAGCAAGTTCAATGAACTTTTGGTGGGATTTCTCTGAATAGACCACTCTTTTTCCTTTTGTTTCACTTGTCTCAGAGGCAGCAGGTTTCCGTGATGAGGAGGATGGACCTCTCCTGGGAGGAGAAGGAGGAGGAGAGAAAGTAGGTTGCTGAAAAGTCATCTCTTTTATTTGTTCCATGAGAACATTTTCATTTCTTTTTCTTCCTTGTCCTGATACATCTTGGCCTCCCTGGCTTTGGTTACTCCTTCTCTGGTAGGACTGAAAGATGTTAGAGCTGGCTGATCTTGCAGATGGGGCAGAAGAGAGACTTCCAGAGGCTCCAGCACCAGGAGGTGGAGGAGGACCTCTGGGGGGGAATTTCTGAATAGGAGTGTCATATCTTTTTGATCTCTTCTTCTCTCTTGTCTGATTCTTTGAGAGCCTCATCCAAGGTCGAAATTCTTTGCTCTTGGGATCAATTCCCTTCAGAATGAAATAGGGAACATCCTTATCTGGATTGGCAGTAGGAGGAGCAGATGCTTTCCTTTTCTTGGATACAGCCTTTTTCTTTTTTTGGGAGCTATCAGAATCCTCAGAGTCATCGTCATCAGAGGAGTGAGATGAGGTTCTGCCAGCATAATCATCAAAGTCTAGATTTGAGATATCCTTGGCAGTTATAGCATGTTCAGCCTTCTGGTTCTCTCTATCTTCTCTTTCTCTTGCTTCCTCAATGGCATCTTGCTCAAGGAGGGCATCAAGATCAACATTTGGAGTGCTCTTCCAGAGTTCTGATTTAGGATACAAGTCAGGAACTATCCTGGGGAACAGTTCTGCAGTAGAAGGAATGGATAGAGGATAGGTAAGGATAGGAGGAGAAAAGATGACAATATCTGCAGGGGCAGATGCTTTTTCTAGAGAGATGGCTAGGGAATCCAGATGATAATTAGCCAACCCTTCAATGTACTCAGAGGCAATATTCTCAGCCACAAAGGCTATAAATTGTTCTAGGTTTAGAGTACCTGAGCTTGATTCCTTTTCAGTCATCTTGGAGGCTTTTTCTGGTAAATCTAGCACAGCCTCAGCTTCTTCAGCAGCAGCAGCAGCAGTGTTGATTGTGCCTGCATATAAAGAAAGATAGGTTAACAACCAAGTGGGAATAAAATATTCCCCCCAAGGTGAACAGCAACAGGTAATTGATAGAGTTACCTGAAGATCTACACAGGATACCACTTTGCATCTAGGAAGGAGGTTATAATTCCTTCTAGATGTTTAGCGACATCAGGGATAGACACCTCTGCAAGGCACACGAGGAGTGCTATACAGGAAAAGAAGAGAGAGTCCTTGATCAAGGGGCCATCAAGGTACTCAGGTCTATAGGAGACCATTTTCTCTTGAAAAGAAGGAACAAGAGGAGTAGATGTGAGTGAGGACTCACAATCTAGGTTAAGATGGGATTCCAAATCTTCAATGGAATTTGCAGCATCATCTTGCAATGCTGATGTAGGATCATCAGCAGCTGAGATGGGATAGGAAGGAATAAGAAATTAACTCCAAGTTGGAGTGAATTAGTTAGAATCTTAAATAACATTATACCATCAGATTGAGCAGCAACATTCTCAAATTGTTGAACCACTACTTCTGAATCAGTAGCGTTCAATGGAGATTTTTCACCAATGTCCATGGGGACTTCTTCATTATCTTTCTCAGAGATTTCTTCATCAGAAGCTTGATTCACTAGGGAGTGAATGTCCTTGTTAGATAAAGATATCAATTTAAAGTCCTGATTATAACCTTTAGAGGAAGTGATTTACCTTCTGGTTGCTCTAGATCTTTCATTAGAGAGTCTTTCTCTGGAAACTCTTGATGTTCTTCTACAATTGCTGTAAGGGGAAGAGAAGAGTTGTCCTGAAGGGCCAAGGCATCACCTGAGACCACTTCAACAGACATCTCCCCCTGCATGACTTCAGTGGGGACTGGAGTCATGCATCTTACTGAAGAGGGCTCAGTAGAGGGTGGAAATGATTTGATGGCTTCAGTGAGGGCTTTGATGGATGCAATGAGAGGGGCATTGGCAGCCTCAATCATTTTTTGTATGGATGGAGTGATGAGCTCTACAATTTGTGCAAGCAATTCAGGAGTTATCTGAAATGCTGAGGATGTAGAGGTGGATGGAATGGGAGCAGTATGATCTACCACATGATCAAATGAATCATGTGGAGATGGGTGAACATCAGCATGAGTGTGGGATTCATGTTGAGATAAGTGTGTGAGGATGGTAGCCGTGACTATGTCAACACTGGCTGCGGCTGCCAGATGTTGTGGTATGGGTGACTGGGGTGGAGATGCATGTAAGATGGAAGATGCATGTTGTGGTGGCACTGAAGGTTGTGTGGAGGGTAATGTAGGAGATGAGGATGCAGGGGTAAAGAGGGAGGATGAAGGGATTGCTGAGCCTTCCTCAGCAAGACGGAGAGTGGCTGAATCAGCCCTTGTGTCTGAAGGAGGGTTAGGATCAACCCTGGCTGACTTCTTAATGACTCTCTGAGATTTCTTGAACAGAGAGGGGTCCAACCTCTTGCTGGCGTTGACTGCGGAGGGTGCAGAAACAAGCAGCAGGGGTGCTTTCACATATAGAAACACACCCAGCACCCTGGCAAGGTTTACTTCTTTCTGATTGTTCTTTCTCCTTATTAGTTCAAACAGAACTTTTCCCCAGGCAATCTGCGTCTTATTCACCAACACTAACATTAAGGCAAATTGTTGCCTGTTGATGTTGTCGTGAGCAGAGTGCTTTCCCAAAACGACCTTGCCTACCAGGTCTGCCAGAAACTTATACTCTGGAGCCAGATTTATCTTTAGCAGCTTAGCTGGAATACCCTCAGCATGGCCCATCACAGTTAGCATGCGACCATATTCTTCTGAAGTTTGCTCATAGTCCTCAGCACCGGTTGGCAGTCCAAACAGCTCAGTCAAAACTTCAGGAGTCAGAATGACCTCCTCTCCATTTATTTTTCCATTCATCGCTTCGTCGCTGGAGGACGAGGTATATACCCATTCTCGAATCTCTGGTATGTGAATCTTTGGTGAGAATGACATAAATTTCTTTAGGCCTTGATCTTCACATAGCTGCAGAATGGCTTGGATGGGTTGATCACATCGGCTGAAAGAATCGAAGTCGACACAGAAGCCAGTGTCGAACTTCATCCCAAAGAGAACTGCAGAAGGAATCGCCATAGGATTTGAGAGAAAATGGCGAATCGAGAAGCAAGGCAGGGGAGAAGAGAATCGCGCGAGATTAGAGTTCGAGGTCGAATTCTAAACCAGAAGATGGAATATGAAAAGACGGAGCGGAAGGACGATGATCTCCAGACCTAAATCGACTATCAGATATAAATCTGCGATCGTCGACCCCGGAATAAAATCGGTCGTCGAACAGCGACCGACGATAGTCAATGTTTGACTAATCGTCAAATATCGACCGACTACAAGCAATCACCACGATCGTCGATCAATATATGTTGGTCGACGATTTTCCACATAGCACAGAAAATCTGTCGTCGACCACTGGTCGACGATAGATACCTAAGGAGAGATCGTTGACCAGTTGATCGACGATTTCTGCCTTACTACTGAACGAGCTGTCGTCGACCGTTGGTCGACGATAGTTCTGACCTGGTCGAAGATCGTCGAGCAGTCGTTCGACGATTTTAGACAGAAAACAAAACTAACCAAATTTTCACTACTCTGAACCATTAATCATACCAAGCTGGTTCAGGAAGAACAAATGCCTTTGTTCATCAAGGGGCTTAGTGAAAATATCTCCTCTCTGCAGGTCTGTGGATATAAATTCCATTGCTATCTTGTTCTTTTCCACATTATCTCTCAGAAAATGATGTCTAATCTCAATGTGCTTGGTCCTGGAATGGTGCACAGGATTTTGAGCAATTGATATTGCACTGGTACAATCACACAGAATTTTTGTTTTTGAGTGTGTATACCCATAATCCACTAGCTGATTTTGAATCCACAGGATCTGTGAACAACAACTAGCTACTGCAATATATTCTGCCTCAGCAGTTGAAGTAGACACAGATGCCTGTTTCTTACAAAACCAAGAGACAAGTCTCTCTCCCGGGAACTGACAGGTCCCTGAGGTGCTTTTCCTGTCAACTCTACAACCAGCATAATCAGCATCTGAATATCCAATTAATTCAAATCCTGACTCAGCTGGGTACCACAGTCCTAAGTTAGGGCATCCCTTAAGGTATCTCAAGATCCTCTTGAGGAGAGTTAAGTGAGATTCCTTTGGGTTGACCTGAAACCTAGCACATAGGCATGTAGCAAACATTATGTCAGGCCTACTTTCAGTCAAATACAGCAGGGAACCAACAATGGCTCTATAGTTCTTTTGATCAACAGACTTGCCATTGACATCAGAATCAATAACTGCATTTGAGGCCATAGGTGTGCTCATTGATGAGGCATCAGACATTCCAAATCTTTTAACCAGCTCTCTGGCATATTTTGATTGAGAGATGAAGATACCATCAACACACTGTTTCACTTGGAGACCAAGGAAATAGGATAACTCACCCATGCTGCTCATCTCAAACTTGGAGTGCATTAGTTCAGAGAACCTCTTGCATAGTTTGGGATCAGTGGAGCCAAATATAATGTCATCTACATAGATTTGAACTAACAGTTGTGAGTCCTTATGATGTCTAATAAATAGGGTTCTGTCTACTACACCTCTCACAAACTTGTGTTCTAGAAGGAAATTTGCTAAGGTCTCATACCAAGCTCTAGGAGCTTGCTTAAGTCCATATAGAGCCTTTTGGAGTTTGAACACATGAGTGGGTAAGGTTGATGAAACAAACCCTGGTGGTTGTTCAACAAACACTTCTTCCTTTAAATCTCCATTAAGGAAGGCACTCTTCACATCCATTTGGAAGACCTTAAATTTCTTATTGGCAGCATAGGCTAGGAAAATCCTAATGGCTTCTAGTCTAGCTACAGGGGCAAAGGTCTGATCATAATCTATACCTTCCTCCTGTCTATAGCCTTGAGCTACTAGCCTAGCCTTATTCCTAACTACTATTCCTTGGGCATCAAGCTTGTTTCTAAACACCCACTTGGTGCCTATGACCAGTTGGCCTCTTGGTCTTGGAACCAAAGTCCAAACTTTACATCTTTCAAACTGGTTAAGTTCCTCTTGCATGGCTATAATCTAGTGTGGATCAAGCTCAGCATCTTTAATGGTTAGGGGCTCAACCTGAGAAAGGAAACAAGCAAACATCACATCTTTGTTGAGTTGATGTCTTGTCTGGACTCCTACTGAAATGTCTCCAATCACTTGAGATACAGGGTGATCTCTAAGTGTGACAAGATTAGTAGGTTCAACAATGATCTGATCTTCAATAGTTTCAGGATTTAATTCCTCATGTGGAATTTGATCAACTGTTGGAGCAGGTGCTTTAACTTCAAGAAGTTCTTCATCAGATTCAGAATCTGAAGAAGCAACCTGAGGAGTTTGTTGGGGATGATTCTCCTGTGTGAGTCTCAAACCTTCCAAATCCTTACTAACTCCTAGGACTTGCACTGTACTATTAGAGGAAGAGTCCTTCTCCTTATAATACATGACTGTCTCATCAAAAGAGACATGTGCAGACTCTTCTATCTTAAGAGAGGATTTATTGAGGACCCTATAGGCTTTGCTTACTTGAGAGTATCCTAGAAAAACTCCCATTGAAGCTTTTGCCTCAAATTTTCTAAGGTATTCTTTGTTATTATTATGAACAAAAGCAACACAGCCAAATACTCTAAAATAGTCTATTTTAGGTTTCACTTGCTTAAGTAACTCATAGGGAGTCTTACCCTTAAGTTTATGTATCAGGCTTCTGTTCAATACATAGTTAGATGTGCTAACTGCTTCAGCCCAAAAGGATAGAGGCATGTTAGCATCTGCCAACAATATACTTGCATCTTCAATTAGGGTTCTGTTTTTCCTTTCAACTACCCCATTTTGTTGAGGAGTTCTAGGAGCAGAGAAGCTATGTTTAATACCTTCCTTCTCACAGAATTCTTGCATAAGAAGAGACTCAAACTCAGTACCATGATCACTTTTGATCAAAGCAATCTGAGTAGAATACTCACTCTGTATACACTTTAGAAAATCTGTAAGAACCTTGAAGTTATCAGCCTTAGTTCTCAAGAAGAATACCCAAGTGAACCTAGAGAAGTCATCTACAATTACTAAAGTGTAAGACTTTCCTCCAAGACTCTGTACAGCAATAGGACCAAATAGATCCAAATGTAGCAAGTACAGAATCCTGGGAGAATCACTTTTATTAACTGATTTAAAGCTATTTCTTGTTTGCTTACCTAATTGACAAGCTTTGCAAAGGCCTTCCTTCTTGTAGGGGCAAGAAGGTAAGCCTCTTACAAGGTTGTATTTAGCCAGCCTAGAAATGTTTTTCAAATTTACATGACTAAGTCTCTTATGCCAAAGGGTATTATTACTGGTTACTTCATTAAATAAGCATATTTCAGATTTGGATGAGTTAAAATCTACAACATAAACATTACCAATTCTAATACCTACTAACACAACAGTATTATTTAAAGCAATATTACAAGCAGTGTCAGTAAACCATACCTTGTACCCAGCATCACACATTTGGCTTACAGAGATTAGGTTATGCTTTAGTCCGGAGACATACGCAACCTTCTTGAATGTTACAGCTCCTATGGTGAAGCTGCCATACCCTTCAGTCTGTCCACAGCTGGAATCCCCAAATACAACTTTTGGTCCCAGCTTGGCTTTGAACCCTGACAGATTCTTCTTCTTTCCTGTCATATGCTTTGAGCATCCACTATCCAGATACCATTTGTCATGTATGACTGGATAGGTCTTCACCTGCAAAGATATCAATTATACATTGTGGACCCAGGTTACCTTGGGTCCAGTATTCTTCACAAAGGAAAAACTAGATATAAAAGATTTTGCAGGCTTAGATTTATATCCTAAAGGGTGTGATCTCCTAGGTGGGATAATCCATTCAGTTAAAGGATTAAACGACCTAGGGTAGTGATTGGGATTTGCAATTCTGGAAGTTTGAAATTTATTTTCCAGCTTAAGTGCAGATCGTCGATCCACGGTCGACGATCGCAAGTCAAATCGTCGATCATTTGTAGTAGTGCTTTGTTCTGGATTCCACGATCGTCGATCACTGGTCGACGACTCAAGATGAGATCGTCGATCTCCTGCACCGAAGATATCATACTTGGTGAAGGTGTTCAGCGATCGTCGATAGACGTTCGACGATTGGTTTGACGATCGTCGATTAATGTTCGACGATTTCTGTAAAGCTAGAAATTTTTTCTTCCTGTTCTCTTTCTTAATCTTATTCTGAATTTTCTTGCATTTTTCAATTTCCTCAGTATTCTTTATTCCTGATTCAGAAATAAATTTTACTGGAGTGCTAAATCTCTCCTTTGTGAGGAGGATGGGTTCACTAGATGTAGCACCTAAGCCTAGTTTATCATTACCAACCCTAGTGTTTGCTATACTGGTTATTTCAGGTAATTTAAGGCTTCTGCCATTTAATTATTCTTCTAATCTCTTAGATTTAGCTAGTTCTAATTTTAGGAATGTTACTTCTTCTTTTGAGCTTTCTAATTCCTTTTCTAATCTAATTATTTCAGTACTTTCCATGTCTAGTTCCATTATCTTTAATCTAAGTGACTTAATTTCTTTTTCAGATAAAAGTAAATCTAAACATAGAGTCTTAAATTTTAATTTGAACTCAGGAGATGAGAAATCAAATGAGTCGATTACCTGGTCTTCCATAAGGGAATCTTCTTCATTGTCTCCTTCTTCTTCAGAATTCTCTGCAGCTGACAGAGAGCTGCAGGCATCAATAGCCATGAGGCAGACCTCTTTGGCTTTCTTCTCTTCTTCTTCTTCTGAATCACTGGAGCTAGAGGAGCAGGTGTCCTCTTCTATTTCACTCCAGGTAGCAGCCACAAATCCCTTGTCCTTCTTCTTGTATTTGTGTGAGGAGGACTTGGAGTGGTGCTTCCTGTACTCTTTCTCATGTTTCTTCTCCTTGTGTTTCTTCTCTGGACAATCTGGAGCAATATGTCCAGGCTTGCTGCAAACATAACAGATGATTTCTTTAGATGGAGTTTTGTCATACCTTGGTTTGTCCTCATACTTGGAGAACTTCTTTCTGAGGTCTCTTCTTCCCATGTTGAAGAACCTTTTGGCAATGAGTGCCAGTAACTCCTCATTTGATTGACTTCCTTCAGAAGTCTCAGCAGCCTTAAGAGCTAGAGAATGCTCTTTCTTTGTAGGTGTGGGAGTTTTTACTTCAATTGCAGCAGCTCTGCTCTTTAAAGTTTGCTCATATGACTTGAGCTTTCCCAACAGAGCTTTTGTGGAGAGTTCCACAGTGTTTCTTCCATCCTTGATGGGCCATATCCTTGAGTCCCAAGAGATGGGAAGGCACATCAGGATCTTGTCATTGACTTCTGACAAAGTTATTTCCTTGTCCAAGGACCTCAGTTCACTTATTATTGAACTGAGTCTTGTGTACATTGTGTCAATGTCTTCAGCATCATCCTTCTTAAAATTTTCATACTGAGAAGTGAGGTTGGATCTCCTGTCCTTCCTCTCGTCAGCTGAGCCAGCAACTATGTGGTTGAGGGAATCCCACATAGCTTTGGCTGAGGTACATTCAGCAAGCTTCTGGAATATTTCATCAGACATTGTCTGAGCTAGGATATTCATTGCTTTTGCATCAGCTGCTTTTGCCTTCTTGTAAGTTTCATTGTAGTCAGGTGGTGGCACAGCACTGAGATCAGCAGAAGTGGAAGCAGCAGCAGGCCTAGCAGGTGGTCCTGTCAAAATAGAAGAAAAGATATCTTCATCAATAGAATTCATGTATAATCTTATCCTGGCCTTCCATATGCCAAACTTGGACAGGTTGCATACAGGAGGTCTGGTGCTTGAATAATCCTTAGACTGGGCCATGTGTGAAAGTGTTTGTGAATGGTATCAGGAAATAACTTATCACAGGATCTTTTAACTCAGGTGTTAGCCTGTATGAACAGCTAACCTCCCTCTGATACCAATTGAAAGTGAGGGGATAAGTTGTAAACTACTCTAGAGGGGGGGTGAATAGAGTATTCAAATTTTATGAATAACTAGTCAGCTCCCTTGGAGTTTATTTGCGGAATAAATAATCTGATACTTGAACCCTAAGAGCCTAACACAGTGAAGTGCACAAGTGAGAGAGTTAACTGAAATTTCCGATTAACTATAAGCCTATCACAGCAACTAGCAATCCTAGGTAGTTCTATCACAGCCACAGAATAAGTAATTTAAACAAAACAGCCAGAGACACAGGATATATAGTGGTTCCCTCTTAATAGGTACTCCACTCTTCTACCACCCTGGTAGGAATCCACTACAGGTTTTTGCTAAGGTGCCCTGCCACCAATGATCTGATTCAGGTAGATCAAACAGACCCTTTGAGCTTTTGATAAGGATGCTCAACCACAGGTTGTTGATAAGGTGCCCTGTCACCAATGTTCACTTTTGAAGAGGTGTGAAAACTCTTTTACAAAGGGGTTGAGAGGGTTAGATTGTCTTCTCTGTTGTTAATACAGATTAGAGAAGACTTGTGGATTCTCTAAAGAATCAAAGTCTCCCCCTGGCTCAGTGGAAGTCCAGGGAAATCCTTTGCTTCAGGATGAAGGAGTTTCAGATATACTGAAACTAAATCCTCAGAGATCTATAGACTGATTTTTATCAGGTCTTCAGATTCTGGAGCACGTGAAGCAGATCTGGAGCTCTTTCTGAAGTCTTGAAAACTCTAAGCAGATGCTCAGGAGACTTGAGAATGAAAGAAATTGCTCTAGGCTTATGCTTCAGGAAAACTTTTCTTCTTCTGATTGTGAGATTGTGAAGAATTGCTCTGGAGATGCTTGAGAGAGTCCAGCACAAAAAAATCTCTCTATATTTGCCACACTTCCTTTTCTGAGAAAAAATCTCTCTTAAATATGTCTTCTCATTTATCTTTTGGAACGGCTCTATTGATTTGAATTCTCGAGCCCTGCAACAGATTATCTCAAAATAGAATATAGCAATAGGAATAGAATGACCTATTAGCTCTCTGTCAGTCCCAATAAGGAAATAAATGAATAAAAAAAATCTCAGCATAAAGACTTATCGTTCTTGGAAATAGCATACACCGCCAACGGCTAGAATACAGCCTGGCACTATATTTTGTATAATAAGACAAAAATGCTTTATCAAAATACGAAATCCCGTAATTTATGCTTAACATATTTGGTAAGTAATTCATTTGAATTTAAGCCATAAATTAGCAAAAACATTCTTCAGAAAATCTTTCTAACCACACGCTAAAACACTTGGAAATAAACCAAGGAATAAAATAAGTGCAAATGTTAAAGGCAGACAGAAATCGTCGAACAGGGGTTCGATGATCGTCGACCTAACTAACAGATCGTCGACTAAAAGCAGAAATCTGTCGAAACAGAAATCGTCGAACGGCAATCGTCGACCAGCTCAAGATATCGTCGACTAAAGCAGAAAATCTGTTAACACAGAAATCGTCGAGCATCTCATGATGTCGACGACTAAGGCAAAGATCTGTCGAGACAGAAATCGTGAAGTAAGAACACGATCGTCGAACTGCTGATAGCAGATCGTCGACCAACCTTCAGAGCATAATAAGCTTGCTCTGAGATCGTCGACCGTCGGTCGACGATAATTGTCTTGACTTCAACGATTCAATAGCCCTGCTATCGTCGACCAATGTTCGACGATCGCGAGGCCTCGTTCGACGATGGTCGAACGGAAAAAGCCTTAACCAAAAATGCATTTTACAACCTCTAATCTAAACTCTAGGTCAGATATAAACTACCCTAGGGAGACTAAACAAATTCTAAACATGATCATATATAGTTATATGGATCAAGAGGGGCTGGAAAGGGATTACATAAGCCAAATCACATCTAGGGTACCAACAGAACACAATATCACAAGCATAAGCCAACTCTGCGATAAAGGATGCATCGTAGAATTTCATGCAGATATGTGTTTGATAAAATCGGTTGATAATTTAGAAATGATTTTATCAGGCACTCTGGTGGTCTATAATCTTTGAAGAAAATAAAGCAACCGAACTAGCTATCCAATTAAGCAAGTATACCTATCGAACTGTAGCTAGGGGACACATGTGTCGTATTGAAATCCGGGAACTGTTGAGTACACTTACTCACACGAAGACTATTATTTTATCGACAGAATATCTAGGGTTTAGAGAAACCAATCGAAATTAAGGAAATAAAATTATGCTAGAAAGAGAACTACTGTAGTTAATTAAAGAGCTATTAGAAGCGATTACAACGAATGGCTTAAACTATGAAATGGAAATACACTCGATCAAGCATCACCTCAGCTAAAGTTGACTAAGAAATGCGATAAAAAAACCTAAACTTAATAGGGTAAAGGTCCTTGACCGTGGAGGTTCCTAAAGCTTGAACATGCTTCTCTCGAAGTCGTTCCCAACTGAGTTTAGGAAGGTCCGACCGACTCTCGTCTAAATCGGAGGCCTAAAGCTCACTTTACGTGGTGAACCCCACTATTGGATTTTACTCCAATCCATGAGATTTGGACGTCTGCCTCTCTCGAGGGGTGCGTACAACTCCCTTTACTCTTGAGCGCTCACTTCAAACTATCGGGCTCTCGGCTAGCCAAGAATGAAAGCAAAGGTGGAGAATATATATCGATGATATATCTCTAACCCAAAATAATTCAAGAGTAATTCAAGTTCTAAAACCCTAAAAAGAAAAGGTAGAATTAAAGCATCATATCTTAATCACTCGAACCACGGATCATCAAGATCGAGTAGAAGGATGATTAGTTAATAAGCCAACTATGTGATATTGGCTTTGTCATTTCCTTCCACAAGGATGAGTTCCTGATTAAGAGGTCAAGTAGCCAAGAGGTCATCTTTAAAGGCACTAAGAGTGGAAATGTTTATTGCTTAAATTTCCTTTGTCTTATTAAAGACTCTCCTATTTATCTAGTTACAAATGAGAAAGTCTCATATTGTGTACAATGGCACAAGAGACTATCTTATTTTAATTATAGGACTATTGGCTAGCACTTTAGTGAAGAACTAGTTAGGATTGGTCCCAAAAGGAAATTATCTAAGGAGGTCATTTATTCTTCTTTCCAAAAGAGCAAGCAAACAAAATCTTCATTCAATGGAATTGGGACCAAAGAATCTGTGAGGTGTTTATACCTCTTACATATTGACTTGTTTGGTCCTATGTTAGTTTACAGTCTAGGTAGGAAATTCTACACCCTTGTGGTTGTTGATTACTATTCAAGGTTTTCCTGATTTTTTTTCTTAAGAAAATGTCTTAAATCCTTGACATCTTCAAGACTTTTTTGTCAAGAAAATTCAGAATAAGCTAGATAACACTGTACTCAGAATAAGAAGTGTTTATGGGAATGAATTCTCGTCCGATTGCATGATAAGGTTCTGTGAAGACAAGAGATTCATCAAGAAATTTCTTCACCAAGAACACTCCAGCAAAATAGGATTGTTGAGACGAAAAAAAGACTCTTATAGAGCCTATAAGGACCTTGCTGAATGAAACATCTCTCTTAGAATTTTTTTGGGCAGAGGCAATCAATACTGCATGTCATAACCTTAATATTTCCACTATCACTAAGAGCCACAAGAAGACTCCTTATGAGTTTATGAAGGGAAAAAACAAAACCTATGCTATCTTAGGATCTTTGGTTGCAAGTTTTATGTGCTAAATAATGGCAAGTCCTATGTTACTAAGTTTGTTGTCAAGTCCTATGATGGAATATTTGTTGGGTACAGTAATCTTTAAAAGGCATATAGGGTCTACAACTTGAAAAGTCAAGTTGTAGAATATTCTGTTAATGTAGTTTTTGATGAATCAACTATAATTATCAGTGAGCTACCAAGATCCTCTTCTAGTAGTGCAGGTACAGAGCTGTTGATAGACAAGCTCACCATCAAAGATGCTGCTCCAATAGTCCAAGATGGAGTGGATATTCCAGAAGAAGGGCAAGGCATACTTGAAGTGGATGAAGATTAGTAAGATGCTACCACTGAAGCTGATGCTGAAGGAAGATTTCCACCAGCTGTCAGTCATCTAAGAGATCATCCAAGACACCAAATTATTGGTGATGCAAACCAAGGAGTAGTGATAAGAAGCAAGAGACTTAATACAGTAATGTATGTAAGTTTCCTGTCATAGGTTGAGCCCAAGAGATTTGAAGAGGCCAACATATATTAGTTCTGGATTGTAGCAATGCAAAAGGAATTGAACTACATTAAGATATATAAGGTCCGGAAGCTGGTTCCCAGACAATAAGGACATAATGTCATAAGATTCAAGTGGATTTACATGAATAAACTTGATTAAAATGGTATTATAATCAAGAACAAGGCCATACTGGTAGCTAAGGGGTACAGAAAAGAAGAAGGTATTGACTTTGATCAAACCTTTTCCCCTATAGCAAGATTGGAAGCCATCAGACTCTTCCTTACAGATGCTGTATATAAAGGATTTAAATTCTACCAGATGGATGTGAAGTTAGCCTTCCTGAATGATGACTTAAAAGAAGAAGTCTATGTTGAACAGCCTCTAGGTTTTGTTGAGTCTAACTCACCTGAATCTGTTTATAGACTTAGGAAAAATCTATATGGGTTAAAGAAAGCTCCTAGAGCATGGTATGAGATATTGTCTAGCCTTGTTCATTGAGAACAAATTCTCAAGGGGGAAGATAGACAAGACCCTATTCCTAAGGGAATCTAAGGGTAAGATCATCCTAGTCTAAATTTATGTAGATGACATAATTTTTGGGTCTACTTATGACAACCTTTGTAGGAAGTTTGCCAAACTTATGCAAGGGAAGTTTGAGATGAACAATATAGGTGAGCTTAAATACTTCTTGAGCCTCAAATGAAGTCAGACTGAAGATGGATTTTCCATCTCACAATCTAAGTTCACGAGGGAGTTGATTAAAAAGGTTTGTATGGAGAATTCCTCCACCATGAAAAATCTCATGGGATCAAGTATGCCTATAGTCAAAGATGAGGCAGGGAAACCTATTGATGAAACTTTGTATAGATCGATAATTGGCTCCCAACTATATCTTACTGCAAGTAGGTCAGACATCACGTATGATACATGTGTTTGTGTTAGGTATCAGGCAAGCCCTAAAGAATCTCACTACTCTACTGCAAAAAGGATTTTGAGGTATCTTAAGGGCACGCTAGATCTTGGCCTCTAGTACCTTAGAAATAGGGATTTTGAACTAATAGGCTATTCAAATGTAGATTTTGCATGCTGTAAAGAGGACAAGAAGAGCACATCAAGAACTTATCAGTTCTTGGGAGTAAGACTAGTGACTTGGAGCAGCAAGAAGCCGACCAATGTTGTTATCTCAATAGTTGAGTCTAAGTATATCTCAGTAGGTAGCTGTTGTGAACAGTTGTTGTAAATCCAGCGTCAACTCAAGGACTATAACCTTCAGATAAGTAGAACCCCATGTTCTGTGATTTTACTAGTGCAATCTCAATTACTAGGAATCCTGTCTCTCACTGTTGGAATAAGCATATTGAAATTAGGTATCATTTTATTAAGGAGCATGCCGAAAAGGAAGATATCTGTCTTGAGTTTTTCCCCATAGACAAGCAAGTTGCTGATATCTTTACTAAGCCACTAGATGAAGCCTAGTTCAACACCTTCAAGTTTGAATTGGGTATGTTGAACTTGGTATATCTTCAGTTGATCCATGTAATATTTTTCTTACTGAACTCACCTTTTTTGCAGGTAGATAAGACTCTTAAGTGATATCAAGTGGTATCAAAACAAAGATGGACTCAAGTGTCCAGTAAAGAGAAGAGAGAAGATGTTCCAGTTGTGGGAGGGAAAATCTAACAAGTTTAGCTTCCTGTTAAGTGGCAGCCAGCAGCAGTAGCAGTCGATCAAAGATTGTCACTACTGATCAGTAGGTCCTCAGGACTATGCATAGTCTGAGGGGGGATCAACCCTAGCGGATGGTTAATGCTGTGAAGTCACTGCTACTACTAAAAAGACATGCTATTGTAGGAGAAGAGGAAAATCCAGCAACTTCCTGACTATAACTGCACTCTGTAGAAGTTTTCAGTTGTATGAAGAATGGTACTAGATTAAGTGGATAACTAATAGCAACCATCTTAAGTGGATCAATAGAACACTCCAGATTCATGTGGATGCGGTCATTTATTGTTCAGTAATATCAACACAAGATGTTTGCTAGGATCAAGATTAAATTTCTCCCTTGATCCTATCACCTCCCGCATTAGGAAATTTTTTTAAGAAGCCAGAAAGGGGGAGAGGTAGGCAATACCCTAAACCCTAAAGGGGAAGGAGTAGAGATTACTGAGTAGAATATTGAGTAAAGCTCTACTTGCTAGATAAGGGGAAATGGCATGCCATGGGGGAGATGTGGAAGCAATACTTGACATGACCAGGTCATTTTAAGAAAGTGCATATTATTTGAAAACATTCAAGTAATATGAAGAGGGCAATGTTGAGCCATTGCATATTATGTTTCCATGCTCAAGTTGTTTGAGGAAAGTCCTCCACTTAAGTGTAAAATAGTGAGGAGTGTTGTAAGCTACTTCAAATTTTCAAGGGGTAGGAGAAGGCTTACAATTGCTTTTGAATTTATACACTTTATGAGAAAAAGCTTCTTAGTATTGCTAGGTGTTCTACCTTCTTCAAATAGGGTGAGATTATTGGGAATATTGCACCCAATGTTCACTAGATTTGATTTAAAGAGACATCACAATCAACACTAAGAGCATAGTTGTATTTGATGTTGTTCAAGCTCATCATGTGCAGGATGTTCCTTGGAACAAGTTTAGACATTTTTTCTAAGTTGTTGTGATAGGTGGTCACAAGGTAGAAAGCTGGAAAGACTGAAAATCTTGTAAGTCCATTAGCATTGAGTGAAGCCAGGTCGCTCAACTCAAGATTCCCAAAAGCATCGAGTAAAGGGTGGAAAGCCAAAGCCCAGTAGTTTGCAAGACAGAAATGTTATTAATTCCACAGGCGTTGAGTGAAGGTTTTTCACTCAATATCATATAACAAGAGGCATCTAGTATAGCTATGTCTGTCAAAGATCCAGCAGTGGCAAGCAAGAAAATCGATAATGTCCAGAATCGTTTAGTAAGCATAGCTCACTCAACACCTGAAGAGAAGCATTGAGTCAAGCTCAAGCATTTGATGATTCTATCAAGAATTCTGGCTAAGTCAAAAATTGTTGAGTGAGGACACACCAAAGAAGAAGACGTCGATAGCGCAATGATCAGTTAAATCCTAAAAAGATAAAAAGAAAAATCTGTCAAAGTCAAGATGCGTTGAGTGAGGACAGCTCACTCAACGCAAGCTAATCATGAAGATTGGCTTAGCACAGAACCATTGAGTGAAGGCAGTTCACACAATTCCTCATCAACAAGAAGCCCAACAAAGGCAGAAGCATTAAGTGATGAAGGCTCACTCAACGCATATATAAGGAAAGTTGCGGCTAAGTACAGCAGCATTGAGTGAAGCAAGTTCACTCAATGCCTCAGCATAAAGGAAGGCAGTCAATGAAACGGATAAGTCCAAATGCTTTGAGTGATGAAGATTCACTCAACGGACTCAATGAATCATCAGTAAAAAGATTGTCCAAGAATAAAAGCGTTCATTGAAGGCTATTGACACAACGCACTCAATGCTTGGAAGTGCAGAATAGTTTGGTGAGGGTTTTTATGTTGAGTGAAGGCCATTCACTCAACGCACTCAATGCCTGGGATGAAAACAAAGAAAATGTCTAAGTCCACAAATGCTGACGTCAGCATGAGTCAGCAAAGTTTCAAATTAGTGCGGAAAATCCAAAGTACACAACGAATGACGTTGCAGACCTACTGTATAAATTTTCCTATAAAAGTAAAGTTGCAGCCAACAACTTCAGTGTGGCCCACAGGTCAAATAGCTGTTGGACGACGGAAGATAAAATGGATAAGTTTAGTGGATGCAAAAGAACTTATAGGTTTTTCTCATTTTTCAAAGAGGCAGAACTTCATCATCTTCTTCCTCGCCATTGTTGGAGAGCTTGAACTGAATTTCAAACCAAATGAACTAAAAGTTCTTACAATTAGCTGTAGTCGTCTTCTTTAGCTACAGCAAGTTCGTAAAAGTTTTCAAAGAAAGAAGACTAACTAGAGCCTTCTACTTTCTGCAGCCAAGGTTAGTTGGTTGAAGATTAAAAAAACCAGTCAACTATTCAGTTTACAACAACAAGTTCGGAGACTTGGTTTATGAGTTACTTCCAGCACAAGCAACAGCTTATTGAAGATCAACTTTCTTATTGTCGGGAAGAAGTTAGGGCTGAGATAACTTAGCTCAGAAAGCAGTAGACCCAGAGAACTTCTCTAGTGTCATATCAACAACAACAACCACTTTCTATTTTGTAGGATCCTTTGGATCTGAGCTGTAGGCCTATTCTATAAAGGCTGAGGTATGATCCTGTGTGGATCTGAGTTGTAGGACTATTGTGCCTAAGGTAGGGCCGTTTGCCTAAGGAAGGAGAGTCATTCTCTCTGAGTGTAAGACCTTTGTGTCTTAGGTAGGATCCAGCTTTGGATCTGAGGTAGGGCCTTAGTGCCTGAGCTATAGGAAAGTCATTCTCTTTGAAGTAGGACTATCATCCTAGCCTGAGTGTAGGGAATCTTATGTGCCTGAGGTAGGTGATCTGCTGATCACTGAGTTGTAGGAGCAAGTTTCTCTGAGGTAGGGCTTTGTGCCTGAGGTAAGTCTTAGAGGAGATTGAGAGATCCTATAGGATCTGTGTTGTAAGATCTTTGGAGCCGATATTTGGAGAAGTGTCATATCTAACACACTGTTAGAGAGGTGGGAGGGATAATGGAAGTACCCATTGTTGGGAATATTGCCCTCAATGTTCACTAAATTTGAAGAAGGAATCCCAAGCAATACTAAGTGCATAATTATATTAAATATAGTTCAAAGTTCAATGTGTGTAGGATGACCCTTGGAACATGGTTAGATAGGTGGTTTAAGAGATTGTGATAGCTGATCACAAAGTAAAGATGTGGAGGGACATAAATCTATCTAAGTCTATAGGCATTGAGTGAAGTCTACTAACTCAACACCATATGCTAGGGAAGATGCTGGATAGGCTAGAAATTGCCTAAGTCCACAGGCATTGAGTGAAGTCTATTCACTGAACGCCAGGTGAGTAAAAGCGTTGATTTTAGTCTCAGCCCAACAATTGGCAAGCTGAAAATATATATAAGTCCACAGGCATTGTGTGAACTCTACTCACTCATGCCATACAGCAAAAAGCTATGATATAGGCTAATATAGTCAAATCCTAAGATGAATCAAGCAGCAATATTGCTAAGTCCACAGGCATTGAGTGAAGTCTACTCACTCAACATCATATAGTATAAATCATTGATTATAGCTCAGACAGTCAATGTCACAGAAAATTGGTGTTGATATTTAACTAAGTCCACAGGCATTCAGTGAAGCTTACTCAATCAACGCCATGAGATAAAAAGCATTGACTTAACCTTAGTCAGTCAGAGATTGTGATTTTACAAAAAATTGTTTAAATCCAAATGCTTTGAGTTTAGCTTACTCACTCAACACCAGAGAACAGAAGAATATTTGTTAAGTAGTTTGGCGTTGAGTGAAGCTCACTCACTCAACGCCAAGTGACCAAATTTGTCTAAGTAATATGGCGTTGAGTGATGAAGGCTCACTCAATGTCTAGTAACAGAAAGTTTGTCCAAGGCAAAAAGCGTTGAGTGATGAAGACACACTCAACACTCTCAATGCTAAAAAAGCAGGAATATTTTATAAGGCAAAAAGCGTTGAGTGGACTCAACGCTTTCAATGCATAGAGTCAGAAAAAATTTCTTATTATTTTAGCGTTGAGTGAGGGGTTCTCACTCAACGCCTAATGGTAGAAAAATTTTTCTATGTGTTTTGCGTTGAGTGAAGGTTACTAACTCAACGCCTAGTGACATAATTTTTGTCTAAGTGTTTTGGCATTGAGTGATGCTTACTCATTTAACGCATATACTACTGATGCTTGATTTTGGCTAAGTACACAGATAGTGACGTCAGCAAACTCAACAAGTCAAAATTCAAAAAATTTTCCTGAAAGCTATAGTATGCAACAAAAGTAGTCACGTGCCTTCAGTACTGTAATTAATGTAAAAGCAAAGTTATAGCTGTCAATTTCTATGGGGCACACGGGTCAAAAGAGCCATTGATGGGCTAATAATAAAAGGCGGAGATCTAGGAAGAGAAAATAGCTTTTGGGTTAAGACAGTTGGCCATCATCTTCTTCCTCGCCATTGTTGCAGAGGCTTAAGAACTAAATTCAAATGAGCACCAGTCTTGAAGCTAATTAAAAGTTAGTTGTTGTCTTCTTCATTGACATCAGCAAGTTAGGAGTTAATCTCTGAGAAAAAGGAAGAAGCCAAGGTCTCACCCTAGCTTCAGGATCTGGGATCAAAAGCAAGTAAGCTGGTGTCATTTTCACCTACACTAGCAAGGTCAGAAAGATACTTTCTGAGGAAGAAGAAGAAGCAGAGACAACTGATTTCTGCAGTCAAGAGGCAGCAAGGGCTAACCTTAGCTGCATTCCTTCATAATTCCAGCAGGCAATATTCGGAAGATCCATTTTTGGAAGATTTGAAGAGAAGAACTTGGAGAAGCACTGATCTGAAAGAAGGCTAAGGGGACTATTCCTCTAGTGTCAAAGTTAGGGCATAATCTCTTCAGCCCAGGAAAGAAAGAAGAAGCAGTGCAGTTGTCTACAAGTTACTTCCAGCACAAGCTAAAAAAAGATCAACATTCTTATTACTGAGAAGAGGTTAGCACTGGGATTCTCTCAGCTCATTTAGTAGCAAGAGAAGTTGCAGTCACTTCTCAATCCCAGTAGGAAAAATCTTTGGTGCTGAGAAGAAGTGGATAAGGCTTAGTATTACTCAGTTCAGGTAGCAATAGGCTCTGGGATTATTTCCCTGGAGTCGAAGTTGGGCGGCGTTTATCTCAATCCAGAAAGATTGGCGTGGAGAAATATCTCTTATGTCAAGACCAACTCACTAACCCACTTCCACCTTGTAGGATCCTTTTTGGATCTTAGTGGTAGGAGCTAATTTTCTTTGAGGTAGGATCCAAGTTTAGATCTTAGGTGTAGGGATGTTTAGAATGAGTGTAGTATATGGGTGCAGATCTGAGAGTAGGATTTTGTAGAGAATCTGAGGTAGGTGATTAATTGATCACTGAGAGTAGGATCCAGTTTAGATCTCAGGTATGACCTTTAGGTATGTGGTAGGAGAGTCATTCTCTCTGAGTTGTATAGAAATTGTGCCTGAGTTATAGGATCCTTTGGATCTGAGGTATGGCCTTTATGCCTGAGCTATAGGAGAGTCATTCTCTCTAAGGAAGGATCTTGTGTGGATCTGAGGTAGGTCTGTCCTCCCAGCCTAGGTTGTAGGGCCCTTGGGCCTGAGGTAGGTTATCTTTGGATCACTGTATTATAGGGCCTTGTGCCTGAGTTATAGGTCTTGGAGGAGACTGAGTGGTCCTATGGGATCATGTTGTAAGCTCTTAGGAGATGAGATTGGAGAAGTGTCTTGTCTAACTATAAGTTAGATTGGTGGGAGGGAAAGTGGACATACCCATAATTTAGGGAACTACTATAATTTTTATGTGTTTCTTTGTTGCAGGTTATTTGCTTCTTCAAAGTAAAAATCTGCTAACTCACCAAGCAATTAAAGAAGGAAAATAAAAGATAGTAACAAGATACAAATAACCTATTCACCCCCCCCCCCACCCACCCTCTAAGTGATTTAGCTATCCTTGAAACTAAAGACATTCACCCATAATATGGGGAACTACTATAAACCTTGTGTGTGCTTTTGTGGTGTATTTTGAAAGCTGATAGTAACTAACTGACAACATGACTACTTGACCACACCATTCCACTCTCAATCTCATTGGGACCCCTTTAGAGACCATTCAACCGATTTGGGGTTAACCTAAGTGGTCAAGTTAACCCGAGTCAACTCTAACCGTGTTAGGTCAAATTTCCCTAATATGACCTAAGTTAATTACCCCAAGGCACAAATGGACTTGGGAGGTGGCAAGGGACTCAAGATACTTATTTGACCAGTTCAATCATTTGACCAATTCAGCACCCCCCCAAATCAACCTTGGTCAAACTAAGCTCAAATGGGGAAGAAAGCTAAGCCTAACCTCAATCTAATTGGGCTAGGCCTAATTGTGATGGCCCACTAGCTACAATAAGTGGAAATTTCCTAATGAGACACTCAAATTCTGGAAATGGTGACTAGGAGAGAGAAGATGATGGTTTCATTCATAAGAGGAGAGAGAAAGAGGGAGGGGTTAATGGTGAATGCAAAGAGGCTCCCCCACTCCCCTTCCCTAAGCCTCCATTCATCTCCCCTGACCCTTGGGAGGAGATTGTCATCAATTACAGTAGGCAGGCATAGGAGAAGGCACATATTTACCATGTTCGAATACCATCTTCATGGACATTAATGGACACTCAAGGAATGCCTCACCCACTCTACAAAACTACCCCTCCATCAGCTTTAAAAGCTTCCAAACAATCAAAACAAACAGTTACATCACTAGTTTAGGTGGAGGATTGAGAATTAGGCAAGGAAAAGATTTGAGATTGTCGGCCATGGCACATCAACACCACACACGCCGCAAATCCTGCCTACATGTTTGTAGATTCTTAGGTGGAGATATCGGGATAAATCGAGCCCAATCAGTGAGGAGAAAATGAAAAATTTTCCGTGAAAACTCAACCCCTCGGGTTCACCAGAAACGGCCCCTCTGGCGGCCGTGCTGCCATTTGGCGATAGCGAACACCTCAACGAAGGTAGTGGCAGCGGTGGCCGGCAAGGGAGGTGGTCGGGTGGCCGAAAATTGGAATTTGAAAAGCTCCAGGATTCTTTGATCTCGTCCATTGGCTCATCGGGGACGATGATCTGTGGCCATTGGATTGGGCTTGATTGATAAGCACAGGCCGAATGTTTAATAAGTGTAAACAATTGCATTTTTGTCACACTGTATCAGTCACTTTGTTTTAATTATTAAAAATTGCTAGAGGCATTTTTGGGAATCTATTCAACATTGAAATCATATTCCTTTGTGTCTAGTTTATTACAAAATATAAATTAACCCATTTGGACAACTGGATTTCCCTTAGCATACTTTTTGGAGCATGGTATCCAAAGACTAACCAGAATTGGAAATGAGTGCCCCCAGTGGCCCACTCTGTCAAATGGCCTGAAAATTTTACCATAATTAAGTCTGCAAATGGCCCTCATTATATCCAAAAATCAGAATTTTTGGACATGATTTTCCTATAATTTTGTAATAATTTAGTAATCCATACATGTGATTAAAATAGGGTCTATGTGCCACAAATTTCTCCCAGACTCTGGTGGATGACTAGAGGGGTCATTATATGCCCATAAAAAAATATCAGCCCATTTGGAGTTGATTTGACAGGGTAACTTGTTGAGTAATGTTTGACACCTAAAGGAAATAGGCCTAGTCCTTCAATAGTGCACATGGTATTGTTGAGTGGTCAACCCCTCAACCAAACAAGGTAAAACCTTGGCCCCTGACTTATTAACACTTGAAACTTCCCTCAGAATAATTTTAGAAGAATTTAGGATTGGTATACCATGAAACCCTAGTTCAGGCCTTAGGGTTGCCAATTAGGGTTATTGAAGGAAATAGGGTCACATCTCCAAGTCTTAGCTAAAAACTTTGTAGATAGATTTATTAGGTAGTGAAGCACCATGAATAATTTAATTAGAATTTTATGAGTAATTCTCCCCCATAAATCACTTATTAACTAGAATATTAACTTTCATATCAAGAAAAAATTCATGTCATAACAGTATTGAATGGTCATGAAACTTGGGTTAAGAGCCTATATTGATGTTATTTATGTTTGTAAATTTTAATGCAACTTTTGGATGAAAAATTTTAGTACTTTCTTTGCAATTCTAGCAATTATTGATTAGAGAAATAATTTGTTTCAAGACAACTTGAGTACTAAATAATTATGAAACTTGGCCAGTAAACTTTTTAGGCTACAATAATGCCTTGTTAATTCAATGTAATTTTTTGAAGTAATTAAGTGGACGTTCCTTAACAAAGTGCCTTGGGTGATGTTTTATTCATTAATTTATTTTTTTCTTAAAAATAAATTAGAAGATGATGAAATTTAGGAAGTGCCACTTTTTGATCAATATTGATCTATAGTAATTTTCTTATTATTTTTTTATGATAAAATCTTATAGTCCCTTTGTTAATTACCATTTTGATCAAAAAAATTTTATTTTGGTTTATGATAGATATCAATTCTGAAAACTTATGAAACTCATACCTTGATGTTATTTAGTCAATAAGAGGTTGTGGAAATTATGGTGTGATGATTTCATGTCAGAAACTTATACTTTGTAACATCCCATTTCCAACTAGACCCTTGGGAGTGGTTCTGTCTTAACAGAACCTTAGGAAGCCCAGGAATTGAAGTTTGTCGACCAAGATTTTGAGTCAAGGGGTGGTCACGCCCGTGACCGACCCATCACGCCCGTGACATAGGGCATGACCCCCTTCGACGATCGTCGACCTCAGGAAGACGATCGACGAGCTAAGAAATTTCAACATAGGTCAGACACGCCCGTGACCGATTCGTCACGCCCGTGACCATGGAATGGCATTGAGTGAGTTAAGCTCACTCAACACCGTTGTCTGGATGGCGTTGAGTGAGCTTAGATCACTCAAAGCCATAAGCGGGATGGCGTTGAGTGCATTGAGTGCACTCAACGCCATAGGTTGAATGGCGTTGAGTGCACTAACTGCACTCAACGCCATCTTGTGTCGGTAGGTTGGCGTTAAGTGAGCTGAGCTCACTCAATGCCATAGACTGGATGGCGTTGAGTGAGCTTAGCTCACTCAACGCCGTAATCTGTCAGGTGGGATGGCGTTGAGTGCGGTGAGTGCACTCAACGCCATAAGTTGAACGGCTTTGAGTGCACTGACCGCACTAAATGCCATTTGGTGCTGTCTGGATGGCATTGAGTGAGAAGATCTCACTAAACGCAATAATCTGGACGGTGTTCAGTGAGCTAAGCTCACTCAACGCCATAACCTGGACGGCGTTGAGTGAGCTAAGCTCACTCAAAGCCATAACATGGACAGCGTTGAGTGAGCTAAGCTCACTCAAAGCCATAATCTGGATGATGTTTAGTGAGCTTAGCTCACTGAATGCCATAACTTGGACGGGTTGAGTGAGCTAAGCTCACTCAAAGCAATAATCTTGACGGCGTTGAGTGAGCTAAGCTCACTCAATGCCATAATCTGGACGGCGTTTAGTGATCTAAGCTCACTCAATGCCATAGTTTAAAAGGGGCTTATTCTGGATGGCGTTGAATGCCATAATCCGGATGGCGTTGAGTGAGCTGAGCTCACTCAACGCCAAAATTTTGGAGGTCATTCTGATGGTGTTTAGTGATCAGAGCTCACTCAATGCTGTATCTTGGATAGCGTTGAGTGAGCAGAGCTCACTCAACGCAATAGCTTGGATGGCCTTGAGTGAGCTGAGCTCACAAAACGCCATAGCTTGGATGGCATTGAGTGAGCTGAGCTCACTCAACGCCATTGTACTTAGAATTTTCTGGCAGATTGGTTATGGCTGGGTGCTGGTTCAGCTGAACCGGGCCGGTCTAGGAAGTGGGCCAGAATGCATAAGTGGGCCGTTTTCTCCAATAAGACCTGATAAGTCTTATTTAATTTTAGTTGACCGGTCAAGCTTGACACTTGGACCGATAGCTTTTCAAAAGGGCGTTTACGACCATGGCCGAGAGCTTGGCTTCATGACCATCAATAGCATTTGATGCCATGGCCTTCCCTCTTCCCCTTGAAATGGCTGGATTCAACTCCTCTCGGGGATAGGAGGATTTTCCATCCGTCCTCCAGCTGTTACAAAGCCGTTTCAGCTCCCCTCTACCATGGCCGAGCTATCTCTTGAAGAGGCAATAATGGCTTGACCGTTTCTACCCCCTCCCGCAGCCTTGTTCTCCTATAAAAGACTCCCTAGACTTAGATAGTAAGGTTTCACCCTTGCCTGATAAAGCTAGAGCTCATTACCTTGGTTTAGAAGAATTCGAGTGATGCCACCACCGTGCCAAGGGCATCCCGATGATCGGCTCGACTCCAAACCGCGAATAAGGTCATCCTCTACCTCTTCTTCTATTGATAGATATTAGAAATCATTAGGAGAGATATCGGGCTCAAAAGAGCTGGATCGGATGAGCGTTTCCATGGTTTTTCCGAAATTTCATGGTGGCGGGTTCGCCGGAAACCGCCTCTCCGGCGGCCGTGCCGCTACCCGACGGTAGCCCTCACCTCAACAGTGGTGGTGGTGGCGGTGGCCGGCCAGGGAGGAGGCTAGACGGCCAGCACTAGGAGGGAGAAGTGTTCCCAGGAGCATGCTATCTAGACCGTCGGCTGGAGGTTGAAGACAACCTCCCAGCCGACGGATCAACCTTTAAGATCTGTGATGTTAAATTAAGTTCTTGCTTTTATGTGAATTTCTATACTAGAATATCAGTCACTTTAGAAAATTTAGGAAAAATATTTAGAGGCTCCTACAGAAAAAGTGGTCAACATCAATATTGTAGGTCTATGAGTTTAGGAAATTATAAAATTTGTTTCAAGCTTTTTGGACCACTGGATTGACCTCAGCACTCATTTTGGTGAGGTCTACCCATAGGGTTGTCCTGACCTTTGAAAAATTCCCCAGTCCAATTCAGTCATCAAAATGACTTGAAATTTGGGGTATGGCCCAATCATACCTATATCTAGGTGGTATCCAAAAATTATGATTTTTGGAAAATGTTTTTCCATTGTTTTTAGAAAAAATTTAATAATCCTAGAATAAATTAATTATATGGCTAAATGACTTCCAAACCCTCCCAAATATTTGTGAGTAGTCCCTAGGTTTATCATAAGGTTCTGGTAAAAATTTCATCTCATTTGGAGATGTTTTGTATAGGTTTTTATCCCACCCTAGGTTGATCCTTATAGGATAATTTAGGATCAAACACCCCCTTGGTATTTGAGTGGTCATATCACCTCAACAGAGGCTGATATTTTGGTCACTGACTATTTAGGGCATGACACACCCTCCAAGGGAGTTTGGGTGTGGTTTGGTGTAGGGTAGCCCTAGAACCCTAGGGTAGGTCCCTTAATGGGGACTTGGTGAGTTGTGAAGGTCATGGGGTCAAATGACCTTGGACTTACTTGAAATTTAGTGAAGAGGACCATAAGGGTACTAAAGTCCTCTGGTAAAAATTTTTGGGAATTTGGAGACCTTTAGCCCACCTAAAACCCTAACCCTAGTTTAGGTCACCAACCTTAATTTGAACTATTATGCTATCAACTAAACTTCAAATCAAGTAAAATTTGGGCAGGGTGCTTTTATGGTCCATATGGACATTATATAATTTTGTTGAGATTTTTGGGTTAACTTATACAATACTTCATTCACAACCCTAGTTGTGCCTTAGATATTTATTTTGATGATTCTGGAATTTCTGTTCACTGAAATGTTATAAAATCTTGGATTAGGGCATCCTATGGAATGTTATACCTTCTGTATTTTTCTTGAAAGTTTTATTTGATTATTTTGGGTAGTTTATTCTTTAACGTAATAATTGTGATATGTAGTCAAAAAATACAAATAATTCCTATTTATTATTTGGAACTTTATGAAATTTGGTCAGTGGGAGTTTCAGACTTTGGTAGTCATTCTGTAAATTTCTCTGGAATTTTAGATAATTAAAATAGTACCTCCTTCTTTAAGCTAGGAAAATTAGTGTTTTACATTAAAATAAATTCAGAGCCCAAATATTGGAGAACAATTATGGGACTTAGTTTTTTATGGTTTTAGGACACCATAAAGCTTCTATAATTTTCTTGGAATTTTTGAATATTTATTTACAGTACTCGCTTCACAATATAGTAAAAGTGGCCTAAAATGGTAAATTAGGAAATGTAGGACTAAACACCTCTGAAATTTCTCAAAATTTCGAATTACTGCTCAAATGCCTTAGAGGATTTTTACTGCTTTTATGGTTATTTATTGTTGGCTCATTAGTGTACCTCATGTTCATACTAGGGCATTGGGAGGCTGAGAATAAATAAATTAAATGCCAAATGAAAAAGGAAAATTATTATTTTCTGGATTTAGACTAATTATGTCATGGTGGACCTCTAGTAAACATTATAGGAGATTCGGAAGACAATTTGGAGTACCACCCCTTGCATACCTCATAAAGCTTAGGATGGTCTGCGTTTAGTAAAAACTACAGAAGCTGAACTAAAGTGGGTAATGAACTTGGGAGATGGAATTTTGGTAGTTTGCTGGTTTTGATAGGGTGAGTTAAATCAAGTTCATTTTTGGAAGTCAGGATGGGTAGGGTGTGAGATTGACTAGCGATAAGTAGTGTTCGGGTTCGACGGAAGATCGTCCTCCCCGAGAAGAGGAAGAGTCAAAGTCACCCTAGGATTAGCCCACTGTAATATGAGAAGGGAATGGGTTAAGGGAACCAATCAACTATAATAAGTGCCTTGGAAAGGGATCTTTGGGATTCACCCCATCATAGCTCCTAGTACTGCTGCAAGCCCTTCACCGGGTAAACCTCGGGAAGTCCAAGGTTAACCTTAAATCTTAGGAATAAAACGATCAAGAGTAACCCTAATAATAGTTGCACCTCACACCTACACATGTACACTTAGGAAGAAGAATTGGCGTGGAATGGGTAGAGTAGGTCCGTGGTCTAAGGGTCTACTAGTAATGTCAATGGTTTGGTTTGTGATTGGGAAGTCCGGGGAGCGGGATGCTCGGGGACTTAGTATATGCTTGCTGCCCTAGAGAGCTGGAGGATCGGTAATATAGGAACTTGTACAAATATAACTGTCATTATTGCATGTGCTTAAAGTGGTGGGTCATCTGTACTGGACGATCGATCACACCGACGTCGGTACGTTCACTCGGCGGTGTGGGACACTTAGCCAAAGAAAGCCTGGTGGATATAGCCAGCACTAGTATGCGGATTCTCAAGGTTGTGTTCTTCTAGGGTCATACGGAAGAGCTAGGCCTGGTAGTGTGGTTACCCGCCTAGGAGTGGGGGGCCCGACCCATTGTCTCTGTTTGCCACCACTGAGGTTCTTGCGGGTGAAGCTAGCTGCCCAAATAGGGGGAACTAAAGGTCTGTGCGCATGGAGTCGTATGGGTGTGTTGCACTTGCTTGTGCATTCCATAGCATATTTGTGTGTCATAGCATAAACATTGCCACCTATCGTATAAGATGTTATGGGACGTTTTATACGATAGGCCCTACAAAATGACCCCTTGGTCTATAGGGGTAATCCCTATAAATCAATGGTTATATTTCTTATGCTTTTACTTACTTGCTACTCCTTGTTGTTTGATAACCGACACCCCAACGTATGAGTGGTATGGGACACCTTATACGATGGGATCCCTGCAAAAGATCCCTTGGCTTATGCGCTTCCGCATAAGTTAAGGTTACATTTCCTACTTTCTGCTTCTGTCATATTTACTATAGAATTGCTAGCATAGATCCGTTGTCACCTGCTTTTGACTTATTCTCCACCTTCATGTCATTCCCATTCTTCCTCTCCGCTCGGTACCTAGGAGCCATGGGGGAAGGGGTAGGGGTTGATAGGGCTTAGTATTTTTGCATAACGGTTTTCGAACCACAAAATTTTAGGTGTACCATATGAAAGGGTCACGAGTTTTGCAGTTTCTGACAGAGTTGACCCCGCGACCGTGTTACCATTGTCACCAGCCGGGACATACACGGGTCAAATGCCCCTTGATGGGTGGGATCCCACCAGCTCAGCAGCCAGGAGGCCTAAAACGTAGACGCAGACCACGATTGCAAGGCGGCGACTGCAGGCTGAAAAGGAGGAAGCACCCAGAGATGCAGCACCAGCAGAGTACGAAGTCGGTGGAGATGGGCCAGTCTAGCTTTGGTGCTCTCGGTTCAGTGATAGTTACAGTGACGCTTAGTTTCAGTTTTGCTTCCGCGAGTGACTTGTAGTGAGGATTACATGTACTGGGCACAAGCCCTCCTTTTGTACTCTGATTATTATTATTGTGGACTCTCCCTTCGTGGAGATTTATTTATATACATGTGATTATGGTGGACTAGCTTTATAATTACCTACGCTACTGTTCTGCGATCGATTTGGCCGACAGGATCAGCGTTTTGTAGTGACGACCTTCCCGGGCGTGACGGTGTCACCGCAAAGCGGCGGTTCTTGGCATAAGACCCCGGTGTTTAAAAGAAAAAAAGGGGGGTCTTACAAGTTGTATCAGAGGAAAGCTCGATCGGAAAATTAGCAGTCCACTAACCCTGGTTCACCCCCGCTCGAGTTTAGTTTGGGGACAAACTAAGCAGTGGAAGCAGTTGTGTGCCCATAAGGGAAATCACATGTGAAAGTCCACTTCATCATTTATTGGAATTCCTCATTGTGGCCTGCGGCAAACCCTGCCCCCAGCAGGGAACACCTCCGGCTTCAAAGATCTCATCTTATCATCCTCTAACCAACGAGTTAGACTCTACCAACTAGGACTCGTGACTAACCATGACAATTTATTGTATGCCCTTATTCAAAATAGACCTTGGGTATGAATTTGGTTAAGGTAATGAAATACCAAAAGAGAATAGTTTAGCACGAGAATGACTACCTAAGACGTAAACTCAGGTGTCTCTACTATCCCAATCAAGGATTATTCAAAG
Source organism: Platanthera zijinensis (assembly GCA_039513925.1). Classification (NCBI taxonomy): domain Eukaryota; kingdom Viridiplantae; phylum Streptophyta; class Magnoliopsida; order Asparagales; family Orchidaceae; genus Platanthera; species Platanthera zijinensis. The sequence goes on along the minus strand of CM077093.1, from coordinate 110,117,307 downwards.
CAGTAGACTACATTAAGGAGAATTGAGACCAATAATACATTAGCAGAATGGTAAAAGACAAGTAGTCTTAACCCTAAATACCGGTAATAAAATTACCTGGAGGCAACCACCGAGACAAACACTGAGGGTCGGATAGGAATTCAAGTTCGGAAGATACCCATTTTGGATTGGGAACATTTTGAACCGGATAAGGTTGTCGTAAATGTGACTCAGAGAGTTTAAAGTATGGAGTATATTAACGAGTTTCAGGGTGGAACCCCAAGTCAAAGATTGATGCCCAAGGGATTGTGCACCAAGCTAGGACAGATGTAACAGGGAAATATCAAAGATACTTAGCCCAAGATAGGTAGGAGCTTATCTTTTGTTTATTGGGGGCTAAACTTTTGTTTATTGGGCAAATTAGTATTGGCTTGGGTCCCCTTGGACCTAGTTTAGGGAAAGTGGTATAACAAACATAGTGAGTTTAAGTCGATATAATTCGACGTTATTCGGGCGAACATAAGATTTTGTAAAAAAAAAACATGTTTGGAATCATGACCCGTAGCGTTACCAAGACAATGACATGGTAATAAGACAGAGTAATTACGAGAATTAACTATTATCACGTGAAATTAGATGATGGGTAACAAGATTCGGGATATTTGAGAAGGTAAAGATTTAATCGCTATGTTGTATCATCAGAAGGATGATGTATCTCAGAACATGTACCCCCGGAGTGGAAATTTGAGAACATCGCGATGGATTTTATTCATAGACTTCCCCGATCACGGACGGGAAACGACTCGATTTGGGTCATCGTCGATCGGTTGACGAAGGTGGCCAGATTCATTCCGATCAAGAATGATGACTCTGTGGGGGTACTAGTGCGGAGATTTGTGGAGCAGTTTGTTCGATACCACGGGGTGCCCAAGACGATCGTACCGGATCGGGATGGCTGGTTCACTTCTAGGGAGTGGAGACCTATGCTGGCTTACTTAGGCACGCGATTGACCTTTAGCACCGCATTCCATCCCCAAATTGATGAGCAGACGGAACGAACCAATCGGACGCTAGAAGATATTCTGAGGCTATGCATTTTGGACCACGGGGAACCATGGGAGAAGCTCCTACCCCTGATCAAGTTCTCCTATAACAACAGCTACCAGTCCAGCATTAGGATGGCGCTTTACGAAGCCTCGCATGGAAGGAGATGAAGGACCCTTCTTTCTTGGATTCAGGGCGAGGATCCGAAGGCGTTGGGATCGGATTTTGTCGAAGATGCCGAGGCTTAGGTGAGACTAATCAGAGATAGGATGTTAGAAGCGCAGAGCAGACAGGCTAAGTATTATGACGCCCGACATCGTCAGGTTGGGTTTTAGGTGGGGGACCGAGTGTTTTTGAAGATCCGGCCCATGCATTGAGTTTCACGGGTGCGTGGTTGGAGGAAGAGCTCATCCCTAGGTATATAGGCCCTTACAGGATCCTGGAGCGGATCGGGGCCCTAGCTTACAGGATGGAGTTACCACCAGAGCTAGCAGCTCTGCACGATGTATTCCACGTTTCTTCGCTTAGGAGGGCTCTACTTCGCCCGGAGCAGCAGATTTTGACCACATATGGACCGGTAGCTTCCGACCGGTCAGTTAACTTGGAGCCGATCGGGATCGATGACACGGTAGTGCGGGTCTTAGGATGGAAGAAGATTCCATTAGTCAAGGTTCTGTGGAACAATCATGGGCAGGAGGAGCATACATGGGAGCCACAGGACTTGATGCGGCAAAAATACCCAGAACTTTTCGGTCAGGTATACCTCACAACCCCTCTGGACAATCAATTTTGTTCCTATTTTAAACTAATAGGACTAAAATTTCAAGGATAGGGGCTAATCTTTTGTTTATTGGGGTATATACCTAGTCAATTGGACGAATTGGTCTTAGAATTAAAACTGCACACAGCGAACCTAACGTAGAGATGTAAATCTTTCAACTCTCATAGGATGTTACAACCTTTCTCCCGATAGGAGTCCCGTAGGCTTAACCTTGATTTCGGGGATGAAATCTTTGTTTTGTTTATTGGGATTTGTAACATCCCATTTCAAACTAGACCCGTTGGAGTGGTTTTGTCTTAACAGAACCTTAGGAAGCGCAGGAATTGAAGTTTGTCGACCAAGATTTTGAGTCAAGGGGTGGTCACGCTCGTGACCGGCCCATCATGCCCGTGATATAGGGCGTGACCCCCTTCGACGATCGTAGATCTCAGGAAGACGATCGTCGAGCTCAGAAATTTCAACATAGGTTAGACATGCCCGTGACCGATCCGTCACACCCGTGACCGATCCGTCACGCCCGTGACCTTGGAATGGCGTTGAGTGAGCTAAGCTCACTGAACGTCGTGTTCTGGATGGCGTTGAGTTAGCTTAGCTCACTCAAAGCCATAAGCAGGATGGCGTTGAGTGCATTGAGTGCACTCAACGCCATAAGTTGAATGGCGTTAAGTTCACTGACTGCACTCAACGCCATCTTGTGTCGGTAGGTTGGCATTGAGTGAGGCGTTGAGTGAGCTGAGCTCACTCAACGCCGTAGACTGGATGGCGTTGAGTGAGCTTAGCTCACTCAATGCCATAATCTGTCAGGCAGGATGGCGTTGAGTGCGGTGAGTGCACTCAACACCATATGTTTAATGGCGTTGAGTGCACTGACCGTACTCAACGCCATTTGGTGCTGTCTGGATGGCGTTGAGTGAGAAGAGCTCACTCAACGCCATAATCTGGATGGCGTTGAGTGAGCTAAGCTCACTCAAAGCCATAACCTGGACGGCATTGAGTGAGCTAAGCTCACTCAAAGCCATAACCTGAACGGCGTTGAGTGAGCTATGCTCACTCAAAGCCATAATCTGGACGGCGTTGAGTGAGCTAAGCTCACTCAACGTCATAACCTGGACGACGTTCAGTCAGCTAAGATCACTCAAAGCCATAATCTGGACGGCGTTGAGTGAGCTAAGCTCACTCAACGCTATAATCTGGACGGCATTGAGTTAGCTAAGCTCACTCAACGCCACAGTTTAAAAGGGGCTTATTCTGGATGGCGTTGAGTGAGCAGAGCTCACTCAACGCCATAATCTGGATGGCATTGAGTGAGCTGAGCTCACTCAACGCAAAAATTTGGGAGGTCATTTTGATGGCGTTGAGTGAGCAGAGCTCACTCAACGCCGTATCTGGGATGGCGTTGAGTCAGTAGAGCTCACTCAATGCCGTAACTTGGATGGCATTGAGTGAGCTGAGCTCACTCAACGTCGTTGCTTGGATGGCGTTGAGTGATCTGAGCTCACTCAACTCCATTGTACTTAGAATTTTCTGGCATTTTTCTGGCAGATTGGTTATGGTTGGGTGCTGGTTCAGCTGAACCGGGCCGGTCTAGGAAGTGGGCCAGAATGCATAAGTGGGCCGTTTTCTCCAATAAGACCTGATAAGTCTTATTTAATTTTAGTTGACCGGTCAAGCTTGACACATGGACCGATAGCTTTGAAAAAGTGCGGTTACGGCCATGGCCGAGAGCTAGGATTCATGGCCATCAATGGCATTTGATGCCATGGCCTTCCCTCTTCCCCTTGAAACAGCTGGATTCAACTCCTCTCAGGGAGAGGAGGAGTTTCCAGCCTCCTCCAGCTGTTACAAAGCCGTTTCAGCTCCCCTCCACCATGGTCGGGCTTGCTCTTGAAGAGCAAATAATGGCTGGACCGTTTCTACCCCCTCTCGCAGCCTTGTTCGCCTATAAAAGACTCCCTAGACTTAGATAGGAAGGTTTCACCCTTGCCTGATAAAGCTAGAGCTCATTACCTTGCTGTAGAAGAATTCCGGCGACGCCACCACCGCGCCAAGGGCATCCCGACAATCGGCTCGACACCAAATCGCGAATAAGGTCCTCCTCTACCTCTTCTTCTATTGATAGATCTTAGAAATCATTAGGAGAGATATCGGGCTCAAAAGAGTTGGATCGGGTGAGCGTTTCCATGGTTTTTCCGAAATTTCATGGTGGCAGGTTCGCCGGAAACTACCCCTCCGGCGGATGTGTCGTCGCCCGACGGTAGCCCTCACCTCAATAGAGGTGGTAGTGGCGGTGGCCGGCCATGGAGGAGGATAAACGACCGGCTGTGGGAGGGATAAGTGTTCCCAGGCGCGTGCTATCTAGACTGTCGGCTGGATGTTGAGGACAACCTCCCAGCCGACGGATCAACCTTTAAGATCTGTGCTGTTAAATTAAGTTCTTGCTTTTTTGTGACTTTCTATACTAGAATATCAGTCACTTTAGAAAATTTAGCAAAAATACTTAGAGGCTCCTACAGAAAAAGTGGTCAACATATATATTGTAGCTCTATGAGTCTAGGAAATTTTTAATTTTGTTTCAAGCATTTTGGACCACTGGATATACCTCAGCACTCATTTTGGTGAGGTCTACCCATAAGGCTTTCCTGATCTTAGAAAATTTCCCCACTCCAATCCAGTAATCAAAATAACTTGAAATTTTGGGTGTGTCCTAATCTTACCTATATCTAGGAGCTATCCAAAAATTAGGATTTTTGGAAAATTTGTTTTATAGTTTTTTGAAAATATTTAATAATCCTAGAATAAATTAATTAGATGGCTAAATGACTTCCAAACCCTCCCAAATTTTGGTGAGTAGTCCATAAGGTTATCATAAGGTTCTGGTAAAAATTTCATCTTATTTGGAGATGTTTTGTATAGGTTTTTATCCCACCCTAGGTTGATCCTTATAGGATAATTTAGGATCAAACACCCCCTTGGTATTTGAGTGGCCATATCACCTCAACCGAGGCTGATATTTTGTTCACTGACTTTTTAGGGAATGACACACCCTCCAAGGGAGTTTGGGGTGGTTTGGTGTAGGTAGCCCTAGAACCCTAGGGTAGGTCCCTTAATGGGGACTTGGTGAGTTGTGAAGGTCATGGGGTCAAATGACCTTGGAATGACTTGAAATTTGGTGAAGAGGACCATAAGGGTACTAAAGTCCTCTGGTAAAAATTTTGGGGTATTTGGAGACTTTTAGCCCACCTAAAACCCTAACCCTAGTTTAGGTCACCAACCTTAATTTGAACTATTATACTATCAACTGAACTTCAAATCAAGTAAAATTTGGGCAAGGTGCTTTTATGGTCCAAGTGGACCTAAAATAATTTTGTTGAGATTTTTGGGTTAACTTATACAGTACTTCATTCACAACCCTAGTTGTGCCCTTGATATTTATTTTAATGATTCTGGAATTTCTGTTCACTAGAATGTTATGAAATCTTGGATTAGGGCATCTTATGGAATGTTATACCTTCTGTATTTTTCTTGGAAGTTTTACCTGATTATTTTGGGTACTTTATTCTTTAATGTACTAATTGTGATATGTAGTCAAAAAATACAAATAATGCCCATTTACTATTTGTAACTTTATGAAATTTGGTCAGTGAGAGTTTCATACTATAATAGTCATCCTGTAAATTTCTCTAGATTTTTAAATAATTAAAAATAGTACCTCATTCTTTAAGCTAGGAAAATTAGTATTTTACATTAAATTAAATTCAGAGCCTAAATATTAGAGAACAATTATGGGACTTAGTTTCTGATAGTTTTAGGTCACCATAAAGCTTCTATAATTTTCTTGGGATTTTAGGATATTTATTTACAGTACTCGCTTCACAATATAGTTAAAGTGGCCTAAAATGGTAAATTAGGAAATGTAGGCCTAAACACCTTTGAAATTTCTCAAAATTTGGAATTACTGCTCAAATGCCTCAGAGGATTTTTACTGATTTTATGGTGATTTATTGTTGGCTCATTAGTGCACCTCATGTTCATACTAGGGCATTGGGAGGCTGAGAATAAATAAATTAAATGCCAAATGAAATAGGAAAAATTATTATTTTCTGGATTTAGACTAATTATATCATGGTTGACCTCCAGTAAACATTATAGGAGATTCGAAAGACAATTTGGAGTACCACCCCTTGCATACCTCATGAAGCTTAGGATGGTCTGCGTTTAGTAAAAACTGCAGAAGCTGAACTAGAGTGGGTAATGAACTTGGGAGATGGAATTTTGGTAGTTTGCTGGTTTGGATAGGGTGAGTTAAATAAAGTTCATTATTTGAAGTCAGGATGGGTAGGGTGTGAGATTGACTAGCGATAAGTAGTGTTCGGGTTCGACGGAAGATCGTCCTCCCCGAGAAGAGGAAGAGTCAAAGTCACCCTAGGATTAGCCCACTCTAATATGAGAAGGGAATGGGTTAAGGGAACCAATCAACTATAATAAGTGCCTTGGAAAGGGATCTTTGGGATTCACCCCATCATAGATCTTAGTACCGCTGCGAGCCCTTCACTAGGTAAACCTCGGGAAGTTCAAGGTAAACCTTAAATCTTAGGAATAAAACGATCAAGAGTAACCCAAATAATAGTTGCACCTCACACCTACACTTGTACACTTAGGAAGAGGAATTGGCGTAGAATGGGTAGAGTAGGTCCGTGGTCTAAGGGCCTACTAGTAATGTCAATGGTTTGGTTTGTGATTGGGAAGTCCGGGGAGCGGGATGCTCGGGGACTTGGTATATGCTTGGTGGCCTAGAGAGCTGGAGGATCGGTAACATAATAACTTGTACAAATATAACTGTAATGATTGCATGTGCATAAAGTGGTGGGTCATCAGTTCTGGACGATCGATCACACCGACGTCGGTACGTTGAATCGGCGGTGTGGGACACTTAGCCAAAGAAAGCCTGGTGGATATAGCCAGCACTAGTACGCGGATACTCTAGGTTGTGTTCTTCTAGGGGTGTACGGAAGGGCTAGGCCTGGTAGTGTGGTTACCCGCCTAGGAGTGGGGGGGCCGACCAACTGTCTCTGTTTGCTACCATAGAGGTTCCTAGGGGTGAAGCTAACTGCCCGAACAGGGGGAACTAAAGGTCTATGTGCATGGAGTCGTGTGGGTGTGTTGCACTTGCTTGTGCATTCCATAGCATATTTGTGTGTCATAGCATAAACATTGCCACCTATCGCATAAGATGGTATGGGACGTTTTATACGATAGGCCCTGCAAAACGACCCCTTGGTCTATAGGGGTAATCCCTATAAATCAATGGTTATATTTCTTGTGGGTTTACTTACTTGCTACTCCTTGCTATTTGATAACCGACACCCCAACGTATGAGTGGTATGAGATACTTTATACGATGGGAGCCCTGTAAAATATCCCTTGGCTTATGCGCTTCCGCATAAGTTAAGGTTACATTTCCTACTTTCTGCTTCTATCATATTTACTATGGAATTGCTAGCATAGGTCCGCTGTCACCTTCCTTTGACTTATTCTCCACCTTCATGTCCTTCCCTCTCTTCCACTCCGCTCGGTACCTAGGAGCAATGGGGGAAGGGGTAGGGGATGATAGGGCTTAGTCTTTTAGACTAACGGTTTTCGAACCACAACATTTTAGGTGTACCATATGGAAGGGTCACGCGTTTTGCAGTTTCTGACAGAGTTGACCCCGCGACCGTGTTACCATTATCACAAGTCGGGAGATACACGGGTGAAATTCCCCTTGATGGGTGGGATCCCACCAGCTCAGCAGCCAGGAGGCCGAAAACGTAGAAGAAGATGTGGATTGCGAGACGGCGACTGCAGGCCGAAAAGGAAGAAGCGCCCAGAGATGAAGCACCAGCAGAGTACGGAGTCGATAGAGATGGGCCAGTCTAGCTTGGGTGCTCTCGGTTCAGTGACAGTTACAGTGACGCTTAGTTTCAGTTTTGCTTCTGCGAGTGACTTGTAGTGAGGATTACATGTACTGGGAACAAGCCCTCCTTTTATACTCTGATTATTATTATTGTGGACTCTCCCTTCATGGAGATTTATTTATATACATGTGATTATGGTGGATTAGCTTTATAATTACCTATGCTACTGTTCTGTGATCGATATGGCCGACAGGATTGGCGTTTTGTAGTGACGACCTTCCCGGGCGTGACGGTGTCAGCGCAAAGCGGCGGTTCTGGGCCTAAGACCCCGGTGTTTAAAAGAAAAAAAGGGGGTCTTACAAGTTGTATTAGAGGAAACCTCGATCGGAAAAGTAGCAGTCCACTAACCCTGGGTCACCCCCGCTCGAGTTTAGTTTGGGGACAAACTAAGCAGCGGAAGCATTGGTGTGCCCATAAGAGAAATCACATGTGAAAGTCCACTTCATCCTTTATTGGAATTCCTCTTTGTAGCCTGCGGCAAACCCTACCCCAGTAGGGAACACCTACGGCTTCGAAGATCTCATCTTATCATCCTCTAACCAACGAGTTAGACTCAACCAACTAGGACTCATGACTAACCATGAGAATTTATAGTATGCCCTAGTTCGAAATAGACCTTAGGTATGAATTTGGTTAAGGTAAGGAGATACCCAAAGAGAATAAAGGAGGAGTTTAGCACGAGAATGACTACCTAAGACGTAAACTCAGGTGTCCCTACTATCCCAATCAAGGATTATTCAAAGCGGTAGACTACTTTAAGGAGAATTGAGACCAATAATACATTAGCAGAATGGTAAAAGACAATTAGCCTTAACCCTAAATACCGGTAATAAAATTACCTGGAGGCAACCACCAAGACAAACACTGAGGGTCGGATAGGAATTCAAGTTCGGAAGATACCCATTTGGGATTGGGAACATTTTGACCCGGATAAGGTTGTCGTAAATGTGACTCAGAGAGTTTAAAGTATAGAGTATATTAACGAGTTTCAGGGTGGAACCCCAAGTCGAAGATTGATGCCCTTGGGATTGTGCACCCAGCTAAGACAGATATAACTGGGTAATATCAAAGATACTTAGCCCAAGATAGGTAGGGGCTTATATTTTGTTTATTGGGGGCTAAACTTTTGTTTATTGGGCAAATTAGTATGTGCTTGGGTCCCCTTGGACCTAGTTTAGTGAAAGTTGCATAACAAACATAGTGAGATTGAAGTCGATATAATTCGACGTTATTCGGGCGAACATTAGATTTTGTAAAAAAACATGTTTGGAATGATGACCCGTAGCGTTACCAAGACAATGACATGGTAATAAGACGGAGTAATTACGAGAATTAACTATTATCACGTGAAATTAGATGACGGTTTACAAGATTCGGAATATCTGAGAAGGTAAAGATTTAATCGCTATGTTGTATAATCAGAAGGATGATGTACCTCAGAACATGTACCCCCGGAGTGGAAATTTGAGGACATCGCGATGGATTTTATTCATGGACTTCCCCGATCACGGACGGGAAACGACTCGATTTGGGTCATCATCGATCGGTTGACGAAGGTAGCCAGATTCATTCCGATCAAGAAGGATGACTCTGTGGGGGTACTAGTGCAGAGATTTGTGGAGCAGTTTGTTCGATACCACGGGGTGCCCAAGACGATCGTGTCGGATCGGGATGGCCGGTTCACTTCCAGGGAGTTGAGATCGGTGCTGGCTTACTTAGGCACGCGATTGACCTTCAGCACCGCATTCAATCCCAAGACGGATGAGCAGACAAAATGCACCAATCGGACGCTGGAAGATCTTCTAAGGCTCTGCATTTTGGACCACGGGGAACCATGGGAGAAGCTCCTACCCCTGATTAAGTTCTCCTATAAAAACAGCTACCAGTTCAGCATCAGGATGGCGCCTTACGAAGCCTTGTATGGAAAGAGATGAAGGACCCTGCTTTCTTGGATTCAGGACGAGGATCCGAAGGCGTTGGGATCAGATTTTGTCGAAGACGTCGAGGCTCAGGTGAGACTAATCAGATACAGGATGTTAGAAGCGCAGAGTAGACAGGCAAAGTATTATGACGCCCGGCATCATCAGGTGGGGTTTCAGGTTAAGGACCGAGTGTTTTTGAAGATCCGGCCCATGCATTGAGTTTTACGGGTGCGTGGTCGGAGGAAGAGCTCAGCCCTAGGTATATGGGCCCTTACAGGATCCTAGAGCGGATCGGGGCCCAAGCTTACAGGCTGGAGTTGCCACCAGAGCTGGCAGCTCTGCACGACGTATTCCACGTTTCTTCTCTTAGGAGGGCTCTACTGCGCCCGGAGCAGTAGATTTTGACCACAGATGGACCGGTAGATTCCGACCGGTCAGTTCACTTTGAGCCAATCGGGATCGATGACACGGCAGTGCGGGTCTTACGACGAAAGAAGGTTCCATTAGGCAAGGTTCTGTGGAACAATCATGGGCAGGAGGAGCATACATGGGAGCCACAAGACTTGATGCGGCAAAAATACCTGGAACTTTTCGGTCAGGTATACCTCACAACTAATCTGGACAATCAATTTGCGTTCCTATTTTAAACCAATAGGACTGAAATTTCAAGGATAGGGGCTTATCTTTTGTTTATTGGGGTATATACCTAGTCAATTGGACGAATTGGTCTTAGAATAAAAACTGCACACAGCAAACCTAACATAAATATGTAAATCTTTCAACTCTCATGGGATGTAACAAGCCTTTCTCCCGATGGGAGTCCCGTAGGCTTAACCTTGATTTCGGGGACGAAATCTTTGTTTTGTTTATGGGATTTGTAAGATCCCATTTCCAACTAGACCCCTGGGAGTGGTTTTGTCTTAACAGAACCTTAGGAAGCCCAGGAATTGAAGTTTGTCGACCAAGATTTTGAGTCAAGGGGTGGTCACGCCCGTGACCAACCCGTCACGCCCGTGACATAGGGCGTGACCCCCTTTGACAATCGTCGACCTCAGGAAGACGATCGTCGAGCTCAGAAATTTAAACATAGGTCAGACACGCCCGTGACCAATCCGTCCGTGACCTTGGAATTGAGTTGAGTGAGCTAAGCTCACTCAACGCTGTGGTTTGGATGGCGTTGAGTGAGCTTAGCTCACTCAAAGCCATAAGCGGGATAGCGTTGAGTGCATTGAGTGCACTCAATGCCATAAGTTGAATGGCGTTGAGTGCACTGACTGCACTCAACACCATCTTGTGGCGGTAGGTTGGCGTTTAGTGAGCTGAGCTCACTCAACGTCGTAGACTGGATGGCATTGAGGGAGCTTAGTTCAATCAACGTCGTAATCTGTCAAGCGGGATGGTGTTGAGTGCGGTGAGTGCACTCAATGCCATAAGTTGAATGGCGTTGAGTGCACTAACCGCACTCAATGCCATTTGGTGCTGTCTGGATGGCGTTGAGTGAGCAGATGCCATAATCTGGACGGCGTTGAGTGAGTTAAGCTCACTCAATGCCATAACCTAGATGGCGTTGAGTGAGCTAAGCTAACTCAAAGCCATAACCTGGACGGCATTGAGTGAGCTAAGCTCACTCAAAGCCATAATATGGACGGCGTTGAGTGAGCTAAGCTCACCCAACGCCATAACCTGGACGGCATTGAGTGAGCTAATCTCAATCAAAGCCATAATCTGGACGGCGTTGAGTGAGCTAAGCTCACTCAACGGCATAATCTGGATGGCGTTGAGTTAGCTAAGCTCACTCAACGCCATAGTTTAAAAGGGGCTTATTCTGGATGGCGTTGAGTGAGCAGAGCTCACTCACCGCCATAATCCGGATGGCGTTGAGTGAGCTGAGCTCACTCAATGCAAAAATTTGGGAGGTCATTCTAATGGCATTGAGTGAGCAGAGATCACTCAACGTCGTATCTGGGATGGCGTTGAGTGAGCAGAGCTCACTCAACGCCGTAGGTTGGATTGTGTTAGAAGCGAACTAAAACAAGCCGGAAATGGTATAACTGAAATTTTATTATCAGAAAAAGGTATCTATTACAAAGGTATGGCCTCCCTTATATAGAATGGAGGAGAGAAGAGAGAATACAAATAAGAGATGTGGGACTAAAAACACGCGGACTGTACAAACACAAACCGCACAAGCCACGCGGTTAGACAGAAGGGCTAACCGCCCGACCACTACCAGAGAGAGACATGCCGTCATGTGAGACCGTTAGACTGCCCGGTCTCCAAGTCGCCAGTGATAAATCGCTAGACCGCTTGGACCTCAGACCGCAACACAACAACCAAACCGTTGAAGGCAAACTGTCAGACCGCTCGGTCAATAACCCGCAAAGCCAGACCAACAGACCGCCCGGTCTCCATCTTCAACACTCCCCCTCATGCTTGAGCATATATGTCGATCATGCCCAGCTTGTCACATATATGAAGAAACGAGGAGGATACTGGCTTGGTGAAGATGTCAGCCAGCTCTTTTTCAGACGTGACGAAGGGGGTGCAAATTTGTTCCTTCAGAATCTCTTCACGAATGAAATGACAGTCGACCTCAATGTGCTTGGTTCTCTCATGGAAGACTGGATTTTTGGAGATGTATATAGCAGCCTTGTTGTCACAGAACATAGGTAGAGGATGGTTGTAGACCTCTCCTAAATCAAACATGAGATCCCGTAGCCATTTTAGCTCACAAGTGGTCGATGCCATACTCCGATACTCTGCTTCAGTACTGGACCTGGAGACAACAGACTACTTCTTGCTCTTCCAGCTTACCAGATTGCCCCCAATAAAAGTACAGAAACCGGAGGTAGACTTGCGGTCCCCTTTGTCATCAGCGTAACTCGCATCTGAGTATGCTTCAACCCTCAGATGATCATTCTTCTGAAAGAGCAATCCTTTCCCTGGGGCTGCTTTGACATACTCCAAGATCTGCAAGGCAGACTATAGATGGCACTCCCTAGGAGCTTGCATGAATTGACTTACCTTGCCCACAGCATAGGAAATGTCGGGCCTAGTTATGGTGAGGTATATGAGCTTACCAACCAGACGCCTGTATCGCGAAGCATCTGAAAGAAGAGGCGAATCATCTGTCCAGGTTTTGTCTTCTCCAACAGCCATGGGACATCGGGCAGGTTTGGCCCCAGTCAATCCTGCTTCTTTTAAAATATCAAGGGCATACTTACGCTGAGAGAGGACTAAAGAGTTGGGCTTCCGAGAGATTTCGATCCCCAAAAAGTACATCGAAGAAACCATATCTTTCGTGACCAGATGTTGGCGAAGATGCCGCTTTGTCAAGGCTACCCCATCCTGGTCATCGCTAGTGAGAAGAATATCATCAACATATACTGCAAGAACCACCAGTCCCGAAGAGGTTTTGCTAATAAATAGAGAGTGATCAGCAGAGCTACGAGCAAAACCAACGGCCGCCACGATGCCGCTGAACTTGTCAAACCAAGCTCGAGGGCTCTGCTTGAGGCCATAGATTGCCTTCTGTAGCCGGCATACTCGTGTCTCCCCCTGATCAACATACCCAGGAGGTTTCTCCATGTAGACGGCCTCCTGAAAATCACCATAAAGGAATGCATTCTTGATATCCAGGTGGGAAAGTGGCCAGTCTTTGTTGACCGCCATAGAGAGAAGGACCCGTATAGTGCTGAGACGAGCCACGGGTGAGAAGGTGTCAAAGTAATCAACCCCATAGGTCAGAGTAAAGCCCTTAGCCACCAGGCGAGCTTTATAATGGTCCACAGTGCCATCTGTGCCAAATTTGACCACAAAGACCCAGCGACAGCCAACAACATCTGTATCAAAGGGAGGAGGGACAAGAGTCCAGGTACCCCGCTCTGTTAGGGTCGCCATTTCCTCATCCATGGCCATCTTCCAGTGAGGAATAGCAAGGGCCTACTGGTAGGAACGAGGTGTGGTAGTGGCAGAGATAGCCAGCGCAAAAGCCCTGCGAGAAGAGGTAAGACGATCATATGAAACAACAATAGCAAGGGGGTATAGGGTACACCTCCGCACCCCTTTGCGAAGAGCGACAGGAAGATCCAGGTCGGTGGGCTCTTCGGTATCCAGAGCATCCGTGGCAGAGAGAGCTGGCCCGAGAGGAGAGAGCGACGGCAGCGGAGATGAGGGAGATGGAGGCTGAGAGAGGCGGACGGAGAGGAGTGGGCGGAGATGGAGGAGGGGCGGATATCGCAGTAGGAGACGAGGGAACGAACGAAATAACAGGAGAATCAGAGGTGGGGGGAAGAGACGAGGAGTCATCCGAGAAGTAGGAGGCATTCTCGAAGAAGGTAACGTCAGCGGAGACGAACTGCTTACGAAGAACAGGGTCAAAGCAATAGTAGCCTTTCTGAGTGGCGAAGTACCCCAGAAAGACATATTTGGTGGAGCGAGGGGAGAGCTTATCACGGGTGGCAGATGGGGCATGCACAAAAGCAGTGCACCCAAAGATTCGGAGAGGGAGAGGAAAAGGCTCCTTGCCTGGATAAAGGATGGAAAAAGGGGTTATTCCATTGAGAATGGAGGAGGGAAAGCGATTGATGAGATAGCAGGCAAGAAGAACAGCATAGCCCCAATATGAGCGAGGGACATGCATTTGAGTCATCAATGTGCGAGCGACATCGAGGAGGTGACGGTTTTTGCGTTCCACCACCCCATTTTGTTGGGATGTATAAACACAGCTTGTCTGATGAATAATGCCATGTTGTACACAGAAGGAGGTAAAAGCATGACTTAAGTACTCTTTTGCATTATCAGATCGAAAAGTTTTAATACCAACACCAAACTGATTTTTGATTAAATGATAAAAGGAGATCCATACATTAAAAAGTTCAGAGCGATCTCGTAAGAGATACACCCAAGTACATCTAGAAAAGTCATCGATAAAGGTTACAAAATAAGAACTACCCCGACCAACAGTAAGGGTAGGAGCAGGCCCCCAGATATCAGAGTGGACTAGATCAAACGGACGAGTAGAGCCCCGACCTTGCTTTGGCTGGAAGGAGGAATGATGATGCTTGACAAGTTGACATGCTTCGCAGTTGAGAGGAGTATTGGAGGGAGGGAGGTGGGGTAGAAGCTGATGTAGAAGCCGTGGTGGAGGATGACCGAGACGGAGATGCCACTGGAGAAGATCCGTACAAGAAGAAGAGAAGATGGACAAAGCAGAAACGTTGTCGAGGAAGTAGAGGCCGCCGCTCTCAGTCCCAGTAGCAATCGTCCGCTCGGAGCTCGGATCCTGAAAAGAACAAGAAGATGGAGTAAATGTTACAGAACATTGAAGCTGCTTGCACAAAGAAGTAACCGACAATAGATTGCACGGAAACTTGGGCACATAGAGAGTGTCCTCTAGCCGAAGGGACGGAGTAACATGAACTACTCCCGACCCATAAACCGGGGAGGGAGAACCATCTTCAATGAGGACTGGGGGCAACCTATCATGCTGTTCGAGGAGAGAGAAGCATTGAGGATTGCCCGTCATATGATTAGTTGCTCCGGAGTCGATAAGCCATTTACCTTGAGTGACCACATGGGCACTACCTGATGATGTGACCATGGAAGCAGACGGCTTGGAAGAGGAGGCGGAAGAGTCACCCGAGGGGCGAAGATCGGGATGCTTCGTCCAGTAGCGGTCAGAAGTATGTCGGTGCAGCCGCAGTGAGAGCAGAGGTAGCGGGAAGAAGGATGTCCGCCAGACTGATGACTGCGGCTACTAGAGCCACTCCGCTGAGTTTGATCAGCATAGTTATCCAGTGGAGAAGGAGCGGGCAGAAGCAGGCGCTGAAGGAGAGAGGTGACAGTGGCAATGCGAGCAGTGGTGGCATCTAAAGTAGGAGATTCCGCCTCACCCAGATTTTGTTGGCGGATCATGTCATAAGTGTTAGGAAGACGTAGCAGATAACACACAACCAAAAGCTCCTAGAAGTGCTTGTGTTGTTGAGCCAGATCCGCAGAAAAGGGGCGATTCTGAAGAATCTCAGCCCCAAGAGCTTGAACTTGTTGGTAGGCAGCAGCAGGAGACAAGGTAGGCCGGGCAAAGAGGTCCGAATACAACGTATAGATGCAGGACGTCTGAGCCCCTTTGGAGTATAGAGCAGCAAGATGAAGCCAAACGGCCTTCACCGTCTCATCATGACGGATGACAGGAAGGCACTCATCAGAAAGACTGTTAGCGAGCCAAGTACGCACAAGCGCGTCACTCGCATCCCAGTCATCAAAGAGAGGTGAAGTGGTAGGAGGAGGGTCATCAACGAGATGGTGGCGTTTGCGTTGCGAGCGAAGGAGAAAGGTGAAAGAGACGCTCCAATCCGGGTAGTTGGAGCCGACAAGCTTGGAAACGGTGCCAAGGTTCCCGGAAGGAGTAGGAGGTAGAGGCGGAGCCGGATTGGCAACAGGGGTGGCGGCAGGAGTGGTGGCAGTGGAAGCATCATAAAGAGCCATTAGAGAAAACAACAGGAAGCCGCGCGGTTAGGAAACAAGCCGCGCGGATAGGCAGAAGAAAAACTGCAGCGGTCAGGATGTCAAACACCAGCGGCCAGAACGACAACGACCAAGCCGCAGTATCAAGCAGAGGGGTAGAAGTCGAGCGGCAAGCAGACAGTCCGCTCGAACAGACGCATAAGAGAAGGCAAGGCACATGGCGATAGGTCGCGGCGAAGAAGGCGACAGATCGCAGCGAACAAGGTAACAGGCCGCACACACAGAGGGCAATGATAAGGAGAGAAGGAGACCGCGCGGACAGGGCGCAAGCCAGAGAAGCAAGTCGCGCGGACAGAGAGGGCTCACAGAATCAGGAGGAAAGGATCGATGCCTATGATACCATGTTAGAAGCGAACTAAAACAAGCCGGAAATTGTATAACTGAAATTTTATTATCGGAAAAAGGTATCTATTACAAAGGTATGGCCTCCCTTATATAGAATGGAGGAGAGAAGAGAGAATACAAATAAGAGATGTGGGACTAAAAACACGCGGACTGTACAAACACAAACCGCACAAGCCGCACGGTTAAACAGAAGGGCTAACCGCCCGGCCACTGCCAGAGAGAGAGACAAGCCGCCATGTGAGACCGTTAGACCGCCCGGTCTCCAAGTCGCCAGTGACAAATCGCTAGACTGCTTGGACCTCAGACCGCAACACAGCAACCAAACCGCTGAAGGCAAACTGTCAGACCGCTCGGTCAATAACCCGCAAAGCCAGATCGACAGACCGCCCGGTCTCCAACTTCAACAGATGACGTTGAGTGAGCTGAGCTCACTCAATACCATAGCTTGGATGGCGTTGAGTGAGCTGAGCTCACTCAACGCCATTGTACTTAGAATTTTCTTGCATTTTTCTGGCAGATTGGTTATGGCTGGGTGCTGGTTCAGCTGAACCGGGCCGGTCTAGGAAGTGGGCCAGAATGCATAAGTTGGCCATTTTCTCTAATAAGACCTGACCGGCTTGACACGTGGATCGATAGCTTTGCAAAAGGGCGGTTACGGCCTTGGCCGAGAGCTAGGCTTCATGGCCATCAATGGCATTTGATGTCATGGCCTTCCCTCTTCCCCTTGAAACGGCTGGATTCAACTCCTCTCAGGGAGAGGAGGAGTTTCCAGCCCTCCACCAGCTATTACAAAGCCGTTTCAACTCCCCTCCACCATGGCCGAGCTTGCTCTTGAAGAGGCAATAATGGCTGGACCGTTTCTACCCCCTCCCGCAGCCTTGTTCTCCTATAAAAGACTCCCTAGACTTTGATTGGAAGGTTTCACCCTTGCATGATAAAGCAAGAGCTCATTACCTTGCTGTAGAAGAATTCCGGCGACGCCACCACCGCGCCAATGGCATCCCGATGATCGGCTCGACTCCAAACCGCGAATAAGGTCCTCCTCTACCTCTTCTTCTATTGATAGATCTTAGAAATCATTAGGAGATATATTGGGCTCAAAAGAGCTGGATCGGGTGAGCGTTTCCATGGTTTTTCCGAAATTTTATGGTGGCGGGTTCGCCGGAAACCGCCTCTCCGGCGGCCGTGCCGCCGCCCGACGATAGCCCTCACCTGAACAGAGGTGGTGGTGGCGGTTGCCGGCCAGGGAGGAGGTTGAACGGCCGGCTGTGGGAGGGAGAAGTGTTCCCAGGTGCGTGCTATCTAGACCATCGGCTGGAGGTTGAAGACAACCTCCCAGCCGACGGATCAACCTTTAAGATCTGTGTTGTTTAATTAAGTTCTTGCTTTTACGTGAATTTCTATACTAGAATATCAGTCACTTTAGAAAATTTAGGAAAAATACTTAGAGGCTCCTACAGAAAAAGTGGTCAACATAAATATTGTAGCTCTATATGCTTAAGAAATTTTAAAATTTGATTCAAGCATTTTGGACCACTAGATAGACCTCAGCACTCATTTTGGTGAGGTCTACCCATAGGGCTTTCCAGACATTAGAAAAATTCCCCACTCCATTCCAGTCATCAAAATGACTTGAAATTTGGGGTGTGACCTAATCTTTCCTATATATAGGTGATATCCAAAAATTAGGATTTTTGGAAAATGTTTTTCTATAGTTTTTAGAAACAATTTAATAATCCTAGAATAAATTAATTATATGTCTAAATGACTTCCAAACCCTCCCAAATTTTGGTGAGTGGTCCCTGGGTTTATCATAAGGTTCTGGTAAAAATTTCATCTCATTTGGAGATATTTTGTATAGGTTTCTATCCCACCCTAGGTTGATCCTTATAGGATAATTGAGGATCAAACACCCCCTTGGTATTTGAGTGGCCATATCACCTCAACAGAGGCTGATATTTTGGTCACTGACTTTTTAGGGGATGATACACCATCCAAGGGATTTTGGGGTGGTTTGGTGTAGGGTAGCCATAGAACCCTAGGGTAGGTCCCTTAATGGGTACTTGGTGAGTTGTCAAGGTCATGGGGTCAAATGACCTTGGACTTACTTGAAATTTGGTGAAGAGGACCATAAGGGTACTAAAGTCTTTCGATAAAAATTTTGGGGTATTTGGAGACCTTTAGCCCACCTAAAACCCTAACCCTATTTTAGGTCACCAACCTTAATTTGAACTATTATTCTATCAACTGAACTTAAAATCAAGTAAAATTTGGGCAGTGTGTTTTTATGGTCCAAGTGGACATAATCAAATTTTGTTGAGATTTTTGGTGAGTTGTCAAGGACATGTAGTCAAAAAATACAAACAATTCCCATTTATTATTTGGAACATTATGAAATTTGGTCAATAGGAGTTTCAGACTATAACAGTCATCCTGTAAATTTCTCTAGATATTTATATAATTAAAAAAAGTACCTCCTTCTTTAAGCTAGGAAAATTAGTGTTTTACATTAAAATAAATTCAGAGCCCAAATATTTGAGAACAATTATGGGACTTAGTTTCTGATGGTTTTAAGTCACCATAAAGCTTCTATAATTTTCTTGGGATTTTTGGATATTTATTTACAGTACTCGCTTCACAATATAGTAAATGTGGCCTAAAATGGAAAATTAGGAAATGTAGGCATAAACACCTCTGAAATTTCTCAAAATTTGGAATTATTGCTCAAATGCCTCAGAGGATTTTTATTGATTTTATGGTGATTTATTGTTGGCTCATTAGTGCACCTCATGTTCATACTAGGGCATTGGGAGGCTGAGAATGAATAAATTAAATGCCAAATGAAATAGGAAAATTATTATTTTCTGGATTTAGACTAATTATGTCATGGTGGACCTCCAGTAAACATTATAGGAGATTCGGAAGACAATTTGGAGTACCACCCCTTGCATACCTCAAAAAGCTTAGGATGGTCTCCGTTTAGTAAAAACTACAGAAGCTGAACTAGAGTGGGTAATGAACTTGGGAGATGGAATTTTTTTAGTTTGCTGGTTTGGATAGGGTGAGTTAAATCAAGTTCATTATTGGAAGTCAGGATGGGTAGGGTGTGAGATTGACTAGCGATAAGTAGTGTTCGGGTTCGACGGAAGATCGTCCTCCCCGAGAAGAGGAAGAGTCAAAGTCACCCTAGGATTAGCCCACTGTAATATGAGATGGGAATGGGTTAAGGGAACCAATCAATTATAATAAGTGCCTTGGAAAGGGGGCTTTGGGATTCACCCCATCATAGCTCCTAGTACTACTGCGAGCCCTTCACCGGGTAAACCTCGGGAAGTCCAAGGTAAACCTTAAATCTTAGGAATAAAACGATCAAGAGTAACCCTAATAATATTTGCACCTCACACCTACACTTGTACACTTAGGAAGAAGAATTGGCGTGGAATGGGTAGTGTAAGTCCGTGGTCTAAGGGCCTACTAGTAATGTCAATGGTTTGGTGTGTGATTGGGAAGTTCGGGGAGCGGGATGCTCGGGGACTTAGTATATGCTTGGTAGCCTAGAGAGTTAGAGGATCGGTAACATAAGAACTTGTACAAATATAACTGTCATGATTGCATGTGCATAAAGTGGTGGGTCATCGGTACTGGACGATCGATCACACTGACGTCGGTACGTTGACTCGGCGTTATGGGACACTTAGCCAAAGAAAGCATGGTGGATATAGCCACCACAAGTACGCGGATACTCTAGGTTGTGTTCTTCTAGGGGCGTACGGAAGGGCTAGGCCTGGTATTGTGGTTACCCGCCTAGGAGTGGGGGGACCGACCCACTGTCTCCGTTTGCCACCACGGAGGTTCCTGGGGGTGAAGCTAGCTGCCCGAACAGGGGGAACAAAATGTCTGTGCGCATAGAGTCGTGTGGGTGTGTTGCACTTTCTTGTGCATTCCATAGCATATTTGTGTGTCATAGCATAAATATTGTCACCTATCGTATAAGATGGTACGGGACGTTTTATACGATAGGCCCTGCAAAATGACCCCTTGGTCTATAGGGGTAATCCCTATAAATCAAGGGCTATATTTCTTGTGCTTTTACTTACTTGCTACTCCTTGATGTTTGATAACTGACACCCCAACATATGAGTGGTATGGGACACTTTATACGATGGGAGCCCTGCAAAAGATCTCTTGGCTTATGCGCTTCCGCATAAGTTAAGGTTACATTTCTTACTTTCTTCTTCTGTCATATTTACTATGGAATTGCTAGTATAGGTCCGTTGTCACATGCTTTTGACTTATTCTCCACCTTCATGTCCTTCCCTTTCTTCCTCTCCGCTCGGTACCTAGGAGCAATGGGGGAAGGGGTAGGGGATTATAGGGCTTAGTATTTTAGACTAACGGTTTTCGAACCCCAACATTTTAGGTGTACTATAAAGAAGGGTCACGGGTTTTGCAGTTTCTGACAGAGTTGATGTAACGGCCTCCCCAGCCACCGGCACCCCCAGCACCACGCTCGAAAGGGTTCAGCCTAACCAGGTCTGCAGACCATGCACCCCAACCCCTCCCCGCGCTTGTTTTTCAGCAGCGATGGGTTGTTGCCACTGGGGATCGAACCCCGGACCTTGATAAGAGACTCTTTACCACAGCTCTCATCACCAACTCAGCTGCAGCTCAGTTGGTGATGAGAGCTGTGGTAAAGAGTCTCTTATCAAGGTCCTGGGTTCGATCCCCAGTGGCAACAACCCACCGCTGCTGAAAAACAAGCGCGGGGAGGGGTTGGGGTGCATGGTCTGCAGACCTGGTTAGGCTGAACCCTTTCGAGCGTGGTGCTGGGGGTGCCGGCGGCTGGGGACGCCGTTACAAAAAGTGCACTTTTTATAACGGTCCAGGCCCGCCAACCCGCGGGACCCAGCTGGCACCGCCGGCCCACCAGTAGTCCAGACCCGGGCCCACTACTGGCAGTAAGCCTATCACATCAAGCCTGCAGGCCAATGCACCCCAACCCCTCTCCATCCTGGCGGGTTGATGGTGGCCGTAGCCCCCCTTAGATGAGTCAAACCCGATAGTCAAGCCCGCACTACGGGGACTTCCCAGGAGGTCACCCATCCCAGTACTACTCCAGCCCGAGCACGCTTAACTATGAAGTTCTTTCAACTCTCATCACCAATTGAGCTCCAGCCCGTATTTTTTGTACTCTGATGATTTCTGTGGACACTCCCTTCGTGAAGCTTTATTATATATATATGTGATATTACTATTGTGGACTGCATTACTCTTACTGTTATATTGTGCTACTTTTTTATGATCGAATTGGCCGGCAGAATCGGCGCCTTGTGGTGATGATCCTTCAGGACGTGAAGGAGTCACCGCAAAGCGGCGGTTCTGGGCCTAAGACCCCGGTGGTTGAAAAAGAAAAAAAAAGAGAGGGGGTCTTACAAGTGGTATCAGAGGGAAACATCGATTAGAAGGAAGTAGCAGTCCACAAACCCTAGGTCACCCCCCGCTCGAGTTTAGTTTGGGGACAAACTAAGCAGCGGAAGCAGTGGTGTGCCCATATTGGGATCACATATAATTTGTCCGCCTTTATATAGTATTTGAACGTTTTCTCAGCGTGTGTTTTTGTTACGCAGCCTCCAGCACGGACTACGCCGCAAGGTGGAGTTCAACAGGCTCAGGATGTTGCACCACCCCCACCGGCCCCCACTCCTTTCCTTCAGTCAGACATGGGACAGACCCTGACTGCCATTCTGGAGGCCTTCAGGGCCCAGCAGGTTCCGGCCCCGCAGCCAAATCCGGGGGCCAACTGGCTAAGCATCTTCCGAGGACTGGCTCCCCCGTCTTATTTGGGGACAGAGTCGGCTGTCCGGATGGAAGAGTGGCTATATATCATGTACGAGATGCTGACCGGGATACGATGTCCCTGGGAGGAGAGGGTGGCTCTGGTTGTCTCCTGCCTGGAGTCCCATGCAAAGAGGTGGTGGAAGACGCTGTTGGACACGACCTTTGCTGATAGGGAGGTTGCGGAGGTTACTTGGGAGGAGTTCAGGGCCGCACTGCTGGAGCATTTCGTTCCGCAGTCGGCTAGGGATGATTTGGAGGAGCGGTTCTTACAGCTGAAGCAGGGTACCCGGACCGTGGTGGAGTACCATCGAGAGTTTGACCATCTGGCTCGATACGCAGATTCCTACCAGCTGGATGAGGCAGGGTATATCAGGAGGTTCTATAAGGGCCTGCGGGAGGACTTGAGGGAGGCTCTGTTGTTCGTATCTAACGGGCCCATCTCCCGGATCTTGGAGATGGCCAAAAGGACTGAGGCAGATTGGCACGCCACCCGGGGCCGGAAGCGGCCAGCAGAGGATCAGGGACGGAGAGGTAGGAATGACCAGCGGCGGGGTGCTGTACCAGAGGGGAGGAGGACAGAGGACCAGCCTCGTCAGGACGTGAGGCCGGAGCCGAGGGAACAGGTGGTATTAGCCCCTCCCCCTCTTCGGATGCAGGAGATGCCGAGACCCGGGGGAATGGCGTATCCCCCACCAGAGTGTTTTCTTTGTCATCAGATTGGGCACATTCGGAGGAACTGCCCCATGAGGGGGGCACCACCTCCAGCACATCAGGGCGGCCCACCAGCTCAGCATTATGGAGGCCGAGGACGCGGCCGTGGTCGTGGATACCAGTGGGGAGATCGTAGACAGGAAAGAGAGCAGGTATATGCTTTGGATCTTGCGCAGCCTCGAAATCCAGAGCAGGTCATCGTAGGTACGCTGCAATGTTTCTTTATTTTCATAGAATCTCCCTTTAAGTTGTTAAAACTCAGAACCGCACTAGATAGATTAACAAGGAAAGAAAACTCTTTATAGAACCCTGAGATATTTAATCACCCCAGGTATAGTCTTCATCAGCGGCAAGCCTGCCCGCACGCTTTTTGATACTGGAGCTACTCACTCTTTGTGTCGGAGTCGTTCGTGGAAGGACTGGGAGGTGTGGAGCGGTTCACAGGCTCGAGGATGAGGGTGCGACTACCGGATGGATCTGAGCTCCTTACCACGGATCACTGCAATATGGAGGCAGAAATTGGTGGAAAAGCGTTCGAGGCTCCAGCGACGATTTTGAAGCTGACGGACTACGACCTGATCCTGGGCATGGCATGGCTGCACTGGAACTATGCACAGATCGACTACCAGGCAAAGAGGATCACCGTGAGACACGGGGACTCTTTCATTACCATCGAAGGTATAAGACCTGTCTCTCGTATACTCTTATCTTCGGTACAGGCCGTTAAGGCCCATCTGCAGGGAGAGGAGGTCTATCAGATTCTATTTGAGATGGCGGAGGTTAAGGAGTCAGTGACAGACATCCCGGTGGTGCGAGATTTCGCTGACATCTTTCCAGAGAAACTGCCAGGACTACCTCCACACCGAGAGTAGGATTTTCAGATACAGCTTGTGCCGGGAGCCAAGCCGGCGTCTAGGGCCCCTTATCGGATGGCCCTAAAGGAGTTGGCAGAGTTTCGGACTCAATTGCAGGAATTAGTTGAGGCAGGTTTTGTTAGACCGAGTTCCTCACCATGGGGAGCACCGGTCCTGTTCGTGAAGAAGAAGGATGGGACTCTCCGCCTGTGCATCGATTACCGAGCACTAAACAGGCTGACCGTCCGGAATACCTATCCGCTCCCACGGATAGACGAATTAGTCGACCAGTTAGAGGGGGCCCATTATTTCTCGAAGCTGGACTTGAGATCAGGATACTACTAGCTGCGGATCCAGGAGGAGGATATCCCGAAGACGGCCTTTAGTAGCAGATATGGCCTGTATGAGTTCACCGTGATGCCCTTTGGGCTCACGAATGCTCCGTCGGCGTTCATGAGTCTCATGAATAGGGTTTTCGAGGCCTACTTAGATGTGTTCGTCATAGTATTCATAGACGACATCCTGATCTACTCTAGGACGGAGGAGGAGCACACTCGGCATCTGGCACTGACCTTGGAGAGGTTGCGGGAGCATCGCCTTTATGCAAAATTCAGCAAGTGTCAGTTCTGGTTGAAGGAGGTGGCCTTCCTAGGCAACATCATCAGCGGAGCCGGGTTATCAGTAGATCCAGCAAAGATTCGGGCAGTTCGCGATTGGCCGCAGCTGAGGACAGCCACCGATGTACGCAGTTTCTTGGGACTTGCCGGTTACTACCGGAAGTTCGTGGAGGGGTTCTCTCGGATTGCCCTCCCCCTCACATCTTTGACAAAGAAGGAGGCACCTTTTGTGTGGACCCCGCAGTGCCAGGCGGCTTTCCAGGAGCTGAAGGACCGACTCATCTCGGCCCCAATCCTGGCCCTTCCATCCGGAAGGGAGGGATTCCAGGTGTATACCGACGCATCATACCAAGGGATGGGAGCGGTGTTGATGCAAAACGGACATGTCATAGCATATGCCTCCCGCCAGCTGAAGATCCATGAGAGGAACTACCCGGTGCACGACCTCGAGATGGGAGCGGTCGTTTTTGCTCTGAAGGTCTGGCGCCATTATCTTTATGGAGTCCACTGCGATATCTTCTCCGATCACAAGAACCTGAAATACGTGGACACGCAGAAGGAGCTGAATATCAGGCAGAGGCGTTGGGTGGAGTTCTTAGCAGATTATCAGTATGAGATGCACTACCATCCAGGGAAGGCAAACGTGGTGGCCGACGCGTTGAGCCGGAGAGCTGCCACTTCCGAAGCTGGGCCCCAGGTTATGTCCATGGAGCTAGTCCAGTCATTTAGAGATATGCAGATATCCCTAGTGTCCGAGGATGACCCAGATTTGTATAGGGAGTATCTGGCATCGATAGTGGCCATTGACGATATTCGGGATCGCATTCGGGACGGACAGAGGACAGATGCGTGGGCGGAGCCGATGTTCCGAGCTTTGGAGGAAGGTTCGACAGGAGTTTATTCCCTGAGAGATGGTTTGCTCCACTTCAGAGGCAGAGTATATATACCCGCAGGAGGCCAGATCCGAGAGGATATTATGATGGAGGCGCATTGCAGCCGGTACTCGGTACACCCAGGGATCACAAAGATGACCGCTGATTTGAAGAGGACGATGTTTTGGCCGGGCATGAAGAAGGACATTACGTACTTCGTGACCCATTGCGAGGCATGTCAGTTGGTGAAGGCGGAGTGCAGGAACCCCGCAGGATTGTTACAGCCACTCCCGGTGCCGGAGTGGAAGTTTGACGATATAGCGATGGATTTTATACATGGTCTTCCCCGGTCTCGGACGGGGAACGACTCGATTTGGGTGATTGTCGATCGGTTGACGAAGGTGGCCCGCTTTGTACCGATAAGGAAGGATGACTCGGTGGGAGTGCTGGTACGGAAGTTTGTGGAGCAGTATGTCAGATATCATGGCGTGCCCCGGACGATAGTGTCGGACCGCGATGGACGGTTTACATCCAGGGAGTGGCGGTCAGTGCAGGCATATTTGGGCACCCGGTTGACTTTTAGCACGACCTTCCACCCTCAGACGGATGGGCAGACAGAACGCACCAACAGGACCTTGGAGGATCTACTACGATTGTGTATACTGGACCGAGGGGAGCCGTGGGAGAAGATGTTACCGTTGGTCGAGTTCTCCTACAATAATAGCTACCAGTCCAGCATCAGGATGGCGCCTTATGAAGCCCTGTATGGAAGAAAATGTAGGACCCCGCTTTCTTGGGTTCAAGACGAGGATCCGAAGCTGTTGGGATCGGACTTTGTGGAAGATACCGAGGCTCAGGTGAGACTGATCAGAGATAGGATGTTGGAGGCGCAGAGCAGACAGGCTAAATACTATGACGCCCGGCATCGTCAGGTGGAGTTTCGGGTAGGGGATCGAGTGTTCTTGAAGATCCGACCCATGCACGGAGTCTCACGGGTGCGTGGTCGGAGGAAGAAACTCAGCCCTAGGTATATGGGCCCTTACCAGATCCTGGAGCGGATCGGACCCCTAGCCTACAGGCTAGAGTTACCACCAGAGCTGGCAGCTCTACACGACGTCTTCCACATCTCTTCGCTGAGAAGGGCTCTACTACGCCCGGAGCAGCGGATTTTGACCACCGAAGGGCCGGTAGCTTCAGACCGATCTGTTCACTTGGAGCCGGTTCAAATCGACGACAAAGGGGTGCGGATCTTGCGCCGCAAAAAGATCCCCTTAGTCAAGGTTCTGTGGATAAACCACGGTCAGGAGGAGCACACCTGGGAACCGCAGGATCTGATGAGGCAAAGATACCCGGAGTTGTTCAGCCAGGTACATCTCACCACCTCTCGGTATACTATAGACTGCGTTTTTGTTTTGGAATGTTAAGACTAGATAAGGAAAATCAAGGACCTAGGCGTGCGCACTTAATCAGAAAGGTAGGGGCTAATCTTTTGTTTATTGGGGAGATTGTCTTAGTTATCAAACGAACAGTCGCCTGAACCCAATAGAAAGATCGTATGGGATGTTACAAGTTTAATTTATTCCGATAGAAATCCCCATAGGCTCAACCTCAATTTCGGGGACGAAATTTTTGTTTTGTTTATTGGGATTTGTAACATCCCATTTTCGGCTAGACCCCTAGGAGTCGGTTGGTCGAGTCAGAACCCCAGGGAGCACAAAAAGTGAAAATAAATCGACCGAGTTTTTCGGGTCAAGGGTTGGTCACGCCCGTGACCGACCCGTCACGCCCGTGACTTGGGCATGACTACTTCGACAATTGTCGATCTCCACGAGACGATCGTCGAACGTGCTGTCTGGGCATGTCACGCCCGTGACCAAGGTGTCACGCCCGTGACTAGGGTCGTGACCCCATCAACGATCGTCGATCGCCGTGAGACGATCGTCGAGCTTGCGGCCCGGGCATGTCACGCCCGTGACATGAGTGTCACGCCCGTGACCTAGGGCGTGACCAGCCTTCGACGATCGTCGATCTCAATTCGACGATCGTCGACCTCGAAATTTGCCGTTCGGGCATGTCATGCCCGTGACCTAGAGGTCACGCCCGTGACTTAGTGCGTGACCAGCCTTCGACGATCGTCGAACTCAATTCGACGATCGTCGAACCAAAATCTGCCATTTGGGACTGTCACGCCCGTGACCCAAGGTGTCACGCCCGTGACCATCCATCGACGATCGTCGATCTCAGTTCGACGATCGTCGAACCCAGAATTGGCTATCCGGGCCTGTCACGCCCGTGACCTATGTGTCACACCCGTGACATTGACCGAAACGACGGTTCAGGCCCGAAATTATTCCAACACGCGTGGTAATAAATGCTGGTATGGGAAGTTACACCAGGAGTAACTTCCGGCCGTTTTCCTTCTATAATTATATAATAAATGAGGAAAAGGTGGTCCAATAGAAAACCGCCAGCTGGACACACCGGTTCAGTTTTTCCACCGTTTCTTATCCCTGCATCATAACCGAAGCATTAAGGGGAGGAGCCTTCATGGCCATTAAGGATTTACCCATTCACCTTCCCACTTCCTGACTTATAAAAGCCCACCTAGTGAAAGAGGAGAAGTTTACACGCTCAAGTAATCGGATCAGACCCTTGTTCTTGCTGTAGGAGAAGTTCAGCAACGCCACCACCGCGCCATGGCACCCCGTCGTTCTTCTCGCCTTCAAACCGCGAACAAGGTCCTCCTCTACTCTTTCTCTTTCATGGGTAGATCTTAGGATTCTTAGAAAGGAGGTTCGCGCTCAACGGAGCCGGACCCGTCTCTCGTTTTCATGGAAAAACCATGAAAAAGGTATTTTGAGTTCGCCGGAAACCGCCACCTCCGGCGGCCAAACCACCGCCGACCGATAGCCATCGCCTCAACGGAGGTGGTGGTGGTGGTGGCTGGCTAGGGAAGTGACCGAACGGCCGAAGACGGACCACGGAATGCTTACAGGAAAAATGTTTTCCTGTGTCTGTTCAGGTTCATGAAGAAGATGAACAGTAGATTTAATATATAATACATGGATTATTATATAGTACATATGGAAAAAAAATAGATTTTTGGATATATGTTGAGGCTGCGAAACGAGGCACGTAGAGGCCGTTTTAGTAAAAATGACCAGACACAAAAGTTGTAGCCCTCGGGGTGTACTTTAATTTAAAATTGATTTTTATTCAATTTGGGTGAGTGGTTTGAACACAGCACTCATTTTGGTGGGATCAAGACCTAGGCTAACCAGAAATTAAAATGGTTGCCCGCGGTTCATAACCTGTCCAAATGACTTGAAATTTGGACTGGAGGTCTAAAATATGTATATCGAGAGGCTGTCCAAAAATAAGAATTTTTGGAGAACTTTTGCCTAAAGTTTTTGTAAAAATTTAATAAACGATATGAAATTAATTAGGAGATGAAATTAAGTCCAAACTCCCCCAAATTTTGGGTGGTGGTCCCTGGCATCGATATTAAGATCTGTACAAGATTTCAACTCGATTGGTCGAGTTTTGAATAGGGAAGTATCAAGTCCTAGATAGGTCTTGGTGAGGGGTACTTTGGGGAAAAGTACGATTGGAGATGGAGTGGACAAATCTCCTCAAAAGAGGCTGAAGTTGTTGGCCACTGATTTGTTGGGTCTATGTCTACCCTCTTGGGTAACATGGTGTGGCTTAGGGTGGATTTTACCATAAGAGATTGGCTCAAATCCAACTGGTGGGAGTTTGAGGTTTGTGAAGGACATAGGAGCAAAAGCTTTTGTATGCCCTTGAAATTTGGAGGAGAGGGGGATGATATGATGAAAACCCTCTGGTTGGAATAGTGAAGGAAGTGGAGGTATTTAGGTACCTCGAAAGTTGAGATGTCGGATTAGGATAAAAATGTAATTTAGTTATTTTAAGCACTAAATCTAATCCAAAAATTGTGAAAATCGGGAGGAGGGGGTTTTAGAATGTTTTAGACTTATAGTAAATCTTCTGGAATTTTATGATTATTAAATATTATACTTCATGTGTTAAAGGATTAATTGTCGGAATTATTATTTCAATTATTTGGAGGTTTAAAATTAATTATAATCAGTTGAAATTCTGGATTTAGATCTTTGTTAGTAGCACAATGACCCCTGGATTTTTATAGAATTTTATGTTGAGTAAATCTAGTACCTTATTCACAGATGATAGAAAGGGGCTTTTATGTTTAAAAATTAATTATGGATAAAATACTTGCTGGAAAATTATGAAACTTGGTCAGTGCTAATTTTAGGCCTTTATCTGCATGTCATGAATTACTTATAATTTTTGGAAGAATATTTTCTGTACTTGCTTCATAAACAATAGAAGTTAGAGATTATTTCTAAAATAGCTTTCATGCCACTTTGATGATTGAAAAATTATGATACTTAGGATTTAACCTATTGAGATAACCTAGTATTTATCATAAAATTGCTGGACATCTTGCATGAGAACTTAGGGTAGTTCATGTTCAAACCGGTAGTCCTTGGATTTTCGAGGAATTTAATTAAATGCCAAATAAATTAGGAAAATTTCCATTTTCTGGATTTAGGTCATTTAGGTCATGGTAAGTCTCCAGTAAATAATTTAGGGCATTTGGATGAGTAATGGATCATTTCATAACCGGTTCGACGTGTAGCCTAGGTCAGTCTGCATTTAGTAAATTGTGAAATGCAATAGAACATGATCTGATGAAGATATTAAGAGTAGGGGGTAGTGGTGATAGTTAGAGTTAAGAGGTGCTCGGGTTTGGCGAAAGATCGCTTTTCCCGAAGAGTGGAAGGTTTAAAAATCACCCTAGGATAGTCAATCGTAATATGAGAAGGGAATCGGGTTAAGGGAAAACAACCAATAACAATAAGTAGCTTGCGAAAGGGAACTTCGGGCCGTAATGCCGCCGTCTTGGTTCCTAGTGCCCCTTGAGAGCCCTTCACGGGGTATACCGGGGGCAGTCCTGGGGTAACGTAAACTGTAATAATAAACTGGCAAGAGTAACTTAGTAACTAGGTTTGCACTTTTCACAAACACTGTTGGCACATGAAGATTGATGAGAGCTTCGGCTCGGTTGGTCTGGAGACGGACGGGTTGGTCCGGGGAGCTTCGGCTCGGTTGGTCTAGAGACGGACGGGTTGGTCCGAGGAGCTTCGGCTCGGTTGGTTGGAGACGGACGTTTGGTCCGGGGAGCTTCGGCTCGGTTTTTGTGTGTTTGCGATTAAACTTGCATGTGCATAAGATAGGAAAAGTTAAGGTGGTGGGTCTTTCGATATCGGGGAGTTCGATTGCACCGACACCGATATCGTTGACTCGGCGGGGTGATTAGCACTCCGCCATCTGAAGTCCGGTGCGCCAGCCGGCAAGAGTACGCAGGCGTCCGCTTAGTGCACCAAGCGTTGAGGCGTACGATAGGTCAGACCAGTGGTGCTTTTACTGGTTTTGGAGGTGGGCGAGGCCCAACCCACCGCTTCCGTCTGCCACTACGGAGGTATCCTGGGAGGTAACGACTCCGAAAGGGGGAACTAAAGGTCTGTGTGCACAGAGTCGGGTGTGTGAGTTGCACTGCATGTTTCATCATACCCACTAGCATGTCATAGCATAATCGATTCATTTAACCCTGACACCTAAAGTATAAGTGGTATGGGACGCTTATACATTAGGACCTGCAAAACGACCCCTTGGTCTATAAGCTTGTGTGGGCAAGTTTATAAATCAAAGGTTAATTTCAATATATAACAAACATTGCTGTTTGATAACCGACACCCCAACGTATAAGTGGTATGGGACACTCTATACGATGGGAGCCTTGCAAAAGATCCCTTTTGCTTATGTGTTCTCGCATAAGTGAAGGTTTAAATTCTTATAAATGCTTTTCTTACTGCTAGACCTATTATAACAATTTATTAACTGCTCACCTAACACAACTTGCTAGATTAGTTTGCGCTGCCATCTATTTCATGTTTAATCTCTACCTTCATGTCCTTCCCTTTCTTCCTCTCCGCTCGGTACCTAGGAGCCATGGGGGAAGGGGTAGGGGATGATAGGGCTTAGTCTTTATGACTAACGGTTTTCGAACCGCATCATTTAGGGGATCGTGGAGCCCAGCATGGAGGAGCAGCCCCAGAGATCGGTGCGCCTAGAGATGGGGCAGTCTAGCTCCGGAGTTCACACAGCCGGGACCGTGAGTCTCGACCTTGAGTAGCTTCTGTTTTCGCTTCCGCATGAGAGACTTGTAGTGAGGACATTTTGTACCGGGCATAAGCCCGTATTTTTTGTACTCTGATGATTTCTGTGGACACTCCCTTCGTGGAGCTTTATTATATATATATATGATATTACTATTGTGGACTGCATTACTCTTACTGTTATATTGTGCTACTTTTCTGTGATCGAATTGGCCGGCAGAATCGGCGCCTTGTGGTGATGATCCTTCAGGACGTGAAGGAGTCACCGCAAAGCGGCGGTTCTGGGCCTAAGACCCCGGTGGTTGAAAAAGAAAAAAAAAGAGGGGGTCTTACAGTTGACCCCGCGACCGTGTTACCATTGTCACCAGCCGGGACATACATGGGTCAAATGCCCCTTAATGGGTGGGATCCCACCAGCTTAGTAGCCAGAAGGCCGAAAACGTAGACGCAGACGTGGATTGCGAGGTGGCGACTGCAGGCCGAAAAGGAAGAAGCACCCAGAGATGCAGCACCAGCAGAGTAAAGAGTCGGTGGAGATGGGCTAGTCTAGATTGGGTGCTCTCGGTTCAGTGATAGTTACGGTGACGCTTAGTTTATGTTTTGCTTCCGCGAGTGACTTGTAGTGATTATTACATGTACTGGGCACAAGCCCTCCTTTTGAACTCTGATTATTATTATTGTGGACTCTCCCTTCGTGGAGATTTATTTATATACATGTGATTATGGTGGACTGGCTTTATAATTACCTATGCTACTGTTCTGCGATCGATTTGTCCGGCAGGATCGGCGTTTTGTAGTGACGACCTTCCCGGTCGTGACGGTGTCACCACAAAGCAGCGATTCTGGGCCTAAGACCCTGATGTTTAAAAGAAAAAAAAGGGGTCTTACATACTTCATGTTCAAAGTCTTAGGATTCATGATTTAGGGAAAATTATGTAAATGATGATTGAATAAGGAAAAATACAAAATTCTAGATTTGGGCTCAACATGTCATGGTAGAAACCTAGAAATAATCCCAAGGTTGTTGACAATGTAGTTGGAGTATTCACTTTCACACACTTGAGCTAGTTCATTTGGTCTGCATTCAGCAAAATGAAGTATTCAGGGAAAAATTTTACACCTCACATGGGTGGAAATATAGTGGGTGCACCTAGTTGGGTGGAGTCTTGATAAGGTCACACTTAGGGCCAAATGTTAAGAAGATTGGATACAGAGGAGATTGAGTTGTGCTCGGGGCCGACGAAGTATCGTCTTCGCCCTGAACGTAATAATTCACATAGGATTAGCTAAAGAGTAATAGGAGAAAAGTGGGTTTGGCAATAAATAGTTACCAATAAAAGTAAGTGCCTTGAGAAAGGGAGCTTTAGGCTTCATCCCATCGTAGTTCCTAGTACCCTCGAGAGCCCTTCACCGGGCATGCCCTAAGCAGTCCACGGTTAATGAAAGCCTTGTTTTCAAGGTCAACTAAATACATAGTGGGGGGGGGGGGGAATAGGTTTTAGGCCTACTTTTTAAATACTCTGACCTATATATGATTTCCTGTACTTAGTGATTAATTGATTTGTGCTTTCAAGAACAATCACAGATGACACAGAAATTTTATAGTGGTTCCCCAATCTTAGGTACGTCCACTTTCCCTCTCCGCCTTTCTAACAGTGTGTTAGACAAGGCCTTTCACCAATTCCTCGGCTCCTTAAGAGCTTACAGCACGATCCTGCATGACCACTCAATCTTATCCAAGACCTATAACTCAAGTACTGAGCCCTACCACACAGATCACAACTGGATCCTACCTCGGACTTTATAACATATGCCTACACTATAGCACTAAGCCTTACCACTTATATTCTAACAAGAATCCTACCTCGGCCTTTATAACACAGGCCTACACTCAGATTCCTTAAAGAATCCTACCCTAAGATCCCAGATTGTATCTTACTCTCAGATCTACAACTGATGTTATCTCGTCCATTATAGCACAGACCTACACTAAGATTCCCTAAAAAAATCCTACCCTCAGATCCCAAATTTGATCTTACAGATAATGTCAAAGAGATGAAATACTCAGACACCAAAGAATGTTCTGTGTGTCTGTCTCCCTGGACTGAGAAGATATCAGCCCTATCTTCTTCTTCACTATAACAAGTTGAGAAATAAATCTTCAATTGAAGCACGACTTATTCTAGAAGAAACTTGCAGAAATCTCTGCTTCTTCTCTTTCAGGAAGCAATCCTGATCTTACTATCGCAGATGAGTATTGCAGCAGCTAACTCTTTTCATGTTTAGGTTCTCTGATCTGAACTTCTTATTCTAGTTTAGCAAGAAAGCGAGGAAGAAGATGTCATCCAGCCGCACGAGTGAGAATCCAAAGAACCCTAATTACATCTCTTCTTGGTGATTGTTGTTGTTGTTTTTCGATGTTATTCGATTTTGTGTGTTGCTTTCTCAATTTGATCCTGCTCCTTTGATCGTCTGTCGATCAGAGTCTCATTGATCAGTGGGCCCAACAAGAATTGGTGGCGGTGATTTTGCCATTCAGCCACCTACTTTCCATTGACGGCTGATTCAATGGATCTTTGTTTGTGTGGGCCCCAGCAAGAAATCACTTTCCTCGTGTAGAGAATCATGACAGATGGCCCCGAATTCCTTTAGTTGCATTGCCGCAACATTAGAACCTGCTTTGACATATTGACTTTGCTGACGTCACCATCTCTCTGAACTTAGACAAAATCAAGCATCAGTTGTGAAGGCATTGAGTGAATGACCATCACTCAGCGCCAAAAAGACTTAGATAGAAGGTGAATTCTAGAAATCCTCAGTTCGATGAACTCAGAACTCAGTTCGATGAAATCAGAGCTCAGCTCGACGAAAAGTGAAAGCTCAGTTCGATGAACTTAGAGCTCAGCTCGACGAATAGTGAATGCTCAGTTCGACGAACTCAGAGCTGAGTTCGATGAACTCAAAACTTAGCTCGATGAACAGTGAAAGCTCCGTTCGATGAACTCAGAGCTCATATTGACGAACTCAGAGCTCAGATCGATGAAAGTAAAAGCTGAAGGATCAAGCGCATACCCAACTGCACCAAAAGCCCGGACTATTGGAGAGGGCGCTACTTAATTTCTTAAATAAGTAGCAAAGCGCCACGGGTCAATTGAAGGAACACCGGACACAACAATCCCCCCCGGCATCCAGCACAACCCGTCGGCTCAGAGGTGGGGTTACCACATGAACCACATGGCTCAGAGGTGGGGTTACCACATGTCCACGGTTTGCTAGACCCGCCAGACCCACACAGGTAGAAGGGAAAAATCAGGATTTAATAGCGCCCCCCCCCCGGTCTTGAACCCGTGACCTCCTCTGGAGGCGCCGTCATCCCCCGGCTTGTTTATTTGGAGCGTCCCCCTCTGGACGATGATGGTAACCCAGTAAATGTCATAGATCCACGTCATGTTGCTGCAGAAGATCCCCTTCCGGATGACTATGGTGACCCGGTTGATGTTGGTGCCGGCTCACACTTGATGTTCCCTCGCCGCCTTGAGATGATGATTTACTTGCTGGTGTCGTTGTTCGTCGCCATATGGAGCTTGAAGATCTTTATGACCGTGCCGCAAGTCTTAATGTTGAAACTTTGCCGCGACATCCACCGCCAACGCCGCGTCATTTTAATGTTGGAACTTTGCCGCGACATCCACCGCCATTGCCACGTCATTTAAATTATTATTTCAGATTTTATAATTATGTTTTTAATTGGCCTATGTTTAGCCAAAGTATTAATTATCTTTTATTTCATTTTGGCCTTTGTTTAGCCACTCTTGGGGTGCATTTAGCCCATGTCTTTGTAAAGCCTATAAAAGGCTAAGTTGTGTTGGATTTTGGTAGAATGAATGAAAATTTTAAAACCTAATTTCAGATTTGGAATTACTTTCCCCTCTTCCCTCTTCCTCTTGGCCGCCCCCTTCCCTTCTCCTTCCCTCTTTGGCCGCCGGCCTTCCTCCTCCCCTTCCAAGGCTTCGGCCACCTCCTCTCCTCCTCCCTTCCCTCTATCTCCCTTCTCTCTTCAAGAGTTACACCTAGCCGCCTCTCCACCTCCATCTCCAAACCCGACCAACCTCCTTCTCCACCCCCAATTCGGTCACTCTTCTCCATCCCAGAAAAACCGACCCCCCTCTTTCCATCAAATCGGCTTCCTTCATTTCCCTCACCAAAGAAATCAACCCCTTTGTGAGATACCCAAAATATCCCCCATATCTATTGTGAAGAAGATTTTTTGGCCAAGGCATGAGGTGAGACTTGTGGATCTTAAACGACGACGTGAAACCAACGAAGAACTTGGGGTTTCCCTCCAATCGGCACACCTTCGATGGATCCGGGACGGAACGATCCAAAGAGAGTTAAATCGGAATCATCTATTCCGGTTGGGGTAACGAACGTCTCCACTCTCGTGTTTCTCTCTTAGATATTTTCTTGGGGCATTTAACGTAACGCGTGATTTGTGATTGGTTAGAATTTCGTGGTTAATATCTATTTAGTTATTATTATTGTTTCTAGTTTTATTTTTCATTTGATTTCGTGAGGCGTGGCAGCCCTCGTTTTATTTCGTTGGGAGAGAACCACCCGTTATCCGGATCTTTATTTTCGGTGGTGTCTCTTTTGGTACAACGAACGCTCGACCGAACCGTGTGGGTTCATTTCGCTTGAGAGAACCTTGTCCTATAGCCTCGGTATTATCTTGAAGGATTTTGCGAACCCTCTATAATTTTTAATTAAGTGATCATCCGGTGATAAATGTCGCTGCGTTTTATGAATGATTGGGATAATTAGAAACTTAGAGAGCGTCGTATTTAGGTATTTCGTCACGGTGATGCGAATATCCCAAGCCTACATCAATTTGGTATTAGAGGGAGGTTCACGTCAATTTCTTAATTGGCACCACTCCCCCTTCTTGTAGCACGTTAACACGCACTCACACGTCGCAATATCATTCATGAAAAATCAAATTTTTAACTATTGGTCTACAAATAGCGACCTTAAGAAAATTTTAATTTTCTTAAAATTTAAAATTTAAAATTTTTGGAATTTATCCTTCTAATTATTAGTAAGAAAATAAAAAAAAATTTATTTTTCATTAAGTATTTATTTTTATTAATAAATTTGAAATTTAGTATTTGGTGTGCCAATAGCAGCCTAGAATTTTATTTTCTCAGAAAAAAAATCCAGCAAAATTTTTTAATGATCCTCATATTTTTCCAGTAAATACCCTATTTTATCATATTTAAGACCCTAGTGGTTAAGCGGGAACAATTCCATCTTCGTTAAAGTTAAGTTGTCCTGGTACCCTTTTCCTTGCACATGCACTAAGTCCAGGTGAATTTTTCGCCCCGGTTCGCGCTAAGATGGCTTATGACGTACATGCTACTCATTCCCACACTTATCCTCCCATATTTAGTAGGACCCCCACGTACGACAGTTTAGGGTGTCCTAAAATTTTTAGGGATTGGCTTAAGGGTATATAACTTTATTTTAATTGTCACTTTATGGATGACTGCGATAAGGTTAACTTTGCCTGAGAGCGATTAGTTGGTCGAGCCCGATTATTTTGGTTAAACGAAGAGCGTCGTGTTGGTAGCTATCATTATGCTTGGCCGCACATGCGTAGCCTCCTCTCGGATCAATTTGATCCCGCCTACCTCCACACTGTTGATCTCAAGCCTGTGAGTGAGTATCGTTGTGGAGCAAGACCCGTAGCTATTCATAGGAGTTACCCTATGCCTCAGGTTAGATCTTTTCACCACAACGATAGGATTACACCTAGTGTGCCTAATTCCACTCCTAGAGAAAATACGCAGTCTATACCCTATGTTATGGAATCGAAAAATGTTACTACTAGGGTTATGCCTCCTTTAGCCTTGACGTCTAAGCCCCCTGATATAGTGACTGATACTCATGAGGATGCTGATGTAGATGTGGTATCTTTTGATCCTGAAGATGCTGATGTTAATATACTTACTGTGGATTCTGAAGATGACCAGCTAGGTGAGAGTATTCCTTCACATACGATAGTGCTCAATGAGGCTAAATATGCTGAAGATTTGAGTGACGATGAGGAGATTGGTTACCCTAGTGACCTGGATGAGGATTGATCCTCTGAGGAATCATCTCCACTTCCCTTTGACGATGTTTCTGAGGCGTCTCCCTTTAATATCAGAAAATCTTCGGTTGGATCTGTGTTGGAAGACATTTCAACTGAATTGGTAGATATTTCGACGGTGCTGGAAGAGCCATCTATGGATGACAGTTTATCGTGGGATGATCTATTTGATGAAGTTCTGGAAGATAGTTCGTTGATGTTATCGGCCTTGTTTGAGGCTCCAGCTAAGTTTGATTTGTCCTAGGATTCGATTCACTGTCCTGATTTTGATGACGTGCCTACGTCGTGGGAAGCTTTGGCTAACGAAGGAGTGATATTATTGGATGACTCTAGCGTTAAGGAAACGAGAAATAATTCTTTGATGTTATTACAATTTACTGAAGTTCAAATTGAATTAGAAAATTTTTCGAGTTCAATTGAATCTATTTCTGAGACTGTTATTGATACTAAGTTGGATGTAGTATCTAGTGAGTGGGAAGAATTTTCTAGCGAAGGAGAAACTCATGTGGATGACGTCAGTGGTATAGACCCGGGCGTGGTGCTTGCTAGACATACTTATATACCACACCCGGTTGCACGCATTTACCCCCATCCTTTTGTTGACCCTATTACGCACACATCCGTGATGGAAGTTGGGAACTTTGAGTTGTGTCGCTCGCACTTTCGATCATTTCTGAAAATGTCAAATCCTATATGTGGTGATCAGTGTTTTCCGTTCGCTTTTCTTCATGACGTTTTAAAATTTAAATTTAAGTCTAAATCTAAAACTACGACGTTGTATTGCGTTGAATTCACCACTGTTTTTATAGCACTCGTGCCACCTGACTTGGTCCCGTTACTTTCCACTATTGAAGAAAGTCACATTGCACATGGGTTCTCCCCACACAGCTCTAAGATTGTTTGTTTGTATCAGAGAGTATCCCACAGTTATATAAGTGATTTTGTTTTGGCTTGTCTCACCCCTGAACGGATGCCTCCGGGCACCTTAGAAATATTTACGAATCGGCAAGTCTATTATTTATGAATCTTATGGAAACTTAGTAGCATGACATTTCTGGAAGAATTTTCCACTGATTGGGGCATCGCCCCTAGTTTTGACTTTTCATACATTACGGGTCCTGTTTATATGGCCCTTGAAAAGTCTCTCTCTCCGTTTACATTTTCCACTATGCTTTCTCTTAGGGTGGGGGGTGTTAGTTCTTCTGGATCGTTTTCATCCCCGGTCTCCATCGGAGGTATGTGGATTGATGTTGTGGAAATTCCTTGTTCTTATTTGGCTAATGCGTCTTTGAGGTCCCCCCAAGACCACTTTTTGCCTTGCAGGTTCCTTTTCCTCGACGATCATAAACGGTACTACTCATCAGTGATGAGTATTTTTTAGATGGGGAGGATTGATGACACCGTCATCCCCCGGCTTGTTGATTTGGAGCGTCCCCCTCTAGACGATGATGGTGACCCGCTACATGACATAGATCCGCGTCATGTTGCTGCAGAAGATCCCCTTCCGGATGACTATGGTGACCCGGCTGATGTTGGTGCCGTCTCACACTTGATGTTCCCTCGCCGCCTTGAGATGATGATTTACTTGTTGGTGCCGTTGTTCGTCTCCATATGGAGCTTGAAGATCTTTATGACCGTGTCGCAAGTCTTAATGTTGAAACTTTGCCGCGACATCCACCGCCATCGCCGCGTCATTTTAATGTTGGAACTTTGCCGCGACATCCACCGCCATCGCCGCGTCATTTAAATTATTATTTCAGATTTTATAATTATGTTTTTAATTGGCCTATGTTTAGCCAAAGAATTAATTATCTTTTATTTCATTTTGGCCTTTGTTTAGCCACTCTTGGGGTGCATTTACCCATGTCTTTGTAAAGCCTATAAATGGCTAAGTTGTGTTGGATTTTGGTAGAATGAATGAAAATTTTAAAACCTAATTTCAGATTTGGAATTACTTTCCCCTCTTCCCTCTTCCTCTTGGCCGCCCCCTTCCCTTCTCCTTCCCTCTATGGCCGCCGGCCTTCCTCCTCCCCTTCCAAGGCTTCAGCCACCTCCTCTCCTCCTCCCTTCCCTCTATCTCCCTTCTCTCTTCAAGAGTTACACCTAGCCGCCTCTCCACCTCCATCTCCAAACCCGACCAACCTCCTTCTCCACCCCCAATTCGGTCACTCTTCTCCATCCCAGAAAAACCGACCCCCTTCTTTCCATCAAATCGGCCTCCATCATTTCCCTCACCAAAGAAATCAACGCCTTTGTGAGATACCCAAAACAGCCCCCATATCTATTGTGAAGAAGATTTTTCATCCAAGGCATGAGGTGAGACTTGTGGATCTTCAACGACGACGTGAAACCAACGAAGAACTTGGTGTTTCCCTCCAATCGGCACGCCTTCGGTGGATCCGGGATGGAACGATCCAAAGAGAGTTAAATCGGAATCATCCATTTCGGTTGGGGTAACGAACGTCTCCACTCTCGTGTTTCTCTCTTAGATATTTTCTTGGGGCATTTAACGTAACGCGTGATTTGTGATTGGTTAGAATTTCGTGGTTAATATCTATTTAGTTATTGTTATTGTTTCTAGTTTTATTTTCCGTTTGATTTCGTGAGGCGTGGCGGCCTTCGTTTTATTTCGTTGGGAGAGAACCACCCGTTATCCGGATCTTTATTT
The DNA here is from genome assembly GCA_039513925.1 of Platanthera zijinensis. NCBI lineage: Eukaryota > Viridiplantae > Streptophyta > Magnoliopsida > Asparagales > Orchidaceae > Platanthera > Platanthera zijinensis. The sequence continues at coordinate 110,076,828 of CM077093.1, read as the reverse complement.
TCGGTGGTGTCTCTTTTGGTACAACGAACGCTCGACCGAACCGTATGGGTAAATTTCGCTTGAGAGGACCTTGGCCTATAGCCTCGGTATTATCTTGAATGGTTTTGCGAACCCTCTATAATTTTTAATTAAGTGATTATCCGGTGATAAACGTCGCTGCGTTTTATAAATGATTGGGATAATTAGAAACTTAGAGAGCGCCGTATTTAGGTACGTTCGTCACGGTGACACGAATATCCCAAGCCTACATCATCCTCTGATACCATCTGAAGGATCAAGCGCATATCCAACTGCACCAAAAGCTCGGACTATTGGAGAGGGCGCTACTTAATTTCTTAAATTTGTAGCAAAGCTCCACGGGTCAAGTGAAGGAACGCCGGACCCAACAACCCCCCCCCCCCCCCCACCCGGCATCCAGCACAACCCGTCGGCTCAGAGGTTGGGTTACCACATGGCTCAGAGGTGGGGTTACCACATGTCCACGGTTTGCCTGACCCGCCGGACCCACACAGGTAGAAGGGAAAAATCATAATTTAATAGCCCCCCCCCGGTCTTGAACCCGTGAACTCCTCTGATACCAATTGAAAGTGAGGGGATAAGATACTTACTACTCTAGAGGGGGGTGAATAGAGTATTCAAAAATAGAAGAGACTCTAAACACTTCTCTTAGAGCTATTTGCGAAATATAAAAATAAAAGCTTTAAATCTAAAGCCTAACTGAGTGTAGTGAATAAAAGAGAAGCTCACTGAATTTAGCTCTTGGCTTAGAGAAGCTAGTGGATGGCTCTGAATATATCAAAGCTCCCCCTGGCTTAGATAATGTCAAGGAAGATGCTTTGCTTCAGGGTGTAGGATCTCCAAATTGCTTGAGAAGACTTTCTGATGCAGCCTTGAAGAAGACTCTAGATTTTGAATGAATTTTCTTCTTCAGCAGCTTTTGCAATCTGGGAGAGTTTGCAACAATGATGTTCAACAATCTGGGGGGTTCTTCTTCTTGAAAGCTTGAGCTCTGAGAATTGATTTTCCTGAACACAGGATGAACTCAGGAAGAAGAAAAACTTTTATTTTTCTCTTGAGATATCTAGTTCTGTGTCTGCTGTATGTTTGCATGTGTTATTCTCGGTATTCTGAGTTGTGAGTGAGTATTATATTTTATCTTTTGCCGACTGCATTGATAATATAGAAACTTCTCTTCTCTTTAAAAAAAACCTCGAGCCCTACACTAGAAAAACTTCCCAAATAATAGAATAAAACAAAATAAAGGAACCTGCACCTGCAATCTTTTCTGTCATTCCCAAAAAGGAATTAAGGATATTAAAAAATATCCTTTCAATTTGACTTTACAAATTGGCACAGGAAACAAAGCCTAACGGCTATATTACAGCTGTAGAAAAGCACGATTTCCTCTAATAAAACAAACGGCTTTATTCTGCCAAATCTCTAAATTAATGCAAAAGGAATATTGCAATTAAGCGAAAGAATATAAGCATTAAATTGAGCAGAATATTCTGAATAAAATATGTCTTAAACAAGAGGAAATAAACCAAAGATCAAATAAAATAACTATAGATTAAAGCAGACAGAAAGCATCGACCAGAGATCGAAGATTGTCGATCTGAACAAGCAGATCGTCGACCTAAAGAAAAACTGTCATCACAGAAATCGTCGACCAAGGCAACACGATCGTCGATATGAATAAGCAGATCGTCGACCTACTTCAGAGTTCATATAACCTTGAGATCGTCGATCATCAATCGAAGATCGTCGAGCGCCAATTGACTATCGTCGAGCACAAATCAACTTAACCATTTTCATTTCAATTCAATCTCAACTAATCTAACCTAAGGGTAGACTAACCTTTAGTCTAACCATTGACCATAGATAATTCTTCGATCAATTAAGCCTAATTGAGATGACATGGCCCAAATCAAAACTAGGGAACCATCAAAAGCAATCAACGCATTTGGACTTGGCAAAATTATTGTGTCAAGAAGAACACTTGCTCTGACTGACTAGGATTCAATCAACGGTATAGCCCCATGCCATTGACTGAGTAAGCATCACTCAACTCCTAACTACATAGAGAGATTTTGTCTCATGGTGTTGAGATAGTAAGCTACACTCAACGTCAAACTACTTAGACAGATTTTCTGTCTCATTGCATGGAGTGAGTGAGCTACACTGAATGCCTAACCACTTAGATAGATTTTCTGTCTCATGGCGTTGAGTGAGTAAGCATCACTCAAAGCTTAAAAACTTGGAAAGATTTTTTATCTCATGGCATTGAGTGAGTAAGCTTCACTCAATGCCTGCGGACTTAGTCAAAATTCTACACAGAATTTATGTGGCTTTGACTAACTGGGCAGTACTCAATGATTTTGATGTTATGACTTTGAGTGAGTTGACTTCACTCAATGCTTGTGGACTTAGCCACATTTCAGTCTTATTCTTCTTAGGCTATGACTCTCACAGCATTTAGCTATATGGCATTTAGTGCGTAGACTTCACTCAATGCCTTTGGACATAGCTTTATTTTCAGCTTGCAAATTGTTTGGCTGACTATACTAAAAGATTTTCATTACATGGCATTTATTGAATAGACTTAACTCAAATCATATAGACTTAGGAAAATCTCCTACCTATCCAACATCTTCCTTGAGTCCACTTGTCCAATCATTATCACAAGGACTGTCCTGCACACATGAACTTACACACACATCAAATACAGTTATATCTATCTCATTTACCTGTTTGAAATCATCAAATCAGTGCCATTGGGATCAATGGACCCAACAATCTCCACCTATTTGAAGATGTCCAAACCTTTGATCAACTTCCTTAGTCAATGAGATACTCATCTTATAGGCAGTAAAAAAACATATTAAATTCAGTGAGTTATATTTTTAACTACTCCCCCAGGATTGTTGTAGGGTGTGTATTACCTTAGAGGTTTACCTCTCTGATCCTTTCTTGATCAATTTATTCTCCCCATGACTTTCTCCCTTATTTTTCTGCCATGTTGGTGCTTGATCATTTCTTGATCTTGAGCTAGTCTTTCCCACCAGGATACTGCTTAAACTCGATCAATCTCTTCTCTCCGCCTTTTTGATTTCTTTAGATAGTCAGGGAGGTGCACCAGTTCTTTTTCTCCCCTTGTGTTCTCCCCCTAGCTGATTTAGATAAGGCCAATAGTGCTGCCAACTTGCTCCTTATATGGCTGAATTTAGTCCTGCAGCTACTTGATTTTCTCCCCCTCTATAAGAGCATCTGCTCTCATCTTGTTCTTGATTTCCACTAGGTTTGAATCACCTGCATGAAGAACAAGCCTATACCAAAAAAATACCTTAGGGAGTATCTGAAGCTATTCTAAGTTCAACATACCCAAATCAATCTTGAAGGTGTTGAACTTGGCTTCATCTAGTGGCTTTGTGAAGATATCAGCCACTTACTTGTCAGTGGAGACAAACTCTAGGCGAATGTCTTCTTTCTCCACATGCTCCCTAATAAAATGATACTTAATTTCTATGTGCTTAGTCCTACTGTGTGACTGGATTCCTAGCAATAGAAATGACACTAGTAGAATAATCATAAAGAGGATTTCTACTTATCTTAATGTTATAATCTTCAAGCTAATGCTGAATCCACAGCAATTGAGCACATCAGCTGCCTGCTAAAATGTACTCTGACTCTATAGTTGAGATAGGCACATTGGTTTGTTTCTTGCTGCTCCATGACACCAGTCTTCCGCCTAGGAATAAACATATACCTGTACTACTTTTCCTGTCTTCCTTGAAGCCTGCAAAATCTGCATCTGAAAATCCTATTAGATCAAACTCTCTATTCCTAGGGTACCATAGGACCAGATCTGGTATGACCTTAAGATACCTTAAAATTCTTTTTACAGCAGAATAATGAGATTCTTTAAGGTAGGCCTGATACCTAGAACAGACACATATAACACACATTTTGTCAGGCCTACTGACAGTCAAGTATAGAGGGGAGCCAATTATCCCTCTATACAAAAACTCATAACAGGTTTCCCTACCTCATCTTTGCCTATAGGCATACTTGACCCCATGGGAGTTCTTATGGTGGAGGCATTATCCATACCATATTTATTAATCAACTCTCTGGTGAACTTTTACTGGGATATGGACAAGCCATCATCAATCTGTCTTATTTAGAGTCCCAAGAAGAACTTGAGCTCACCCATACTGCTCATCTCAAACTTCCCATGCATAAGTTTTGCAAACTTCCTGAAAAGGTTATCCTCAGTAGATCCAAAGATAATTTCATTGACATATATCTGTACTAGGATGATCTTGCCCTTAGATTCCCTTAAGAATAGTGTCTTCTCTATTTTCCCCCTAGAGAATTTGTTCTCAATGAGGAAACTATACAATATTTCATACCATGCTCTCGGGAATTGCTTCAACCCATATAGAGCTTTCCTAAGCCTATAAATAAAATCAGGAAGGTGAGGGTATTCAAAACCTTGTGGATGATCCACAAATACTTCCTCTTTTATGTCCCCATTAAGGAATGTTGACTTCACATCCATCTGGTAGACTTTGAATCCTTGATAGGCAGCAAATATAAGTAATAGACTTATTGTTTCCAGCCTGGCAACTAGGGAAAAATTCTTGTCAAAAACTATTCCTTCTTCTTACATGTATCCTTTTGCCACCAATCTAGCCTTATTCTTGACAATATTGCCATTCTCATCTAACTTGTTCCTATAGATCCACTTAGTTCCTATAACATTATGTCCCTTAGGTCTGGGAACAAGCTTCCAGACACAATACCTCTTGAACTGGTTCATCTCTTACTGTATTGCTCCAATACAGAATGGGTCTTTGAGAGCCTCTTCAAGTTTCTTGGGCTCTTCTTGATTTAGGAATCTTAAACTGAGAGCTGTGATGATACTCTTGCTTCTAGTATAGACTCCATGTCTTGCATCATAATTGATTTGGTGTGCTGGATGGTCCCTTAGATGTCTCCCAGCTAGAGGAAATCTTGCTTCAGCTTGATGTTCTTCATTGTCTTCAGCTGGCTACTCTTTATTATCTTCAACTGGCTGGTCTTCATCCTCAGCTTGATTCTTGAGCTCCCCTTGGACATTACCCATCTTCTTTCTTATCTTGTACTACTATATCATGTTCCCTGATGGTAATCTTGTCCATCACCTCCTTTAAACCTGTAGAGCTAGAAGAGGAGCCTTTGGCTACTCCCTTTTCTGAACCATCGAAGATGACTTTGGGTCCATTATCTACTGGAGTGTACTCCTTTAGCATGCTCATTATTCCAGTCATGTGCCTGGAACAATCACTATCCAAGTACCATATAAGGTTATGATAACTTGGATGCACCTGTAAGAAATAAAACATTTAATCTTAGCACCCCATTTCTTATTGGGTCATAGGTGTATCTTAGGCTGAAAATGAATTTGCATGTCTGTAGTTCTTCTGATAGGTAAGTCGACATTAACTCTATGGACACTATTATTGTACCAGCAATCAATGGCATAGTTGCCCACTTTGCCACAACACCAGTACTCATAGATGTTGTATGTTTTTTATGGGCTGGTTTTACAGCAGTATTGTCAGCAGCTCTCAGTCTAGCACGTACAACAACAAACTTTTTCTTATGTCTTCCAGCCACAGCCTTATTTAGGATATGTCTGGCAGCAGAGGTACTTGGGGTATCTTGGACCCTACCAGCAGCTGCCTTCTTTTCAGAGAGCATGCTCCTGATGGATTCAGATATGCCCAAGTCTGGTTTGCTAATAGACTTTACATTGGTCTGATTGTGGACTGGCATATTTTAAGAAGTGGATGCAGCCTTATTCTTGAGTGTTTGTCCTTGTACAACAAACACAATTGGTCCAAGATGGGACATTTAGATCTCCTCATGGGCTGCCTTGTAGGCACAAGCACCCTTGCCATTCCTACCTCCATAGTGGTGAACAACTTTGTTACCATTGGTGGATCAACCATTCTCCCAGTGACCATAGATGCTCTCTTGGTCATACCAATTAGATGGTAGTAGAACTCTCCTGAAAGTAATAGGAAGTTTGGAGGCTAGTGGCTACATTGGAGCTTTTCCCATCATTTTGGAATTGGGAGCTCTAGTGTTCCCTTTGAAGCCTAACCCCTTCTTATCCTTTTGGGAGGAGAAGGAATCTATCAAAGGCAACACATAACATGGCTTTGAAAACTTAGACACTAGCTCCTTCTCATTTTTGAGTTTACCTTAAAGATTATTGATGTGGTCATTCTTGAAGGCTATTGTGCCCATCTGAATAATAGTGACATTTTTCATCTTGCTGATTTCATTCAGCTTCAGGTCCAGCAAGTTTGCTGACTTTGAAGCAGCAAGCTACAGAGAGGCAATCTCTTGAGCCTGCATTTTGGCTAGGATCCTGCTTCTCTTCAGTGCCTGCAAAAGTTCACCATAGTCATCAATTAATTAATTGATGTCTCCTTCAGATTCAGAGCCATCTTCATCACTTGATACAATAGGGTCTGAATCTAGACCTGTCTCATAATCTGACCCAGAGGATAGAGAATGTACTTTGCTTGGACAAGGCTGGTCCTGGCTAGAAATCTTTATCAGTCAAAGCCATAAGCCAAAAGTAATGGTTGTCTTCTTCTCCTTCTTCAGTCCTGGAAGCATCATTAGCTTCTCAAATAATAGTAGCCAACATCTCTAAGAAATCTGCCTCTACAGTTTCTTATTCAGCAGTGAATTGCCAAATATAGGCTTCATCTTCATCTTCCTATTTTGACTTTGATGATGAGGAGTCAGCCCAGCTCTTTTGCTTCTTTGCAATGAAGGATTTCTCCTTCTTGCACTTTTGATGTTGTTCCTTCTTTTCACCAACAACCTTCCTTTTAATAGGGAAGTCGGCTAAAACATGCCCTGGCTTGCTACAATAATAACAGACCATTTTAGAAGAAACATGTTTATTTGGTTTAGAGTCATACCTGTCCTCTTAAGAGGTTTTCTTCCTGCCCTTGTAGTAGTCTTCTTTGGGATAAGAAGAGGAGGGCATGCATCTTCAGTGCTTCTTCTAGAATTTTTGTAATTATCTGGAGAAGGCATCAAAGTCTTCATCATACATGTGACAGTCTGATGTACTAGTTTCTGAACTTTCTGAATCAAATTCAGCATCCCTCCTTGGAGGAGAAGGTGTCTTTCTCCTACTTCTCCATGTGGCTTCAGCTTTGAAGTCCACTGACTTGTCCTTAACTGCAAACTTGCTGATTTTGCCTCCTCCTTTCTAGATGTCAGCTTTATTTCATAGGACAATAGCTTTCCAAATAGAGTTGGTCGTTGTGTGTCTGCAAGTCTTGTCACTTCTCTGATGGCACAGATTTTTGTGTCCCAGTCTTTAGTTAGAGACCTGAGAAACTTGTCATTTAATTCATATGTGTTGAAGACTCTGCCATATGACCTCAGCTCAATCATAGTCCTAAAGAACTTTTCATAGCACTCAGCTATGCTATCTGTTTTGTTTTGCCTAGTTCTTTCATACTCTTAATTGAGCATGGACTTCCTGTTATCCCTCACTTCTTCTGTACCCTCCATGTAGACAAATAGTGTGTCCAACATCTCCTTAGATTTCTTACAGTGACTAGGTTTTGGAAGGTTGAGTCATCAATGACACCGACTATTATACACTACTAGAAAAATGAGTTATAGCTACACTTTTTTTGCCAGGGTCAAAAAACCGTGGTTAATAAACTCTTAGTAGCTACGATTACAATAAGTGTGGCTAATAGTTATATTTTAGCCAGTGTTCCAAAAAGCGTGGTTAACACTGATGTATTAGCCATGAAAAACTATAATCGTGGCAAAAAAATAGAATATTTTCTTTTTTGTTAATTTTTTTTGGCAAATTAAACACATATGACATGACATTTTACATTTCTGAATCCCTCTTCATTTCTTCCCGGAAACCTATCTCATTCTCATCTTGCGCCGCAGCCATCGATGCGCTCAAAACCAGTCCCACGAGCACCAAAGCTTATCGCATGGATGACAAAGAGCGAATGCACAATGCTATGATTCTTCTTCCTGTCATCATTCTCGATATACCTTGTACTCTATTCAATATGAGTACATCTTCCTTCAACTTCTTCTTTCCCCGCTGCTCTTTCTCCATTCATGCAAAATCCCATTAGGGTGCCGTGGGTATACAAGGCGACTGTTGTTGACCGGGTGACGGCTACTCCTTCACCTCCATCCCCGCTCGCCGCCGCCGGCGACGGAACCCTAAACCCTAACCACTCTCTGCTCTCTCTCTCTCTCTCCACTATTCCCCTCATGCTTGCCTGAAATAAATCCCAATTGAAATTCCCTTTTTCATGTTTGCTCCTCTTCTCCTAAATTTGGACGGAAACATCCCGTCGCTGATTCTGCCGCTGACGATCCTCTACCAGATTGCCATATTCCGCTCGCCCCAAGACAAAATTATAGGATTTATGTATAAGGAATCATGATTAGATGATGCATACACTTGTCGGGACTATTTGATCTTACTAGAGGCATACAAAATTTCATTATTCGTTACTATTTTGGTGCTCCACATTCTCATTATACTGCAATTCTATATTTTTCCCTTATCCAGACAATGGCGGATAGGTCCATCATAGAGGGTTTGTTTGTGGAAACTGATGTGAATTCAGGGAAAATTCAAGCTTATACTGATAAGGCTGAGATGATTGTGGAAACCAGCAGTGGAGAAAATCTAGCCTCCAAGGTTGGTAGGGTTTAAAAATGTTCCCGCCCCTCTTACTCTCTGTTGTTTTATTTGGTTTAGATTATTTGAAGTGGTGATTTGTCTATTTTCTTTAACCATTTTATTATCAACTGACATCTTTAAGATTTATATTGCTGCAACTAATCTTGCCAAATGATAAGGCTAGATATTGATCGTTGACATATCTTTTTAATATAATCTATTACCTTTAAGCTTTATATTGCTTCGAGCTATCTGACCAAATGATAAGGCTTGATCTCAACCCCTTCTATTTATTTTCACTATTGTTCACAGGAACAAATTCTAGCAAGGTTAGCTTGTACTTATCATTTGTTTTTTCCACTAAATATCATTGTTTGCTTGCAAATGCAAAATCATAGAACTCTCAGGCAGATACTGCATTCGTGGAGGAATTGAGCCTTATGAAAAATGCTAAGTACAAGAGTCTATAGAAGAAAATTAGATCTCAAATGCATAGAAAGGTACAAGAACTTCGGATGCATTCACAAGCTAACAAATTTTCATCTTTAGATAAGTTGTAACACACCAAAAACCCTAAGTCCCAAAAATGTGTTCAGGCTGGGTGACACAGCCTGGGACGCGGGCGTGTCCCAAGGTGTGTCCAGTGCACATGGCCTGTAACACGGGCGTGTCCCAGGGCGTGTTCTGTTTTCGTAGGTGTCGACTCGAGCTCTCGAGAACTGATCGTCGAGAGGCAATACGGCCTGGGATACGGGCGTGTCCCAAGGCGTGTACTACTCGGGTGAATTCTGGAGTGGCATTGAGTGGAGTGGCGTTGAGTGGAGTTGATTGTGGTACACGGCCTGTGACACGGGCGTATCACAGGGGCGTGCTGAGCACACGGTCGAGCACACGGGCGTGTGCCTTAGCCGTGTCCTCCTCGGGTGTTTCATCCTTGTGTTGATGAGGTGACACAGCCATCCACACGACCGTGTACTAGTTGACACGGGCGTGTCAGGGAGTGATACGAGCGTGTCGTGGCCCGTGTTCTATTCCAGATTGATTCGGTTCCTTAACCGCTCAAGGGACACGGCCGGTGACACGAGCGTGTCATAAGCCGTATCAGCTCTGTTTAGATGCTTTTCCATGCAAGTTTTGTGCCGTTCGTTCCCTTCTATTTGGATCTTGTGGTCCCAGCTCTTCCCTGCTCTGATAAGGCTGAGAATAGAGATGAATATCTCATTCTCATGTTAGCCTTACTCTTTCTAAGTGAAGAGAGAGAGGAGAGCAAAGAAGGAAGAAGGAGAAGCTTTTCGACCGCCGGTGGAGCTTCAACGGTCCGTTTCGAGAGCCGAGTGCAGCGTTGTGGAGGCAAGGCTGCCGCGGTTGTTTCCATCCGACTAGTTTTCCATGGCACCGAAGCGATCGTCAAGGGTAACGGTCTTTCTTCCTTAGGCAAGTGATGCCCTTTGTTTATGCATGTATATCTGTGGAATCCTCTATCAAAAGATGGAAGAGCGTAAGCGATTCCAGTGGTTGAGTCTTCATCTAGAGCCGGAACTGTATAGTACGGCATAGGTATGCTGTGTGAAGCCCATCTGGATGGATGTCTGGATTGGTGATGTTGCGAACCGGAGAAGACTCCATGTATATATCGGTTACCTTACGGAGGTGGTGAGGATGATTGTGATGAGCTTTGTATAGCTCCTTTGATTATATGCTCGGCGTGAGCTGTATTGATGGAATGGACAGCGGCACGATGTGCTGGTGTTGCGGAGGAATGCGAGAACCTCTTAGTGGGTAGGACACTCACCAAGTTCATTGATCGGGTTATTGTAAACGAACACCTTTGAGTGGATGGGTAGGAGAGGTCGTCAATAGGGGTTTGGCGGCTTATTCCCATAGCCAACAAGTTAAGAACATACAGTGGGTGGGCCACCCAACAAGTTCCGTGGTGATCGGGTAAGCAGTCGATTGGTAGCAATGCAGCGGGGCGACTTCCCTAGGCTTGTTACACTACGTGGGTAGGTCGACTGATAGTGCTCATAATTTGGTATGAGGTGCGTGCCTCTGAGTGGACGGGTGTGGTAGGTCTTCAATAGGGGTTTGGAGGCTTAGGCCTGGCAAACAAGTAAACACCTTGAATTGGTGGTGGAACCATGAGGAGCTTGGTACACCGTAAGTGTGCCCTGAGTGCACGAGATGTCTAACACGAAGGCCGACGTTTGTGATGATATTGTTTATTAGATATATGTGTTGAGATTGGATTACATGCAGGGAAGGAACCACTACCCCGGGTAAGGGGTAGGGTCGTTATAATTTGTCACCTGAATGCTGACCGTTGCTTTATTTGTCACCTATGGGGTGAATGTCTATATGCAGGTGCATCCCTTGTAGATGTGGAAATGGATTGAGCGGGCTGAAGCCCTTGCCGTTGCTGTTAGGCCCTTGAAGGTCGTGCGAAGCTTTGGATTTCATGTGTGGTCAGCCTGCGTGCCGATGTATGAAGTCGTATGTTTGTAAAGAGAAACTTGTAAGGCCTTAAGGCCGTGAGCGGTGTGCTTGTTAACATTCCTGTTCTTATATATAAATGAGTTATTTAAATTGTAGTGGACATTCATGGATTGAGTTCGTATAACTTGTAAACTTCCGCTAGAATGCTTTGAGTTAGGATGGGTGGTATTTTGGTATTAACCTGTGACCTCGTCGTCTGTTTGTGGCATTTAAGGTTGGGCTCCGGCTGGACCTTCTATTATATGTTATTTAACGGGTCGGGTTGTTACATTTTGGTATCAGAGGCCCTCTCGGTTTTCCGCTTTCGAATTCGTGGCCGAATTCTTTTGTTGGGTGGCGATCACGTGTATGTGCGAACCTTTTTAACATAATTGAACTCAAGAATGTCCACTAGGAATGTGCGCGGGTGTATTCGGTATGTTTGTCGTTTTTGATTGGAGGTTGATTATTGATATCTTGTTCATATGTAGGTGACAAGAAGTGGAGCTGGGACATCTGAGCCCCAGTATTCGGATGAGAGTGCAGCACCAGCCGAGGTGCCCACACCTCCTCGTTCTGCGGAAACTGTACGCCTAGTTGCGGAGACGGTATTTTCCATGCTTCAAGCAACACATATTAGGCAGGCAAGGCTTGTCATGGAGCCAGTTCGGGTTGGTGCAAGGAAAGAGCGGGTGGACGCTCGAGTGGACGAGTGAGCGACTGACGAGTAATTGAAGCGATTTATGGATTTTTCATCCACCTACGTTTGTCGGGGCGCATTCCCCAACAAAGGCAGAAGATTGGCTTGCAAGAGTGAAGAGGATCCTGACAACGCTCAGGATTAATGAGGGGCAGAGAGTGACGTTAGCCACTTTCTTACTGGAACGAGAGGCGAGATTGTGGTGGGATGACGTCGAGATGCACCAGTTGGCAGGCAGAGGCCTGGGAGAGATTTCGATGGACGAATTCTCCAGGTTGTTTTGGGCAAAATATTTGCCAGTATCGCGGATAATTGCGATGGAGAGCGAATTTCAACGTCTGGTGCAGGTTGAGAAAACTGTGGTTTACTACCTGCATGAATTTACCAGGCTGGGACATTATACAGGGTAGACTTTTGCGGAAGAAGCGCGGAAGACGAACAGATTTTATGAGGGACTCCGAGATGAGTTGAGATTGGCGCTTCCGAGTTCAGTGAACCAAGGCTTCCAAGCCTTAGTAGATACAACATGTGCGCTGGAAAAAGATTTGAAACGAGTACAAGACAAGAAGAACTTGGCGGTAGATAAGTCAGAGTTAAAAGTCTCGCAGTCCGAACAGTAGGAGTTCAGGAAACGGGATAAGTAGAGGTTTAAGCCTGCTGAACAAACTTCTTCGGATGTTTCTTCGGGCGCGACGTTTGGTCAAGGATGTGTTGATTCACGTACCTGTTTCATTTGTGGAAAGCGGGGGCATATTGCCCGTTACTGTCGGAAAGGCCCGTCAAAGAGTGAGCAAAAGCCAGGCGCGTCCTATGAGGAAAAGGGTAAGGAAGTGGCGGAATCATCTGCATCCCGGGCGCAACAGCGAGTGTACAATCTCGGAGTGTAGGAGCCGCAAAGATCACATTATGACGTGCAATAGCCTTTAGTGTTTAACCTGGAGTTGTAGGAGGCTATTAAGAAGCTTCTTAGAGACGCGGATGAGCAGAAATAAAGTAGAGGGTACACCTTATTGCTTTTTGTTGTACTTTGTATCTTGTATGTATATATGTTTATGAAAAAACTTTTGTTGGTACGAGAACGTGGGATGAGTAACCCCGGATTATTGTGTGGCTTTGTACCAAGGGCTGGTTGTATTGTTGGTTATATTACGCTAAATTTTTGGATGAAATTTCTATAAGGAGGGGAGGATTGTAACACCCCAAAAACCCTAAGTCCCAAAAATGGGTTCAGGCTGGGTGACACAGCCTGGGACACGGGCGTGTCCCAGGGCGTGTCCAGTGCACACGGCCTGGGACACGGGCGTGTCCCAGAGCATATTCTGTTTTCGTAGGCGTCGACTCGAGAACTGATCGTCGAGAGGCAACACGGCCTGGGGCACGGGCGTGTCCCATGGCATGTCCTGCTCGGGTGAATTCTGGAGTGGCGTTGAGTGGCGTTGAGTGGAGTGGCATTGAGTGGCGTTGAGTGTGGAACACGGCCTGTGACACGGGTGTGTCACAGGGGTGTGTTGAGCATACGGTCGAGGACACGGGCGTGTGCCTTAGCCGTGTCCTCCTCGGGTGTTTCAGCCTTGGGTTGATGAGGTGAAACGGCCATCAACACGGCCGTATACTAGTTGACACGGGCGTGTCAGGGAGTGACACGGGTGTGTTGTGGCCCGTGTTCTGTTCATGATTGAGTTGGTTCCTTAACCGCTCAAGGGACACGACCTGTGACACACGCGTGTCACAAGCCGTGTCAGCTCTGTTTAGATGCTTTTCCAAGAAGATCTTGGCCGTTCGTTCCCTTCTATTTGGATTTTGTGGTCCCAGCTCTTCCCTGCTCTGATAAGGCCGAGAATAGAGATGAATATCTCATTCTCATCTTAGCCTTTCTCTTTCTAAGTGAAGAGATAGAGAGAGGAGAGCAAGGAAGGAAGAAGTAGAAGCTTTCCGACCGTCGGTTGAGCTTCAACGGTCCGTTTCGAGAGCCGAGTGCAGAATTGTGGAGGCAAGGCCGCCGCGGTGGTTTCCATCTGGCTAGTTTTCCATGGCACCGAAGCGATCGTCAAGTGTAACGGTCTTTCTTCCTTGGGTAGGTGAAGCCCTTTGTTTATGCATGTATATCTGTGGAATCCTCCATCAAAAGATTAAAAAGGGTGTAAGAGATTCCAGTGGTTGAGTCTGCATCTAGAGCCGGAACTGTGTAGTACAGCATAGGCATGTTGTGAGAAGCCCATCTGGATGGATGTCTGGATCGGTGATGTTGCGAACCGGAGAAGACTCCGTGTATATATCGATTACCTTACGAAGGTGGTGAGGACGATTGTGATGAGCTTTGTATTGCTCCTTTGATTGTATGCTCGACACGAGCTGTATTGATGGAATGGACAGCGGCACGATGTGCCGGTGTTGAGAAGGAATGCGAGAACCTCTGAGTGGGTAGGACACTCACCAAGTTCATTGATCGAGTTATTGTAAACGAACACCTCTGAGTGGATGGGAAGGAGAGGTCGTCAATAGGGGTTTGGCGACTGATGCCCATAGCCAACAAGTTAAGAACCTCTGAGTAGGTGGGCCACCCAATAAGTTTCGTGGTGATCGGGTGAGCGGTCGATTGGTAGCAATGCAGCGAGGCGATTTCCCTAGACTTGTTACACTACGTGGGTAGGTCGACAGATAGTGCTCACAATTTGGTATGAGGTGCGTGCCTCTAAGTGGACGGGTGCGGGAGGTCTTCAACAGGGGTTTGGAGGCTTAGGTACGGCCAACAAGTAAACACCTTGAATTGGTGGTGGAACCATGAGGAGCTTGATACACCGTAAGTGTGCCCTGAGTACATGGGACGTCTGGCACGAAGGCCGGCATTTTTGATGATATTTATGTATTGGATATATGTGTTGAGATTTGATTACATGCAGGGAAAGAACCACTGCCCCGGGTAAGGGGTGGGATCGTTATAATTGGTCAGCTGAATGCTGACCGTTGCTTTGTTTGTCACCCATGGGGTGAATGTCTATATGCTGGTGCTGCCCTTGTAGATGTGGAAATAGATTGAGCGGGCTGAAGCCCTTACTGTTGCTGTTAGGCCGTCAAAGGTCGTGCGAAGCTTTGGATTTCATGTTTGGCCGGCCTGCGTGCCGATATATGAAGTCGTATGTTTGTAAAGAGATACTTGTATGGCCTTAAGTCCGTGAGCGGTGTGCTTGTTAACATTCCTGGTCTTGTATATAATTGAGTTATTTATATAGTAGTGGACATTCATGGATTGAGTTCGTATAACTTGTAAACTTTCGCTTGAATGCTCTGAGTTAGGATGCGTGGTATTTTGGTATTAACCTGTGACCTCGCCGTCTGTTTGTGATATATAAGGTGGGGCCCCGGCCGGACCTTCTATTATATATTATTTAACGGGTCAGGTTGTTACATAAGTTATCTGGATGCTTGCTTATAATGGTGAACCAGTACTTCCTTCTACTAGTTGCAGGGGAACACAGTCCTTGAGCATATTTTCTCAGCCACAGAGAAAGTCTTCTAGGCTCTCATCTAAAAGGTTAATTTCATGTTACCTTTAAATTCTTTGTTTCAATTTAAGAATGCAAATCCTTGATGTAACACTCTCTGTTTCATCAATATTTAGGATGATTTAATTTGTAGCATTTTTATTCAATGTTATTTTATACTTTAGAAATATAGAATCTCTAAAATGTATAGGTTGGAAGGTTATAGTTTACTAACTATTTTTCTCTTTAAAATTGGGTAAAAACAATAAATATTAATGAATCTTTACTGCTGGTATTGCAAGTGTATGCCCTTAAATTATATCAAGTTGTCACTAACATCTAAAAATTGCATACAAACACAATTTGCAAAATATTTGACTGATAATGCTGATAAGAATACTGATGTTTAAATGACATTGAACTAATCAACGCTCAAGTTTTTTTTTATAGTGAAAAGTGCAAGTTGATCATTAGTGAACGTCGATTACAAATAAACAAGGCTACAAAATGTCTCAATGGAAACAACTGATGGTTTTTGGTAAAGATATTGTGATCCATTGTTAATACCGAAATCAGAGGAAGTAGAGTTTGTTAGCATAATATTTTGAAGAAAGCGTGAAGACAGGCCTCATGAATGAGAAAGTAAAATGTTGCAAGAAAATTAATAGGGTGACATGTTTATGTGGTTCAGTGATGTGTATCAACATCCACAATCGTACAGAAGCAAGCGTGATATATGGTAAAATCTTATGAATTGTATATTTAACTTCCTTGATTCTCTTTATATTATAACAAAGGAGTTATGTTTCACAATGTGTAACATTTAAATTCAAAAATGTCCTCATAAAATCGATTTTAGTGGGTTAACTTTGGGGTATTTTTGTCTTTTGATTGGATCAGGGCTTAATTAAAACAGACCGATATTATTCACTTGCCTCAAATTCCCGATACCCCTCTTCTTCTTCCGCGCAGCTAGGGCACCATCTCCTCAAAATCGCCAAAGTTGGTCTCTTCCCTCTTCCGATCCACGACCCTGCCTCGCCTCGCCTTCATCGATTGGCCAATCGATCCATTCACCCGCCTCGCCTTACCTCGCCCGACGACCCAACGTCTCCTCCGAGCAACCCGACCCAGTATATCTTTCGCAAGTTAGGGTTAGACTCAGCCGCACCTTCCCCAACCATGGCGCTGCTCCAAGAGAAACCCCGCGTGAGTTCTTCCCATGATTCCTCTAGGATGGGCTTCTTCCGTAATGACCGCAACAATCGTTTGCTGGCAGCGATTTCTCCTCCTCGGTCCCTGAGTCAAACACTGGTGCAGCCACTGCTTCCTCCTCTACTTAACCAGCTCTTACATGCAACTTCTACACTTGAAAGCATGGCGTCGTTCAAATCCTGCTTCTTTCGAATCCCCAGGTTTGAATCCATCTCCTTTTCTCACCAAAAATAAGAAATACCATGGGCTGATCTTTTTCTTCCTTCCAGGTTCTCCTCTGGCACTGGCACAGTGGGTCAGATTTTTTCCCACTATTTAGTTTTTTTAGCTCTTTTAAAGTTTTAAATTTATAGTGTTTTTACTTTGGAGAGCTGAAGCGTCAATGTCATATTTTGATCAATCCACAGCCATTCAAGGGATTCTCCAACAAATTATAGTAGCGAGGTTGAAGTGAATAATTTCATACCAACTTCCCATTGTTTTGATTTCATTATATCCGGGTTTATTTTTTTTGTATTTTGAGCTCTGTTTTCTTTCCATTTTCTCTTATAATGCAAATACTGCAAGTTATACCATCTATATTGTGGATGACAGGCATCATAGTTGTGACTACGATGATATTGGGCTTAGTTGTTCTATGACATGCTCAAGATCAAGGGTGAGGTTAAAGCATTGTCTCAATTTTGAGGTTAGAGATTTGACCACTGTTTGTGAATAATATCAATTTTATGTGAAAGGTAAGATTTTTTATTTCCAATGTGAATACTTACAACCAAGG
This sequence comes from Platanthera zijinensis, assembly GCA_039513925.1. NCBI lineage: Eukaryota > Viridiplantae > Streptophyta > Magnoliopsida > Asparagales > Orchidaceae > Platanthera > Platanthera zijinensis. The sequence continues at coordinate 110,059,435 of CM077093.1, read as the reverse complement.
TACTTTGATATCAAGAACATTCATGATTTGTTAAGGTAATTTCCAGTGGCATAAAAGAAACATAAACAAAAAAAAGGTAATGTTTTTTAAATTTGCGCTATTGTAGCATATGTCAAATTACAAGGTTTTCATGATTGTGCTAAGCAATTATTAGACATATGCTACAATTTTGAACAGATTTTATTTTATTGATCATATAGTGCATTTGGGCTTTATTTTTTTTAATAAAATCCTAACATAGCTCCACGAATACATATTTCTTATTAATGTGGTACCACATTCAAAGGTTTTTGAAATCTCTAGGAATGAATGATGCTTTTTTACAATGAATTACTTATTGGTTATCAAACATGGAGCTGTGATTTGACAACATTCAAAGTTTTATCACATTGCAGTGCAGATTTCTACACATTGTCGTGCATATTTCTGCCTAATTATATCTCAAAGAGACTGCATTGTACACCTTTGAGGAGATGAAATCTGAAGGTTGTTGACCAATTGGCAGTACCTCAAAGAATCTATTTGTGTTTCTATGCAAAAAAGGTCGAAAGATTGAAGAAGCAATTGAAAGATGGTTAACATTTTTGTTTCTTCTCTATATGAATCAAGAAAATTGTAGAAGCTAAAAATGCTATTAAATCGTTATATAATTAAGAGAGCAGAGATTTCAGGGAGAAGCTGAGAGTATTGTTTTCTATCATTATTTATGGGTAATGATTTTATTTCTTTACTCATACTTTTTTGAGTTTGTTTTCATGAGCTCTCCAAGCGATATTGGTGACATAATATTTAATGCCTATAAAAAAGAGGATAGCTGGTTGTTAATATTTTTATTTTTTACAATTTCCAACTCTAAATTAATATTGTTACGTTTCATTATAATAATATAAATGTATCTTACTCTGGAAAGCAAGCTCTAACTTAGTAGTTTCATTTGTTGATTTAGAGATATATGTGCTTGATATATACAATAGGTTATTTTAAAATCATTGTATGTAATTATCTAAAAACTCCAATAAAGGGGCCAAAGCCTCATCATGATCAACAAATTTCAAAATAAAATGTCCAGATTAGTGTGTTGACGGTTAGATCTTAGCTTGCTAGTATTAGTTATAAGGACTGGGACTTGATCTTAGGCATAAAGGTTAAGTCCCATTATGCTACACTTTGAGATAAGGGCGAAGAAGGTTAGAGTTTTCATAACGTCGTCATCTCCGCTGGATGTTGCCATCCCCGACAAATGATGACGCCTCCAAGTAATGTTTCCGCCCCCGAAGAATTTTCTGCTCCCGACTAATGTCGTCGCCCTCGACAAATTTCACCCCCACAACAAATGTTCCCCGCATGAGGTACTTTTGGTTGGGATTTAGCTTTTCAGACGAATTTTTCCCTCGCCGAATGTAGCCCCAATGTTGAATGTATCCCCCACGATGAATGTCGCCCCCACGACAAATGTCTCCCCAACGACGAATGTCGCCACCATAACAGATGACGCCCCCACGACAGATGTCGCTCCCACGATAGTTGTCTCCCCCACGACAAATGTCGCCCCCTAGACAAATGTCGCTCCCTCGACAAATGTCGCACCCACGACAAATGTTGCCCGCACGGGGTCCCTCGTGCACGACTGCTTGTATATAATAAAAGAGCAAAGTCCAAGACACATGCTCCAACCTCCTTATCCTCTTTTACCACCGGTAACAAGCCTATATAGTTGACTCAAGTCTAATACGGTGATTTAGGGTCAGCTTAGAGCATGTTTTCTTTCGTTAATTTAACTCAATAATCCGCACATTATGATAAATATATGTATTATTTTCATTTAAAGTTTAATCTTTCCTTAAAAAAAACATCTGATCTTCTTTTGCTTTTAATTCACTTCAAAAAATACATTTTACTGCTCCATCCAAGCAAGAAATTATTAATTTACTGCTCGATATATTATAAATATATATATAGATAATAGATATTAGATGTTCAACATATATTTTTCTCTGATGTTTATGTTAAAATATCGATTATTTGCTAGTCTAAATATTTTAAGTTCCCAGAGAAATTTCTTTTCATAATTCTTGCCTTTGGCAAAGTGGTTTCATGGGAGGGTGACTCCTTCCAAGGAAACTGATGAAGATATCACCCATCAGGTACTTTTTTCTTTGAGTTTTTTATTCTGTATATTTATAAACTCAAGTCTCCTTCTTTAATTAGTTTTTCAGGTTCTCAGTGTTCTGAAGAGGATAAGTGATGATGATTGTCAACGGCTCGGTTTGAATCCAAAGTATGCACGTCCTGATTGGATGATACTTGTGGAGAGGCCCAATAACATCTAAATCACACATGACAACAGGAATTCATGTATTTAGCACTTAAATCAGAGAATTCACAATAACAAAACATGCGGGATGATGAAAAGGGGCGTGGTCAAGTCAATACTGATACGATAGTAGAACTCTAACCATCGAACCAAAGTAAAATTTTCTTTTTCTTAAAAGATGGATGCTTGAATTCTAATACTAATATTTTAATTTCAATATTCAAGTATTTAATGACAACCTGCCCTTACTCAAATTAATTTTCTCTTTGATTATTTTTCACCACTTCATAATCCCAAGAGTTAGGCTCAGTTTGGTACGGTGGTGACAGTCATAAACATGGGGTTAAATTGTCATTTGTTAACGCCCACCTAAGGCACTTCATTCACTTTTATGTTCAAATGGATGATGTTTGATAGGTGATCCTTAACAAATGACGTTTTAACCCATGCATTTACGGCCACCACCACCGCGCCAAAATGGAGCCCTAATCTTGCATAGAGCTTTCTGAGTGATACCAATTTGTTTACATTAATTACATCATGCTAGCTGCCAGCTATTTCAATCCCCACTCGTTTCTTGAATGGTATTAAACTTGGCCTATTTGCTTCTCCTTGTTTCAGAATATTTCTAGCATTCAGTGGGATTAAGAAATCTTTAATAATTGTTTCAGTAGTTTTTCATTTGTTTTTAACCCGTCATTTTGCTGCTTGTCTCTTCCCACCCCTATTTTAATGTTTGTCCACTTCTTCATTACAGTATTTTGAATTTGTTTTTATTAAAACATAAATTAGTATTTGACACAGCTTGTTACTGTGGAAAATAGTTTTTAAAAAATGATGAGTTCACTTTTAGCCAGGGTTTTATACCATGGCTAATAGTTGGCTTTTTTGCCACGGTAGTTCTTTTTCATGGCTAATACATTTTGCTACGGCCAATCCGTGGCATACAATTTTAGCCACGCCGACTTTAGCAACGAATTTTTCCCACGGCTAGGCCGTGGATAAAGCTTTTTAGCCACGGTTTTGGACTTTTTGCCAGGGCAATTTATCCCAGGCCAAAAGTTTTTTTTCTAGTAGTAATATTTTTTTCCCTCTTTTCCATTGTGGCATGGATGACTTCATCCTTTGTCATTTCAAAGTATGTCTTTGGTGTCTGTACATTAGCATCCAGAGCTGAGACCTTAATAGGGATGAATGGTCCCTCCTTGACAGTAATTAAAATTCTAAGGTCAGCTATCTCCATAAACATCCTAACCCTCTCCTTCCATATGTCAAACCCTTCCTTCCTGCAAAAAGTAAGCTTCAAGGCCCCTAGCTCCTTGTGGTTCACTCTTGAACCCATAAGGTCTGTCTTTCCTTGTTGACCTTGGAGATCTACTCAGACTGTTGAGTCTTTAACGAGCAACCTCCCTCTGATACCACTTGAAAGTCTTGTTTTCAAGGTCAACTAAATTCCTAGGGGGGTAAATAGGTTTTAGGCCTACTTTTTAAATACTCTAACCTAAATCTGATTTCCTGTGCTTAGTGATGAATTGATTTGTGCATTCATGAACAATCACATGCGACACAAAATTTTTATAGTGGTTCCCCAATCTTCGGTATGTCCACTATCCCTCTCCGCCTTTCTAACAGTTTGTTATACAAGGCTGTTCACCAATTCCTCAGCTCCTTAAGAGCTTATAGCACGATCCTGCAGGACCACTCAGTCTTATCCAAGGACTACAACTTGGGCACTGAGCCCTACTACTCAGATCCCAACTGGATCCTACCTCGTCCTTTATAACACATGAAACGCCTCCCCACTAATGACTGTATAATATCGTTCCGGCTGGGGCCCCACAACATACAGATGCCACAGCTTAAGCATTATAAGATGATATATACTACCCAACTCAAAACTTAGACCAAATACCAAAAAAACAAAAGAACAAGAGTAGAAGTTATCCACTTACATATGAGTATCAACATGGCCTTAAGGCCTTACAACAATTAAGAGTCCAAGACTCAAACAATAACATCAAATATCAATGTGCATAAGCACTCCTAGGCTACCTCGACATGCAAGCGGGAAACATAGTGCATAAATCAACACATTCCACAAAACAGAGTTATCACACAACATGTAACACTTCATGAGGCTTAGGCCTTTTTGGCCAGTGAGCTTGCTCCTGCTTGCGATCCTTGCCCTGTAAAAATTGGTTGTAATGTTGGTTAGCAAAGGCTGACCTCAACTGTATAACCAACACATCTCCTCCCGATCGTCCCAAGCAGACCCCGGGGCGCTCCATCACCCTGCAGGTCAGCACTTCGTATGCAATAAACATGAACATATAAAGCTATAAAACAGGTTTGGATGTCTCATACAGCAAACACGTTTCTATGTTGAGCATATAATAAAAGGGGGCCCACAATGCAGCATGTATGCAAACCTGGGCTTCAGCAAAGACATCTTAAATCGTATGCTTCTAACACATCATCAATCATGTACTTCCAATTTCCCCATCGATGTTCAAGCCGCAATCACAAGGGTACTTCCAATTTCCCCTTTGGTATTCAAACCAAAAACATACGGGTACTCTGATTTCCCCTAATGGCATATAAGCCTCCACATGGAACTCTTGCTAAGGCCCCACCCGCTCGTGGATTTTAAAACTCAGGCTTGCCTACAAGCTCTGACTTCTCTCGTCAGGATTCCACCACAAACACAAAACAACTGATACTAAGAACCATTGCTAGACTCCACCCGTTCATGATGACCCAGGCCCGACTCCAATATCGGGACCAAGTCCACCGACGGAGACCCAGCGGGACCCCGCTGGTATCATCCGAGCTTGTCTTAAGCTTGGTGTTCTCGTCAATTCCACAGAAGGGGACTTGTCTCGCTGGGACCCTCTCCACACGTGACATTGCAACATCACGCGCTAGCCAGGCAACCACAGAGACAAACCAAGTCTTAGCACATCACAATCCCAAGCCTTTCCCGCCCAAAACCACCGTTTGTACCGTAACATCCCCATACCCGAAGGAAACCATCTACCATCACAACAGAGCTAACCTTGTCTGGTTGCAATTACACGTACTCGCATGAAATAAGGAGGAAATACAACATCACAAACGGCGTCTTGCCACTAACGAATTTCTAACAAAATCCTAAAGGCTCGCTATGAAACATCACCGAGGCGGATTAACGGTTGCGACTACGGCTTCACCCAAAATGCCTAATCCACTAACGAAGCAGATTTCTAGTGCAAAATCATGTCGGGGATGGACACAATCGACCCGGTGGCTCCTCTTGAACCAAGTCAACCTGAATCCCTCACATTTGAGAGATCTGGTGCCTAGAATGTTTAAAAGAAAGTAAGAAAAGAATATATGACATGCACGCATCCTAAAAACGTGAGGAGAAGTGTCATTATCTTAAGACCCGTCTTCCTCGCCATAGAATCCTTGCCTTGCACGGATGAAAATGAGCGCATCCAAGTCCTCTCCACGGATCTGGATTCGGATCAACGATCAAGGCTCTGAAGCTCCGTCAATGGTTGAAGAATTCTCTCTTTTTCCTCCTCCACTCTCCTTCTCAAAAACCATAACTCCCACTTCTCAAATGAGAAAATAAGGTGAAACAACAGTTTAGCCCTATAAAAGCACTCTGGAGGGAGAGTCTTGTGCCTTAAGATCAAAACCTAATTGAAACGGATGGATAAAAAGCCAAACAATGGAACTGCTTCCATCCGCTACCGCCGAGCGGTAACTACCTACCACCGAGCGTTAGTTTCCCGAGCTCTCTGCCAGAAATTAATGATGCGCTAACGCAGGCAGTAGAACTAACGCTGCGCGGTAGCTCACTCAACGCCACCACTCAACGTCAGCCTCTCAACGCACTAAACGCCAAGCTATTGTCGCGCGGTAGATAGCTAATGCAGCGCGCTAGAACTCAATGCTCTCAACGCACTCAACGAACGACTTTCGTCGAGTATACTACACCCGACAAAACAAGGCTGCCGCCAGGAAATAGCTACTACCGCCGTGCTGTAACTTGCAGAGATCCAAGATCTGGAAAACCGGTGTGTTATAACTCCTCCCCCCTTAAAAGTATTTCATCCTTGAAATTAAGCATGCACTCAAACCAAAAGCATACCTGAAGTAAAAAGTTCTGGGAAGTCCTCCTGCATTGCATGCTCACGCTCCCATGAGAACTTTTCTCGCTCGCACTTGTCCCAACACACTTTCATGAGCTTAACTTCTTTGTTCCGCAACTGCCGAACTTCTACATCCTCTATGCTAACTTGGCAGACTTTCGTCCCCAAGTCTTCTTCAACCAACACCATTGCCGACTCGACCACAACACTTGCCTCTACTAAGGATTTTCTCAAGATGGAGATATGGAAGACATCATATAATCCACTCAGCTCTGTAGACAACGCTAACCGGTAAGCGGCTTCTCAAATTCGTTCTGTAATTTCGAACGGCCCCAAAAACCTCGGACTCAACTTCTTGAGTAGGTGAATCCGTGAAAATCCTTTGAACAGCTTAATCTTTAGATATACCCATTCACCTACCGCAAACTTCATGTTCCTATGAGGAGCATTGAAATACTTCGCTTGCCGATCCTGAGCAACCTTCATGCGCTCCTGAACTGTCCGCACCAACTCACAAGCATCAGTCACCACCTCTCTTCCCAAAAGTTTGGTGTCTCCCGCCTCTGCCCAACTTATCGGTGTTCGATACCGCCTTCCATACAAAGTTTCATATGGCGCCATCTTTATACTTGCCTGATAATTGTTGTTATAGGCAAACTTCACTATGAAGAGATGATCTTCCCACTTCTTTCCAAAATCGAGGGTACACATGTACATCCTCAGCATATCCTCCATTGTACGATTCGTTCTTTCTATTTGTCCATCAGTTTGAGGATGGAATGTCGTACTGAATTTGAGCTTCGTGCTCAGACTCTTCTGTACCAACCTCCAGTCTTTGGACGTGAATCGTCCATTACGATCACTAACGATACACTTAGGAATCCCACGCAATCGCACAATGTTACAAACATACATCTCTACCAGCTTCTCCATGCTATCCACTTTCCGATTTAGGATGAAATGAGCCACTTTGGTCAAGCGATACGTGATCACCCAAATGGCATCATTACCCTGCTGCGATCGAGGTAACCCATGCACAAAGTCCATGGAGATGTCATCAAATTTCCACTCAGGAATAGGAAAGGGCTTCAGAAACCCTCCTTACTTCTGACACTCGGCTTTCACTAAGTCACAAGTTTGGCACCGACTCACGTACAAAGTTACATCCCGCTTAAAAACAGGCCAACAAAAGAATTTCTTCATATCCAAGTACATCTTCGTACTGCCCGGGTGAATGGAGTACTTCATAAAATAAGCCTCAAACATCAACTCCTCACGGAGCATGCCGAACTGCAGTACATATATCCTTTTATCCTTCCTCAGGATCCCATCAATCATCTCCCTGGCGCTACCTTCTCCCTTTTGAGCTTCCACCACAAATGACTAGAACTCTACATCCAATTTATTCGCTTCCCAAACACCATCAGATAAGTCATTTTGCAACTCGATCCACTTCAATCGATCCATGCTAGACTCGCCTCTTGCTACACAAACGATGTCGAGGGACTCAAAATCTCGCACTAACTGCTCATCATGAGCTTCAATCCAATTCCCATGTCTAGAAATCATTCTACTAAAGGCATCTGACACCACGTTTGCTTTACTTGGCATAAATTGACTCGTTACATCGTAGTTCCCAAGGAACTAGACCCATCTGCGCTGCCGCATGTTCAAATCCTTTTGATCCAGAAGATACTTCAGGCTTTTGTGGTGTGTGAAGATCTCCACCTTCGCACCATACACATAGTGCCGCCATAATTTCAATGCAAAAATTACCACCGCCAACTCCAATTCATGGACGGGGTAATTCCTCTCATGAGGTTTCAACTGCCTAAACCCAAAGGCTATCACACTGTCATGCTGCACTAACACGCAACCTAAACCGCATCTTGATGCATCACTGAAGATCTGAATCCTTCAGTCCCTTTAGGAAAACTTGGGATCGGAGATTTCATCAACCTTTCCTTCAAGGTGTCAAACGCTTGGTTGAACTCTTGAGTCCAAACGAACTTCTGGTCCTTGCGAGTCAGGGAAGTGAGGGGTAGGGCTATCCGCGAAAAGTTTCTCACGAACCTTCTATAATACCTGGCTAGTCTAAGGAAACTTAAGACTTCTACCCCGTTCCTCAAAATCGGCCAATCCCTAATGGCCTCAACATTCACCGGATCAGCTGCCACACCATCACTACTAATCACATGCCCCAAAAATGGCACCTTTTCTAACCAGAACTAGCATTTCGAGAACTTTGCATAAAGCTAGTTCTCTCTCAACACCTGCAAGACTACTATCAAGTGAGTCTCATGCTCCACCTTTGATTTGGAGTATACCAAAATATCATTAATAAGGACCACCACAAATGAGTCTAAATACTCATGAAAAACTCGGTTCATCAAATCCATGAATACTGATGGCGTGTTCGTCAACCCGAACGACATCACCGAGAACTCGAAGTGACCATACCTCATATCAAATGTTGTCTTAGGTATGTCCTCATCTCGAATAGGCAACTGATAGTATCCATACTTAAAGTCCAACTTAGAGTATACCACTAAACCCACCAACTGGACGAACAGGTCATCTATCAGTAGAATTGGATACTTATTCTTGACGGTCAATTTATTCAGCTTTCGATAGTCTATGCATAGCCGCATACTACCATATTTCTTCTTCACAAATAGCACTAGCGCGCTCAATGACGAATAACAAGGTCTAATATACCACTGCTCCAACAGATCCTGCAGTTGTACCTTGAGTTTGGCCAACTCCATTAGTGTCATTCTAAAAGGAGGACGTGACACTGACCTAGCCTCTCGCACAAACTCAATCGAGAAATCAATCTCCCGTCAAGGAGGTACTGAAGGAAGCTCCTCAGGAAACACATCCTCGGGTTCTGCCACTACTGACACTTCTCCAAGTTATAACTTGGAAAGTCGAACTTCCAACAATTCTACAAGAGACACTCCTCCCTAGTTGACTGTCTGCACCAACTGCATGGCCGAAATCAGGGAACAGGCCACTCCATTAAGGCCCTCAAGTATAACTTCTGCATTTCCCTTGCTTCTTAGGGACACTACATTTGACAAACAGTCAATATTGGCACGCTACTCTGCAAGCCAGTCCATCCCCAAGATCACATCAAATTCGGCAAACGGTAGAACAGCTGCTATCAGTTCGAAATAAACTCTGCCTAGACTCCAACCAATATGCCCTCTAATCCTGGTGGTCATGAAGGACCCATTGGGCATGCACACCCTAAGCTCGGCACCTATCGAATAGGGTTCGACTCCAATTCTCCGGATAAAGCTTTTCGCAAGAAAAGAGTATGACGCACCCATATCTAACAATACCCTAGCGAGGTAACTGTGAACTAGCACAAAGCCTACAACACCGGCGACATACATAAAAGGTATCGCAAGTCTAAAGTAAATAAATGAACTTAAACATTCTCATACCTGTCACCACATCGAGTTGGCGGATCGCTTCCTATTGCGCAAGGTTGTACGCCCTTGGCTGTACGGGTTGGAAACGAGAAGTTCTCGTCTCTACCATCTTTCCCTTCTCCACTGTACTAGGCCCGGAGCACACTGACTGCTCTTGCCTTGGCTCCTGCCCAGTGCCACCTTCAGTGCAAAAATGAGCTATGTGGCCCGGCTTTCCACACTTGTAGCACGATGGTGGTCCCTTGAAGCGAGACCACCCCCGATGTTGTACTACTCTTCTCTCAAGACTTGTAGGGATGGGGTTTCTTTTTTCACCTACTTCCTTCAGATTTTCCTTGTGATTGAGAAGTCTTTCCTTCTCCCTATTTTGCTGTAAAGCCATTCCGACATTGGATTTGCTCCAAATCACTCTCCAACGTCCTAGCGGCCTCGATTAACTCTCTGAATCCCTCTTTCTTCATAGCTATGACGGGTTGTATTAGATTCTCCCGCAATCCATGATAATAGAGGTTATCCCTCTCTTCATCTTCTGCTATGGTCGTTCCAGCATATCAAGCCAAACGAGTGAACTCCTGGACGTACTCATCCACTATCTTGTCCTGTTGCACCAAGTGCAGAAACTGTCTCCGAATGTCCAACCTAGTCTACGATGGGATATACTTCTTCAAGAAAGCATTCCTGAACTCCTCTATAGACGGGGTGCGTTCAGGGAACAGGCGAACGCTATGGCTTACCCACCACAGCTTAGCGTCTCCTTCTAATATGCAAGCCGAAAACTCCGATTGCTTCTCCTCTAGCATCTCCGCCGCCCTTAGAAAATCTTGAATTCTTTCCTACCAGTCCTCTTCATCGGTCGGCATGCCGACTCCCTTAAATGTTGGAGGGTGAAAGCTTAAGAAATACTTCATCCGTCAGCCTCCCTGTCCGACCACCACTCTTTCTGCCAAAGGCTCTGCCTTCCTGGCTCCCCCGCCCTGTATGGCCGGTGTCGCATTCAAGGTTACATGGGTCGTTTCTTGTGCGATAGGGGTCACAGCTTGTGCTATCGCTGCGGCTTGGGCCGCTACCATTACTTCTACAAGCATGTGACCGAAATCGGCCGGGTTTACCCCCATGCCCATCGGACCTGGAGCTGCAACACTACTCGCCGAAGGCTCCTCTCGCGGCCTCGATGCCCCTGCCTCGTTGCTTGCACCCTTAGCAAAAGAAAAGTAAACGAAGAATCAACCTCTATTTGCAAAACTTAGACACTAGGACACTCACGGTCCCGCGATACTCCTATGTGGATAACTTCTTAATGTGATACGATTATGACATTCGACCACGAATCCTTTCCTTGGACACTAACTTGGCTCTGATATAATTTTTACTCCTCCCCTAAGATGACCATATAATATGGGTCCGGTCGGGGCCCCACAACATACAGACGCCACAGCATAAGCATTATAAGATGATTTAAACTATCCAACTCAAAACTTAGACCAAACACATCGAAAACAAAAGAACAAGAGTAGAAGTTATCCACTAACATATGAGTATCAACATGGACTTAAGGCCTTACAACAATTAAGAGTCCAAGACTCAAACAATAACATCAAATGTCAACGTGCATAAGCACTCCTAGGCTACCTCGGCATGCAATCCGGAAACATAAAGCATAAAGCATCACATTCCATAAAATAGAGTTATCACACAACATGAAACACTTCATGAGGATTTGCCTTTTTGGTCGGTGAGCTTGCTCTTGCATGCGATCCTTGCAATGTAAAAATTGGTTGTAACATGGGTCAGCAAAGGCTGACCGCAAGTGTGTAACCAACACATCTCCTCTTGGTCGTCCCTAGCGGACTGCGGGGCACTCCATCACCCTGCAGGTCAGCACTTCATATGCAATAAACATGAACATGTAAAGCTATAAAACAGGTTTGGATGTCTCATACAGCAAACACGTTTCTACGTTGAGCATATAATAAAATGAAGCCTACAATGTAGCATGTATGCAAACCTGGGCTTCACATATGACACCCTTAACCGTATGCTTCTAACAGATAATAAATCAGGTACTTCCATTTTCCACATCGACATTTAAGCCGCATTCATAAGGATACTTCCAATTTACCCTTTGACGTTCAATCCGCAAACATACGGGTACTCTAATTTCCCCTAACGGCACACAAGCCGCCACATATAACTCTTTCCATGGCCCCAACAGCTCATCGCTCTTAAAACTCGGGCATGCCTGCAATCTCTGACTTCTCTCGTTAGGATTCCGCCACAAACACAAAACAACTGATACTAAGAACCCTTGCTAGACTCCACCCGTTCATAACGACCCAGGCCCGGATCCATTATCAGGACCAAGCCAACCAAAGGATACCCAGCGGGACCCAGCTGGTATTGTCCGAGCTTATCTAAAGCTTGGATTTCTTATAAGTTCCACAGAAGGGGACTTGTCTTGCCGGGACACCTCCACACGTGACTTCGCAATGTCACAGGCTAGCTAGTCGACCATAGAGACAAACCACTCCTTAACACATCAACCGTTCGTACCGTAAGGTCCCCGTTCCCCAAGGAAACCATTTACCTTCAACGGAGCTAACCTTGTCCTATTCAGATTACGTGTACTCGCGCAGAATAAGTAGGACATACAACATCACAAACGACGTCTTATCGCTAATGGATTGTAACAAAATCCTAAAGGCTTGCTATGCAACATCACTGAGTCGAACTAATAGTCGTGACTACAGCTTCACCCAAAATGCCTAATCCACTAACGAAGCGGATTTCCAGTGCAAAATCATGTCGGGGACGGACACAATCGACCCGGTGGCTCCTCTTGAACCAAGTCAACCTGAATCCCTATCATTTAAGAGACCTGGTGCCTAGAATACTTAAAAGAAAGCAAGAAAAGAATCGATTCAATTCACCTATCCTAAAACTGAGACGAGAAGTGTTGTTACCTTACAACCCATCGTCCTCGCCATGGAATCCTTTCCTTGCATGGATTAAAATGAGCGCCTCCAAGTCCTCTCCACAGATCTGGACTACTATAACCGATCGGGGCTCCTAAGCTCCGTCAATGTCAAAACTCAAAAGAAAGCTCTCTTCTTGCTCCTCCACTCTCCTTCTCAAAAACCCTAACTCCCAGTTCTCAAATGAGAAAATGAGGGGAAACAACCGTTCAGCCTTATAAAAGCAATCTGGATGGAGTGTCTTGGGCCTTAGGATCAAACCCTAAATGAAATCGGACGGCTAAAAAGCCAAACGACGGAACTGCTTTCGTCCGCTACCGCCGGGAGGTAACTACATATCGCCGAGCGGTAGTTTCCCGAGCGCTCTGCCCGAAAATAATGCCGCTCGGTAGATAGCTAATGGCGCGCGCTATCACTCAACGCTCTAAATGCACTCAACGAACAGCTTTCGTTGAGCTGACTACACCCGACGAAACAAGGCTATTGTTGGGCGATAACTACTACCGCCACGTGGTAACTTCCAGAGATCCAAGATTTATAAAACCAGGGTGTTATAATACAGGCCTACACTCAGGAACCAGACCATACCACTCGGATTCTAACAAGAATCATCCCTCGGCCTTTATAGCACAGGACTACACTCAGATTCCTAAAAGAATCATACCCTCAGATCCCAGATTGGATCCTACTCTCAGATCTACAACAGATCTTACCTCGCCTTTTATAGTACAGGCCTTCACTCAGATTCCCTAAAGAATCCTACCCTCAGATCCCAAATTTTATCTTGTAGAGAAAGTAAAAGAGATGAAATACTCAGATACCAGAGAAAGTTCCCTATATCTGTCTTCCTGTACTGAGCAAATATTAGCCCTATCTTCTTCTTCACTACAACAAGTTGAGAAAGAAATCTTCAATTGAAGCACGACTTGTTCTGGAAGCAACTTGCAGAAATCTCTGATTCTTCTCTTTCAAAAAGAAATCCTGATCTTTCTGTCGCAGATGAGTATTGCAGCAGTTAACACTTTTTGTGTTCAAGTTCTCTGATCTTAACTTCTTCTTCCGGTTTTGCAAGAAAGCAAGTAAGAAGTTGTCATCCAGCCGCACGAGTGTGAATCCAGAGAACCCTAATTACATCTCTTCTTGGTGATTGTTATTATTGTTGTTGTTTTTCGATGTTGTTCGATTTGGTGTGTTGCTTTCTCAATTTGATCCTGCTCCTTTTATCATCTATCGATCAACGTCTCATTAAGCAGTGGGCCCCACCGGAATTTTTGGCTGTTATTTTTGCTATTAAGCCACCTACTTTCCGTTGATGACTTATTTAATGGCTCTTTGCTTTGTGTGGGCCCCAACAAAAAATCCCTTTCCTAGTGCAGAGAATTATGATAGTTGGCCGCCAACTCCTCTAGCCGCATTCCCGCAACATTTGAACCTGCTTTGACTTCGTTGACTTTGTTGACGTCACCATCTCTCGGAGTTAGACAAAATAAAGCTTCAGTAGTAAAGGCATTGAGTGAATGACAATCACTAAGTGCCAAAAAAGACTTAGATAGAAGGTGAATTCAAGAAATCCACAGTTCGACGAACTCAGAACTCAGTTCGACGAACTCAGAGCTCAGCTCGACGAAAAGTGAAAGCTCAGTTCGACGAACTGAGAGCTCAGCTCCAAGAAAAGTGAAAGCTCAGTTCGATGAACTCAGAGCTCAGTTCGACGAACTCAGAACTCAGCTTTATTATTTGTTCTTTTATATACACATGTCATTACTGTGATAGATACGTTTAGCATATGATAGTTAGGGTCACTATCACCTATTTTTTACTCTCCACTTTCAGTACCTCCCTTTTCATCCTCCCCAGAATGGTGCCTAGGATTTGCAGGGTAGGGGAGGGGGACCAAGACTTAGTTTAAACTAACAGCCTGATGGGCATAACAACAGGGACTCCAGCTAGGAGATAGGGTGTAGCACCTGGGGATCCAGCATATCCAGGAGGAGATGTACCAGCCTAGTTCAGGTGTGGCAGCAGAAGTAGTAGCTCTCATGAGATTAGTGAGTGAATAATAGCTTTACTTCTGCAAGCATTATGTAGTGAGGATTATATGTACTGGGCAAGAGCCCATTTTATATTTCCTTTTAGACTTACTACTTCATGTTGACCAACGGTTGAGTTTATGTGGACTTATATATATATATTGCATGTGACAGTGGATTACTTCGTTTTCTTCTGTGATATATGGTTGAGTTATTGCCAGCAAAATCAGCGATTTGTTGTAGCGATCCTCTCAGAATAAGTGTTACCACAAAGAGTTGATTTTGGGCATAAGACCCATCGCAAAAAAAGGGGGTCTTATACGGGCGGCCAGGCGCGCGCCCGCATCTGCGGCCAGGCACGTGCGTCCGTGCTCCCACGTGCGGTAAGTCACGCGCACGATTAGACTAGTGAGCACGTACGCCCATACGCTCCCATGTGGGCACACCCACACGTACCTATGCGGGTGCTCCCACGTGCTGTCATGCGCGGGTCCCTGCACGCGCTTTCTCACGAACGACCGAGACCGCGTGCGCCCATGCGCAACCCCACACACACATCTACACGCACCTTCGTGACCGCGTGTTTGTTAGCTTCCTTCCCCGGGCACGTTCTGTAAAGTGTTTGTTTAGGATAAATTGGACCTATTCACCCCCCCCCCCCCTCTAGGTCACTCTCTATCCTAAACAAATGCTTTACAATTGGTATCAGAGAGAGGTTCATTGTAAAGGCATAACAGCCTAGTGAGAATCCTAAGGATTAACAATGATCAAATCATGGCTCAAAGGGAAAACCATTCCATCAAACTCCTAGTTTGCTCTAAAGTGAACTTTAGGATTTGGAACGAAAGAGTTAGACTCTTCATGGAGGCTGTAGATCCAAGAATATACATCACTGTATTGAAAGGACATTTCATACCTATGAAAGGGTAAATTCTTGATGCCAACATAAGGACACCTAATACCTACATGGAGATGGACAAGGATGATATAATTCTGGCCACCATGGACAAGAGGGTTCAGAACATAATTGTTAGTGCTATAGATGACTCCACATTCAAAAACTTGATTCATTGCAAACAACCAAAGAAATGTGGGAATCATTGATTGTATATATGGAACGCACTAATAAGGTTAGACATGACAAAAATCTCTTTTAAACCAGCAGTATGAAGCCTTCAGACAAGACAAGAAAGACACAGTGGCATAGAGCTTTGAGAAATTTTTCAGAATAGTGAACAACCTGAGAACATATGGCAGGAGCTTCACCAATTATGAACTAAATGAAAAGTTCTTATGGTCCCTGAATAAGGAATGGGACATCAAGATTTATGCTATTAGAGAAATGGGCAACTTAGCCAATATAGACCCCCAGGTTCTATTTGGCAAGCAGCTGTCTTATGAGCTACAACTAAATCTCAGGAAGTCTGAAGAAGACTCAGCAAGAGCACTGATGAGTCCCTATTTCATACCCAATTCCGGACTCATCTAGGCTCATTTGCATGTATTTGCACTACCATTTAGTGCCATTAGCACTCCTTTTGGTTCGCTACGACATTCCACGTTGTGTGCACTCTTTTAGCCTATTTCTGTGCGTGTATTTATTCTCATCGTGTGATGCATTTTTATTTCTATCTATGACTGTCATGTCGACATCCCGTCTAGTTTTCCTGCAGGTTCTGGGATCGTGTGGGCGTCCGGGATAGGGCTTTCACTTTTGTAGCAAAGGAGTCAATGGTCGTGCGTTTTTACCCACGCACGGCCATCGACCTCTTTGGCGCACCACCACTGATCGTGCGCAGTCCGAGCTCTCGTTTTATTGTCCTGTCCCGCCATATCGCACGATCATCAGCTATACCGCGCACGATCACTGTTCGTGCACTGCCGGTCGTGCGCAGTCATGCTATCTTTTTCCATTTTTCTGTCCCATTTCGCACGATCACCACCCTTGCCGCGCACGATCACTGATCGTGCGCTGCTGATCGTGCGCATACTTAAATTTCCTGATGCAGGTTCTACAGGTTATTGCCGCACGGGCGCTGACATTGTTCGCGCACGACCACTGGTCGTGCGCCGGTGGTCGTGCGTGCTATTTATTCCTATTTCTATATATACGCTGGTTCCGCGAATTAGGGAAAGAAGACCGGGATCGAACTCAGCCGCCACTTCACCCTTCCGCATTCCAGACGCTCCATCCACCTCCACCTTCATCCCTACCATCGGGAGGTGATTTCCGGCACATCTAAAGCATTCCGCATCCTCCGGTGACCCCTCCGGCCATTAATGACCTCTTCTCCGAGCTTTCTACTGAAGAAGAAGATGATGAAGACGACCTAGAGAACGGACTCAAAGGCCCTCGAGGTGACAGCTCGACGGTACCGGAAGCCACCTCGGACTGCGCGTGGAAGCGGATTGACAACCCGCACCTCCGGCCAACAACCGCGGTGGATCTTCACTCTTTTGGTTTACTCTTCCTCTACCTTTCTTGTAGTGTATGAATGACTCAAGCTTATTGTGAACTTCGAATTTCTAGTTATTTTTAATTGGATTTTTGTTGTTTAAACTTGTTTGTGGGATTTGTGTTGTGATGCGCCTTGCCCCATCTCACTTCCGTCGTTTCATGTGATTGCACTCCACACTAAACACCTCACCCACTGCCTCACCGTCCACTCGCCCTACCGATGTACGACATAGCGGCCGATACACCCATCTCGCCTTGCGAAGCGGTGAATGCGACCCGCATAGTTAGCTTTAATTTCTTTGTTTGTAAGAACACAAATCTCAAAGCCCCTTTTGTTTCTTCTTTCATTTTACAAAGTCTATTAGTAATAATTTCGGATTGTTCGTCGTTCCACGCCAATTGCATTCCTCAAGAGACCGACACATGGGGATTCACTCCCTAAAACTTTATTACTTTTACGACTGGTGCACTTGCTGTATTTTCACGCATCAAGTTTTTGGCGCCGTTGCCGGGGAATGCAACTGTAGAACGACCACGACGTATGAAAGTGTTGTTATAAGAGTTAGTTTCTTTTTTTTCTTGACCACTGTTTCTCTGCTTAGTTGCCGCAGTGAATCAAGGACGCGCTGCTAGAGATCTCGCAGCTTACGACCCCGAGATCGAATGAACTTTTCGTGCACAAAGGCGTGCCGCTGCCATCAATCTAGTCCCAATGGGGGACCATCTGAACATTGATGCCGAGAATTGTGTCGAAGGAATCCTTCATGGTGATCGAAACGGCGATGAGAATGAAGTAAACCCGCCCCAGGTCCGCACCATGATGGACTACACCACACCGACTATTGGGAGTATTTACCCCGGCTTCAGACCGGCGATCACCAACCAGCAGTTTGAGATCAAACCTGCTATCCTGAACATAATCCGGAACAACACACAGTTCTCCGGAATGGCCACTGAAGACGCCCATCTTCACTTGGCTGAATTTTCCGAAATCTGTGCCACGTTCTGCTATGCTGGAATCCTCGACGATACAGTCAAGCTCCGCCTTTTCCCCTTTTCCCTCAGGGACAAAGCCAAGACTTGGCTCCACTCTCTTCCGCCTGGAGCATCCACCACCTAGGAGGCGTTGACAACAAAATTTTTAGCTAAGTTCCATCCGGTGGACCGGATACTGAGCATGCGACGTGCAATTGCCAACTTTCGGCAAAATGATCAAGAAAGCCTGGCTGAGGTTTGGGAACGCTTCAACGAGTTGCTGAGGAAGTATCCAAACCACGGATTCCAAACATGGAATCTTGTCGAAAGCTTTTATTTTTCTATTGAACTACAGCACAGGGCTATGATTGACGCCGCCTCTGGAGGGACTATAATGAATCTTGCGCCTGATGATGCATTAATAATTTTGCAGGATACTGCTACCCACAACACATATTGGACTGCAGGAAGGAATTTTCCACGAGGTACGAGTGGAGTTTTTACTATGGAAGCATCCAAGCCCACCACCGCTGTTGCTCCAGTTTTCGCGATCTCATGTCAGGGTTGTGGAGGTTCCGACCACCACAGCTTCGAATGCCAAGCAGGCGAGGTACATGGTGAAACCTCCTTTCTTAATGAGTCAATTAACTACATTGCAAATCAAAATAGGGGAGCGCCATATGGGAACACGTACAATCCGGGGGTGAGAAATCACCCAAATTTCTCTTGGAACCAAAATGTGCCAGGCCAACGATGGCAATCGGGGCAGCATCAAAATGATGCGTATGCCTCTAGAAGCCAACTACGGCCGCCTCAACCGAATTACCCCCAAGGGCCCCCTGCGACAAAAACAAACTCTTTAGCAGAAATGTTCGAAAAATTCGTTGAGGTCTCCCAGGCCAACATGACGAATCCAGCTGCCTCAATGCGTAAGCTACAGGCACAATTGGGCCAACTGGCCCAAATGGTCTCTGAGCGGACCCAAGGCACGCTAGCGAGCAACACCGAAAAAAACCCCTATGAGCAAGGAAAAAGCCTTGCGGAAGAAAATAAAGATAAGACTCATGAGCTCGTTGTGGAGTGTAAAATTAATAATGTTGAAACTACCGCTTTGTGCGATTCCGGAGCATCTAGCAATATCCTCGCCATGCAGGATGTTGGGAGGATGAACCTTCATATTGATCCAGCAATCCAGAAGTCGCTAGTTTTAGCTAATGGTATTTTGGTTGACACCGAGGGAGGTGTGCAAGAAGTTGAAATCGAGGTTAATGGGAAGTGCATAACCACTGATTTCCAGGTATTGGGACCCAAGGAAAATAATTTGATTCCTATATTGGGGGTTCCATTCCTGAAGGCTAGCGGCGCATCTCTTGATTTCTCCAAAGGATGCGTAACTTGGCCGGTTGTTGATTCAACCTTGGATGTCGCTTCTGCACATGACCCTCTTCTCCATAACGACAATTTTCATAGTGCTGCAGATATTCAGATTGGATTGGAATTTTCCTTGGTGAGTGATGCTCAGATGAAGGAGATGATTAGGGAAGTACCTTCCAAGGAGGTGATTAAGAATGATGAGAAGGAGTTCAAGGAAGAGACAAAGTGCACTGATGCAAGGGCCACCTTCTCGTCTCCCGTCGCGTTGATTTTTGAACATAGTAAAACTAGTTTTATTCGGGAGAAATCCCTGGACAGTGAATTTTGTAATATTGTTTCAAACTCTGCTAAGAGATCAGTAGCTTGGGCTGATCCGATTGCCGTTTTGCTACCGGAAATGAAGCCGCCAACCGAAAAATTGGAACCCCCCATGGACCGCAACATTTGGAAATCTCCTACGGTGGAGAAGCTGAAAAAGGCTAAGCGTATACGCGATGAGCGTTATGCCGCCCTACGACGTGAGGAGGTGCACATTCGGAGTAAAGGGAAAGTCCTTTCTCCCAATGCAAAAAGGCACTCTACTGTTCCCTCGCGCCCCACCGGAGAGATTTATCACAAGTCCGCGTTTAGCTGATTGCTCTGCCCCTTTTCTTGATTATCACATATGCTTGTGCTTACTTATTTTCCTGCAACTCTTCTTTTACTGCAAGAACATTTTATAAACTGCTAATACAGGTATTTGGTCCACCTTAAGGACGGTAAACAAAAGGGCTATTCGGGAGACAACCCAAGCTTGGACCTCTTTTTGGTCCCTTCTTTTTGTGCTTTTTATTTTTGCTTTTATATTATATTCTCGGTTATTTGTCTTTTCTACGGCTCTACCTAATTTGCAGGTTCAACATTCTTTTATGCGATGCAGCAACCTCCGCCTTCTGGTATGCTCATTCTTTGGAGTATGGGTACCCTCTCTCCTCAGCCTACTTTTTATTTTAGATGTCCATTAGCATTTATGCTTGTGTTTTCATTCAAGTCTGGGGGGGAGAGCCGCTTATGCACACCATGAGCACACTGTTGGCATGCCAGTAGTTTATTTTATGTTCATTATTGTAGAATCCTGTCACGCACCACTGCACCCACTTGAGCGCGCGCTTAGCTTTTGCGTGTTGCGAGTCAAACTCGTGTCTTTGTTAGATTTGGGAAAATTTTGGTGCTGGTTTAGGATTGGGAGACTGTTGGAACACCCTTTTTATATTTGGGTCAGGATAACTATGCTAAGGATGCTTGACCTCATTGTATAGCATAGGTCATTGAGTGTGAGTTTAGAACTTAGGATATTTGAGATTTTAGTTCTGCTCAGCTCGACGGATAGTCGACCCCAGCTCGACGTGTCGTCGTCCTCAGCTCGACGCGTAGTCGACCGCTGCTCGACGCATAGTCGATCGCAGCTCGACGCAGCGTCGTCCTCAGTTCGACGTAACGTCGACTTCAGCTCGACGTTTTGGCGTGATTCTCTCTGTATCCTTAATCACTCTCTGATCGACGGATAGTCGAGCTCAGATCGACGATTTATGATGAATTCAATGTTTTGGGTTCTCCCGTCTGTTGACTTTTGAAATTCAAATTAAAGATCATCAAAGCAGTTATTGCAAGAGATCCCCTGGCCGTTTCAAGACTTAATTGGTCCATATCTCAAGGAATTTTCATTGGAAATCAATTAAGGCACTTCCTTCCAAGGCATGGACAGTTAAGGAATGCATTGAATGCCCTGCCAACGGCTATCTATCAGACAGTAGTAATTCTATTACTCAGAGATTTTTCGAGTGAGACATACACAGTTATTCAGTTTTGTTACAGAGAACATTCTTCATCATCTCTCTCTCACAGAATCTGCTGCCGAGAATTCAAAGAGAAGAACATCACTCAGAGAAAGATCATCATCAATTCTCTCTGATTCTCTTCTGCTCTGCAATCAACTCTTCTACAGACTGCCTTCTACCTTCAGACATCAAACACTCAGTGTCTGAGTTATCTATTGTTGAAGAAGGACAAGCAGTGAAGAGCCTGTCACCCTTGTGCAAAGCTTCTTCTACATGAACTCATCTACATCTCAGGGGGAGCTTTGACAACATCAAAATCCACAAGCTTCTCTTTGATAGTTGACAGAGAAGCATACTCATCCTTTCTTTACCTTATTCCATCTGTACAGGGTTTTAACTCCCTTCAAAAGTTACCCTTTTGGTTAGCTGAGACCTTGTCAAAATCAGTGGTGGCAAGACACCTTATCAAAAAATCTGGTGGTGCCCAGGACACCTGATCAACCATCCTGCAGTGGATTCCTATCAAAGGGTGATAGAAGAGTGGACTACCCAAGTTTGGGGAACCACTATAATTTCCTTGTGTCTTCTGTGGTTTATGTTTACTTCTTGCTGTGTGCTGTGTGCTGTTTGCTTTATTATATATTTAATCATTGCATAACTCACTTTCTACACTAAGTAAATAAAAAAGTTTTAAATACATCAATCTATTTGAACTTACTCTATTCACCCCCCCTCTAGAGGTAGATAGATCTTATCACCTAACTTTCAATTGGTATCAGAGGGAGGTTGGTCTTTCCTTCAGGCTAACACCTGGACCACAAAGATCTTTGATAAGATCAAACTCTACAGAGGGTTTATTTTGTTTTGATAAAAATTGTTTTTATAAAAACTCATGGCACAAAACAAGGAGTATGCAAGCACAAGACCTCCAGTGTGCAATCTATCCAAGTTTGGACTCTGGAAGGCAAGGATAAAACTATATATGAACTCTTTTGATGAAGACATTTTTAACTGTGTCTTAACAGATTGTCCAAGGCCTCCTACTACAACAAGTACCTCAGCTATTCCACCACCTGCAGGAACAGACACTGATATAAAGAAATGGAAAGTTGCTGATGCAAAGGCCATGAACATCTTGGCCCAAACAATGTCAGATGACATATTTCAGAAGGTTGCTGAATGCAACTCTGCCAAAGAAATCTGGGACAAACTAACTGAGATAGTCTCAGGTTCAGCTGATGAAAGAAAAGATAGAAGAGCTCAGCTGATAACACAGTATGAGAATTTCAAAATGGCTCAAGCTGAATCTGTGGCTGACATGTACAACAGATTTTGTCTGATTGTCAGTGAACTGAAAACTTTGGACAAGGATATATCTCTCACAGAGATAAATGATAAAATTCTCATGTGCTTACCTAGCTCTTGGGATTCAAGAATCTGGCCAATTAAAGATGGCAGAAGTCAAACTGAGACATCCACTGAAGCTCTCTTAGGCAAACTCAAGTCCTATGAGCTATTTGTCAAAAATAGAGAAGGGGAGCAAAACATAACTTCTTCTGCACCCAAAGTGGAGAAGAGAATAGCTATCAAAGCTTCAGAGGAAGTACCTAAAGAGAAGGAGATAGGCAATGAAGAACTATTAAGCCTACTAGCCAAAAGATTCAACAAGATGGCTAGAAAGAACTTCAGAAAATGGTCTTCTAAAGACCAAGATAAGCTAAGGTATGACAGATCTAATAATAAAGATATTATATGCTATGGCTGCAGGAAACCAGGACACACTGCACCAAACTGTCCTGAAAATCAAGGCAAAGACAAGAAAGACAAGAAAGACAAGAGAGAAAGAAGAGACAAGAAAAGAGATAAAGACTCCAAGAAATACTATGATAAATCCTCCTCCAGCAACACCAAACATACAAGGAAAGGATTTGTTGCTGAAACATGGAGTGATACTGAAGAGTCTGAAGAATCATCCAGCACAAGTGATGATGAGGATGATGCCACTGAGAAAGGATTCTGCATGATGGCAATCAATGCATCACAAAGCAGCTCAGATTCAGAGCATGAATCTGAATATATGACTGATCAGGAATTAAGTGAAGATCAGGTACTTGACTCCTTTGATTTTTCTTCTGATGATTTCAAATTTAGATTTAAATCTATGTGCATAGACTTGCTGACTGCTGAGAAAACAATTGATTCTCTTAGAAGTCAGTTGTCTGATTACAGCACATTAAGTGCAAATAATCTCAAGCTTTCTGATGAGTTAGAATGCTGTAGGGAGGAGATAGCTTCACTAAAGAGTGAGCTATCCTAGGCTAAACAGCTTGAGGAAACTCTCAATGGGAGGAGTCTCAAATTAATAGACATCACAAGCATAGTGAATTCAAGAATGAATGGTTCACTAGGTTTGGGTGCCTCTTCAAGCCAACCTATAGTGCTAACAACTCCCATAAAGTTTACCAGTAACAAGGGTAAAGAAATTATGGTGGTAGCCAGAAAAAATTCTGATCTACCTAAGCCATTTCAACTACAACAGAAAACGTCGACCAGAGCTCGACGATCTTCGACCAGAGCTCGACGCCACTCTAACAAGAATCAGCAACACCATGCTGAAGCGTCGAACTTAGCTCGACACACGTCGAACTCCGGTCGACTGGCTGTTGTCCCTGAAGGTGGGCTTATTCGAACGTCGAATGGAGCTCGACGTCCTGAAACATCAGCGTCGAACTTAGATCGACGATCGTCGAATAGAGCTCAGAGCCGTGTTTTATTTACACAGGATAAATCTAAATCAAATCATAAATATCCTACATCTCAGCCTAACCCTTATACTGAATGGGTGATTCCTCCTAGGAGATATCATCCTGAAGGCTATAAGAGTCAGCCTGAAATGTCCTTCATCTCTGATTTCATTGGTTATCAACCTCAACCCAAGGTGAACTGGGTGAAAAACAATTAAGCTGTTACATGTGCAGATGAAGAGCTATCCAGTAGTGAACCAGCATTGGTACCTGGATAGTGGTTGCTCCAAACATATGACAGGGACCAAAAGCAACCTTACTTTCTTCAAAGCAAAGCTTGGACCAAGAGTAATCTTTGGTGATTCCAACTTTGGACAAACCAAAGGATATGGTCAAGTCAAGATTGGATCAATCACCTTCAAGAAGGTAGCTTATGTGGAAGGACTAAAGCACAACTTAATCAGCATCAGTCAACTTTGTGATGCTGGTTATCAGGTTTGGTTCACTGATTTAGTTTGTAATATTGCTTTAGATAACAATATTGTGTTGATTGGAAATAGACAAGATAATATATATTTAGTTGATTTCAATTCTTCTAAAGTAGATATATGCCTTTTCAATTCTCTTAGTAAGTCAAATGAGCTTTGGCATAAAAGATTAGGTCATGTTAACCTTAGAACTATTGCTAGGTTGTCTAAACTCAACCTTGTTAGAGGACTACCTTCTGGTCCCTACAAGAAGGAAGGACTCTGCAAGGCTTGTCAACTAGGAAAGCAAACCAAAAACAGTTTCAAATCACTTAATAAGAGTGACTCACCTAGAATTTTATATCTGTTGCACATGGATCTTTTTGGACCCACTATAGTACAAAGTCTAGGGGGGAAATCTTATGCCTTAGTGATTGTAGATGACTTCTCAAGATTCACTTGGGTGTTCTTCCTGAGAAAGAAGTCTGATAACTTCAAAATTTTGACAGATTTTCTCAAGAGCATACAGATTGAGTTCAATACTCATATAGCCCTGATCAGAAGTGATCATGGGACAGAGTTTGATTCTCTTCTTATGCAAGAGTTCTGTCAGAATGAAGGGATCAGGCACACTTTCTCAGCTCCTAAAACTCCTCAACAAAATGGGGTAGTTGAAAGGAAAAATAGAACCTTAATTGAATCTGCCACAACATTATTGACAGATGCTCATCTTCCTCTAACCTTTTGGGCAGAGGCTGTGAACACCTCCAATTATGTTTTGAATAGAAGCCTGATACATAAACTAAAGGATAAGACTCCCTATGAATTGCTCAAAGGGAAGAAACCTAAAGTTAGCTTTTTCAAGATTTTTGGTTGCATTTGCTTCATTCATAATAATGACAAGAGATATTTAGCAAAATTTGAAGCTAAGGCTGATGAAGGAGTGTTTCTGGGATACTCTTTGAACAGCAAAGCTTATAGGGTTTATAACAAGTCATCCCATAAAATTGAAGAATCCATGCATATTACCTTTGATGAGTCTAATATGTCTTATAAGGAGAAGAATTCTTCTACCATAGACCATTTGCAGGTACAATCTCTAGCTGAAAATATAAATCAGTTAACCATCATGGATAATGGTTTTTTATCTTCCACTACACAACAAGAACCAAATGTTAGTAACAATGAAGACACTGATCAGATTTTGGAAGGAAACAATGAAGAACTTGAAGAACCAGTTGTTGTTCCACAAGAGGAAACAACAACACAGGTTGGTGAACAATCAACACCCATTGTTGATTTAGTAACAATAAGAGATCACCCAATCTCTCAAGTGATTGGAGAAATCTCAGAAGGTGTGCAAACCAGAAATCAGATAAATCAACATCTGATGCACACTTGTTTTCTCTCCCAAATAGAGCCTCAAACAATACAAGATGCAGAGCAAGATCCAAACTGGATCATTGCAATGCAAAAGGAGCTAAACCAGTTTGAAAGAAACAAAGTATGGGAATTGGTTCCAAAACCAAGAAACCAGCAAATTGTTGGAACTAAATGGGTATTCAGGAATAAGTTAGATGATCAAGGGATCATTGTGAGAAACAAGGCAATGCTTGTTGCTCAAGGCTATTGTCAAGAAGAAGGGATTGATTATGACCAAACCTTTGCACCAGTTGCAAGGTTGGAGGCCATAAGAATTTTCCTTGCTTATGCTGCACACAAGAAATTCAAGGTATTCCAAATGGATGTTAAAAGTGCATTTCTCAATGGAGACATCAAGGAAGAAGTCTATGTCAAGCAACCTCCAGGTTTTATCTCTCCAACCTTTCCTGAACATGTTTTCAAATTACATAAGGCTTTATATGGTCTCAAGCAAGCTCCAAGAGCATGGTATGAGACCTTAGCCTCCTTTCTGCTTGAAAATGATTTTAAAAGGGGTAGAGTTGACCAAACTCTTTTTATTAGAACCCATAAGTCCCACATCCTACTAGTACAAATATATGTAGATGACATAATTTTTGGGTCTACTGATTCAAGCTTGTGCAAAAAGTTCTCACAACTAATGCACTCAAAGTTTGAAATGAGTAGCATGGGTGAGCTTTCCTTTTTCTTGGGATTGCAAATCAAACAACATGCTGATGGCATATTTATTTCTCAAACCAAGTATGCAAAAGAATTGGTTAAGAAATTTGGTATGTCAGATGCATCTTCTATGAAAACACCCATGCCTACTAATGCTGTTTTGGATGCTGATGAATCTGGTAAACCAGTTGATCAGACTAACTATAGAGCAATCATTGGCTCTCTTTTATATCTTACAGCTAGCAGACCAGATATTATGTTTGCTACATGTATATGTGCTAGGTTCCAAGTGAGCCCTAGAGAGTCACACCTCACATTAGTTAAGAGAATCCTTAGGTATGTAAAAAGCTGTCCAAATCTAGGTCTCTGGTATCCACATGACTCAGGATTTGATCTCACTGGATTTTCAGATGCTGACTATGCTGGATGTAGAGTAGACAGGAAAAGCACCAGTGGAACTTGTCAATTCCTTGGTGATAGACTTGTCTCCTGGTTTTGCAAAAAGAAAACATCTGTGTCTACATCAACTGCTGAAGCTGAATACATGGCTGCAGGTAGTTGCTGCTCACAGATATTGTGGATCCAAAACCAGCTACTAGACTATGGCTACAACTTAGAGAAGTCAAAAATACTTTGTGATAATCCTAGTGCAATTTGCATTGCTCAAAATCCAGTTCTCCATAGTAGGACAAAGCACATAGAGATCAGACATCACTTCTTAAGGGATAATGTAGAAAAGAATAAAATAGCACTAGAGTACATTTCTACTGATTTACAAAGGGGAGATATTTTCACCAAACCTTTGGATGAAAAGAAGCACTTCTTCTTTCTTAATCAGTTGGGAATGATAGATGGAGATAGCATAAGTTAATCTACAAAATTTTGAAACCATAAAAATGACAAAGTCTAGGCAAATGTATCTCTTTCTTAAGATTCTAGAGGTTCTGTCTGAACTCTGCTCGACGCTCGACGTTTTTCATTTGAAAACGTCGACTGGAGATCGACTGATCGTCGACCGCTAAAAAGCGTCGACCGTCGACCTCATCTTTGCGTCGACCAGAGATCGACCCTGTCTAGAGTCTGTTAAGTTTCTGTCTCGGTCGACGACGTTAATTAACGTCGACCAGAGCTCGACGTTCAGCATCCCAATTAGTGTCGACCGTCGACCTTCAAAACGTCGAACGTCGATCTAAGCTGAACACCACCGAGTCTCTTCGTTTCCCCTAGAGCTTCTTAGCGTCGATCTAAGCTCGACGTTATTTCTTTTTCTGCGTCGAACCCTAATATAAAATCATCTTCTCGGCGTCGATTTCATTTGCGCTTTCATATTTTCTGCAAGTATTTTCTCCCTCCAAAGATTTTACACCTGTTTTCGAGAGGTATTCTACAGGAAATGGCGATTCCAGCAGCAATCTTGGCGGCGATGAAATTTGATTGCGGTTTCGACATTGATTTGGATTCCTTTGAAGGATCATCTCAAAATTTTCTGGAAATTCTGGAACTGTTCAAGGAACAGAAATTGGAGAAGTTCATGACAACCAGAATGCCAATAGCCGAAACAGAAATTAAAGAATGGATTTATACAGCAGTCACTCAAGATGAAAGCACCATTACTGGTTCAATCTCAGGGACTCAGGTATCCTTAACCTCTGCCATATTTACTGAGGTGTTTGAATTGGAGAATGGCAATGACAGTATGGAGCTGTCCAATGAAGAATATGCTGAAATGTTAGACAGGATGGGTCATTCCTCTGAGAATGCCTCCAAACTGTTGAAAGTAGACCTTGCCATAGAATTCAGACTTCTAGCTGATGTGGTAGGCAAGGTTATCTGTGCTAAGAGAACAGCACATGATGCCATTTCCAGGCATCAATTTTGCATCATGGCTGCTCTCCTGGACAAAAAGCACTTGAATTGGGGAGAAATTCTGTTTGATTTAGTGAAGAAGAAGGTCAACAAGACTTATGTTCATTTTGGAAGAGTGTTGGGTTTGCTGCTTCATCATATCTGCCCTCAGCTTCTGGTATCCTCTAAGCATATCAATGCTTCTAAGAGACTGATCTGTGCCCTCATTGGTAAGTAGGACAGGAAAATCACCAATCCCAGAGCTGCTGCAGCTATGAAAACTTCTACAGAAACAAGGACTGTTGTGGTCACTTCACCTCAGCCTTCTGATCTAGTAGAAGAAGCCATGCCATCCTTCACCATTTCATCTTCCTTCTCCTTTCCAACCACCTTCTCTCCATCCACATCTCAATTTTCATCCCCTATGCCAACAACATCATCAATTGCTACAATTGCCTCATCCATTCCTCCATCCATTACCACATCTGAAGATTTTCATCCTCTTCACTTCTTCCCTCCAATGGATATTGAGATTAACAATCCAGGTGATTCTTTCTTGGATGGTTCTCCTGATGACATATCTGATACACCATCATTTTCTGACCTCATCATGTCATCCATCATTGAACCTACCATCCCCATTTCATCTATCCCAACATCATCTTCTGTTGCATCTGTTTCTCCTCCCTCTACCTCTGCTCAACATCCCTTTGAGCAAGTAAATTTGCTTCCCTTGGCCAACAAGCTCTATGAGCTCTTGGCTCCAAGGCTTTCTTCTCTATTGGACGCTTCCCTGGCTCCAATAATCCTCTCTTTGAACTCCATCTCATCTAAACTCTCTTCCCTTACTCCTATTGTGGCTGGCCCTTCTTCTATGGGCCTAGAGTCAGTTCTAACTGATTCTAGGCAGGGGAGATTTTTGTAGAAGAAGAGCTGCCTCCTTTTGATAGAGAAGAGATGTTAGTTTCACAAATTCAGCCTACAGATAGAGAGTTTGTTCAGCCTTCAGTTGAAGACTTTACAGTGGCAGTGCCAGCATGCTTTTTCCAAAGGTCTTTCAGCCCATACAGATTATTGCTTCCTGAAGATCTGTCCAGGGCTATTGTTCCCTTTTCTGCTGCTGCTACTGTTATTTTTGATAGAATGATCCTTGATGATGATGCAGTGGTAGCTGATGCTCCTGCAAATGACTCTCTTGATCATAGTGCTGTTGCTGCTCCTGCTTGTTCTAATGTTGATATTAGTACTGTTGATCATTCTGTTGATGATATGACTGTTGATGAGTTGCCCAGCACTTCTGATGCAGTGGAAGCCCTTGCTCCTGAAATTGCTCCTGGTAGTTCTGTTGTTCCAGAGGCAGTGGTAGCTGTTGCTCCTGCCAGTTCTATTGTCTCTCAAGTCTCTGATGTAGTGGTAGCTTCTGCTCCTGCTAATAAGATCTATCCAGCCAGCTCAGTTGAGGCTGTAATATCTGAAGTTATCAGTGACTTAGCTGCTCCTATGTCTGTTGCACCTGAAGCCATTTCTTTTCCTGCAGTGTTAGATACATCATCTACACTGACAGCTGCTTCTAGTCCTATTTCAGGAATTGCCTCCAAGAAGGATTTGTATGATCCATATGATCATGTGCAAAGCAGCTCCTCTGATGAGTTTGCCACTAGCTCAGATGATTCATCTGCCACCATTGCTAAAAAGAGAAAAGCTAGAAGCAAAGCTCTAAAGAGAGTTCCAATGGAAAGGGCCACTGACCATGATACTCCCTATCACATTCTTCACAACTGTGAGATTACAGAGCCCTGGATGCAATATTCCAAGAACCAACTCAAGGCTATGAAACAGAAGAAGAAGTATTTCAAAGGCCCCTGTAAATCTATTCTTCCTCCTCCTCCTCCTCCATCTTCTCCAGGTGCAGGAGGCAGTGCTAACCCTGTCAGCAAACCTCCCACATCCTCCTTCCAAGGCAAGACATATCAATCCAGGAGAGGACAAAGAGGTAGCCAACCAAGAGGTTATCAACAAAGAGGATCTTCAAGAGGAAACCTATCAAGAGGTCAAGCTAGACACCAGCCATATCAAAGGGGAGGAAAGACTATTGCTTCAACCTCTGGTCCTTTTCCCTTCAAGCTCAATGATGGTGTAAGGCAAAAACCTCCTCCTTCAGATCAAAGCAACAAATATGAACCTCCTGTCCCTTATGATGATCCAGTCAACAATCCTACTGCTTGGAAAGCTAGAATGGCTGAGCTTGTTGCTCTAGACCTGATTAAGAAGAATAAAGAAAGAGGACTGGACACATCAAACATCAATACTATGTCTGAGCAGAGAAGACAAGAATTGGACAAATACAATTCCAGCAAATTCTTTGAATTTGATAGGTACATGCAGTTGCATCCTGCTGATGTTCCTCCCAGTGGAAAAAGCATAACTTCCTTGGGTACTTCTGAGGATTACAGATTCAGGAAAGATGTTGCCAATCCTCAGAGAGAAATCAAGTTCAAGAAAAGCCTTGAAGAAGAACCAAAGAAGAAGTAATGTAAGATGGCTCCACCTCCCTACAACTGCCATAAACACTTTTGATATTTATATATCTGCTCCTGCTTCTATCTGTGGTTTATGGTTTTGTCTGTGTTTTAATCTTCTGTATGCTTTTTATTTCCTTATAATCATGTGAATAGTAATCCTAATCCAAATAAGGGGAGATTGTTGGAACACCCTTTTTATATTTGGGTCAGGATAACTATGCTAAGGATGCATGACCTCATTGTATAGCATAGGTCATTGAGTGTGAGTTTAGAACTTAGGATATTTGAGATTTTAGTTCTGCTCAGCTCGACGGATAGTCGACCCCAGCTTGACGTGTCGTCGTCCTCAGCTCGATGCGTAGTCGACCGCTGCTCGACGCATAGTTGATCGCAGCTCGACGCAGCGTCGTCCTCAGTTCGACGTAACGTCGACTTCAGCTCGACGTTTTAGCATGATTCTCTCTGCATCCTTAATCACTCTCTGATCGACGGATAGTCGAGCTCAGATCGACGATTTATGATGAATTCAATGTTTTGGGTTCTCCCGTCTGTTGACTTTTGAAATTCAAATTAAAGATCATCAAAGCAGTTATTGCAAGAGATCCCTGGCCGTTTCAAGACTTAATTGGTCCATATCTCAAGGAATTTTCATTGGAAATCAATTAAGGCACTTCCTTCCAAGGCATGGACAGTTAAGGAATGCATTGAATGCCCTGCCAACGGCTATCTATCAGACAGTAGTAATTCTATTACTCAGAGATTTTTCGAGTGAGACATACACAGTTATTCAGTTTTGTTACAGAGAACATTCTTCATCATCTCTCTCTCACAGAATCTGCTGCAGAGAATTCAAAGAGAAGAACATCACTCAGAGAAAGATCATCATCAATTCTCTCTGATTCTCTTCTGCTCTGCAATCAACTCTTCTACAGACTGCCTTCTACCTTCAGACATCAAACACTCAGTGTCTGAGTTATCTATTGCTGAAGAAGGACAAGCAGGGAAGAGCCTGTCACCCTTGTGCAAAGCTTCTTCTACCTGAACTCATCTACATCTCAGGGGGAGCTTTGACAACATCAAAATCCACAAGCTTCTCTTTGATAGTTGACAGAGAAGCATACTCATCCTTTCTTTACCTTATTCCATCTGTACAGGGTTTTAACTCCCTTCAAAAGTTACACTTTTGGTTAGCTGAGACCTTGTCAAAATCAGTGGTGGCAAGACACCTTATCAAAAAATCTGGTGGTGCCCAGGACACCTGATCAACCATCCTGCAGTGGATTCCTATCAAAGGGTGATAGAAGAGTGGACTACCCAAGTTTGGGGAACCACTATAATTTCCTTGTGTCTTCTGTGGTTTATGTTTACTTATTGTTGTGTGTTGTGTGCTGTTTGCTTTATTATATATTTAATCATTGCATAACACACTTTCTACACTATGTAAATAAAAAAGTTTTAAATACATCAATCTATTTGAACTTACTCTATTCACCCCCCTCTAGAGGTAGATAGATCTTATCACCTAACTTTCAGAGATAGAGTAGAATGTAGACCTTGCTGTGTTTCTAGTCAACTGCTCTCATCTTGTGTAGAAATTCGTGTAGATTTAATTTTTCTTTATGTTTATAGTTTTGTAATTTTCTATTTGCGTAAATTCTTTTTATTCTACTCAAAATTATGAATCCGGTGTGAATCAAACGGTAGTTTAGGAATGTGTGTAGCCGCCACTAGACTCGTTTTGCTCGAGTCGGGAGGAAGGATTATCTTTCTCGGTGGCTAAGAACTTGCCCCAAGCTTCTCTCGAAGCATTGGTGCATGGTTAGTCTAGCGTGAGCGTGATGTAGGCCATCATTTTGTCTCGGTTGAGCTTTGTAGCGTTCCGAACGTCATACCCTCGCTAGCCCCGTTGTGCCTACCCTTCTTTTGATTCAGCTCCACCATTACTTCACCAAAGCTTTATAGCCTATCCTAGCTACACACCCAAGTCGAGCTTAGAGTTTATCTCTTCATGTTGGGATGTGAAGTGGTGTTATTATTTGTGAATATGTGGATGTGCTCCAAGACTTATTTCTGCTGAGATTGTGAAAATAAAGAAAATGTTTTGAAAAGAAAAAATATATATGTGAAAAAGAAAAGTGAAAAGTAAAAGTCTAATTGAAATATTTATTTGAGATGACTTGGATTTGGAGTAGGCGGTGCACACACCCATGTTATAAAAATTATGTCTGGGGTTGTGGTGTACTCGTTTATATTGTGGGGTTTTTGAGGGATTCTTTTAGGCTAGCTCACTTGGGTTAGGTGCAAAGCCATTCTTTTTATCATTGTTTACCTCACCGTAACCCAAGCCCCGTAATTACCTTAAGTCCTACGGATTTGCGCTTGAGTTTAACTAGTGCCGTGGAGAGAGTGTGAACGGGCAAGCGTATGGTCCCCGACATTGGTGGATTCCTTTGGAGGTGATCCTGAGCCCCGATCTTTGGCAAAGCTCACCTTAGTGGCCAGCCTACTTTCTTCCTACGCGTGACCGGTTGATTCACCGTGATTCTATTTTTGAGTAGTAATAAAATGTTTTTACACATTGTGAAAAATATAAACTATTTTGCATAATTATGAATTTCTTATATTGTATTTTTTATGCACGCAAGCATGCGACTTCGCATGGTACCCCGTATTTCAATCTCTATGTCAGCTAGATTATTTTCCCGGCCTGCTTAGATTGTGTTTGCTCGGGACACGCAAACAGTTATGTCTGGGGGTGTGATGAGTCCCTATTTCATACCGAATTCCGAACTCATCTAGGCTCATTTGCATGTATTTGCACTACCATTTAGCGCCATTAGCACTCCTTTTGGTTCGCTACGACATTCCACGTCATGTGCACTCTTTTAGCCTATTTCTGTGCGCGTATTTATTCTCATCGTGTGATGCATTTTTATTTCTATCTGTGACTGCCATGTCGACATCCCGTCCAGTTTTCCTGTAGGTTCTGGGATCGTGTGGGCGTCTGGGATAGGGCTTTCACTTTTTGTAGCAAAGGAGTCAATGGTTGTGCGTTTTTACCCACGCACGACCATCGACCTCTTTGGCGCACGACCACTGGTCGTGCGCAGTCTGAGCTCTCGTTTTATTATCCTGTCCCGCCATATCGCACGATCATCAGCTATAACGCGCACGATCACTGTTCGTGCACTGCCGGTCTTGCGCAGTCATGCTATCTTTTTCCATTTTTCTGTCCCATTTCGCACGATCACCACCCTTGTCGCGCACGATCACTGATCGTGCGCTGCTGATCGTGCGCATACTTAAATTTCCTGATGCAGGTTCTATAGGTTGTTGCCGCACGGGCGCTGACATTGTTCGCGCACGACCACTAGTCGTGCGCCGGTGGTCGTGCGCGCTATTTATTCCTATTTCTATATATACGTCTGTTCCGCGAATTAGGGAAAGAAGACCGGGATCGAACTCAGCCGCCACTTCGCCCTTCCGCATTCCAGATGCTCCATCCACCTCCACCTTCATCCCTACCATCGGGAGGTGATTTCCGGCACATATAAAGCATTCCGCATCCTCCGGTGACCCCTCCGGCCATTAATGACCTCTTCTCCGAGCTTTTTACCGAAGAAGAAGATGATGAAGACGACCTAGAGAACGGACACAAAGGCCCTCGAGGTGACAGCTCGACGGTACCGGAAGCCTCCTCGGACTGCGCGTGGAAGCGGATTGACAACCCGCACCTCCGGCCAACAACCGCCGTGGATCTTCACTCTTTTGGTTTACTCTTCCTCTACCTTTCTTGTAGTGTATGAATGACCCAAGCTTGTTGTGAACTTCTAATTTCTAGTTATTTGTAATTGGATTTTTGTTGTTTAAACTTGTTTGTGGGATTTGTGTTGTGATGCGCCTTGCCCCATCTCACTTCCGTCGTTTCATGTAATTGCACTCCACACTAAACACCTCACCCACTGGCTCACCATCTCTCCCTACCGAAGTACGGCATAGCGGCCGATACACCCATCTCGCCTTGCGAAGCGGTGAATGCGCCCCGCATAGTTAGCTTTAATTTCTTTGTTTGTAAGAACACAAATCTCAAAGCCACTTTTGTTTCTTCTATTATTTTACAAACTCTATTAGCAATAATTTCGGATTGTTCGTCGTTCCACGCCAATTGCATTCCTCAAGAGACCGACACTTGGGGATTCACTCCCTAAAACTTTATTACTTGTGCGACCGGTGCGCTTGTCGTATTTTCACGCATCAAGCACTCAATAGAGAAAATTCTTTGGCCTTAAAGGATGAGAAATCCAGGAAAGTCATTGAGAAATCTACTCCCTCAGAAAGACAGGATGCAGTCTCAGAATTCACAGAATCTTCCTCATTAGGAGGGGACATGACTGAAGAAGAACTCTCACTCTTCTCAAGATAATTCAAGAAGATGTTGAGGAGAAGAAGGCAGGGCATCTGGAAGGGTCCATCAGGAGACTCTTCTCACTAGAAGACAGATTACTCAGAGAAACCCAGGAAAAATAAATCTGGGGACAGGTATGGTTCTTCTCAGAATAAACACATTAAGACTAATCTTGTTTGCTATTCCTGTAATAGGCAAGGGCATGTCATTGCTGATTGCCTAGTAAAAGGGAAGGGGAAAAATTCTGAAAATTGGAAGACTGGATAACATAAGAAGTTTGATAAAAAACACTAGGCCAAGAAGCAGTCCACTCTTTCAGATAGTGAGATAGACTCATTTAAATCAGAAGAGGAGGAGACTCTTTTGGGTTTAATGGCCATTAAGGAGGCCAGCAACAGAAGAAGAACCACACTATCATCCAGTGATAGTGAAGACTATACAGATAAAGGGTTGATGAACTCAGTAGAAGATTAAGATTAGGATTGTAAAAAATATGCTAAGGTAAAACATCTTACTACTAGTCTTGCCTCAGGCTCTAGATCAACAAATCATTTAACTAAAAACTGAATTATGTGAGGCAAAGAAACTTGAGGAATCTCTCAATGGGAGAAGCCTTAAGCTGATAGACATCACAAGAACAGTCAATGCCAGATTAAATGGCAACCTAGGCATAGGTGCTTCATGAAGCCAACCCCATTTAATTCAAAAAAATATACTGTCTGTACCTTTTAAATTCATATCAGGAAAAGGTAAAAAAAAGGATTATGAAAACAATCAACCAATTGAATTAAAATAGAAACCTAAGAAAAAGAGAAAGAATAAGAAAAATCTTAATTATAACAATGTTCAACAGATTTCGTCGAACTCAGATCGATGAAATGTGTACAGTTCATCGAACTTAAGTCGACGAACTCCGAACGCAGATTTCTATTATTATTATTCTTCAAACCACGATCGACAAAACCAATATGGTTCTTCGAGCCGAGATCGAAGATTTTAGGGCTCAGAGAACGAATATCCCCATTCTCTGAACGGAGTTCAACGAACTCATCCTTATTCGTCGAACTCAGGTCGACGAACATATCAGAATTCACTGATCCCAGTTTAGCCTAACAGAAACTTTTATTATTCAAGAACATTTAATCATTCAAATAATTTTGTTAATCCATTCACCCAATAGGAAATACCACCTAGAAGATATCATCCCTTAGGATATAAAAATCAACCAGAATTTTCTGTTATTTCCAATTTCTCTTATCAAAATAAACAAGGACCCAAGGTAACCTGGGTCAAGAACACCTAATTCCTTTCTATCCAGGTGAAGGACTGTTCAGTCTCTAATCAACAATGGTATTTGGATAGTGGATGCTCAAAGCATATGACTGGCTATAAGGATAATCTAACAAACTACAAGTCCAAGCTAGGTAAAAGGTGATCTTTGGTGACTCCAACTATGGCCAAACTAAAGGCTATCGAGATGTTAAAGTTGGAGCAGTCACCTTCAGGAAAGTTGCCTATGTGAGTGGATTAAAGCATAACCTAATATCCATAAGTCAATTATGTGATGAAGGTTATCTGGTATCATTTAACTCATCTTCCTGTATTATTTCTTGTAAAGAAAACAAACCTATTTTAATTGGACTTAGACAAGGCAACATATATGTAGTAAATTTTCAATCAGCTAGTTCAGAACTTTGTTTATTTAATCAGGTTAACAATTAAAATGAACTTTGGCATAAGAGATTAGGACATGTAAATCTTAAAAACATTGTTAAGTTATATAGGGACAACCTTGTTAGAGGATTTCTTTCTGGCCCCTACAAGAAGGAAGTCCTCTGTAGGGCTTGGCAGTTAGGCAAATAAACTAAAAAAAGCTTTAAATCTGTAAATAAAAGTGAATCACCTAGGATATTGCACTTGCGACATATGGACCTTTTTGGCCCTATTATTGTACAAATACTAAAAGGGATATCTTATACTTTAGTGATTGTAGATGACTTCTCAAGATTTACTTGGGTATTCTTTCTGAGATCTACGTCAGATAACTTCAAGGTTCATTCAGATTTTCTCAAGAACATATAGATCGAGTTCTCTACTCCAGTTGCATTGATCATAAGTGATCATGGTACAGAGTTTGAGTCTCTTCTTATGCAAGAGTTCTGTGATAAGTAAGGTATCAGGCACTGCTTCCCAGCTCTTAGAACTCCTAAACAAAATGAGGTTGCTGAAAAGAAAAATAGAACCCTTATTGAATCTGCAGGCACATTACTTGTAGATGCTCACATGCCCCTATCTTTTAAGGTAGAGGCTTTGAGCACACCAAACTATGTACTGAATAGAAGTCTGATATACAAGCTTAAGAATAAGACTCCTTATGAGTTACTTAAAGGGAAGAAACCTAAAATCGCCTATTTTAAATTAGTTGGATGTCTATGTTATATTCACAATAATGATAAGAAATACAATAGAA
Organism: Platanthera zijinensis; assembly: GCA_039513925.1. Lineage (NCBI taxonomy): Eukaryota > Viridiplantae > Streptophyta > Magnoliopsida > Asparagales > Orchidaceae > Platanthera > Platanthera zijinensis. The sequence goes on along the minus strand of CM077093.1, from coordinate 110,021,381 downwards.
AGTTTGAAGCAAAAGCTACAGAGGGAATTTTTCTAGGAAATTCCCAAGTCAATAAAGCTTATAGGGTGTTTAATAAATCCACTTTAAAAATAGAGGAATCTATTCATGTTATATTTAAAGAGGCTAACATGGTTTACAAGGAGTAAGAAGTTTCTAAGAATAACATTTTGCAGGTACCTCACTTGTGTGAGAAATTGGATTATATATACCTCACCTAAGAGGTTCCATCACATCCTTCTCCACTAGTTTAAGAAGAAAGTGAAGAAGAAAGTTTGGAAGTGGCTGAACTTCCTCCAACAGCTAATTTAATTCCACATGAGGAATTAATTCCACAAGCTATTGCTCAGCCAACTCCTCCAACTGATCTTGCCACACTTAGAGATCATCCTATATCTCAAGTGATTGGAGGCATATCAGTTGGTTTGCAAACAAGGCATCAACTCAACCAAGACTTGATGTATGATTGCTTTATATCTCAACTTGAGCCCCAATCCATCAAAGATATAGAGCAAGATCTCCACTAGATCATTGCAATGCAAGAGAAGCTCAATTAGATTGAGAGGTGCAGATTTCTGGATTTGGTTCCTAGACCCAAAGACTATCCATTCATTGGAACCAAATGGGTCTTCAGAAATAAACTGGATGTTGAGGAAATATTATAAGGAACAAAGCAAGGCTAGTAGCTCAAGTCTATTCATAGGAGGAAGGAATAGATTATGATCAGACCTTTGCCCCAGTGGTAAGGCTTGAGGCTATAAGGATTTTCTTAGCCTATGCAGCCTATAAAAGATTCAAAGTATACCAGATGGATGTAAAGAGTGCCTTCCTGAATGGAGAATTAAAAGAAGAAGTGTATGTGGAGAAACCACCTGGTTTTATCTCTCTAACTCATCCTTCTTATGTCTTTAGATTTCATAAAGGTCTCTATGGTTTAAAGCAAGATCCAAGAGCATGATATGAGACCTTAGCTAGCTTTCTCATAGAGCATAAGTTTTCTAGGGGCATTGTAGATAGGACTCTTTTTATCATGTATCACAACAATAAAATTTTGTTAGTTCAAATATATGTAGATGATATTATTTTTGGCTCTACTGATCCCAAACTATGCAAAAGATTTTCTGATCTAATGCATTCAAAGTTTGAGATGAGTAGAATGGGTGAACTTTCATATTTCCTTGGTCTCCAAGTGAAGCAATCACCTGATGGTATCTTCATCTCCCAATCCAAGTATGCTAAGGAGATTATTAAAAGGTTTTGGATGTACGATGAGTCAGCAATGAAAACACCTATGGCTGCTAATACTGTGATTGATTCTTATGATCATGGCAAGCCTGTTGATCAGAAAACTTATAGGGCCATTGTTGGGTCTCTATTATATCTCACAACAAGTAGGCCTGACATAATATTTGCCATATGTATTTGTGCTAGGTTCCAAGTGAACCCTAAATAATCTCACCATATTTTATTAAAAAGAATTTTGAGATATATAAATGGTTGTCCAAATCTAGGACTCCTATATCCATCAGAGTCAGAATTTGATTTAACTGGATTTTCTGATGCTGACTTTTCTGGATGTAGAGTGGATAGGAAAAGCACATCAGGAACATGACAGTTTCTTGTTGATAGGCTTGTGTCCTAGTTTTGTAAGAAGAAAACCTCTGTGTCTACATCAACTGTTGAAGCTGAATACATAGCTGCAGGCAGCTGCTGTTCACAGATTTTGTGGATACAAAATAAATTGTTGGATTATGGTCTCAACTTAAATAATTAAACTATATTTTATGTTAGTACTAGTGTAATATCTATTGCACAAAATCCAGTGCATCATAGTAGGACCAAGCATATAGAATTAGACATCATTTCCTTAGAGATTGTGTAGACAAAATGAAATTTTATCTTTTCTTTATCTCTACTGATTTACAAATAGCAGACATCTTCACCAAGCCATTGGATGAGAAGAAACATTTATTCTTTCTGAATAAGCTAGATATGATTAATGGAGAAGCATTAATTTAATTTTCTATCTGAAGTCGAAGAATTTGTCATAGTTCGTCGAACGGAGATCGACGGTCTGAGGACAGTTCTTGAGAATATTCGTCGACCTGAGATCGACGAACTTTCTGTGTGAAGTTATTTTCGTCGAGCAGAGATCGACGATCTTGCTTTAGAAAAAAATTTCGTCGACCTGAGAACGTTGGAAAGTTTTCCCCTCTTCAGACTGAGATCGATGATATCTTTTCTTCATGAAATTTTTCTTCGACTTTAGATCGAAGATTTATTTTTCTTTCACAGGACGGAGTCTGGCGTTTCATATTCTAAAAATCTTATAACTAGATTTTCTTTGAGCTCCATCCTGCGCTTTCTGTTCTATTTCACTTGATCTCCCTTTTTTTTGCAGGAAAACCAATGGCGATTCCGTCGATCTCCTTTTCCAGCATGAAGTTTGAGACTTGATTCGACATCGATTACGATTCCTTCCGTCAATCCGATCAAACTTTCATGGGCATTCGACAGTTATTTGAGGATCAACATCTTAAGGCTATCATGACCACCAGAATCAAGTTAGCAGCAATAGAGATAAGAGAACGGGTTTACACTTCAAACACTCAAGGTGCAGATACGATGATTGGCACCATCTCAGAAAATCAGGTTACTCTAACCCCTGATGTTTTAATAGAAATTTTTTGTTTGGTTAATAGCGATGAGGATATTGAGATAGACAGTTCTTATTCTGATAATATGTTGATTAAAATGGGTCATTCTGATGGAAACCCTAATTAACCTCTTAAAAAGAATTTATCTACTGAATACAAAATTCTTGTTGATGTTGTGGGTAAAGTACTGATGGGGAAACATACAGCCCATAATTACATTACCAGGCACTAGTTTTTAGTGATGTGTGCTGTGGTGAACAAGAAGGCAGTTAACTAGGGTAAGTTATTGTTTGATTTGATCAAAAAGAAGAATACTAAGAAAGAAGTATGTTTTGGGAGGATTCTAGGCATTTTCCTCCAAGCCAAGGCATCTTACTCATTGGTCTCTCATACCATATTCATTAATGCATCCAAGAGGCTGACTTGTGCCTTATTTGGCAGATGGGAGAGGACCATCACTAAGCCATCCAGGGCTTCCTCCTCTTCCAGGACTTCTTAGGATACAAGGGAAGTAATAGCCACTCCTCCACCTCCAGAAGATGTTCTTCCCACCACCAGAATTCCTTCACCTCCTTCTCAACAACAACCTTCTTCCTCTTCACTTGCTATTTTCACTTCTAACCCTCCAACTTCACCTCTTCCACCACCATCACCTCGTCAGTCAACTATCATCTTCCATGAGGATGAAATTATTATTGATCTCATTCCTCCTCTATCTCCACCTCCAAATCATCTGGATGTCATTCCATCAACATCGCCTTAACCCAACTTCAATCGGTTATCTCCACCTCCACCACCTCCACATCAATCCCTAGCTTAATCTCCCATCCAGGACATCCCCACTACATCTACTACCATTCAATCTGATATTCCCTCTAAAACTACCTCCACATTCCTTGAATTCCCACCAGCTTTCTCTGTATGTTCAAATTGTGGACATCAGACCCCCTTTACTCCCTCTATTCCAGAACCTCCATCTCTAATTTTCTCTGCAATTGCCAAGGATCTTCTAAAAATCATTTACCCCTCTCTAGATTAATTAATAGCCAATGTTATTGATCCTCTCTCAGCTTCTATCAATTCTCTCTTTGCTAGAATTGCTGCACTCCATTCTATCCCTTCTTCTGGGGGCCTAGCTTTAGGACCCTCTGAAACTAGGCTGGGGGAGATATCCTTTGAAGAAGATCCAGTTCCTCAAGTTTCACCTCCCGTGGTAGCAGCAATAGTTGTTGTTCCAGCTCGTGTTCTTCTAGCAGCAGCAGCAGATTCTCTTGAAATTAATATCCCTACAGATATTGTTGATATTACAGATATGGATTCAGATATTGTTATGGCTTATGATATTGATGTAGAAATCAGTACTATTGGTGATCCTATTATAAATTTCTCAGTTGATTTAAAATATTTTCTTGATTCTTTTAATCCAGTCTACAGATATGCTTTACCAAGTTTTGTTGTTAATTTTTCCAAGGCTATTATGTGTTATTCTACCCCAATAAGTAATGTAGATATGGACATAATAATGGAAAGCTTTGTTGCTCCAGTAGTTACTGAAATATTAGCTGTTGAAGATATCTGTGAACTAGTTTTTGAGCCCAAGGATTTCTCTCCTCCAACTTATAAGATGGATGAATGTACTTTAACAAACTTGGATGATATCATGCTTGCAGATATAGAAGAAGAAGAAAAAGAAAATCAGAGTGTTACTAAATGTTTTGTAGAACAGGAATCTCAAGTATAGCCTCCGGATGAGAAGAAGATCTCCAAAGAAACTCTAAAAGAGATTGATGATTTGTATGACAATCCTCCTGGATCATCTAAGGATGATGAGGATTAAGATTCTGATGACTCTAGCTCTAAGAAGATGAAATCTAAGAAGGGAAAAGTTCTTGCTAAGGCTATTCTTAAGACTAACCCAACTGCTGACACACCCTACTACACCCTGAGTAGAATTACCCCTTATCCTGGTATGCCTAAGTGGATGTGGCTTTCAAAAAATTAGCAAAAGGCTAAGAAGAAGAGCAGGAGATACTCTCCTCCTCCTAAAAAGGAACTTGAAAGGACCTCCTCCTCCTCCTCCTCCTCCTACTGCAGGTGCTATAGGAAATATCTCTCAATCTTCAGGAAGTGTTGCAAAGATTTAGAAGCCTGCTTCAAGCACTTCTTAATCTCAAAGACCATCCTCCTACAAGTCCTCTAGACCATCTAGAAAATACAGTCATTGCAGCCCTCCAAAGTCCAATTATCAAAGCAAATCTCAACTGTCTCTGCCTCCAATAGATTTTCAACAACAATCAATTATTTTCAGAAAACCTTAAGAGTCTGTTTAGGAACCTGAATTAGATCCAAACTTCAGGATGGACAGATTTCAAGAACTGATTGGCTTATCTCAGATGAACAAGGACAAAGCAGAAGAATCAGATGCATCAAAATTCACTACAATGTCAACCTACAGGCAAAAAGAACTTGAAAAATTTTAGGTAGACAAAGATTTATTTGATCCAAATGTCTATATGCAGGCACATCCACAAGCTATGGTTCCTAGAGCATCAACTGTTACAGTTATTGGAGTTCAAGACTTGAAAATGTCTCAAAAGGAAGCAGCAGATCCTTTTAGAACAATTGTGTTTGCAAAATCTTCATCTGCTCCTCCCTCTTATATTCCTTGAACATTTTCTTTTTCTCTGCGATATATACATGTGTATTGCACTTAGCTATATCATATCTGCTGATTAGTTTAATATTCTATCAGATATTTATATTTCTTTGTATTTTTATGTTTTTCTATTTTCTCTAGTGAACTCACCCAAATATAGGGAGATTATTGGATCCCTAGTTTGGATTTAGGCTAAGGTTCACTATTAGGTTTTGACCCATCATGTATATCCCAGGGTAAATTTGTTAGTTCTAAGGTTAGGACAGTCTGACTAGGTTAGACATCTTATGATCCAGTCTTGAGAAGACTTCAGAGATCCAGACTTATAAGAATTGCAGTTCTAAAGAGTTCAGAAAATCAGTTCAAAGTTCTTCGAACTCAGCTAGACGATCGTCGATCGCGGATCGACGAACACAAATTTCCTTCTCTGTATTGAGCTTGACGATATTTAAGCTCAGGTCGACGAACTCCCTTCTCTCTTAGTTTCTTTTGTCGACGATATTCTACCTCAGCTCAACGAACTTGGAGCTCAGCATTGGTAGTTTCTTTCAAGAATATTTTTCTCTGAGCTCAGGTCGAGGAAGACAATTTCTCAGCTCGACAAACTTTGAGTTTAGGTCGATGAAATCTATCCTGAGGTCTACGATTTCTATCAGTTCATTACTTCTATTCTCTGCAGTTAATTTCTAGATTGACCAAGGATTATATTATAAATTATTGTCTATATTGCTCTGAGTAATTAAATGCATATATTCTTATGAATATAGTTGTTCATTGACACCATTAATTATTGGATTTCACAGAGTCAATATTCGGCTTAATAACTGGAACATTTAAGGAATCATTTTATTGCCCTTCTAGCCATTTGTCCATGTTCCAAGATTTCAAAAGTTAATCAAGGAGTGGAATTCAAATTCAGAGATAGAATTTCTGCAAGGAAATATAAAAGAGTTTTTCAAGAAGATTAAATACAAGAAGTTAGAGAATTGACAATGCGCAATAGGTAGACAGAGAGATACATATTCAGTCTACATTTTCATTCAGTCTTCATCATCTACAAATCTTCTCCAATCTTTCAAGAGACATCAAAACTCAATCAGTCTAAAAGATTCTATAGGTCATCAAAAAGACCTACACCCTGCAAAGCTTCAAGAATTCTTGAACAATAATCATCTCAGGGGGAGCTTTGACAACATCAAGCAATCCACTAAAGTCTTCTCAGCTGTTTGAGAAAGAGAAGACAATATCACATCTTCACCCCACTGTATACATGGTTTTTACACCCTTCAAAAATTAACCACTTGGTTCTTAAGTCTCCTTATCAAAAGACTTCGCTTGGTTTTTGGGCACCTGATCAAAAGCCTAAAGGGTTGTGAGATCTCACTTCAAATAGATCTTTTGGTGATAGGTCTCCTGAGCAAAAACTTGTTGGTGATATGCACCTTATCAAAAACCAATAGTGGATTCCTACCAGGGTGGTAGAAGAGTGGATGTAGCCAAGTTTAGGGGAACCACTATAAATTTCTTGTGTCGTCATGTTGTTTGTTGTTTTCTTATTGTTGTGTGTTGTGTGCTATTTCCTGCACTTTCTTAAGATATATAAATCACTATTTTAATTCTGCTATAAAAAACCAATTAACTTTTTAAAATACTCTATTCACCCCCCCTCTAGAGTTAAATAGATCTATCCCCTCAGGTGGTAAAGCTTTTATCTTCCTTCAATTGGTATCAGAGGGTGTGTTTCTTTGGTTTCACAGACTTACATCTAAACCAAGATCTTTTGATATATCTTTCTCTATCTAGCCTCTTGTTTACAGCTTGGCACAAAATAAGGAATATTCTAGCTCCAGACATCCAGTGTGCAACTTGAGTAAATTTGCAATCTGCAAGGCAAGAATCAAACTCTACATGAACTCTATTGATGAGGATATTTTCAACTCTATTTTGATAGGTCCACCTCAACCTACTACTACTAATTCAATAAGCACACATGCAGTCATACCACCAGAGTGTACTAAAGCAATGAATATTCTGGATGCACAAAATAAAGCCAAGTTGGTTGATGCTAAAGCAATGAATATTCTGGCACAGACAATGTCAGATGATATATTTCAGAAGGTGGCTGAGTGCACCTCTACAAAGGCCATTTGGGACTCACTGAACCAAATAGTTGCTGGATCAGCAGATGAAAGAAAAGACAGGAGATCTCTCCTCATATCACAGTATGAAAATTTCAAGAAGGAGGAATCAGAGACTGTTGCTGAGATGTATAACAGACTTAGTGTCATCATAAATGAACTGAGAACCCTGGATAACGACATCTCATTAACTGTGATAAATGACAAAATCCTAATGTACTTCCCCAGCACTTAGGATTCAAGGATATGGCCAATTAAGGAGGCCAAAAGTTTAAATGACATTTCAACAAAATCTCTCCTTGTCAAGCTCAAGTCTTATGAACAGTTGATCAAGACAAGGGAGGCTGCTGAACAGAAGGCTTCTACATCTTCAAGGAAGGAGCACAACATTCCTTTCAAAGTAATAGAAGAATCAGAAGCTCTTCTAGGTAATGAAGAACTAATGAGATGGTTGTCTAAAAGATTCTATAAAATGGACAAGAAAGACTTTAGAAGAAGGTCATCCAAGAATGTTGACAAGCAAAGATATGACAAGACTCCTACCAAGGAGATTATTTGTTTTTGATGCACAAAACCTGGGCACATCCTACCTGAAAGCCCAGAGCCATAGATGGAAGACAGAAGAGAGAAAAGGAGTATAAGAGAGAATAAAGCAAGTACTCTAGCAAGTACTCCTCCAACAAACACAAGAGAAAGGAGAAAGGCTTCATTGCTGAGACCTAGAGTGACACAGATGAAGAATCCTCATCTTCCAGCTTTTGTGAAGATGAAGAGGAGGCAAAGGCAAGGGAAATTTGCCTTTTTGCTATTAATGCCTCCAGCAGCAAATCTAATGCTGAGGAAAAAGCTGAAGAATCAGAAGAGGAATCTTAATAAGAAGAAGATCATGTAATCTCTTCATTTGATTTCAACTCAGAAGATTTTAAAAAGTGAATTTAAATCCTTATGCAATGATTTAAATAAGTCAGAGAAGGAAATAAGAGTTCTTAGAGATAGACAGCTTGAATTTAATAACCTATTTGTTGAAAATATCAAACCGAAATATGATTTAGACTTGGTTAATAATCAAATCATTTCACTAAAAACTGAATTATGTGAGGTAAAGCAACTTGAGGAATCTCTTAATGGGATAATCCTTAAGTTGATGGACATCACAAGCACAATCAATGCCAGATTAAATTGTAAGCTAGGCTTAGGCGCTTCATCAAGCCAACCCCATTTAATTCAGAAAAAAATACTTTCTACACCTATTAAATTCATATCAGAAAAAGGTAAATAAAAAGTTTTATGAAAACAATGAACCAACTGAATTAAAACAGAAACCAAAAAAAGAGAAAGAATAAGAAAAATGTTAATTATAACAATGTTCAACAGATTTCACCGAACTCAGATCGACAAAATGTGTATAGTTCGTCGAACTCAAGTCAACAAACTTCGAACGCAGACTTCTATTATGATTATTCTTCGAACTGCGATCGACGAAACCAATATGGTTCTTCGAGCCGAGATCGACGATTTTTGGGCTCAAAGAATGAATATCTCCATTCTTTGATGGAGTTGGAGTCATTCGATTCGTCGATCCCAGTTTAGCCTAACAAAAACTTTAATTATAAGAACATTTAATCATTCAAAAGATTTTGTTATCCATACACCCAATGGAAATACCACCGACCTCATTTTCTGTTATTTCCAATTTATCTTATCAAAAGAAATCAAGGTAAAAGGTCAAGAATTCAATTTTATCAGAATAATCGTCAGTGGATCCCAGTAACAAACTCAGCCTCCAAAGGTGACTTTGGTGAAACTATTGACAAATGAAAGGCTTGGAATGTTAAATTGGAGAAGTACCTTCAGAAAGTTACATTTAATAACCTAATTCAAAATCTTCTTGTATTATTTTAAAGTTTTACTTGATAGACAAGGCCATATGTAGTAAATTTTCATACAGTTCAGAACTTTGTTTATTTAATAAGCTTAGTGTGGTACCCTGTTTTGATTTGAGTTCAGCTTCTATTTTAGTCCTTGACCTATGTCAAAGTTAGTTTGCCCTAGAGTCTTGTACTTTTCAGTTGAAAGTTGTTTTTCTGTTCGCTATGGTCGAACGTCGCTCGACTATCGTCGATCGACGATCGTCTCCTGAAACTATCTGTTTGAACGACATCTGTTTCTCTTTGAAGTTTTTCTGTTATTTCCAATTCGACTATCTGTTTTGTTTGATAGTTATCAAAAGATAGTTCGACTAAAGAGTTCGACTATCTTTTCTGATAGTTCAACTATCTGATAGTTCACTATCTGTTTGTAAACTGGGTCACTATCTGTTTGAAGGTCACTATCTTTGTGTTTAATTCACTATCTGTTTGATAGGTCGACTATCTGCTTTGGTAGTTCGACTATCTGTGAAGATCAACTATCAGTAGCCACTATCTGGTAGTTTACTATCTTTGATAGTTCGATATCTGGATGTTCGACTATCTGATAGGTGACGATCTCCGTGCCTCGTAGATCTGTCATTCGATGCTGTATGTCAAAGCATATGATTTATTTCATATTTATTTGGCATATTTTATAAAAGATTATTTGAATAAATTTATGATATTATTTCCATGCAATATCTGCTCCATTCCCTATGCATGAGGACAATCTAACAAACTACAAGTCCAAGCTAGGTCCAAAGGTGATCTTTGGTGACTCCAACTGCAGTTGATTCAAACTAAAGCTGCTATGAAGATGTTAAAGTTGGAGCAGTAACCACCTTCAGGAAAGTTAACAGCAGAAATTTCATTTCATATGTAAGTGGCTGCACTAAAGCATAACCTAATATCCATAAGCTTCTCAATCTATGTAGAAAGACTTCACCTTTCCCCTCCTGAAGGTTATCAGGTATCATTTAACTCATCTTCCTGTATTATTTCTTACCTTTTGGTAAAGAAAACAAACCTGTTTTAACTAGACTTAGACAAGGCAACATATATGTAGTAAATTTTCAATCAGCTAGTTCAAACTTTGTTTATTTAATAAGCTTAACAATCAAAATGAACTTTGACATAAGAGATTAGGACATGTAAATCTTAAAAACATTATTAAGTTATCTAGGGACAACCTTGTTAGAGGATTGCCTTCTGGTCCCTACAAGAAGGAAGGCCTCTGCAGGGCTTGTCAGTTAGGCAAGCAAACTAAAAATAGCTTTTAATCTGTAAATTAAAGTGACTCACCTACAATAATGTACTTGCTACATATGGAAGTTTTTGACCCTATTGTTTTACAAAGCGTAGGAGGGAAATCTTATACTTTAGTGATTGTAGATGACTTCTCAAGATTTACTTGGGTATTCTTTCTGAGATCTACGTCAGATAACTTCAAGGTTCTTACAGATTATCTCAAGAACATACAGATTGAGTTCTCTACTCCAGTTGTATTGATCAGAAGTTATCATGGTACTGAGTTTGAGTCTGTTCTTATGCAAGAGTTCTATGAGAAGGAAGGTATCTGGCACTGTTTCTCAGCTCCTAGAACTCCTCAACAAAATAGGGTTTCTGAAAAGAAAAATAGAACCCTTATTGAATCTGCAGGCACATTACTTGCAAATGCTCATATGCCCCTATCATTTTGTGAAGAGGCTATGCGCACAGCAAACTATGTACTGAACAGATGTCTGATACACAAGCTTAAGAATAAGACTCCTTATGAGTTAATTAAAGGGAAGAAACCTAAAATCACCTATTTTAAAGTATTTGGATGCCTATGTTATATTCAAAATAATAATAAGAAATACACTAGAAAGTTTGAAGCAAAATCTGCAGACAAAATTTTTTTAGGATATTCCCAAGTCACCAAGGCTTATAGAGTGTTTAACAAATCCACTTTAAAAATTGAGGAATATGTTCATGTTATATTTGATGAGGCTAACATGTTTTATAAGGAGAAAGAAGTTTCTAAGAATAACATTTTGCAGGTACCTCACTTGTGTGAGAAATTGGATGATCTAGACCTCGCCCAAGAAATTCCATCACATCCTTCTCCACAAGTTGAAGAAGAAAATGAAGAAGAAAGTTTGGAAGTGGCTGAACATCCTCCAACAGCTAATTTAATTCCACAAGAGGAATTAATTCCATAAACTGTTGCTCAACCAACTCCTCAAACTGATCTTATCACACTTAGAAATCATCTTGTATCTCAAGTGATTGGAGATATATCAGTTGGTGTGTAAACATGGCATTAACTCAACCATGACTTGATGCATGTTTGCTTCATATAATAACTTGAGCCCCAATCCATCAAAGATGTAGAGCAAGATCTCCACTGGATAATTGCAATGCAAGAGGATCTCAATCAGTTTGAGAGGTGCAGAGTTTAGGATTTGGTTCGTAGACCCAAAGACTATTCAGTCATTAGAACCAAATGGGTCTTCAAATACAAACTGGATGTTGAAGGAAATATTATAAGGAACAAAGCAAGGCTTGTAGCTCAAGGCTATTCACAGGAGGAAGGAATAGATTATGATCAAACCTTTTCTCAAGTGGCAAGGCTTGAGGCTATAAGGATTTTCTTAGCCTATGCAGCCTATAAAAGTTTCAAAGTATACCAGATGGATGTAAAGAGTGCCTTCCTGAATGGAGAATTAAAAGAGGAAGTGTATGTGGAGCAACCACAAGGTTTTATCTCTCCAACTCATCCTTCTTAGGTCTTTAGATTGCATAAAGGTCTCTTTTGTTTAAAGCAAGCTCCAAGAGCATGATATAAGACCTTAGCTAGCTTTCTCATAGAGCATAAGTTTTCTAGGGGCATTGTAGATAGGACTCTTTTTATCATGCATCATAACAATAGAATTTTGTTAGTTCAAATATGTGTAGATGATATTATTTTTGGCTCTACTGATCCCAAACAATACAAAAGATTTTCTGATCTAATGCATTCAAAGTTTGAGATGAGTAGCATGGGTGAACTTTCATACTTCCTTAGTCTCCAAGTGAAGCAATCACCTGATGGTATCTTTATCTCCCAATCCAAGTATGCTAAGGAGATTGTTAAAAGATTTGGGATGTGTGATGCCTCAGCAATGAAAACACCTATGGCTGCTAATGTTATGATTGATTATGATGAACATGGCAAGCCTGTTGATAAGAAAACTTATAAGGCCATTATTGGGTCTCTATTATATCTCACAGCAAGTAGGCCTGACATAATGTTTGTCATATGTATTTATTCTAGGTTCTAAGTGAACCCTAAAGAATCTCACTATATTTTATTAAAAAGAATTTTTAGATATATAAAGGGTTGTCCAAATCTAGGCCTCCTATATCCATCAGAGTCAGAATTTGATTTAATTGGATTTTCTGATGCTGATTATGCTGGATGTTGAGTGGACAGGAAAAGCACATCAGGAACATGCTAGTTTCTTGGTGATAGGCTTGTGTCCTAGTTTTGTAAGAAGAAAACCTCTATATTCATATCAACTGTTGTAGCTGAATACATAGCTGCAGGCAGCTGCTGTTCACAGATTTTGTTGATAAAAAATCTATTGATGGATTATGGTATCAACTTAAATAATTCAACTATATTTTGTGATAGTACCAGTGCAATATCTATTCCACAAAATCCAGTGCATCATAGTAGGACCATGCATATAGAAATTAGACATCATTTCATTAGAGATTTTGTAGATAAAAAGAAAATTAATCTTGTCTTTATCTCTACTGATTTACAAAGAGAGGACATCTTCACCAAGCCATTGGATGAGAAGAAACATCTATTCTTTCTGAATGAGATAGGTATGATTAATGGAGAAGAATTAATTTAATTTTCTATCTGAGGTCGAAGAATTTTTCACAGTTCGTCGAATAGAGATCGATGATCTGAGGATAGTTCTTGAGAAAATTCATTGACCTAAGATCGACGAACTTATGTGTGAAGTTATTTTCGTCGAACGGAGATCGACTATCTTGGTTCAGAAAAAAAAATCGTTGACCTGAAACGACGAAAAGTTTTCCCCTCTTGAGACTGAGATCGACAATTTCATTTCTTCATAAAATTTTTGGTCGATCTCAGATCGAAGATTTCTTTTTCTTTCGCAGGACGAAGTCTGGTGTTTCATATTCTGAAAACCTTATAACTAAGTTTTCTTCGAGCTCTATCTCGCACTTTCTATTCTCTTGCACTTGATCTCTCTTTCTTTTTACATGAAAACCAATGGCGATTCTGGCAATCTCTCTTCCCGGCATGAAGTTTGACACTGGATTCGACATCGATTTTGATTCCTTCCGTCAATACGATCAAATCTTCATGGACATTCTATAGTTATTTGAGGATCAACATCTAAAGACAGTCATGACCACTAGAATTAAGTTAGCAGCAACAAAGATAAGAGAATGGGTTTACACTTCAAACACTCCAGATGCAGATACGATGATTGGCACCATCTCAGGAAATCAGGTTACTCTAACCCCTATGTTTTAACATAAATTTTTTGTTTGGTTAATGGGGATGAGGATATTGAGATAGACAGTTCTGATTATGATAATATGTTGATTAAAATGGGTCATTCTGATGGAAACCCTAACAAACTTCTTAAAAATATTTTATCGACTGAATACAAAATTCTTGTTGATGTGGTGGTTAAAGTACTGCTGGGCAAACATACAGCCCATGATTACATTACCAGGCACTAGTTTTTAGTGATGTGTGTTGTGGTGAACAAGAAGGAAGTTAACTGGGGTAAGTGATTGTTTGATTTGATAAAAAAGAAGAATACTAAGAAGGAAGTATGTTTTGGTAGGATTCTAGGCATTTTCCTCCAAGCCAAGGCATCTGAATCACTGGTCTCTCGCACCATATACATTAATGTATCCAAGAGGCTGACTTGTGCCTTATTTGGAAGATGGGAGAAGACCATCACTAAGCCATCCAGGGCTTCCTCCTCTTCCAGGAATTTTGAGGATACAAGGGCAGTAATAGCCACTCCTGTAACATCCCATTTCCGGCTTGACCCCGAGGAGTCGATCTGCCATGACAGAACCCTAGAAAACCCAAGAATTGAAGTCCATCGAATAAGATTTCGAATCACGGGTTGGTCACGCCTGTGACCGACCCGTCACGCCCGTGACCGAAGGCGTGACCCTCCTTCAACGATTGTCGACCTCAGGAAGATGATCGACGAACTCAGAATTTTCAACACGGGCCTGTCACGCCCGTGCTCGACCCGTCACGCCCGTGACCTAGGGAGTGACGCCCCACCGATCGTCAACCTCAGTTCAACGAACGTCGACCGAAGAATGCTTGTCACTCCCATGACTGACCCATCACGCCCGTGACCTAGGGCGTGATGCCCCACCGACCATCGACCTCAGATCGACGAACGCCGACCGAAGAACACCTGTCACGCCCGTGACAAACGTGGCACGCCCGTGACATGGGTGGGTGGGTGACCGTGAACCGACGCAGAAAATCAGTCGTCGACTCGAGAATGATGAATGTACTAGTGTCATGCCTGTGACTTACGTGTCACGCCCGTGACAAAGGCCGAAACATCAGCCATGCTAGAAATTTCTATAACACATACCATAATTAACTCTGATATAGGAAGTTACACCAGGATTATTTATGGGTCGTTTCCTTCTCTAATTACTTAATAAAATGAGGGAGAGTTGGTCCAATAGGAAATTTCCACTTGGACACATCATTTCATCTTCCACCTTTTCCTCTCACTCCACCATAACTGAAATGCTATTAAGCGGAGAGCTTTCACGGCCTTAAATGCTTTACCCTTTCCCCTCCACACTTGGTGATCTATAAAATCCCCCTTAGAGCAAGATGATAAGTTTACACTCTTGAGCAAACGGATTAGATTAATGTTCTTATTGTAGGAGAAGTTCGGCAACGCCACTATCATGCCATGGCAACCCGACGTTCATCTCGCCTCCAAACCGCGAACAAGGTCCTCCTCTACTTCTTCTTTTATGGGTAGATCTTATGATCTTAGAAAGGAAGTTCGTGCTCAATGGAGCCGGACCCATCTCGTGTTTTCATTGAAAATCATGAAAAATATATTATTTGGTCCGCTGGAAACCGCCACCTCCGGCGGCAAAACCATCGCCGGCTGATAGCCATCGCCTCAACAGAGGTGGTGGTGGTGGTTGGCTGGCCAGGGAAGTGACCGGACGGTCGGCGACGGATCGTTGAAGAGCTACAGGAAATATACGTTTTCTGAGTTCAGGTTTTCGGGTTATGAAGAAGATGAACAGTAAAACATTTTTATAATATAAAATTTATTTATTTAGTAAATAAGGAAAAGATACATTAAATGTACGCATTTTGATGATACAAAACGAGACACTTAGAAGACGATTTAGGAAAATTGGCCAGTCATGAAAGTGTTAGCCATTCGAGTCTAAATTAATTGAAATTTAATTTCAACTCGTTTGGGTAAGTGGTTTGACCGCAGCACCCGTTTTAGTGGGGGCTGTACTTAGAGTTGGGCAGAAGCTAAAATGAATGCCCACTCTTCGTCCCTTGTCCAAATGACCTGAAATTTGGGCAGGGTGTTACCCTTAGCAATACCTAGAGGCTGTTTAAAAATGGGAATTTTTGGAGATACTTTGCCTAAAGTTTTTGTTTTAATTTAATAAAGTTAGAGTAATTTATCTATGTGGTCAAATGACCTCAAAACCCTCCCAAATTTTGGTGAGTGGTCCCTGGCTATAAAACCTTGCTCTATACAAAATTCTAACTCATTTGGATGAGTTTTGGGTAGGAAATCACCTATCCTCAACTAAGCATTAATGAAGCGTTTTTGGTAAAAAGTGTACTTAGAGGTTTGAACGGTCGTATCATCTCAATAGAGGCTGATATTTTGACCACTGACTTTGAAGGGTTATTACAACCCACTTGGATAAAAATGGTGTGTTTAGGGTTGATTTCCCTTAGGATCAAAACTCAAACCCTAAAGGGATGGTTTTGAGGGTTGTGAAGGACATGGGGGAAAATGCCCTTGTATTGCCTTGAAACTCAGTAGAGTCGATGTTAGCATATTATAAATCATCTGTATGGAATCTTGGAGGTTTTGGAGATGGGTAGATACCTCAAAATCCTAACCTTAGTTGAGAGTAAAATCTAAAATAAGTAAAATCTATCACTAAACATTATCTAAAAGCTGTGAAACTCGAGTAGAGTGAGTTTTGAAATGGGTAGAACCTATAGTAATTTTACTGGAATTTTATGATGTTTATTTCAAGCACTTCATTTGTAAAGTTTGTTATAGCCCTAATTGATGTTTTAATTATTTAGATCTTTTTGTTCAATAAAACCCCATTAAATCTTGGAAGTAAATGTTTTAGGTCAGAATAGTTGCTCCTGAATTTTTATATAATTTTTAGTTGAGTAAATCTAGTACTTCATTTGCAAATGTTAAAAAGGGGTTTTATTATTTAAAAATTAATTATGGATGATATTGCTATTGTAAAATTATGAGACTAAGGAATTGAGTCTTTCAGGCCATTATACGCATGTAGACATTTATTCATGATTTTTAGAATCTTAGTTACGGCACTTTCTTTACAAGTTCACCTTTTTGAGATTTTCGATAATAAATTTATTCAGAGATTAATACTTGCTAAAAAATTATGAAACTTGTCCAATGCAATTTTTAAGGTTGTATCTGCATAGTATAATTAATTTATAATTATTGAATGGATATTCTATGTACTTGATTCACAAATAACGAAAGATAGAAAATATTGCTAAAATAGTTTTAGTGCTCTTTTGATGATAAAAAAATTATGATACTCTGGATTTACTATATTGAGATAGCAAAATATTTATAATAATTTTGTCGGACATCATGCATGAGTACTTAGGGTAGTTCATGTTCAAACCGGTAGGCCCCTGTAATTTTTGAGGAAATTAATTAAATGCCAGATAAATTAAGAAAATTATAGTTTTCTAATTGTACGCTAATCATATCATGATATACCTCCAGTAAATAAGTTAGGGCATTTGGATTAGTAATGGATCATTTCCTAACTAGTTTGACATATAAGCATAGGGTAGTTTGCAATTAGCAATTTGAGTTAATAGTCATAGGATATGATGGGGCACAACATTGAAGTTAGTCTAAATCTGCTGAATTGGTTGGATGTAAAAGTGTTCACCATATAAGGATGGGAAGGTTAGTGAGAAGTGGTGTTGGGCTAGAGTTAATAGGTGCTCGGGTTCGACGAAAGATCGTATTTCCCGAAGAGAGGAAGGTTAAAAATCACACTGGTTAGTCTATTCGTAATATGAGAAGGGAATGGGTAAAGGGAATCAACAAATAACAATAAGTGCCTTCGAAAGGGAACGACGGGTTTCAGCTACCATCATAGTTCCTAGTGCCCTTTGAGAGCCCTTCACAGGGAATACCAGGGGCAGTCCTGGGTTAACGTAAACTATATTAACAAGCTGAAAAGAGTAACTTAGTAATTAGGGTTGCACATTTGACATACATTGTTAGCACAGGAAGATAGTTGGAAGCTTCAGCTCGATTAGTTAAGAGATGGACGGAATTGTCCGGGGAGCTTCGACTCGATTAGTTAAGAGACGGACGGAATGGTCCGGGGAGCTTCGGCTCAGTTGTTGTTTTAATACATTATATTTTCATATGCATAAAAGGAAAGAAAATTAAGGTTGTGGGTCTTCGGTATTGGATGGTCGATGCACCGAGGCCAATATGCTGACTCGGCAAGTGTGGTTAGCACTTCGCCAACAGAAGTCCTGTACACTAGCCGGCAAGAGTACGCAGGAGTCTGCTTTGTGCACCAAGCATTGAGGCGTATGATAGGTCTGACCGGTAGTGTTTTATTGGTTTAGAGGTGGGCGAGGCCTAACCCACCGCTTCCGTATGCCACTACGGAGGTATCCTGGGAGGTAACAGCTCCGAAAGGGGGAACTAAAGGTCTGTGTACACAGAGTCGGGTGTGTGTGTTGCACTTGCATGTTCCATCATACCCAATAGCATGTCATAGCATAATCGACTCATTTAACCCCTGACACCTAAGGTATAAGTGAAATGGGACTCTTATACATTAGGACTTACAAAACGACCCCTTGGTCTATAAGCTTGTGTGGTCAAGTTTATAAATTAAGGTCAATTTTTGATATATGTATATACTGCAGTTTGATAACCGACACCCCAACGTATAAATTGGTATGATACTTTTTATATGATGGGAGCCTTGCAGAAGACCCCTTGGCTTATGTGTTCTCACATAAGTGAAGGTTACTTTTCATATTTCGTCTTATTGCCATTATTTATTATAGAATTGCTAGATTAGTTCCGCTGCCACCTGATTCTTTTGATTTAATCTCCACCTTCATGTCCTTCCCTTTCTTCCTCTCCGCTCGGTACTTAGAAGCCATTGGGGAAGGGGTAGGGGATGATAGGGCTTAGTCTTTATGACTAACGATTTTCAAACCGCATAATTTTAGGGAATCGTGGAGCCCAGCATGGGGGAGCAGCCCCAGCGATCGGTGCGCTTGGAGATGGGGCAGTCTAGCTCCGGAGTTCATACAGTCGGGACTATGAGTCTTCGACCTTGAGTAGATGTTCTGTTTTTGCTTTCGCATGAGTGATTTGTAGTGAGGACATGATGTACTGAGAATAAGCCCGTATTTTAGTACTCTGATATATTTTTATGTGGACTTGCTTTTACTTTATTGTGCTACCTTTCTGTGATTGAATTGGCTGGCAGAATCGGCGCTTTGTGGTGATGACCCTTCAGGGCGTGAAGGTGTCACCGCAAAGCGGCGATTCTAGGCCTAAGACCCCAGTGTTTTAAAAGAAAAAAATGGGGTCTTATAACTCCTCCACCTACAGAAGATGTCTTGAACTCCACCAGAATTCCTTCACCTCCTTCTCAACAACAACCATCTTCCTCTTCACTTGCTATTTTCACTTCTAACCCTCTAACTTCACCTCTTCCACTACCATCACCTCCTCAGTCAACTATCATCTTCCATGACGATGAAATTATGATTGATCTCATTCCTCCTCTATCTCCACCTCCAAATCATCTGGATGTCATTCCATCAACATCCCCTCAACCTAACTTCAATATATTATCTCCAACCTCCACCATCTCCACATCAATCCCACTCCTTCAATCTCCAATCCAAGGACATGCCCACTACATCAATTACAACCACATCTACTACCATTCCATCTGACATTACCTCTAACACTACCTCCATAATCCTTGAATTCCCCCCAGCTTTCTCTGTATGTTCAAATTGTGGATATCACACCCCCTTCACTCCCTCTACTCCAGAACGTCCATCTCTAAATTTCTCTACAATTGCCAAGGATCTTCTAAAAATAATTTCTCCCTTTCTAGAGCAATTAATAGCCAATGTTATTGCTTCTCTCTCATCTTCTATCAATTTTCTCTCTGCTAGAATTACTGCACTCCATTCTGTACCTTCTTCTGTGGACCTGGATTTAGGACCCTCTGAAACTCAGCAAGGGGAGATATCCTGTGAAGAAGCTCTAGTTCCTCCAGTTTCTCCTCTAGTGGTAGCAGCAATAGCAGTTATTTCAGCTCCTCGTCTTTTAGCAGCAGCGGCAAATTCTCTTGAAATATACATCCCTATAGATATTTTTGATATTATAGATATGGATTCAGATATTTTTATGGCTTATGACATTGATGAAGAAATATATACTGTTGGTGATCCTATTATAAATACCTCAATTGATTTAAAATCTTTACTTGATTCTTTCAATCCAGTCTACAGATATGCTTTACCAAGTTTTATTGTTACTTTTTCCAAGTCTATTGTGTCCTATTCTGCCCCAATAAGTCATGCAGATATAGACCAAATAAGGGCATGCTTTGTTGCTCCAGTACTTACTGAAATATTAGTTATTGAATATATCTGTGAACCAGTTTCTGAGCCCAAGGCTTTCTCTCCTCTAACTTATAAGATCGATGAAAGTCCTTTACCAAACTTGGATGATATCATGCTTATTGATATAGAAGAAGAAGATAAAGAATATCAGAGTATTACTAAAATTTTTGCAGAACTAAAATCTCAAGTACAACATCATGCTGAGAAGCAGATCTCCAAAGAAACTCTAAAAGAGATTGATTATTTGTATGCCAATCCTCCTGGATCATCTGATGATATGAGGATTCATATTCTGATGACTCTGGCTCTAAGAAGATGAAATCTAAGAAGTGAAAAGTTCCTGCTAAGGCTGTTCCTATGCCTAACCTAACTACTGACACACCCTACTAAATCCTAAATAGAATTACCCCTTATCCTGGTATGCCTAAGTGGATGTGGCTTTCTAAAAATGAGCGAAAGGCTTGGAAGAAGAGCAGGAGATACTCTCCTACTCCTCGAAGGAACTGGAAAGGACCTCCTCCTCCTCCTGATGTAGGTGATATAAGAAATATCTCTATATCTTCAGGAAGTGTTACAAAGATCTAGAAGCCTGTTTCAAGCACTTCTCAGTCTGAAAGACCATCCTCCTGCAAGTCCTCTAGACCATCTGGAAAATACAGTCATTGCAACCCTCCAAAGTCCTATTATCAATGCAAATCTCAACTGTCTCTGCCTCCAATAGATTTTCAACGGCAATCAATTATTTTAAGAAAACCTCAAGAGTCTGTTCAGGATTCTTCTAAAACAGATCTAGAGAAACCTCCCTCTCTTGTTTATGAACCTGAATTAGATCCAAACTTCAGGATGGCAAAATTTTAAGAACTGATTTTCTTATCTCAGATGAATAAGGCCAAAGCAGAAGGATTAGATGCATCAAACTTCACTACAATGTCAACCTACAGTCAAACTTGAAAAATTTCAGGTAGACAAACATTTATTTGATCAAAATGTGTATATGCAGACACATCCAGAAGTTGTGGTTCCCAGAGCTTCAACTGTTATAGTTCTTGGAGTTCAAGACTTGAAAATGTCTCAAAAGGAAGCAGTAGATCCTCTTAGAACAATTGTGTTTGCAAAATCTTCATCTGCTCCACCCTATGATATTCCTTGAACATTTTCTTTTTCTCTGAGATATATATATATATATATATATATGTGTGTATTGCACTTAGCTATATCATATCTATTGATTAGTTTAAAATTCTGTCAGATATTTATGTTGCTTTGTGTTTTTATGTTTTTCTATTTTGTCTAGTGACCTCACCCAAATAGGGGGAGATTATTGGATCCCTAGTTTGGATTTGGGCTAAGGTTCACTATTAGGTTTTGACCCATCATGTATAGCCTAGGGTCAATTTATTAGTTCTAAGGTTTAAACATAACATGCAGTGTTTACAACCTACGTCAAGAAATATTCAAGGAGAGATTTGTCACATAGCATAGTTCTAGCAGCCTCAATGAGAGTTCTATTTTTCATCTCAGCAACCCCATTTTGTTGGGGAGTTCTAGGAGAGGAGAATTCCTAAAAGATCCCTAGTTCTTTATAGAAATTGGTCATTTTTTCAGATTGAAATTATTTATCATGGTCACTTCTGAACTTGACCATAGAACATCCCTTTTCATTTTAAATTTGTTTGACAAAATTAGCAAGTATGTCCAGAGTTTTAGACTTTCTCCTTAGGAAGAATACCCAAGCAAATCTAGAGTGATCATCTACAATCACATAGGTGTAAGACTTCCTACCTAAACTAAGAATTTGCATAGGACCAAATAGGTCCATATGAAGTAAGAACAGACACCTCTCATTGTCTTTGGACTGAATGCTCTTAAATGAGACTTTTGTCTGTTTGCATCTTTGATATACAGAACACATGCCTTCTTTGGAGCATTTTAGCTGGGGACCATTTCTAACTAAGACTATAGAAAACAACTTGCTCATTGCTCTATAATTGAAGTGTGCTAGACTCTTGTTCCATTGCACACACAAAAAGTCTTTCTCACTTTCTACTAGGCATATAGGAGAATCCTTATATATACTTAAGAAATTTAGACAATAAATGTTTCCACTCCTAGTGCCTGATAAGATTATCTCTTGATCACTTACATTCCTTATCAGACACTTATCATTGTGGAATATGATTTCAAAACCTTTATCATAAAGCTAAATTATGCTTATCATATTGTGGTTCAATCCTTCCACATAAGCCACTTTTATGATTGTCACTAGACCATTAGAAATGTTACCATATCCCTTGGTGAGTCCTTTTTCTGAACCTCCAAATATTAATTTTGGTCCATCCTTTACTGAAGCATAGTTCCTTAGCAAACTTTTTGTTCAAGTCATGTGCCTAGAACAGCCACTGTCCAAGTACCATATTGGCGTTTCTATAGTACTTGGATCCACCTGCAATCACAGAATTAATTAACCTTAGGCATGTAAATAGTTTTGGGGCATTGGATCCTATTAGACTTAGCTGTGTGAAGCACAACAGGCTTTCTGAATAGATGAGTTTGTGACTTAAATAAGGATGATGTTTGATTGTAATAACAATCTAAGGCAAAATGCCCAACCTTCCCATAACACCAACAATCAAATCTATTATATCTTCTCTTAGGATGTACCTTTGAAGTTGTACTTATGTGCAACTTAGAGTTGATATTCAGATTTCATGGTAGAGGTGCAACATTGACACCCTTACCTTTCAGGTTGAAGTGCTATACACTTGGACCAGATCCATGAATTCGTTAGCTCCTTGGATTGATCACTCGTTGTGGTGGTCTGTGGGACTTATAGCCATTTGATTTTTCTCCATTCTAGAAAGGCTCTTTATTGACCTTGCTGGTGGTGCACTCATAACTCATATGTCTAGGAACACATGATACCTTGCATTTGTTTGAAGTCAGATGCTTGGCTGGTTGCTTAGCTAGACCTATTGGGGCTTTACCCTTAGGCTTAGGTTTCTTATTGATCATATTGTCCACAATATATCCAACACCACTTCTAAATGGTGCAAAAAATGTACCAATAATAGGTAGCATTGACTTAGGTCTTGATAACTATTTCACAAGCTGTCTTTCCTGAAAAAGCATTGCTTTCAGGTCCTTGACAGTCTTGGCTTATTCTGTAATAGTCTCAATCTGACTATCTATTTTATTGGTTAATTCTATGAGCTTCAGTTTTGAAGGTCCAACTTAATGTTGGCCATCTCCAACTATAAAGGTACTGCTCTCAGAGACTCTAGTTCTTTGGCTTGTGAAGCAAGGTAAAAGCTTTACAACCTGAGGGGATACATCTATTAAACTCTAGAGGGGGGGGTGAATAGAGTATTTTAAAAACTTAATTAGTTTTTATAGCGGAATTAAAATAGTGATATGTATATCTTAAGAAAGGGTAGGAATGAAAAATCTAACTAAAACAGCATACAGCACGCATCAATAAGAAAAGAGCAAACAACCAGATGACATAAGAAATTTATAATATTTCCTCTAAACTTGGGTACATCCACTCTTCTACCACCCTTGTAGGAATCCACTATAGGTTTTTGATCAGGTGCCCTATCACCAACTAGTTTTTGCTCAGTTTCCCTGTCACCACAAGATATATTTGAAGGGAGATCTCACAACCCTTTAGGCTTTTGATCAGGTGCCCAAAAACTAAGCTAAGTCTTTTGATAGGGATACTTAAGAACCAAGTGGTTAACTTTTGAAGGGAGTTAAAACCTTGTGTACAGTAGGGTGAAAGATGTGATATTGTCTTCTCTTTCTCAAATAGCTGAGAAGACTTTAGTGGATTGCTTGATGTTGTCAAAGCTCCCTCTGAGATTATTATTGTTCAGGAAATGCTGGAAGCTTTGCAGGGTGTATGTCTTCTTGATGATCTCTAGAAGCTTTTAGACTGATATAGTTTTGATGTCTCTTGAAAACTTGGAGAAGATTTGCAGATGATCAAGATTGAATGAATATGCAAACTGAATATGTTTCTCTCTGTCTACCTGTTGCCCTTTATCAATTCTCTAACTTCTTGTCTTTAATCTTCTTAAAAAACACTTTTATATTTCCTTGCAGAAATTCTGTCACTGAATTTGAATTCCACTCCTTAATTAACTACTGAAATCTTAGAACTTGGACAAATGATTAGAAGGGCAATAAATTGATTCCTTAACTATCCCAGTTATTAAGCCGAATATTGACTCTGTGAAATCAAGTAATTAATGTTGCCAATGGACGACTATATTCATAAGAATATATGCATTTAATTACTCAGAGCAATATATGCAATAATATATAATATAAGCCTTGGTCAATCCAGAACTTAACTGCAGAGAACATAAGTAATGAACTAACAGAAAGCGTCGACCTCAGGACAGATTTCGTCGACCTGAACTCAAAGTTCGTCGAGCAGAGAAATCATCTTAGTTGACATGAGCTCAGAGAAAAATATTATGGAAAGAAACTGGCAAAGCTTAGCTCCAAGTTCATCGAGCTGAGGTAGAATATCATCGACCAGAGAAACTGAGAGAGAAGGGAGTTCATCGACCTGAGCTTGAATATTGTCGCGCTGAACTCAGAGAAGGAACACAGCTTGTTTCCAGTCTTGATATAACTTATGTAAAATGTATCGACACTAGTCCTGAGTGTCGACACAGCTTGCTTCCAGTCTCGACATAACTTGTGTAAAATGTGTCAACACTAGTCTTGAGTGTCGACACTAGTCCTGAGTTTCGACACAGCTTGCTTCCTATCTCTACACTACTTGAATAAGGGTGTCGACACTAGTCCTGAGTGTCGACACAACTTGATTCCTTGTCTCAGCCCTACTTGAATAAGGGTGTCGACACTAGTCCTAAGTGTCGACAAAACTTGATTACTTGTCTGAGTAGTGCATGAATAAGGGTGTCGACACTAGTCCTGAGTGTCGACACAACTTGATTCCTTGTCTCAGTATTGCTTCTACAAAGGTTTTGACACTTGTCTAGTGTCTCGACACTTTTGTACTTTGTTATTTTTTCTTCAACATAGAAACTTCACAAGTAACCTTAACATACATCAAATACAAATTTGTGTATATCATTGAGTTGAAAGGGCTTCTCCAAATAAGGTACACAATTTCTAATATACCCAACACATTCATCGCCTCTCCTCCACCATAATATATTCTAACATTTTTACTCGAGTTTGCAGGGCGCTACTACTCGCCATCTCAAGTCCATCGTCGTTCACCATCGTTGCCACTATAAAAAAAGAGTTGAAAGATCCTTGTTTTTCTTCGTCCAAGTCGGTATCATGTAACAAGGATTTGGGGGCAATTGTTGGGAATGGGACCCATTTTATAAGATTAGGTGTGCACATAACAACACACCCATGATCTCCACCTAAAAAGAAGTGGGATCATGGGATTGAACGCATGTGCTATCAGCACGCTTGATCCCCGGCGCACCGATCCCATCACGCGTAGTGGGAAAACCGCCGCGAGCCCCACCTTGCAGATGGCAGGCGGCCGAACTCCCCCCAGGTGCTGGCTGTCGGCCCTCTCTTGCCACATCGGCCCAGTCCGTGGCCGAGGAAACGGCCGCCTGGGCCGTGCCTCCCGCGGTCGCGGCAGAGCGGCCGCCCGGGCCGTGCCTCCCTCGGTCGCAGTAGAGCGGCCGCCCAGGCCGCTCCCTCCCTTGACCGCCAGCGTGGCCGAGGGGGTGTCCACTTAAATGGCCGAGGGGGCGACGCGGCCGCCTCCTCCCTCGTCTTCTAGTGCGGCCAAGGGAGCGACCGCCTGGGCCACTTCTCCCCGGCCATCGTCGGCAGTCCTAACCTCGTCTGCGAACTTGGCTGTGAGTTCGCCGGCCACCTGTGGAGTTCTGCTCCCATCTTCTGATCAATGGGGGGAGTTCTCAGCCGCCCGATTTTCATGTAACTACCAACTAACCACCAGGTTAGTGGGGGAATTTATTTAGTAATTTAATTATTAATTTTGGGGTGCTAACACCGGTATTAATGTGCACCCCTAAACTATTGGAAAATATTCTTTTTGGGTGTTTACGGTGTGCGAATAGCTGCGTAACTGCCATAACCACCCCCTAGAGCCTATAAAAGGAGCCATAGGCCTCCTCATTTCTCACCTTTTTTCCTTCGAGTCTTCTTCTTCCTCAAGTTGAAGCTCTGTAGAATTCCTCCTATTAGCCTCACCCGAGCTGCACTCAAGCCGCACCCAAGCCACGAACGAGCCAAGTTAAAGCCACTCGGCGATTCCTAATATCTCAAGTTCCAAGTGGCCCCCACAACCTCAAGTCCAGACACTCCGCTCCACCTTAAAAATCAGCAAGGCTCTAAGAGAAGACCACCAACGCAATGTGCAATTTGTAACAACTCCCGGCACGATGGTCTATCATCCGCCGTGTGCCAAGTGTTCTCTCACCCAAAAGCTGTAATATGAGGTGTCCTATCACCCTTGACTTCACAAACAAGCTATAACAGTAAGGAAATAGTGGACTTTGATAGGCGCAGATCCGGTCACGTTGTTTTTTACCCACTTTAGGGGTTTTTCCACTTTAAATTTGCGTGTGTACAACTGACCAATTTTATTGACTATGTGCGCGCTCAACCATCCTGAGAGATAAGACGGTCCAGGTTATTTCGGTTTGACCGGGACGTCGAGTTAGGTCGCAACAACAACATTACTCCGTAAACTATATGTTTAACCACGGAGTTTCCTCTGGCACACAAATCGATCATCACCAATCCAAACCAACCTATTTGAATGGGCTTCACACAGCATGCATATTTCGTACTTTGATTCTGGATTCTATATGCAAGTTTCATAACGGGTATATCAATGATAAAACTATTGGAAATCTCTCGTTCTTCACAAATTTGTGAGGATTTCCATGTATATGAAAAATAAGGACTTCACTTGTCTAAGGAGAAAGGTCGTTACACTTGTCGATAGCTTAGGAACCATGATTGTGCACTTGATTCAGATTGAAAAGATCACTACACCTTCCTCTCCATGGATCTGGGTTCGACTCGCCAATCCAATCACAAGAACGCTTTCTTAGCAGCTCTCCTTCAGGGCTGGATTCAACCTTTCCCTTGCTATTCTAGCTTTTCCCTTCTTCAACCTTAGGATCCAAGAGAGAGAGAAAGAGAAAGAGAGAAAATGATTAAAGAATCTCATCTCAACCTCTTATCAAAGGCTACCTTCGTGCGGTACCTTACTGTCGCTGTGCAGTATCATAGGTAGTGGCCGCTTGGCAGAATCGGTATCACTCTACACCTCAAAGACTGTGCCAAACTTATCTGACACATGGCACACTACTACCAGCTTTATTACTACCGACAGGCGGCACCGTCCAGAGACTAAGAATGATTTAATTCATTGCCTACCGCTGAACAATATCTTTCTATCGTCGCGCGATACAAACCAGAGATGTTGGCCCAATAAAATCAGGTGGCTACCGCCAACGCTAGGTTTACCTCCTTGAAGTAACCTCCAGTGACCAACTACCAGTTATTTTCAGAAAATTTAGGGCATTACACAGTCCACATCATTGAGGGGGAAGAGAGGAAGCTCAACATTTGTTCCAAGCTTTCGGAGGAGGAGAAATCCAAGTTATTCTCCTGCCTATTAAATAACTTGGATGTCTTTACCTGGTCCGCAAAAGGCATGTCAGGTGTTGATCCAAACATTGCTTGCCACAACCTTAATGTTGATCCTAGCTTCAAACCCATCCAGTAGAAGAAGCAAGAGGTGGCAATAAAACTACCTGAGCCAATCCGAGATGAGGTGGCAAAGCTTCTCAAAGAAAAATTCATTCGAGAAATTAAATACCCGAGTGGGTTTCAAATGTTGTAATTGTGAAAAAACTAGGGGGAAAGTGGCGAATGTGTATAGATAAAATTGAATACAGTTTGTATGAAAGATTGTTACCAGCTGTCTCCTATAGATTCTCTAGTAGATTCTATTGTAGGTTATTTGTATATGAACTTTCTAGATGCATTCTCTGGCAACCATCAGATTAGAATGCACAAGCCCGATATACCACATACCTCAATCATTATGATCAATGGTTGTTACTGTTATCTCATAATGCCTTTCGGGCTAAAGAATATGGGATCAACTTATCAAAGAATGATGGATTTAGTGTTGATGCAAATAAAGGGAGGAATCTTGAAGTCTATGTCGATGACCTTCTAATAAAAAGCAACTCCTTTTCAATGCATCTAGAAGATTTCACAGAGATGTTCGCTACTCTGCGAAGATTCAAAATGAGGTTGAATCCTTTAAAGAGTGTTGATGATGCATATTTTTGCTTAATTTATTAGGGTAAAAATATATTATTTTCATTTTAAATCTCTTTCTTTTTGTATTTTATGTTTCTTTTTTATGTAATTATTATAACTAATGTTTATTTCTATTTTTGCACGTTTCCTGAATTTTGGGAATAATATGACCTGACACGGCCACTGATACGGCCGTGTCATAGGGCGTGTCAACCTTGCCTTATCAACATGGCGTATCACCAGAGGAAAATCCAAAAATCATCAAGAGAAGGACACGACCAATTGACACGGCCGTGTCTCTAGCCGTGTTGATGGGCGTGTCATCCCGGCCGTGTTGCCGTCCTGTTGCCAGAAGCTGAAGACGTTCCAAAGAAGGAAACGACCACGAAACACAACTGTGTAGCCGCCGTTTTTCTAGAAGCTGAAGACCCTCCCGAGCAAGGCACGACCACCCACATCGAAGCCTTCTTGCTGCCATAAATGCATCCCGCATCAAAGTCCATCAACTACAGTCGATACGACCACTAACACGGCCGTGTCGCTGGCTATGTCGAAAGGGGAGAGCCCGAAATTTCAACGATTCCATGATCAATCCCGCCAGATTGGCTGCCCGAGGTCAACAATACAGGACACGGCTAACAATACGGATGTGTTGCTAGTTGTGTCACCCCCCTTAAGTTTTTCTATAAATTGAGCACTTCCCCTTCATTCCAAAAAAGTTTTTGGATTGTATAGGGAGGTGCTGCCCCTTTGCTTAGTGAAGCTTTTCTTATATTTTCTTAAGTCTTATTTATCTCTCTTCCTCATTTTTATGTTTTTCTTAGATCTAGCTAGTGTTCTCCTTGTAATAGTTTGTAATTTGTTTTAGTAGCTTTAATGTTATGCTAGATCAGTTTATTTTCATGCACTTGTAATTTAAATTTCAAGTAGTGTAGTTCTCCTTTATCATTAATATAAAATTATTGTTGTCTCCTTTTTACTTAGTGTTACTATTCTTTACTAATAACCCCTATCCTCCACTTCACCATGAGTAACTAGTCCTCCTTGTACTCGATCTTGATGATCCGAGATTCGAGCGATTAAGTTATGATGCTTTAATTTTACATTTTCTTTTTAGGTTTTAGGCCTTGAATTACACTTGATTTTTCATGGGTTGGAGGTATATTATCGATATATATTCTCAACCTTAGCTTTTATTCTTGGCTAGCCGAGAGGCTGATAGTTTTAATTGAGCACTCAAGAGTAAAGAGAGTTGTACGCACCCCTCGAGAGAGGGAGACGTCCAAATCTCCTGGGTTGGAGTTAAATCCAATAGTGGGGTTCACCACATAAAGCGAGCTTTAGGCCTCCGATTTAGACGAGAGTCGGTCAGACCTTCCTAAACTCAGTTGGGCATGACTTTGAGAGAAGCTTGTTCAAGCTTTAGGAACCTCCACTATCAAGGACCTTTACCCAATTAAGCTTAGGTGTATTTATCGTGTTTCAATCGACTCTTACCGACGTGATTCGAGATTGAGTACTCTCCTTTATCTCTAGATCTAGCTCTTTTTATCCTGCAAGTATTTAGATTTCTTTTTTTTGCTTAGTAATTTAATTTCAATTTTGAGTTTAGTAATTAATAGAAAAAATAAGTTGATAAAATAATAGCGATCTCCTCGAAGTAGAAGTAATCATTACGCCCCAGGGAAATATGACCTTGATATAAATCTTTAGTATCTGATGGTCGCGGAACAGAGACCTACTGTGGTTGGTTCGAAATGGTCAGATTCCGCGGGCCGGTTAGAAGATCGAGTTTTCTAACGAAAGGAGGCAAGCACACCCATCGCAAGTAGTACTCGGTATTCGGGAAAATACCGAGGTCGTATTATTCTCGGGGACGCGTTGATTATATCTACTCTTCCAGGAACACTATTATCTTACTAACAGTAAGGTGGGATTTTTTAGTTTAATTAAAGCGGAAAGAAAGAAAGCGGAATTTTGCTAAGTTAGTTCGATGACGGGTTAACGCTCGGCATCGAATCGGATTAAGACTAAAACAATTCTTAACAATTATTAAACCTTGTTTTTAATTTAATAAAAGGCACTTGGCCGTGGAGGTTCCGAAAATATGAGCGCACTTATCTCTAGGAATATTGCTCACCTAAACATTAAGACTATTCGACCGATCGTTAGACCGACGAAGGATTCCTCTTAATGCCTGCTTTACGCTAAGAACCCCGCTATTGGGTGGGGAACCCAATCCGGCAGAACTACGCTTCTCCTCTTTCGAGGGGGTGTACGCAGTTCTCTTTACCCAAGGGGGATCGGTCCATACGTGCAGCCTCTCGACGTCGCGTATGGATAACGGAAATAGAGCCCACACATCGATTATGTGGTCCTATGCGTCGTTAACCCTGGGTAAACCTTAAGTCCTTAAATTAAATAGAAAAATAAAGTTTTTTAATTATTTCAAATCATTTTTTATGTCCCAATGCTCTTCGATGCCGAAGGCTAAAAGAGATTAGCCACTCATCGGTATGGGGACGGCTTTATGTTTTTAGGTGAAGCGTGAGCGTTAAATCAAACACTGAACAATTATAAGAGAAAACACGAAAAATAGGACAATTAGATAAATTTAAGGCTAATTGATGCATGCACTCACGCACACTTCAAAACCATAAAGAAAATTAAATAAAGCAAGACCTACTCAAATGAGTAGGCGGAAATAAATGCACACACGCACACACTCTACAGAATTGAAGAAAGCGATAAATAAAGCGGTAAAATTATCTCCTACACGCACGCACTCTACATAATTAAGAAAGCGATAAAATTGCAAGTCCCGGCTCAAATGAGTGGGCGGGAGTAAATCTATCTTATACACACACGCACTCTACTTGAAAAGAAAACACACGCACACACTCTACAGAAAAGAAAACACACGCACCCACACAAAGTTTTCCTACTCAAGTGATTAGGAAGAAAATGAAAGCAGTAAAAAGACAAGTCCCACTCAAACGAGTGGGCGGGAAATGAAAGCAAAGCGCCATTTAACTCTTAACGAGTAGGCGGAAATAAATGCATACGCACACACGCACTCTACAGAAATGAAATAAAGCAGTAAAACCTAACTCATACACGCACACACACTTGAGAAATAAGAAAAACAAAGTGCTCAGAAAATTAAAACGACTGCATTTCTACCGCTAGAATGCGGTAGAAATGCATAAAAAGTGAAAATAAAAATTAACCGGAGCGAAAATTTTTGCAAATAAACGCAAAATGGAAGTACTCGAAAAATTAATACAACTGCATTTCTACCGCTAGAATGCGGTAGAAATGCATAAAAAGATGAAATAAAAATTAACCGGACTAAAAGTTTTGAAATTAAAAGCTAAAATGAAGTGAGCGAAAAATTATAACGACTATATTTTCATTCTTATATTTTTATAAAAACTCCTAAAAAGTGAAAATAAAACAAAAAGGACAAAAAGTTTTACAACCCTAAAGAGCCTAAGTTAAAAATAATAGTTTTAGATGAGTTTTTATAAAGCCTTATGAATGAAAATATAGGAAAAAGGAGAAAAGCTAAATCTAAAAAGTGCAGAAAATGAAATTTAAATGGACGGCACAACGGCTAGAAATGCCGATAAACCCTAAATCTAACTAAGTTACGAAGGCTAAAAAGATAAAAACATAAAAGAAATACAAAAAGATGAACGAAAAATTGCTTAAGTAGGCGCATTCAATTGGATTATTCATACAAATTAAAAGAGAAAAATTCATATTTTATTGAAGTAAAAACCCTAATACAAACTAAGAGAGAGAGAGGGGGGAGAAATTCTCCTTACATAGGTATGGAATCCAATTGGGCAGCACCTCCCCTAAGCAAAGTGGTCAAAAAAGTGGACAAAATAAGCTTCCTGGAAGCTCTTATTTATAGGCAATTTTTCGGGTTGGTCACGCCCTAGGTCACGGGCGTGACAGGGGGGCGTGTCACTACTATTCACGAGCTGACCGGTTGACTTGACTGGAGCTTTGACTTCGGGGCGAAAACGTGGCGGTCACGCCCCCGGTCACGGGCGTGACAACCATGTCACGGGCGTGACAGGTGGGCGTGACTGGGGGAGCTGGCAGTTCGATGTCGGTAGAGTTGACATGTTGACCAAGCTTGCGGGTCGGCCACGACACGGGCGTGACAGGCATTTGACACGGGCGTGACGCCTGGCGTGTCGGGCTGGGTTTGATGACGGCCGATCGTCGAGCTGGCACCTGTGGTCGGCGATCGTCGGGCTGGCGTGACACGGGCGTGTCGGCCGATTGACACGGGCGTGTCAGGCAGTTTTTTCTGACTTTTTGGAATTTTTTCTGGAATTTTTCTGGAATAAAAATTAAACTAAGTTAGAAATAATATTTACAAAAATAAGCAATTTATTGGATAAAACAGATAAAAAAAAAGACAAAAAACAAACAAAATTGACTTAAATACAATACGAAAATATAGGTATATTTACAACTCATCAAACACCCCCATACTTAAGCTTTTGCTATTCCAGAGCAAAAGTTTGAGGTGAACTTATAAGGAATAATAAAAAACCCTAAGTTCTGCTACCGCTAAATTAATTATAAGAAAGATCAAATAAAAATATACGGGGTATAAGAGTTAAGTCCTAAAATTATTTAGATGATTTAAACAGGGCAAAAGTTTTGGCCAAAAGACTTCTTGATGTAATCAAATAGAAAGCAATAGTTGTATTGGTTAGATTAACAGAAAATAGTTTGGATTTATACGAACTTTAGCTTATAGGAGTGTTATTGGAAATAATGCAATTTACGAATTATGCTCTCAAAAAGATTTTTGAATTAATTCTAGAGTCATGAAATTGGCTAAGGGGGGTTGATGTTGGTTTATGAAGATGCTTGGATTTTGAGGCGAGGTTATTTTTTCTCGAACCTCCATTTTTTTTGATTTGGATGTTAAAGGAAGACGAAATCTTATTTTCCTTAACATAAATATTTTTTTCTTCTTCATAAAATAAAAATAACCCAATGTATATGTGTTGGAGTAATGAATTTTATCCTCTTACTCCGTAACGTATAATCTTTTAATTTATTGGGTGCCTATGTTTACAGAATGAAATCTTATTCCCATTGACATAAGATCTATTTCTGGGGAAAACTAGATTTTTAATTGAAAAATAATTGAGAGCAACCTTTATAAATTGTACGTTCCAATTTTTCAGAAAGCTAAAAGTAAGCATAATTGAATTCTATAGTCATTATTTTCTAACATGGTACAAATGCTCCTATCTATGAAAAATTAGAAGTAGTGCCTAAAGCGACTCCCCTATTTTTAACAAAGTATAATAAATTCTTTAAAACTTAACCCCAGCTATTTAGATTTTTCAATCTATAATTAACAAACGAATAGTGAACAAAGAATTGATCAAATTCGCATATAAATAAACTCAGAACGAAAGTTTTGGATAACAATAAACTCAAGAATGAAATGTTTGATTTATTTGTTTCAAAAAAAAAAATAAATAAATTTTTTTTTTTTTGAAGTTATGCTCTTTTTTTGTAGTTTTGTAGTTATATCTTTAATATATACATACTAAAAAGAAAGAAAAAAGCGAAAATAAATT
This sequence comes from Platanthera zijinensis, assembly GCA_039513925.1. Classification (NCBI taxonomy): domain Eukaryota; kingdom Viridiplantae; phylum Streptophyta; class Magnoliopsida; order Asparagales; family Orchidaceae; genus Platanthera; species Platanthera zijinensis. Next base: position 109,987,120 of record CM077093.1, on the reverse strand, counting down.
TTTTTTTTTGGATTTTTAAGTTTTGTGAATTTTTTTTTTGTATTTTTAATGAAGTTTTCATTCTATTTACAAAAATTTGGGAAAAAGCAAAAATATTTACAAGGATGAGAGGGAAAAAGGGAGAGGGGAAAGAGAAAGAATATTTACAAAAAGTATTTACAAAAATTATTTACAAAAATATTTACAAAAATATTTACAAAAATATAAACTAGGTAGCCGCGAGATGACTCGTAATGTGGATGGCTCGATGAGCCGGATCTCGCGGACCGAGTTAAAAATAAGACAATGTTTCAAAAATGAAACTTCAAAAATTTTTAATTATAATAATAATTTTTTTTTGGATTTTATAATTTTTTTGTTATAAATTTTTTTTTTTTTTTTTTTTTGTTTTATTTTGTCTTTTTTTGTTTTGTTTTGTTTTGTTTTTTTTTGTAAGTGAAAAAGAATGTACGAAAATATGAAAACACCCCCATACTTAGATCCAACATTGTCCCTAATGTTGTATGCTAAGCATGAGGAACAAGACAGCAGGTATATGTACAAAAAGGGAAAAAGAGGGGGGCAGAAAACGTCCCTGATCCGCGCTCGGGGAAGCCCTTTAGAAACCCTGCAGTTATTAGAAAAATAGAAAACGTAATAAATAAAGACGTAAAAAAGATAGACGTGGGGTGCCTCCCAGGAGCGCTTTGTTTATAGTCGCGTAGCTTGACTATAGTGGCGGGATTATAAGGCGAGGAGGGATATGGTTTCGCTATACTCGATCACAGGGTCGCCCGCTATGTAAGTCTTTAATCGATGACCGTTTACTTTAAACGAGCCTTTTTCCGGGTGGGAGACGTGTACGGTCCCATATGGAAAAACTTCTTCAACTAAGAAGGGACCGGACCAACGGGATTTGAGTTTGCCAGGAAAAAGTTTAAGACGAGAATTATAAAGAAGGACTAGATCGCCCGGAGAAAAAATTTTGGGGGTTTTAATTTTTTGATCGTGATAAAACTTAGAACGCTCCTTATAGAACTTATTGCTCTCGTAAGCGTTCGCACGCCATTCATCGAGCTCGTTTAGTTGCAGTTTTCTATTCTGAGCGGCTAAGTTAGAGTCGAGGTTTAAGAGTTTTAATGCCCAAAGTGCGCGGTGCTCCAGTTCTACGGGTAAATGGCATGCTTTGCCCTAGACTAATCGAAACGGAGTACAACCGGTAGCGGTTTTGTACGCCGTACGATACGCCCATAACGCGTCGTCAAGCTTAGCGGACCAATCTTTCCTATTAAGTGAAACGGTTTTTTCTAATATGCGTTTTATTTCTCGATTTACTACCTCAACTTGGCCACTTGTTTGCGGGTGGTAGGGGGTGGCAAGCTTGTGCGTGACTCCGTACTTAGCTAACGTCTTAGCCATTAGAGCGTTACAGAAATGCGTTCCCCTATCACTAACAATAGCGCGAGGCGTGCCGAAGCGAGAAAATAATTTTTTTAGAAATGTAACGACGACTCGCGCATCGTTGGTGGGGAGAGCCTGTGCTTCCGCCCACCGTGATACGTAGTCGACCGCCACTAAAATATACGAATTTTTATAAGAAGGAGGTAGGGGGCCAACAAAATCTATGCCCCATAAATCGAAAACTTCGCATTCTAAAAACATATTTTGGGGCATCTCGTCGTGACGTGAGATGTTACCCGACCGCTGACAGCTATCGCATGCGCGCACAAAATTGTGCGCGTCTTTGAAGAGAGTGGGCCAAAAGTAGCCCGCCTCGAGCGCCTTCCTAGCGGTCCGATTGGCTTGATAGTGCCCCCCGGCTGGACCCTCATGGCAGTGCCTCAATATCTTTGTGCACTCCACTCCCGCGACGCATCTTCGAACCGCTTGGTCAGCGCAGATACGGAAAAGAAAGGGGTCATCCCAAAAGAAAATTTTCAAGTCGGAAAAGAATTTCTTCTTTTGATGACTTGAGAAATCTTTTGGAAGTACCCGCGCGACTAAGTAGTTCGCAAAATCTGCGAACCAAGGCGAAGATGACGAAGATGAATGAATGGCGAGAAGGCGTTCCTCGGGGAATCTGTCATTTATTTCAGATTCGACGAGCGCTTCCGCACCCGGATTTTCTAAACGGGAGAGGTGGTCTGCCGCTAGATTCTCCGCGCCCTTCTTATCCCGGATCTCCAAGTCAAACTCTTGTAGGAGGAGAATCCATCAAAGAAGGCGGGGCTTCGCGTCGATTTTAGCTAATAGATATTTAAGGGCGGAGTGATCGGTAAAAACGATAACTTTAGATAGCGTAAGATACGAGCGAAACTTATCGAAAGCGAAAACGACGGCTAAGAGTTACTTTTCCGTCGTCGTGTAATTCACTTGTGCGGAAGTGAGCGTCTTGCTAGCGTAATAAATAGGATGAAAATGTTTTTCTACGCGTTGGCCAAGAACGGCGCCTAAGGCAATATCACTAGCGTCGCACATGATTTCGAACGGAAGGGACCAATTAGGGGCCACTAGAATCGGAGAATTGATAAGTTTTTGTTTTATAAAATTAAAAGCAGACTCGCAATCGCTACTAAAGACAAAAGGTGATTCCTTTTCCAAGAGGTGAGTAAGCGGCTTTGTTATTTTTGAAAAATCTTGAATGAAACGCCTATAAAAGCCCGCGTTGCCTAAGAAACTCCTAATGGATTTTATGTTTGTCGGCTGAGGAAGTTTTTCTATGATTTCAACTTTGGCCTTATCGACCTCTATCCCCTTACTCGAAATCTTATGGCCGAGGACCAAACCTCCTCGAACCATAAAGTTACATTTTTCCCAATTTAAAACAAGATTCGTGTCCTCGCATCGCTGGAGGACACGATCGAGATTACGAAGACAATTCGGGAAAGAGCATCTGAATACAGAAAAGTCATCCATAAATATTTCCATAATATCTTCTACTAGCTCGCCAAAAATTGCTAGCATACATCGTTGGAATGTAGCCGGCGCATTGCAGAGGCCAAATGGCATTCTTCGATAGGCGAAGGTGCCAAAGGGGCAAGTAAAAGTTGTTTTCTCTTGGTCCTCGGGGGAAATGGGGATCTGGAAAAACCCCGATAGACCATCGAGAAAACAATAAAAAGGATGACCGGAAAGACGCTCGAGAATTTGGTCAAGGAACGGTAGTGGGAAATGGTCCTTGCGGGTGGCATCATTAAGTTTGCGATAATCGATGACCACGCGCCAACCCGTAACAGTACGAGTTGGGATGAGCTCGTTGTGCTCATTCGCCACTACGGTTAGACCGCCCTTCTTGGGCACGACATGAATGGGACTAACCCACGCACTATCAGAAATGGGATAAATAATCCCTGCATCTAATAATTTAATTATCTCAGCTTTCACGACGTCCTTCATGTTTGGGTTAAGACGTCGCTGGGGCTGAATGGTTTTGCGGCAATTATCGTTTAAGAAAATTTTGTGAGTGCAGAAAGAAGGGTTAATCCCCTTTAGGTCAGAAATTTGCCACGCAATTGCATGGCGATGTTTAAGCAAAACCTCCAATAAATCGGAGGTCTCCGAATCGCTTAAATAGCAAGAAATGATTACCGGGAGTGTATCATTTTTCCCCAAAAAGGCGTATTTTAGGGATTCGGGTAATGGTTTGAGTTCTAGGATGGGCGGTTCTTCTAGTGAGGTTTTAGTGCTAATGTCTTTCGAACCAATTGGTTCAAAAGGCATGTTCGTAGACTCGTCCTCATCGCAATAAAAATTTTCGAGCAAAAAAATATTTTCGTTTAAAAAATCGGACTCGAAAACTGGGGAAGAACTATCTCCATAAAAAGAATCTAAAGAATAGCAGAAATCGTCGCTCGGCGACGAGTCTTCCATAGAGGAGTTAATAGAAAAAGTAACTTGGTCGTCTCCTACCCGAAGGAGAAGCTGACCATTACTTACATCAATTAACGCACGTGAGGTCGCGAGGAAAGGGCGACCAAGTATTATTGGTACGTTGGCGTCTTCCTCGATGTCCAAGATGACGAAGTCCACCGGGAAGGTGAACTTGTCTACTCGGACAAGGACATCCTCAACAACCCCGATGGGGAACCTAACCGAGCGATCCGCTAGTTGGATGCGCATATTGGTAGGAGCAGGAGTACCCAAACCTAGACGAAGGAAGAGCGAGAATGGCATCAAATTAATGCTCGCGCCTAGGTCTGCTAAAGCGTACTTTACTAACACATTGCCAAAAAGGCACGGGATGGAGAACCGTCCTGGGTCGTTTTGTTTTAAGGGAAATTTATTAGTAATCGCCGCCGAGCAGACAGAGTTGAGAGATATATGCGAAATATCCTCGAGTTTGCGTTTATTAGAAAGTAGTTCTTTTAAAAATTTCGCATATTTAGGCATTTGCGAGATAGCCTCGCAAAAGGGAACATTAATATGAATTTGTTTAAGTAATAAAATAAATTTTTCATATTGCGCGTTAACTCGCTCTTTATCTAATTTATGCGGGTAGGGCAACGCCTTGTTTAAAATAGTTTTATCGTTAAAAATCGGTAAGGGTTGCGTAATCGAAGAAGAGGGAAGAGGGGTCGGAGGTGAAATATGTACCTGAGGATCGATCCGTTTTGGATCGACCACCTCCTTACCGCTACGGAGGGTTATAGCGTTGGCGGTTTCCCTTGGATTGGGCTCCGTGTTCCCTGGCAGTGCCCCCATGGCGCGTTCTGACATGAGTCGCGCCAGCTGTCCAACCTGGAGTTCTAAATTTTTTAGCGATCCGGTGATGTTCCGGATATTAGACTCGTTGGACGCGACATAACGATTAAAATTTTCCTCCACCGAGGATGGCTTCATAGGAGGGGGAGGAGGAAGCGTCGGCGCAAAAGGAGGGGGAGGGGGACGCTGCGCGTTGTTCGGGTTGCTCCAGGAGAAATTCGGATGGTTCCTCCAACCCGGATTATAGTGGCTACTATAAGGGTTGTTTTGAAATGAGGGACGCACCGGATTTCCCATGTAGTCCACGAATTCGTCGACCACGCAGACGTTGGAGGGGGGAGAAAACAAGGCGGAGTGGAGGAGGAAACAGACATCTCCGCCACCTGCTTAGTTAGCCTTTCCACTTGGAGGGCTAGCTGAGCGGTGGCATCCACTTCAAAAATGCCCGCCTGCTTAGGGCACGCCCGCGGGACGTTCCACTGGTAGGCGTTCACCGCCATTTCCTCGAAAAGGGCCTGGGCGGCCTCGGGGGTCTTATTGTTCAGAGTGCCCCCGGTAGCCGCGTCAATCATTTGACGCGTCTGACAATTCAGTCCATTGTAAAAAATTTGTATCTGCAACCACGTTGGCAGAGCGTGGTGCGGGCACCGGCGGAGAAATTCCTTAAAGCGTTCCCATGTCTCGTAAAGAGACTCGGAGTCGTTTTGGACGAACGAAGATATGTCTGCCCGCAGTCTTGCAGTTTTCGCGGGCGGAAAATACTTCGTAAGGAATTTTTCGGCCAATTCCGCCCAGGACGTGATGGATCCCCGCGGGAGGGAGAGTAACCATGCCTTAGACTTGGACTTAAGGGAGATGGGAAAAAGGCGCAAACGAATGGCGTCATCAGTGACGCCATTAATTTTAAAAGTATCGCAAATCTCAAGAAAATTAGACAAGTGATTATTGGGGTCCTCATCCGGCTGTCCGTCGAACTGCACGGCATTTTGGATCATCTGAATCACACTTGACTTAATTTCAAAATTATTGTTGGCCACAGCGGGCCGAACAATACTCGACCCCGTATCATCCAAATTGGGTCGAGCGTAATAAGACATAGTACGCTCGACCGGTTGGGCATTATTCGGGTCGGCCATAGAAGAAGAAGAGGGTTCTCCGATAGATGGCCGCGGAACAGAGACCTACTGTGGTTGGTTCGAAATGGTCAGATTCCGCGGGCCGGTTAGAAGATCGAGTTTTCTAACGAAAGGAGGCAAGCGCACCCATCGCAAGTAGTACTCGGTATTCGGGAAAATACCGAGGTCGTATTATTCTCGGGGACGCGTTGATTATATCTACTCTTCCAGGAACACTATTATCTTACTAACAGTAAGGTGGGATTTTTTAGTTTAATTAAAGCGGAAAGAAAGAAAGCGGAACTTTGCTAAGTTAGTTCGATGACGGGTTAACGCTCGGCATCGAATCGGATTAAGACTAAAACAATTCTTAACAATTATTAAACCTTGTTTTTAATTTAATAAAAGGCACTTGGCCGTGGAGGTTCCGAAAATATGAGCGCACTTATCTCTAGTAATATTGCTCACCTAAACATTAAGACTATTCGACCGATCGTTAGACCGACGAAGGATTCCTCTTAATGCCTGCTTTACGCTAAGAACCCCGCTATTGGGTGGGGAACCCAATCCGGCAGAACTACGCTTCTCCTCTTTTGAGGGGGTGTACGCAGTTCTCTTTACCCAAGGGGGATCGGTCCATACGTGCAGCCTCTCGGCGTCGCGTATGGATAACGGAAATAGAGCCCACACATCGATTATGTGGTCCTATGCGTCGTTAACCCTGGGTAAACCTTAAGTCCTTAAATTAAATAGAAAAATAAAGTTTTTTAATTATTTCAAATCATTTTTTATGTCCCAATGCTCTTCGATGCCGAAGGCTAAAAGAGATTAGCCACTCATCGGTATGGGGACGACTTTATGTTTTTAGGTGAAGCGTGAGCGTTAAATCAAACACTGAACAATTATAAGAGAAAACATGAAAAATAGGACAATTAGATAAATTTAAGGCTAATTGATGCAGGCACTCACGCACACTTCAAAACCATAAAGAAAATTAAATAAAGCAAGACCTACTCAAATGAGTAGGCGGAAATAAATGCACACACGCACACACTCTACAGAATTGAAGAAAGCGATAAATAAAGCTGTAAAATTATCTCCTACACGCACGCACTCTACATAATTAAGAAAGCGATAAAATTGCAAGTCCCAGCTCAAATGAGTGGGCGGGAGTAAATCTATCTCATACACACACGCACTCTACTTGAAAAGAAAACACACGCACACACTCTACAGAAAAGAAAACACACGCACCCACACAAAGTTTTCCTACTCAAGTGAGTAGGAAGAAAATGAAAGCAGTAAAAAGACAAGTCCCACTCAAACAAGTGGGCGGGAAATGAAAGCAAAGCGCCATTTAACTCTTAACGAGTAGGCGGAAATAAATGCATACGCACACACGCACTCTACAGAAATGAAATAAAGCAGTAAAACCTAACTCATACACGCACACACACTTGCAGAAATAAGAAAAACAAAGTGCTCAGAAAATTAAAACGACTGCATTTCTACCGCTAGAATGCGGTAGAAATGCATAAAAAGTGAAAATAAAAATTAACCGGAGCGAAATTTTTTGCAAATAAACGCAAAATGGAAGTACTCGAAAAATTAATACAACTGCATTTCTACCGCTAGAATGCGGTAGAAATGCATAAAAAGATGAAATAAAAATTAACCGGACTAAAAGTTTTGAAATTAAAAGCTAAAATGAAGTGCGCGAAAAATTATAACGACTATATTTTCATTCTTATATTTTTATAAAAACTCCTAAAAAGTGAAAAAAAAACAAAAAGAACAAAAAGTTTTACAACCCTAAAGAGCCTAAGTTAAAATAATAGTTTTAGATGAGTTTTTATAAAGCCTTATGAATGAAAATATAGGAAAAAGGAGAAAAGCTAAATCTAAAAAGTGCAGAAAATGAAATTTAAATGGACGGCACAACGGCTAGAAATGCCGATAAACCATAAATCTAACTAAGTTACGAAGGCTAAAAAGATAAAAACATAAAAGAAATACAAAAAGATGAACGAAAAATTGCTTAAGTAGGCGCATTCAATTGGATTATTCATACAAATTAAAAGAGAAAAATTCATATTTTATTGAAGTAAAAACCCTAATACAAACTAAGAGAGAGAGAGGGGGGAGAAATTCTCCTTACATAGGTATGGACTCCAATTGGGCAGCACTTCCCCTAAGCAAAGTGGTCAAAAAAGTGGACAAAATAAGCTTCCTGGAAGCTCTTATTTATAGGCAATTTTTCGGGTTGGTCACGCCCTAGGTCACGGGCGTGACAGGGGGGCGTGTCACTACTATTCACGAGCTGACCGGTTGACTTACTGGAGCTTTGACTTCGGGGCGAAAACGTGGCGGTCAAGCCCCCGGTCACGGGCGTGACAACCATGTCACGGGCGTGACAGGTGGGCGTGACTGGGGGAGCTGGCAGTTCGATGTCGGTAGAGTTGACATGTTGACCAAGCTTGCGGGTCGGCCACGACACGGGCGTGACAGGCATTTGACACGGGCATGACGCCTGGCGTGTCGGGCTGGGTTTGATGACGGCCGATCGTCGAGCTGGCACCTGTGGTCGGCGATCGTTGGGCTGGCGTGACACGGGCGTGTCGGCCGATTGACACGGGCGTGTCAGGCAGTTTTTTCTGACTTTTTGGAATTTTTTCTGGAATTTTTCTGGAATAAAAATTAAACTAAGTTAGAAATAATATTTACAAAAATAAGCAATTTATTGGATAAAACAGATTAAAAAAAAGACAAAAAACCAACAAAATTGACTTAAATACAATACAAAAATATAGGTATATTTACAACTCATCAGTATCCTATACTATAAACGATAAGGTATGCTTGCCTTTATAGAATATAGAATCGGACAATATTCTAAACCACCACATCCACCTTATCTTCTCTTCTAACCCTCTCTCCGCCCTGAGCGAATCTTTTAGTATCAAGTTTTTGGCGCCGTTTAGGGGGAATGTTTTGATATTTTGAAAAAAGGATAACTATTAATTTTATCATTTTGTTTTGTTTTTATCTCTCTCTCTCGCCCCTCTTTCGCGGTTGAATTTTTTTTGTAATGGTTAGTCTTTGTTTTAATTGTTGAGAGTTTGGTCACTCTCGTGAGGAGTGTTGGGTAAGATATCCTTCATCCACCCATGATTTTATCCCTTCCGAATCGAATCAATTTGGCCAAATTGATCCGTCTGCGAATTTTTTTCAATGGGGTTACGATGGTTTTCAAACGCCTTCCTACCCATCTCCTATGAATGTTTCTGATTTTAATTTTTCCGGAAATTTCTTGAATGGACATTTTGATCCTAGCCTTACTTTGAACTACTCAGGGTGGCAACACCTTGATCATTCTTAGGGCCAAGGTGATGATCAACCCATTCCATCTCAAGATTTCTCCGCTTTTTCTCCGCAAGTTTGCGCGCCTCCAGTTTTTGATTCTAGCGAAAATGAAGTCATTTTTGATTCCATAGCATTTGATGCACGCATCAAAGCTCACTTCAAAGTGATTTTTGACGCTTTAGCTTCTGAGACCGCATCTTTTTCTTCCCCTCCTCCTCCTATTTATCTTTCAAATGATGAATCTTCGGATATTCCGCAGTGCCTTCAATCACTCGTGGAAGATGATTATTTAGAAATTCCATTGTGCCTTCAACCTCTCGAGGAGAAAATTTCCCCCGATATCCTGATTTGTTTTCAAGTTTCTGAGGAAGACGAACTTTCTTGTGTCCGATCTTCCGAGGAGATTGATTTTTCGGATATCCTGGTTTGCTCCCAATCTACGGAAATTATTGATATTGAAGTGGAGCAACCAGATCTTTCTATCCAAACATTTTCTTATGATCAACTGTCGCTGCCTTCATCTTTTTCTTCTCTCCCCCATCCTTGCGAAAATTCCACTTTCTTTTCTTCTTTTATTTTTCCTTCTAATTTAGCTTCTAAATCTTCTACTTTTTCCCCTTCTAATACTTTATTTTCTTTTACTAACAAATTTTCTTTTTCTAAATCTTTTTTCCTTTTTGTATAATTTAAAAAATATAAAAATACAAAAAAATATTTTTATTTTCTTAAAAAATGTTTTGGCACTCATGCCGAAATGCATATTATGTGAGCTGCCATTACATTTCTCTTTTTATTTTCAATTTAGCTAACCAAGAACGTCGAGCTCAACGATGTTTTAAACAAAGAGCGCTCTTGGGAGGCACCCCTTGCTTATCTTTTTCTTTTTTTGTTTTTTTATTTTGTTTTGTACAGGAATACGCTCTTGTGTGTTTGTGCCGCTTCTCACCTCTTAACTTGGACTCAAGCTGGTCTTTAGCTCAAGTTTGGTGGGACGCATTTTTCAACGTCTGGGCATCAAGCGCTAGGGAAGCATCTTTTCCTTCTCTTTGCATTTCTTTTTCTTCTTTTCTCTCTTTTCTAGACTCTCTTTATACTTAACTTTAAACACTGGGGACAATGTTTAACTTTAAGTATGGGGGAGTATTCCCTTAATAGTTTACTTTAGAAAAAATAAAAAAAACTATAAAATTTGTAGAAAAAAAAAATTATATATAATATATTTTTTTGAAATATCCAAAAAATATATAAAATTTTTGAAAAAAAAATCCCAAATTAAATTGAGTTAATTTTTGTCAAATCCATTAGTACCCCGCTACTTTGCACTTTATTATTTTTTAAGCTCATGTCTACTTGCTTAGTTAGAATAAATAAGATTATTTTTTGGTTTAAATTTGTTTAGCGAGTAGTATGTTTACTCATGCAGTGTTCCTATTTAGGGTAGTATGCTATTTTTGAAAAATTTCTTGAGTTTTTCTTCCATTTTTCTTAGCCTTTCTTTTACTTCTTTCACTTTTATAAACCATATCATCCTTTATTTTTTCTTATTAAAATCTTTTTAAACGTTAATTAGTATTAAGTGTAGTAGACACAAATCGGTCTAGACGCTTCTTATCATTATTTTAATGAAAGCAAATTCTCTATTTTTTATTTTTTGTGTTTATCCTCTTTTGAAATTTCAAAGCTTTACTTTGAGTAGATTTAGGAAGCAAGAAAATGATTTATGATTTTCTTTTGAAATGTTTGAGCCTTTGCATCCCGCCTAATAATAATCATTGCTAGTCATTTTTGTGCGTTTTCCTTTCCATTTTTTAGCCCCACTTTTTATTTCACCACGGTCAAATAGCTTACCTATATACACACTTTAAATTTATTTTTGAGCTTTAATTGCTAATGTGCTTCGTTTTGAAAAAATTAGTGGAAAATCTTTGTATTATCTTTTGCTAAGAAAGTGGAAATTTTTAAATATGAAAAAAAATGAAATGAAAAATGGGAAAAATATTTGATGAAAAAAAAAGTAAAAGAAAAGAAAATAAAAGTGTATTTATTTTGGCTAACTTTATTTTGGCAAAGCTCATTTTCTTTTTGTTTTAAGTGTGCAAATACCCCTCGTGTTTATCTTTTTGAATATCGCACCCTTAAAAACCTAAGCCTAACTGTACGCCAAATTAAAGCCCTAATGATTCATGCTTCCTACGTTTACTTTTTAGTATAGTAGCGAGAAACAAGATTGAGTAAGTGTTTTTGATAGAAATATTGAACTTTATCTTGATTGACTATGGTTTTAATTTGTCTATTAGACTTTAGTAGTGACTCAATGCGCTTTTTACTCATTATTTTATTAAGTTTTAATTCTGTGAAAATTTGAGATGATCTGTTTTTATATTTAGTAAATTTATAAAATTCTGTTCTAAATTAAAGTAAGAATTTTCAGTTCTTTTTCAAAATCTCTCTACCTCTAAATTCCCGTCTTACTCGTTTTTAGCATTCTTAAACTTTTTAGTTATTCATCTTTATTTTCTCTAGCTCGTAGTCTTTGCTTGAGGACAAGCAAAATAATAAGTATGGGGAAATTTGATGATGCATATTTTAGCTTAATTTATTAGGCTAAAAATATATTATTTTTGTTTTAAATCTCTTTCTTTTTGTATTTTTTATGTTTTTTTTATTTAAATAATATAACTGATGTTTATTTAAGTTTTTGCAGGTTTCCTGAATTTTGGCAAAAATATGACCTGATACGGCCACTGACACGGCCGTGTCATAGGGCGTGTCAACCGTACCGTGTCAACAGGGCATGTCACCAAAGGAAAATCCAGAAATCATCTAGAGAAGGACACGCCCAGTTGACACGGCTGTGTCTCTAGCCGTGTTGATGGGCGTGTCAACCTGGCTGTGTCGCCGTCGTGTTGCAAGAAGCTGAAGACGTTCTAGAGAAGGACACGACCGACATGATTTATCGTGTTTTTAATCGACTCTTACCGTCGTGATTCGAGATTGAGTACTCTCTTTTATCTCTAGCTCTAGCTCTTTTTATCCTGCAAGTATTTAGTTTTCTTTTTTTTGCTTAGTAATTTAATTTATGTTTTTAGTTTAGTAATTAATAGAAAAAATCAGTTGATAAAATAATAGCGATCTCCTCGAAGTAGAAGTAATCATTACGCCCCAGGGAAATACGACCTTGATATAAAACTTTAGTATCCTATACTATAAACGATAAGGTATGCTTGCCTTTATCGGATATAGAATCGGAGAATATTCTCAACCACCACATCCACCTTCTCTTCTCTTCTAACCCTCTCTCTGCCCCGAGCGAATATTTTAGTATCAAATGTGTTCAGGGAGAATATGGGGAAATTTCTTGGACATCTCCTTACACTTGAAGGCTTCGCTCCCAATCGAGATAAGGTAAAAGACATCATTGATATGACACCCCATCGCATTCCAATGGAAGTTCAATATTTAGGGGGGAGGTTAGCAGGCCTCAGCAGTTTATCTTTGGAGTAGGAGATAAGGGTGCTCCATTCTTCAGGACACTCCATGGAGTTTCTTTGTTTGAATGAACCAAAGATTATGACCAAGCTTTTGAACAGTTAAAGAAAAAATTAATAATAACTCCTTTACTTCAAAAACCAAATGCAGGAGAGATCCTTTTTGTCTATTTGGGTGCTTGTCCTGAGGTTATCAGCTCCATTCTTGTTAGATAGGAAGGGAAGAAGCAATTCCCATTTTATTATATCAGCCATATTCTCAAGAGTTTTGAATCAAGATATACAATCTTGGAGAAGTTGGTAGTAACCCTAGTCTTGTTAGCTCGAAGTCTCAATCCCTATTTTAAAGCTCACTCCAATCAGGTGGTGACTAATCTTAGAGTATATTAGAAAATCTAGAGCATTCAGGCAGGTTGTCCAAGTGGGTCGTATAGTTTACTGAGTTTGACATTACATATATATGAAGAGTAGAAATCAAGGCTCAAGTTCTTGCAGATTTCTTAGTGGATTCTACGGAAACTTGTCCAATTTTGGAGGATAAATCTCCTTTGGCTTAGATTATTTTTGTGGATGGGACTTAAGGCAAGAACTCATCAAGAATAGGAGTAGTGCTAATCAATCCAAACGTAGTCAGGCTCGAGCAAGCAGTGAAGTTCCTCTTTCCAATAACAAATAACTATGCAGAGTATCAAACATTACTTATAGGGCTGAGATTTGACAAAGAGCTAAGAGTTGAGTACGTTCATCTCAAAATAGTTTCTTCAGTAATGGCATCTCATGTTCCGGGGAATTTTGAAACCAGAGAACCTATCTTGCGCAAGTATCTCATATTAGTAAAGGTGGAGATATGGAAGTTCAAATGCTTTACTATTCAACATATCCCAAGAAGTGAAAATACAGAAGCAGACGAGCTTTCAAAGTTTGGATTATCATCAAGAGTAACAACTTCAAGACTTTTATGTCCATCAGTGGAGGAAGGAGAACTATTGCAGATCGGTTTTTGTAGTCATATGAAGATTTAGCTACGATTCGCATCACTGCATCACCCTAGGAGTAATGATCAGGTAGAAGCTGTGAACAAGCAGATCATCAACCTCCTAAAGAAGAAAGTTCTCAATCATAAGGGGAACTTAGCAGAACAACTTCGTTCTGTTATTTTGACCCTTTTAACCACACCATCTTCAGCTACAGGACAGAGAACTTTTGAGCTTTCACATGGCTCAGAGGCGCTTATGCTGAAAAGTTTGAAGTGCCCATCCCAAGGGTTATGCTTGCAATTCAAGGGGAAGAAGACTGGATATATATTAATAATAAAGAATTAATGTTCAGCTTAGACTTAACTGAAGAGCTTAGGGATGAAGCGACAATCAGACAGGAAGATATAAAGAGAAGGATGGAAAAATACTTTGATAAAAATGTCATGATCAAACAATTCGTAATTGGAAATTTGGTATTAAAAAAGGTTGATGACATGACCCGAGTCGATTCAATGGGGAAGCTCAACCCGAACTGGGCATGGCCATATATTGTCAAAGATGTTGAAGCCGAAAAACTCAGTCTCTATTACCTACTTCTCTCTCACGAACCAAACGACAAAGGAAATAGAATAGGGGACAGACCCAAGGGCTCGGCATGGAGGTCACACCACACACCTGGAAGATCATAGAGCGCTTCCCCTCCCTAGCCAGATGTCGAGCTAAGGATACCTCAGAAAGCGCAAGAAGACCGGGTCACCAATAAGCGTGCCTTCTTAGGTACCCCATTGGGTCTATTTATAGATTTCTGAAAATGGCCTGCAAATAGCGAGCCTTCGCAATTCTGAACAGCTATGTGAAGCCCAACTAGGTCTGCCAACAGAGTAACTCCGCTATTCCAATAGGCTATGGACAGGCCAGCGGGGATAAAATAGTATAAACTCAACATAAGAGACTGGGCGAGTGGCCCGATGGAACCTCAACTCAACGGGGGCAGCGAGTGGTTGATCGAGCTGGCACTCGCCCCCTCTTTATAGCCTAGGGTAATTGCAGGCCCATCATGCCCCACTCGCGAACTACACGTCAAACCCCCTAGAGTGAGTACAAGCAAATCCACTCCACTCGCCCGCTACTCATAGAACCCCTATGGCGAGTGCGAGCCGACCCGCTCCACTCTCCCCCCAAACGATTCATCCAATTTGGGTGAACCAGACAGCTGGACATTGGTCGGTCTAGCTTCTCTCGAATGCCACTAGCTAAGGGTTTGTACACAATCCCATCACTTTGCGAGGTATGCCCAAGCTATGAAAGAATCATCCAACCCCACAATATGCGGCGAGTGTGACAGCAGGACATAGAATCTTTTGGTGGGCTCCACCAGCAAATATATATATGTCCACATACCTGGGTGACCTTTGCCATTCCTTCTTACTTGAGCATTGCCGAGATGCCTCTCTCCAAAGAAATTCAAGAGAAGCTAAGTCACACCCTCGAGCTCAATGTCGCTCGAGCTAACGCGTTAGTCGACCTGCCTTCCATCGCCGCACTACGCGAGCCAACGAAAAATAATCCTTCCAAGAAGGCTAAGTCCATCCCGAAAGATGTCGAATCCATCTACCATAACCTAGAATCCACCTTGACTCCTGGGCTCGCCTCATCCAAACCGGATGCCGTATTCAAGGGGAAAATTGTCGTTGACATTCCCGCCGACCCCGAGAATCATCAGTCTAATGCAAAGACCTCCACACCGTGAGTCCACACCCCACATGATTGCTTGCGGACTCAGACTCCCAATGATACTTGCCAATAGAGCAAATCCAACCCCTTTGGGACCACGGGCCTGGATTTGCTTAAAAATACGTCGCCAGCTCGCACTCCTTCTCAGTATCCCACAAATACTCCTGCATTCGCGGGGGAAAGGGTCAGAATCATCCCGGTTCCCAACTTCAACCTCATCTCCCCAGAAAACCCTCCTCCGATTCGCGACAAGAACTTAGCCCTACCTCCTCCGCACACCGTCCAAGAACTATCGAGCTCATCCTGTTAGCTCCGCTTTCTCTAGAACGTTTTGCCTTGGCCTCTTTGTTACTCTCCCCCTCTTTCTGCCTGAGTTGATTGTTTTTTGCAGGGCTCCAAACTCCGTCTAAAGTTGAAGAATCTTCAGAACAAGATCGCCACTCACCACCTCCTGAGCCTAGGGTGGAGAGCTTCCTAGATGACTTGTTGGACCCTACCGAGCTTAGGCGACGAGTAGTGGAGGTGTTGAAGAACCAGGACACCACCCTGAGCCAACTTCGAGCGGATAATGCATATAGCGAGCAGAGGATGAAGGCATTATATCAGGACTATGTTTTTCTCGGGGACAAGGTGGAGCACATCTCGGCGAGCGAGATGATGTCCCCCACCCAGTTATGGAGAGAATTGATGAAAACCTGCAGACCTTCGACAGAGACCTAGAGTTGTTCTGCGAGTTCCTCAACACGCGCCGACCTCCGGGGATGGGGGAACAAGGCCGGGGTAGATGGAAATAGCTCCCTAGCTGAGACTGTCGGCCCTCTCCCCCCATCACCCCACCTCACACTGGTTGACCGAACAATCTTTGATTGTTATGAGCTTCATTCCCCGGGTGGCAAACGTCCCTGTCTGTAATTACTTAAATAATTTTTTAGAACTCAGTGCTATTTGAAATAATAGGATGTGCTATCTAGGTTCAGCTTACACTGGGATAGCACAGATCATCGGGTGGAAAGATGGAATCGGCGATCTTTAGCTGGAAAGCTGGACCGATCGGTCAGCTCAGCCATAAACCTAGTTTTCTATAAATATCCCACCTCACTAACCCCCTGGGTATCACCTTAATAGCATTCATACCCCCTTTTGTTGCTCTACTCATTACCCGCTCTCGCATAACAACGCTTTCGCAGACATGTCCAAACACGATCTGAAGCCGACGGGCGTTCCAAGTGCTCCCCCTCAGTTTGTTGAATACCTCTTCTTAGATGAGTACCTCCCCCACTGACTATGAGGTGCGCCGGCCCACAGAGGGCGAGGCCATCAACACATTCTACCGAGACGAGCCCGTCTTCCACATCTCACACTTTGAGTTGGGGATGCGCCTCCCCCTCTGGCAGGAAATCAGTCAGATCCTCAAGTACTTTGGGGCAGTTCTGGCCCAGCCAAACACGAATGCGATCACCATGATGGTCGCATTTGCCTACCACCTCCGCCGAGAGCGGATCGAATTCCACCTCACTGTCTTCTGCAAACTCTTCACCTACTGCGTGCCTAGCAATGGGGTCGTCTTCCTCATGGGCTCACACATCAAGATCTGCGAGACCATAAACAAAAACCACAACAGGGTCTCCAAGGTCATCTTCATCAAGGCCGACCTGGGCTACATTCCCTTCTCCCCTAACAAAAGAGTGAGGAGGTATATGATGGAGACGATGGCCCCCAAAATGGTGAAGAAGGCGAGACATGCTTACAGATGATTTTTCTGAGCATTTATGGTGCGACGCTACAATCTTTGCCCTCGGCACTAGACGCCTTAATAATATTTATTTTAATTTATTTTTCTATTTTTCTGAGCATTTTCCAAGCATTTATCCTATATAAGGCCATGATGTGTTTATTTTGATTTCAAGTTGAATGAAAAGATTTTGAACCCTAAATTCCTCCTTTAGAATCCCTCTCTTTCTCTACTCCTCCTTCTAGATTTTGTCCAAGCCAAACCCTCCCTCACCCTAGCCTCCAACCCATCTCCCTCTATATAACTTCAGCCTCACCCCTCCCCTCTCTCCAAGCCGTCGACTCCCCTCATTCTCCCTCTCATAATCCGGCCACCACTCCTCCCTAGTCACAGGCCCTATTTCCTCCTCTCCCTCAAAGAGCTCGGCCACCCCTCTTAAAACCACCACCTTTTCTCTCCCCCCTCATACAAACTCTCGGACACCCAAGAAGAAAACCGACCACTCTCCCTTAAACCAAAACCCGACCACCATACTCTTGCCAACACCAACCAACCATCAAGCACCCGTTGTGGATCATGGCCAAGGCGTGAAGCAACGAAGGAGGACAAGTTTTCATCTTCAACCGACGCGACTCCGGCGGAGCCGTTGAAGAGTGATCCAAGTTAGAGAAAATCGGAATCATCCATTCTGATTGAGTAACAAAAATTTCTACCTTCGTGTGTTCCTTTTCCTAGATTTTCTTGTGGTGGAAAATTTTGGCTTTGAATCTTGATAGCATTAAATAATCGTGGTTTTCTTCGATCATTTTTGTGTTTATCTTGATTGATTTATTTTCGAGAGGATTGGCGAACCTCGTAACTTTTTGTTGGGATCTACCGTTTCCGATTTGTAATTTTTTGTAGATCTCTTTGGTACAACCTTCGCTCGATCGGACCTGGTTGGTCCTTTTAGCAGGAAAGAATATTGGCCTATAGCCATTATTAGATCCGAATCGGTTTGGCTACCCATACATTAGCATCTAATTGATATAATTTCTTGCGTGTGCGCTGCGTTGAAAAATTGTGCGAGTGTAGAATTCGAACATTGAGAGAGAATCATGTTTAATTCGTAGATTTTATGGTGTTAACGTGTGGGCCTACATCAATTTGTTATCAGAGGGAGGTTCACGTCAATTTCCTAATTGGCACCCTCCCCCTCTTGCTTGGTTCGTCAACACGCACTTTTCTTGCACGCCGTTTTTCCAAAATTACCAAAAAAATAAAAATTTTGGTCTGGCAATAGCGGCCAAAAATTTTTATTTTTCTGCAAAAAAATAATAATTAAAAAATTTAATAGTCTCATATTTATTTTCAGTAAGAAAATGAAAACAAAATATTTTTCTTTCCTAGATATTAAGCGGGAACAATTCCTTTTGTTGTTCATTTCTTAGGAAAAAACTACTGTTTCTTTGCATGCACACTAGATAGGTACGGAGTATTCCCCATCTTCTTCCAATATGGCAGACGAATGGGATGAGGGTCACGGTCTCACAGTGCTTGAGGAACTCTGTCAGGATTTCACTGAACAAATGATGGCTATTAGGGAGATGCTTCACAACTTGAGATTAAATCTCGCGGCTCCCCATAATCTACCCGCCAACCAACGTGTGGAAGAAAATAATAACCCTAACATTAACAATAATAATGAACACTTTCCGCGAGCACCGTACGAGTTTGATATTATTAGGGCCGTTCGGGTCAAACCCCCATCATACGATGGATTGGGAGAACCCCAAGTTTTCCTAGACTGGGTTATGGAATTAGAGTGTTACTTTGAGTGAACCTGACTGACGCAGATAAGGTGCAAGTGGCAAGAATGAAGTTGTTAGGTAGAGCTAAGATATTTTGGTTGAATGAGGAGCGACGTCTGAGAGTCGAGAACAGTCAATTACACATTGGTTGGGCAGACATGAAGGCCTTGCTGACAGAGCAGTACGTCCATACATACAATCGAATATAGATGTTTGATGATTTGGCTACCCTTAAGCAAGCGAATAGGTAAGTCTCTGAGTATATGAGTCTTCTTAAGGACATGATGGTTAGGTGTGGCGTGAAGGAGTTACCATGGATCACCCTCTCTAGGTTTCGTAAGGGGTTATACCACGACATCCAGGGAAAGTTACTGCGTTATTGTAACACCGACCTAAACGTCACTTTTAATGCTGTATTAGTGAAGTAGCGTATGTTGCTAAAGGAATTCTACACGAGTTAAGGCTCTAGATCGCCGTTCAACACACTCTTGTTCCGCCGCACCTACACAAGCATCTACCGCCCTCAATACGTAATCGTTTCGCGCACATAGGATAAACACAATCGGAGAATGATCGACTCTAAAACAGCGATGAAAAATGAGTCGACTAGTTCCCAAAGAAAACACAGAGGTTGTCAATCCCTTTTGTGGGCAAGACCAAGGCTATAGGCCAAGATTCGCTCAAGCAAAATGGACCTACCCGGTCCGGAAAAAGAAACACGAACAATAACAATTTTTTTCAGAGATTTGAAGGCGATTGAAATTAAGATCTCAGAGAACATGATGGTTCAACCTCCAAAAATATAAAGAGAAGAAGCACTAGAGGAGGGGAAGAGATTACCCAACTCGTTGATGGAAAACACACTTGATAACTTGTGGGAGAATCACTCTTTTCATGATTTCCACCGGCGTCGCACCGAGTGGGGTTATCGTCCTTCTTCATTGAAGTCGCACCAAGAAACCACGTCGGATTCTCCACGAGAGGGTAAGCCGAAATGGGGGAAGAGGGATGAAAGAGAAGGGATAGATACTACTCTAGAGGGGGGGTGAATAGAGTTATCAAATTTTGCACTAGACAAAACTTGAAGGTCTACCCAACTCCCTTGGAGTGAATTGTGGAATTAAAAGATTATAGATATAGAATTAACCCTATAGCCTAACACAAGTATTGTGCACAAACTCAAGCTAACTGTAATTACAGTTAAGGCTTGGAAATCCTAATCAGCAACTAGCAACCTAGTTATATCTATTCACAGCCACAATGCAGGAAATAAACAAGGCAATCCAGACGACACAAGGAATTTATAGTGGTTCCCCAAACAACTTGGGTACGTCCACTCTTCTACCAACAAGGTAGGAATCAACTCAGGTTTTTGATCAGGTGCCCTGCCACCAACAAGATCTGCTTCAGGTAGATCCAGAAACCCTTTAGACTTTTGATCAGGTGTCTAAAAACCAAGCACAGGTTTTTGATCAGGTGCCCTGCCACCAAGGGATACTTTTGAAGGGAGTAATAACCCTGTACAGGAGGGGGAAGAAGGTTAAGATGTCTTCTCTATTTTACAATAGATTAGAGAAGCACAAAAACTTGCACTGAGCTAGAAAGCTCTAAAGAATCAAGGCTCCCCCTGGCTCAAAGATGTTCAGGTGAAGTCTTGCTTCAGTGCAGAAAACTCTTCAGAAAGCTCTGAAGGAAAAACTACAAGAAGATAATAAATAATAAAATTAAAGATCTTCAAGCAGCTATCTTCTTCTTCTTCTTCTTCAAAAGAACTCTGAGTTTGAACTTCCTGAAAGCACGAGAACTCAGGTTGAAGAAGAGTAGAAGATCTTAACACTTCTCAGTTGGATGAGTATTGCTGAGAGCAGATGACTTGATCTTGATGAAGGCATGAAAGCAGATGAACAGGTTAACTAGTTAGCTAGCTTGAATCCTTCTTCAAAGGGTCCTTTTTATAACAGCAGCAAGCAACGGCTCTCTTCAATTTGAATTACTTGTCTTCTTCTGAAACTTGAGACCTGGGCTGCAAATAACACACAGCAAAACAAACTCTGCAGCAAGACATCCTATAAAAGGAATAAACCTTTTTCTAAGAAGCTGCAGGATCAAATCAAATAACAGAAGGACTAAATAAAGTCACATCAGAGAAATACTCTTTATAGCAAAAGGAAGACTTTTCAGTCTAACGGCTATAAAGGACTGTCAGCAGATAAAGTAAAATACAAACACAGCTAATAAGACAAACAACTTTATCTGAAAAGATTTTACTTAGGCATAAGGGATGGAGCAAATATTGCCTGGAAATATTATCATAAAACAACTGAAAAGATATGCCAGATAATGTATTAATTAATTAAATATAATAAATAAATACAAAATATAAAGGCAGACAGAAAGCGTCGAATGACCTTCAGAGATCGTCGACCGATGCACGGAGATCGTCGAACTATCGGACAGATAGTCGAACGATCCAGATAGTCGAACTATCAAAGGAGATAGTCGAACTATCACAGCAGATAGTCGAACTACCAGAAGATAGTCGAACTATCAGATAGTCGACCTATCAACAGATAGTCGAACTATCAGGGCAAAACAGATAGTCGAGTTATCAATAGATAGTCTAGCTATCAGATAGTCGACCTATCAACAGATAGTCGAACTATCAAAAACAAACAGATAGTCGACCTATCAACAGATAGTCGAACTATCAAAGAAGATAGTCGAACTACCAAGCGAGAATAGATAGTCGACCTATCAACAGATAGTCGAGCTATCAGATAGTCGACCTATCAACAGATAGTCGAACTATCAAAAACAAACAGATAGTCGACCTATCAACAGATAGTCGAACTATCAACGCAGAACAGATAGTCGAACTATCAACAGATAGTCGAGCTATCAGATAGTCGACGTATCCAAGCAGATAGTCGAACTATCAAAGCACACAGATAGTCGAACTATCAACCGATAGTCGAACTATCCACGCAGACTGAAAGTCGAGCAACTGATAGACGATCGTCGAACAGTTAGTCGACGATAGTCGAGCGGCGTTCGACGATAGTCAAACAAACAAACTACTTAACCAAATTCTCAATCTGGAAAAGTGAGGACTCTACAGCTAGACTACTAACCATTGACCATAGATATTTCTTGGGTCAAGGGACAAAAAAGACAAGACTAAACTCAAATCAAACTAGGGTACCAACAATCTCCCCCTATTTGAGTTAAGTCTCTCAAAAACTAAAACACAGAGCTAGCTATAGAACACTATAATTAATACAGAAAATAGATAACAATTAACTAGCAATTATCAAACAGATAGATAATAGACAAATATAACACAGCAGTCAATCAAACTATTAAGAGTCTACAGAATCTGGCAAAGAGTTAGAAGAACTTGGAAAAAAAGAAATTTTCCTCAGAGGATCATCAGCCTCTTTCTTTGACATCTTCAAGTCCTGCACACCAATGATTTTCAATTCTGCAGCCCTTGGAACAACTGCTTCAGGGTGCTTTTCCATATACTTTAAGGGGTCAAATACATCAGGATTAACCTGGAACTTTTCGAACTCTTTCTTTCTGAATGTAGACATGGTGGTTAAACCAGTGGTGTCCTTCCCTTCAGCTTTTGCTTTTCTAATCTGAGCTGCTCCAACCAATTCGTGAAAATGAGCCATCCTAAAGTTAGGATCAAGCTCAGGACTTTCATAAGCAGTCTCAGAAGGAGCAACCTCTTTATCTTGATTAACTAGATAAGACATGGGAGCAGACTTAGCAAAGTTCTTGCTAGAATATTTAAACAAAATAAACTACTTACCTTTTGAAACAATTTTTTCAGACTGCACTGGTATTGGGGAAGAAACTCTTTTCTTTGGAGAAGGAGGAGGAGAAAAGGTTGGTCTTTGAAACACAACCTCCTTCACTTGTCTTTGAGAACCAGAATAAGATCTGCCTTGGGAACTTTGAGAGCTTTTCCTTGGCTGAGGCTGAGAAGGTGCAGATTTTCCAAAAGAGGCAGATGGATTAGCAGAAAGGTTCCCAGAGGCTCCTGCATTGGGAGGTGGAGGAGGAGGACCTCTGGGAGTCCATCTTAAAATAGGACTATCATACCTCTTAGATCTTTTTCTCTCTTTCTGCTGGTTCTTGGAGAACCACATCCAATTTGAAATTCTTTTGATTTGGGGTCAATTCCTTTAAGAATGTAATATGGAGTATCATTATCACGGCTGGGAGGAGGAGGAGGAGCAATGGATTTTCTTTTCTTTTGAGCAGCTTTCTTTCTCTTTGAATTTTCAGACAAATCAGAATCATCTTCATCATCAGAGTGAGATGATGGAAGATTGTCATAAGGATCATAGGTTTCAGAAATAGCCTTTTCTTTTAAAGCAGCTTTCTCTTTTTCTTCTTCTATGGCATCCTGAGCCAGAAGGAAATCTAAATCAAGACCTGGGGAATCATCCCAAACAGTTGACTTCTCAACTTGCAAATCTTTTTCTTTTTCTAACAAAGATTGAATTCTTTGATTCCAAGCAATTCTTGCTTTCTCTTCTTGATTCTCAGATACATCTTCTAAATCATTTAAAAAAGAATCCAATTCTGGATCTTCTTGAACATCAGGATCAACTGGATCAGCTTCTGAAACAATTTCTATAACTTGAGCAGCTAAATCTTCTTTAATATAATCTGTAGAATTATGAACACAGATCTGCTAAATAAGCAAAAAATCATTCCTTTTAGGTATTCACAAGCTATAAAATTAATTGACTCGTCAATAAAGCGGATGAGTGAATTACCTTCATACTTGACCAACTCCCAAGATTCATCTAGGTAGGATGTAATAATCCCTTCTAGGAAATGGGCAACCACGGGAGTGGTGAGATCTTCTAAGCAAACCTTCACCGCAAATTCAGATAACATAATGGCATCAGATATTTCTTTTTCCGATAACACAGGAACTGATTTATCTTGAACTTGAACTGCATCAGTCTTTTCTTGAACTGCTGGAAGGGAGGCTGGAGGCTCTGAGGCATCTTCACAGAACATCTCCCCCTGCCTGATTTCAGTGGGAACTGAAACCAGGCCCCTTGAAGAAGAGGGCTCAACAGATTTGGAAAGAGATTGGATGGAAGCAGTCAGGGTGGCAATGGAGGAGGCAAGTGGAGCAATTGCCTCTTCAATCATAATTTTGATTGAGGGGGTAATCAACTCCAAAATGCCGGAAATGAATGCTGGGGTGATCTCAAAAGATGATGGAAGTGTAGTGGATGGAGATGCAGCAGGGATGGTTGTAGTGTTGGGATGAGAAGTGGTGTGGACTGGAGATCGAATTGGAGATGGAGCTGGAGAGTTAACAGGAGTGTTAACTGGAGAATGAATAGGGGACTGAGGTGGTGTTGGAATCCTCTCAGATCCTAACAGATCAAAACTAGGAGCAGATATCCTAGCCTGATGAGAAGGAAGAGGAGATGCTGGAGGGGAAGGAAGAACAACCATGGTTGTTTCTCTAATAGGAGAAGGGGAAAGTCATACTTCAGCTGAAGTTGATGGAACTTCAACTGAAGCAGACTGCATAGCAGAAGATGAGGGAAGGGAAAGAGCTGAGCCAGCTTCTACAGGGTGAGGAGCGACCGAATCAGTCCTGATGCTCGCTGATGTCGCTGGAGCAACCCCTGTGAGAACGGGTTTCACAAAAGTCCTCTTCCACTTGGAGAACAGGTTTGGGTCCATCTTCTTGCTTGCATTTATTGTTGTTGCGGCGGAGATCAGCAGCTGAGGATACTTTTCCGTCAGGAAAATTCCAATAACCCTACCTAGGGTAACCTCTTTCTTATTGTTCTTTTTCCTTATCAAATCAAACATTACCCCTGCCCAATCAATCTTTTTCTGATTAACAATTGCACACATCAGTGCAAATTGTTGCCTTGTTATATTGTCATGAGCAGAGTGCTTTCCGAGGAGCACTTTTCCAACTAACTCAGCGAGAAATTTAATCTTAAAGGGAAAATTGACCTTGAGCAGCTTGGTGGGAATGCCCTCCGCATGTCCCAGCTCAGTCAACATCCTTCCAAATTCTTGAGCATCTTGCTCATAATCTTCTTCACCATTTATCAAACCAAAAACATCAGTCAGAACGGCCGGAGTTAAAATTACCTCTTCTCCGCCGATGGTGCCAGTCATCGAATCGTCGGTGGATGACGAAGTGAAAGCCCATTCCTTGATCTCGGGTATATTTAACTTAATCCTTGATGACATTAATCTCTCTAGTCCTTGATCCCGGCACAACTGAAGAACTTCCACGATCCCTGCTTCGCAGCAACTGAACGCGTCAAAATAAACGCTGAAGCCTGCATCGAACTTTACAACTGCTAACACTGCGGGAGAAATCGCCATTGATTGCTGGATAAAGCGCGAGAAGGTCGGCGAAGACGAAGGGGACGAAGCGGCAGAAAATCGCAAGCGGGAAGACAGAATGCGAAAAGTCACGCTCCGTCGACGATAGAACAAAAGATCTTTTAACCTAGGTCGACTATCAGCTTTATATTAGACCGGAGATAGTCGATCTATTAAAAAGATACTAGACCCGATAGTCGAACGGTCGTTCGACGATCGGCCCAGAAGCAGAGTAGTCGAGCCATCGTTCGACTATTTCTGGCTTCTCAAACAACAAGTTGTCGTCGTTCAGAGAATGACGATAAGCACGACCTGTTCGACGATCTTCGAACGCCGGTCGACGATCTTCAAACAGATAAGCTATCATTAACCAGAGGTCGACGATAGGCTTAATCCGTTCGACGATCTTCGATCATCGTTCGACAATCTTCAAGCAGGTTTCAACATAGGCAGATATAGTCACACTTAGTCTCGTCCATTGATCATGCCTAGTTGAACTAAAAAGAACAGATGCTTCTATTCATCTAAGGGCTTGGTGAATATATCACCTCTCTGAAACTCAGTGGATATGAACTCAAGACAAATCTTGTTCTTTTCCACACAATCTCTCAGGAAATGGTGCCAAATCTCAATGTGCTTCGTTCTAGAGTGGTGCACTGGATTTTGTGCAATTGAGATAGCACTGGTACTGTCACACATGATTTTGGTATTCTTGTGTGAGTAACCATAATCCACAAGCTGGTTTTGAATCCACAGGATCTGTGAACAACAACTAGCAGCTGCTATATATTCAGCCTCTGCAGTTGAAGTTGAGACAGAAGCCTGCTTCTTACAGAACCAAGAGAACAATCTCTCTCCCAGAAATTGACAAGTTCCTGAGGTGCTCTTCCTGTCAACTCTGCAACCAGCGTAATCCGAATCAGAATATCCAATTAATTCAAATTCTGACTCAGCTGGGTACCAAAGTCCTAGATCTGGACATCCCTTCAGGTATCTCAGGATTCTCTTTAGAAGAATCAGATGAGATTCCTTGGGGTTGACCTGGAATCTAGCACAAAGGCATGTAGCAAACATTATATCAGGCCTACTTGCAGTTAGATATAATAGGGAACCAACAATGGCCCTATAATTCTTTTGATCAACTGGCTTGCCGTGATCATCAGAATCAATAACTACATTAGTAGCCATAGGTGTAGGCATTGCTGAAGCTTCAGCCATCCCAAATTTCTTTACCAATTCCTTGGCATATTTGGATTGGGAGATGAAGATACCATCAGCATCTTGCTTAACTTGGAGACCAAGAAAGTAAGACAGCACACCCATACTACTAATCTCAAACTTAGAGTGCATCAGGTCAGAGAACCTTTTGCAAAGTTTGGGATCAGTGGAGCCAAATATAATATCATCTACATACACCTGAACTAACAGGATTGTGTCCTTGTGATGCTTGACGAAAAGGGTTCTATCAACTACTCCCCTAGTGAAGTTGTGCTCTAAAAGGAAGCTGGCTAGAGTCTCATACCAGGCTCTGGGAGCTTGCTTTAGTCCATATAGAGCTTTCTGTAACTTAAACACATGTGAGGGCTGAGTTGAAGAAACAAACCCTGGTGGTTGTTCAACAAACACCTCTTCCTTAAGCTCACCATTCAGGAATGCACTTTTGACATCCATTTGGAACACCTTAAACTTCATGTAGGCTGCATAGGCCAAGAAGATCCTTATTGCTTCTAGCCTTGCAACAGGAGCAAAGGTTTGGTCATAATCTATACCTTCCTCCTGTCTGTAGCCCTGAGCTACAAGCCTTGCTTTATTCCTTACAATAATTCCATTTGCATCCAACTTGTTTCTATACACCCACTTGGTGCCTATGATCAGTTGGCCTTTAGGTCTTGGAACCAAAGTCCAAACTTTACATCTCTCAAACTGATTGAGTTCCTCTTGCATAGCAATGATCCAGTGGGGATCTAGCTCTGCATCTTTAAAGGTGAGGGGCTCAACCTGTGAGAGGAAACAAGCGTGCATCACATCCTGTCTTAATTGGTGTCTTGTTTGCACACCAGCTGATATGTCTCCAATCACTTGAGATGTGGGGTGATCTCTGAGTGTGACAATATCAACAGGTGGGATGTGATCTTCAGCAACAGTTGGGATTAATTCCTTAGGAGGAATTTGATCTAATGTCGGTGGTACAACAACAGCTTCTACAATGTCTTCATCACTGTCTGATTCAGTGATCTGAAGAGTTGATAGTTGAAGAATTTCTTGAGGGACATCAGGTACCTGTAATGAACTAGAGGAAGGAGAATTTTCTTTCTCCTTGTAAAACATCTGAGACTCATCAAAAGATACATGCACATATTCTTCAATTTTACAGGTTGATTTGTTATAAACCCTATAAGCTTTGCTTACTTGGGAATATCCAAGCATGATTCTCATTGAAGCTTTTGCTTCAAATTTTCTAAGGTATTCTTTATTGTTATTATGAATATAAACAACACAACCAAATATTCTAAAATAATTAATTTTAGGTTTCTTTCCTTTAAGCAACTCATAAGGAGTTTTACACTTAAGCTTGTGTATCAAACTTCTATTTAAGACATAATTGGCTGTACTAACAGCTTCTGCCCAATAGGAGAGAGGCATGTTAGCATCTGCCAACAATGTACTAGCAGCTTCAATGAGTGTTCTGTTCTTCCTTTCAACTACCCCATTTTGTTGAGGAGTTCTAGGAGCTGAGAAACTATGTTTGATACCTTCTCTCTCACAGAATTCTTGCATGAGAAGAGAGTCAAACTCAGTACCATGATCACTTCTGATCAAGGCCACATGAGTAGAGTACTCAGTCTGCACACATAGTAGAAAGTCTGTAAGGGCTTTGAAGTTATCAGCCTTAGTTCTCAAAAAGAAAACCCAACTGAACCTAGAGAAGTCATCTACAATTACTAAGGTGTAATACTTCCCTCCTAAACTCTGTACATTTATTGGGCCAAATAGGTCCAAATATAATAGGTACAGGATTCTAGGAGAATCACTCTTATTTACAGATTTAAAAGAGTTTTTGGTTTGCTTGCCTAGCTGACAAGCCTTGCATAGGCTCTCCTTCTTATAGGGGCAAGAAGGTAAACCTCTAACAAGGTTGTGTTTAGATAACCTAGATATATTTTTAAGGTTAACATGACTAAGCCTCTTATGCCACAAAGAATTATTATTAATTGTTACTTCATTAAACAAACAGATTTCAGAGTGAGATGAATTGAAATCTACTAAATAAATATTACCTATTCTAATGCCTACTAAAACAACAATATTATTTAAAGTAATATTGCAAGAAGAGTTAGAAAATGAAACCTGGTAGCCAGCATCACATAGCTGGCTGACTGAAATCAAATTGTGCTTCAGTCCTGTCACATATGCAACTCTCTTGAAAGTAACATCTCCAATAGTAATCCTGCCATAGCCTTCTGTCTGACCACAGCTGGAATCTCCAAAGATAACCTTTGGGCCGAGCTTAGCTTTGAATTTTGACAGATGATCTTTATTTCCTGTCATATGCTTGGAACATCCACTATCCAAATACCACTTATTTTGAGTGATTGGATAGGCCTTCACCTGCAAGACATTTATTTAGACAGAGTGGACCCAGGTAACCTTGGGTCCCTTGTTTTTCACATAAGAAAAACTGGAAATATATGAAAATGCAGGCTGAGGGTGATAACCTAATGGGTGAGATCTCCTAGGTGGGATTCTCCATGCAGATGATGGGTCAACAAACCTAGGGTTTCTATTTTCATTTAGATTTCTATGGTACTGATGATGATTTTGAAAATCATGTTGAAAATGTCGATCGACGTTCGACGATGGGCGCTCAGATCGTCGAGCTTCATTCGACCATTGAGCTTCCGATCGTCGAGCGACGTTTGACGCTCTTTGCATTTCTTTAAAAAATTTCTTTCTCTTTTCTCTCTTAGCTTTATTTAAAGTTTTATTAACTAGGTTTACTTGCTCAGTGTTCTTCATTCCACTAGCTGAAATGAAGTTCACTGGAGTTGAAAGATTATTTTTAAGAATAACTGGGGGTTCACTTGGAGAAGCTCCTAAGCCTAGTTTGTCATTACCTGACCTAGTGTTAGTCATGCTGGTAATCTCTAACAACTTAAGGCTTCTACCATTAAGTGATTCTAATAATCTCTTAGACTTAGCTAACTCCATTTTAAGAAATTTAATTTCTTCACTACAAGTAGTGAGATCTTCATTTAACCTAACATTTTCTGTAGCAGTTGATTCTGAGTCAGCTAACTTATTTCTATGTTATTTTATCTCCTTTTCTGAGCTAATCAAATCTAAGCATAAAGATTTAAAATCTAATTTAAATTTTCAGAAGTAAAGTCATAAGAAGCTAGTACCTCATCTTCTGTTGGCATCTCTTCATCTGAATCTGAACTCTCTGCAGCTGAGTGGTTGCTGCAGGCATCTATTGCCATCAGGCAAACTTCTTTTGCCTTCTTCTCTTCCTCATCCTCACTGGAGCTTGATGAGGAGGATTCTTCATCAGAATCACTCCAGGTTTCAGCAATGAAACCTCTCTCCTTCTTCTTGTTTTTGTAGGAGGATGGCTTGGAGTGCTTCCTGTGCTGTTCCTTTTCTTTTCTCTTGTCTTTGTTCTTCTCCTCTAGACACTCTGGTAAGATGTGTCCAGGCTTCCTGCAACCATAACAAATAATTTCTTTAGCAGGTGAACAATCATACCTTGGTTTGTCTTCATAGCGTGAAGACTTCTTTCTGAATTCCTTTCTCCCCATCTTGAGAAACCTCTTGGCAAACAATGTCATTAGCTCCTCATTTGATTGGCTGCCTTCAGAAGCATCAGCAGCCTTAAGAGCTAGAGATTGCTCTTTCCGTGTTGGAGTAGGGGTCTTTGCTTCTGCTTCTGCTTCCCTTGTCTTCAGCACTTGCTCAAAAGACTTGAGCTTGCCGAGAAGAGCTTCAGTGGAGATCTCATTTGTACTTCTGGCTTCCTTGGTGGGCCAGATCCTTAGATCCCATGTGCTAGGGAAGCACATAAGAATCTTATCATTGACCTCTGTCAATGATATGTCCTTGTCAAGGGTCCTCAGCTCATTGATGATTCAGCTGAGCCTGGTGTACATGGCTTCAACTGATTCAGCATCAGTTTTCTTGAAGTTCTCATATTGTGAGATAAGGTTGGACCTTCTGTCCTTCCTTTCATCAGCTGAGCCAGCTACAATCTGGTTCAGTGTATCCCACATAGCTTTTGCTGAAGAGCAGTAAGCTACCTTCTGGAATACCTCATCAGACATTGTCTAAGCCAGTATATTCATTGCCTTGGCATCTGCTATCTTGGCCTTCTTGTACTCGTCATTATAATCTGGAGGAGGCACTGCACTCATATCAGTTGATGATGAGGCAGTGGCAGCAGCAGGTGCTCTTGGGGGACCTGACAAAATAGAAGCAAAGATGCTTTCATCAATAGAATTCATATATAATTTTATCCTTGCCTTCCAGATGCCAAACTTAGCTAAGTTGCATGCTGGAGGTCTAGTGCTAGAATAATCCTTGGACTGGGCCATGATAGTGAATATCTATAAGCTTTGGTATCTATCAGGATCTTGTGACTTAGGTGTTAGCCTATTCAGTCAGTTAACCTGGCTCTGATACCAATTGAAAGAGAAGGGATAGATACTACTCTAGAGGGGGGTGAATAGAGTTATCAAATTTTGCACTAGACAAAACTTGAAGGTCTACCCAACTCCCTTGGAGTGAATTGCGGAATTAAAAGATTATAGATATAGAATTAACCCTATAGCCTAACACAAGTGTTGTGCACAAACTCAAGCTAACTGTAATTACAGTTAAGGCTTGGAAATCCTAATCAGCAACTAGCAACCTAGTTATATCTATTCACAGCCACAATGCAGGAAATTAACAAGGCAATCCAGACGACACAAGGAATTTATAGTGGTTCCCCAAACAACTTGGGTACGTCCACTCTTCTACCAACAAGATAGGAATCCACTCAGGTTTTTGATCAGGTGCCCTGCCACCAACAAGATCTGCTTCAGGTAGATCCAGAAACCCATTAGACTTTTGATCAGGTGTCTAAAAACCAAGCACAGGTTTTTGATCAGGTGCCCTGCCACCAAGGGATACTTTTGAAGGGAGTAATAACCCTGTACAGGAGGGGGAAGAAGGTTAAGATGTCTTCTCTATTTTACAATAGATTAGAGAAGCACAAAAACTTGCACTGAGCTAGAAAGCTCTAAAGAATCAAGGCTCCCCCTGGCTCAAAGATGTCCAGGTGAAGTCTTGCTTCAGTGCAGAAAACTCTTCAGAAAGCTCTGAAGGAAAAACTACAAGAAGATAATAAATAATTAAATTAAAGATCTTCAAGCAGCTATCTTCTTCTTCTTCTTCTTCAAAAGAACTCTGAGTTTGAACTTCCTGAAACCAGGAGAACTCAGGTTGAAGAAGAGTAGAAGATCTTAACAGTTCTCAGTTGGATGAGTATTGCTGAGAGCAGATGACTTGATCTTGATGAAGGCTTGAAAGCAGATGAATAGGTTAACTAGTTAGCTAGCTTGAATCCTTCTTCAAAGGGTCCTTTTTATAACAACAGCAAGCAACGGCTCTCTTCAATTTGAATTACTTGTCTTCTTCTGAAACTTGAGACCTGGGCTGCAAATAACACACAGCAAAACAAACTCTGCAGCAAGACATCCTATAAAAGGAATAAACCTTTTTCTAAGAAGCTGCAGGATCAAATCAAATAACAGAAGGACTAAATAAAGTCACATCAGAGAAATACTCTTTATAGCAAAAGGAAGACTTTTCAGTCTAACGGCTATAAAGGACTGTCAGCAGATAAAGTAAAATACAAAGACAGCTAATAAGATAAACAACTTTATCTGAAAAGATTTTACTTAGGCATAAGGGATGGAGCAAATATTGCCTGGAAATATTATCATAAACAACTGAAAAGATATGCCAGATAATGTATTAATTAATTAAATATAATAAATAAATACAAAATATAAAGGCAGACAGAAAGCGTCGAACGACCTTCGGAGATCGTCGACTGACGCACGGAGATCGTCGAACTATCGGACAGATAGTCGAACGATCCAGATAGTCGAACTATCAAAGGAGATAGTCGAACTATCACAGCAGATAGTCGAACTACCAGAAGATAGTCGAACTATCAGATAGTCGACCTATCAACAGATAGTCGAACTATCAGGGCAAAACAGATAGTCGAGCTATCAACAGATAGTCGATATATCAGATAGTCGACCTATCAACAGATAGTCGAACTATCAAAAACAAACAGATAGTCGACCTATCAACAGATAGTCGAACTATCAGATAGTCGAACTATCAAAGCAGATAGTCGAACTACCAAGCGAGAACAGATAGTCGACCTATCAACAGATAGTCGAGCTATCAGATAGTCGACCTATCAACAGATAGTCGAACTATCAAAAACAAACAGATAGTCGACCTATCAACAGATAGTCGAACTATCAACGCAGAACAGATAGTCGAACTATCAACAGATAGTCGAGCTATCAGATAGTCGACCTATCCAAGCAGATAGTCGAACTATCAAAGCACACAGATAGTCGAACTATCAACCGATAGTCGAACTATCCACGCAGACTGAAAGTCGAGCAATTGATAGACGATCGTCGAACAGTTAGTCGACGATAGTCGAGCGGCGTTCAACGATAGTCGAACGAACAAACTACTTAACCAAATTCTCAATCTGGAAAAGTGAGGACTCTACAGCTAGACTACTAACCATTGACCATAGATATTTCTTGGGTCAAGGGACAAAAAAGACAAGACTAAACTCAAATCAAACTAGGGTACCAACAAGGGAGATAAGGGGGGGTGGCGGCTCCTCTCAAGCCTTGGCTGAAATTCCTCTAGGGGAAATAGAATTTAGGTTTTCTTTCTTCATCTCATTCACTTAATAAGCCTCCTATATATAAGAGTTACAAAATAGATCCAACCATCCAAGATAGAGATGAAACCTCATCAATCTGCATGGCTAATAGCATACTAAATGAAAATTCAAGAAATTAAAATATTACAAGTTCTAAATAAAATAAAGCATTTTAAGGCAATTGAAATTTTCTTCAAATAAGCCTTTAAGTTGTCTTCGCGCGCCGCAGACAAAGGTTGTAAAATTGCCTTCCATTAGCGGCCAAGGAGTCGTCATGTCGCGCGAAATCTTTATGTTGTAGAATTTTGACGTCAAGATCATCTTCAAGTGGTGGTGGAGAGGCCAAGACATCAGTCCTCCCCGCTGAAAGTCACGTATCTCCGATGCGTGGTCCAGGAGATAGCGGCGAAGAAGAGCGGCATTCAATTGTTGAAGCTCAGTTTCGAGTACCCATGAGTCATCGGAAGGAGGGCATTCACGCCAATGGATGGTAAAGCGGTGGGTACCACCATCGGCAGTAGTGAGCAGCTCAGCATCAAGTATCCTGTCTTGTATTAGAAAGGTTTTGGGAAACCTTGGAAACATGTCAGTAGTGGGAATAAAAGAAGGCAACGTATCATCAGATGCTAAACCTATTGAGAGCAGTGGAGAGAGATCATCCGTACTACAAATCCCCAAACCCAAAGAATTTTGAGTGGAAGGAGAAGACGACAAAGAAGTCAACTCTTTTGGAGGCGAAAAAAACATCATTAAATCCGAGATATTAAAAATCAGTGAAATACCCCAATCAGCCGGCAAATCTAAGACAGAAGCATTATCACCGTGTTTCTTTATAATCCGGAAGTCGTCGGCGCGCTTTGGAGCTAACTTTCTAATAGTGTCAGTTGGCAGTCGCTAGGGAACTAAGCGGACTAAGACTTGATCACCGACTTTAAAGTGTGACACCCTCCTATGTTGATTAGCATGTCTTAGATAGGATTCGTATTAGGTGGTCAATGTTGCCTGGATATGTGCGTGCAAGTCATGAATGTGTTGGGCGAAAGATGGAATGACAGTCAACGTGTCGTGCAGACTCTGATCCTTGCCAGCATTGGCGATCAGCTGCAAAGGAAATTTCTCGATACTCCTGCAAAGGAAATTGTAGCACAATTTGAGAAGATGTTCACCGATAGTGCTCGTAAAGAGCACTATAAGACCACCATCGCACTCTCAAGGTGCAAGATGATGGAGGGTGAGTCTGTCTCAGTGCACTTCTTTAAGGTGCAAGGCTATTTGGAAAAGTTGGAGAAACTGAAGTCTCCAATTCCTGAAGACATTGCGGAAGACATCATTTTGGGGTCACTGCCTTACTCGTTTAAGGATTTCATCATGCATTATCATATGTGTGAGAAACAAATGACCTTAAATGAACTCCATAACGCCCTCAAAACAGCTGAGGTTGATATGGGCAAGACAAAGGGAAATGTTGTCTTAGCTGTGGCGTCTGATAGCAAGAAGATATTCAAAAATAAGGAAAAGACTAAAGGCAAGACCTCGAAAGGAAATTTTCATCTCAAGGGCAAAAGGGGAGGTACTCAAGATAGTACCTCCAAGGGAGGCAAAGTGAAGAATTCTCTTAACTCTCTAACTGAATGCTTCCATTGCCATGAGAAAGGACACTTCAAAATGAACTGCCCCAAGTACAAGAGAGACTTGGATGAAGGCAAAATCAAAAGGAAGCGTCCTAAAGGTATTTTTGTTATTGAGTTGAGTTTGAATTTTACCACTACTATCCTTATTGGGTAATTGATACTGGATCATGTGCTCACTTAATCTCAAATGTGAAGTCACTAAGGGATAGGAGATCTCTCCCCAAAGGAGAGGTGGTGCTGAAGGTTGGAAACGGTGCTAGTGTTTCTGTAGTTGCGGTGGGCACTTTGGAACTCCCCTTACCTAGTGGTTTATGTTTCACTCTATTTAACGTTAATCATGTCCCTTCTATTTTAAGAAACATTATTTCTTTGTCATGTTTGGATGCAGAAGGTTTTAACTTTATCATTGGGAACTCCCAAATGAGGATTGAGAAGGATGGTTTATTTTATGCAAGTGCTTTCATTTCCAATGGATTGTATTTGCTTAACATTGTTGATGATAAACAAGTATTAAATATCAGTGACAAACGACTCAAAATATCTCACATAAATTAGACACTCTTATGGCACCATCGACTTGGTCACATTAATGAAAAACGCATAAGTAAATTACATCAAGCTAATCTTTTAGGTTCTTTTGATCCTGATGCAATTGGGACATGCGAATCATGCCTAACTGGCAAAATGACCAAGATACCTTTTAAAAAGAAAGGTGCAAGAGTAAACAACTTATTGGAATTGATACACTCTGATGTATGTGGTCCAATGAATGTGTGTGCTAGAGATGGTTTAAGGTACTTCATCACTTTTACGGATGATTATAGTCGATATGGCTATGTTTATCTTATTAAGCATAAGAGTGAATCCCTTGCCAAGTTCAAAGAATATAAAAATGAAGTGGAAAATCAACTAGATAAGAGAATCAAAGTTTTGAGATCAGATCGTGGAGGTGAGTACTTGAGCAATGAGTTCAATACTTACCTAAAGGAGTTTGGTATTGTACCAAAACTAACTCCTATTGGAACACCGCAGTGGAATGGTGTCTTTGAAAGGAGAAACCGGACTCTGCTAGAGATGGTTAGACCCATGATGTGTCAAACCAATCTACCTTTATATTTTTGGGGTCATGCACTTTTAACGGCAGCTTACACTTAAAACTTCATTCCAACTAAAGCCGTAGAGAAAACTCCACATGAGATATGGTTTGGGAAACCACCCATCACTTCTTTCTTTAAGATTTGGGGTTGTGAGGCATATGTCAAACGTATGAAATCATCCAAACTAGACCCCAAAGCCGATAAGTGTATCTTTATTTGATACCCAAGAGAAACAAAAGGGTATAGCTTTTGGCACAAATCAACAAATACTATTTTTGTTAAGAAGGGTGCTACATTCTTAGAGAAAGAGTTTCTTGAAAGAATCAAAAGCGGTGACCGTAGGGTGACACTTGAGTAAACTCAAGAAAATCTACAAGAGAGTGATCGTGAGATGAGCATTGATGTTCAAAATGATCACAAAGAGTCACAAGAAGTTCCTTTAGTCAGTGGGAGCATGAGTATTCCACCTCCGCAAATGATTACGGAGGAAACTCTTGCTTTACCACCACCTGTTAGTCTTACTCGTGTTGAGCATGAATTGACTCCACCAGAAATAGTGGAGGAAATTCAAGAATATCAGATTGAGCTAGACAAACCAAAGGATCTTAGAAGGTCGATCAGGGAAAGGAAAAAGCCTGATATGTACATGGGTCTTCATGAGGTGTTTATTCTAGACACAGAAGACCCGCTGACCTATGAAGAAGCAATGGAAAGAAAGGATTCCATAGCATGGCTTGAAGCCATGAAGTCCGAGATGCAATCCATGTATGAAAACCAAGTATGGAACTTGGTTGACCTTCCTGATGGAAAGAAATCCCTCCCCTGTAAATGGATTTTTAAGAGGAAGATGGACATGAATGGAAACATGACAACCTACAAGGCAAGACATGTAGCGAAAGGTTTTAGTCAAATCCAAGGGATTGACTATGATGAAACTTTCTCGCCCATTGTGATGTTTAAGACTTTTCAGATCATGTTGGCGATTGCCGAATTTCATGATTATGAAATTTGGAAATTGGATGTCAAAACGGCCTTCCTAAATGGAAAGCTAGATAAAGATGTATTCATGAAGCAACCTCAAGGTTTTGAAGATTCTCAAAATAGCGGCAAAGTATGCAACCTTCAAAGTGCCATTTATGGGTTGAAGCAAGCATCAAGGAGTTGGAACAAACGCTTTGATGAAGAAGTTAAAACCCTTGAGTTCATTCAAAGCAAGGAAGAGCCTTGTGTATACAAGAAGGTTAGTGGGAGCAACGTTATATTCTTGATCTTATATGTTGACGATATTCTCTTAATGGGCAACAACTTATCATTAATGGAACAAGTAAGAAACTCATTGAAAACAATCTTTTCAATAAAGGACATGGGTGAAGCCCAATATATATTAGGGATAAAGATATATAGAGACAGATCACGTAGACTTATTTGCCTAAGTCAAAGTATCTACATTGACAAAGTCATAGAAAGGTTCCATATGGAAAACTCTAAGAAAGGAAATGTGCCAATGAAGGCGTCTACTCAGCTAGGCAAGTCTCAATGTGCCTCATCACATAAAGACATTGAATACATAATGAATGTGCCCTATGCTTCCGCCATAAGTTCCATCATGTATGTCATGATCTGTACGAGACCAGATGTCGCATATGCTCTTAGCATAACGAGTCGATATCAAGCTTCACCTGGTCCAAATCATTGGACGGTGGTCAAGAATATTCTTAGGAAGCTTAAAAGGACCAAGAATTAGTTTCTTTTATTTGGTGGACATAAAGAGCTCCATGTAGAAGGTTACAAGGATGCAAGCTTTATGACAGATCCGGACGATAGAAGATCTCAATCTGGGTTCGTTTTTCTTCTGAATGGTGGAGCTGTGAGTTAGCGTAGTTGGAAACAATCCACTACTACTGATTCAACCACCGCAGCGGAAGTCATGGCGGCCGCAGAGGCAAGCAAAGAGGTAGTCTGGATAAAGAAATTCCTTGAGGAATTGGGGGTCGTGGCATCTAGCGAAGGGCCCTTGAGATTGTTTTGTGATAATAGTGCTTCCATTTCACAAATCAAGGAGCCGAAATCACATCACAAGACAAAATACATGGATCGGAAGTATTTTGTCACACGCGACTTCATTGAAGAAGGCGAGATTGAGCTTTTATGGATTGACACAAATAGCAACACAGTTGATCCCTTCACCAAGCCTCTTTCTCAAGCAAAAGGAGAAATTCATTTCGAGTCCATGGGGTTGCAAGACCATGGAGAATGGCTTAATGTTTAATGACGGAGGATTCCTATGTTTTATATTTCTTTTATTAGAAACATTAAAAACAAGTGGGAGATTGAAGGATTTGTGTTTTGAAAGTTGTCTTTAATTTTATTAAGTTCATGTTTATCTCATTTCGTCCATAGATCATATGATGATGCTTCATGATAGCTCAGGAAGATGCCCTTGGTCTTGAGCAGTAGAACACTTGAGTTTCATCACATGATCTTAGTTTTATATGCTCACGATCCTAGTAGTCAAAGAAGGACATTGACCACCACCTTGGATTGTCATGTGAATTAAAGTACATTATAGTTCTACAAATGTTGATAATAGTTATCGCTTAATCACATGAGTATGTATGCGTATGGTTTCATACATATTGAGATTGGCATATCTTAAGTTGTAACATTAAAATGGAATGTGTTTAGTGTCATTAGTGATTACAACATGTCTAGTGATTTGGAGATATAAGATATGTAGATTAAGCGCGTCGGTGTGAGCAATGTGATTATAGTTGAAGACTATCTTTTGATGGTGATAAATACTATGATTCATTGTTCATACTTCCGCGTAAGGGATGTATATATCAAAATATCATTTGTCCTCAAGCTAGTTTCAGTTATGAAATAGTCGGGCCCCTTGGTAAAGCGAATTTGTATAGCATGCAATATAACTGATGTAGTTATAAATACACATTGCTTATGAGACCAAGAAAGAAAAATATAGTGCGAGAATGACACGGTCCCAATTCACACAATATTTATGATATAATATGACAAAAGTTAGACAATGGCCATTTAGTTCGGTTACCTCCTCTAATGTATTGTTGTTGAGACTACAATGCCTTGATAAAGCCTCTTATAGTCGATAATACAAATTGGTGTATTATTGCCGTGACGACATGTTCCCTCTGCGAGGTCACACCAAACGAACGAGAACAGCCTAGATTCATTGTATTAGACTCCGTCAGATTATATGGTGACACTTCGTGCTTAGACCAGTTTTTTCTCTGTGCAATTATTTAAAGAGAATTACGACGAAGCGAGTCGTTGTAAGTATTTAATAGAGGGGAGCAGTGACTGGAGTTTTTATGACCCGAACCTAAATGGGCTTGTTTTGGAAATATACATTTATATATGTATATGATATATATATATATATATATATATATATATATGTGTGTGTATGAGTATACATATATTTTGTGTAACCTTTTTTGGGCTCTCTCACACATATATGTATATATATATATAGATATATATATATATGTCAGTTCCTTTTCACGGGTCTGATTGATAGAGAGGCGGAAAAGAGGGGAAGAACAGGGTTTCGATTAAGGCTTTAAGGAACCACCCCGACGGCACGCCTCTGACCGCCGTTCTCAGTCAGGGCTCGTCCGCTCCTCCAACAACCTCCTCGCTGGTGATCCTTGTTCTTGCCACTCTTTCCTCACTGTCGCTGGTCTGCACCTGGGGCTCGCCGATGGCTCGTAGTTCAGCCCGTGCATTTCCAGATCGGGCTCAAGGTGAGAGCCTCGGCTACAGAAGAGATCCGCCTTGTTGGTCGTTCTCCTCAAGTCGGCCTGTTTGGTTTTTCTACCCCGCCCTTCTCACGACGACGACTAGTGTGGTTCGACCACTTGGAGTCCTCAGTGCTCTTGACGGAGTTGGTCTAAGCGAGTGCCCTCTTCTCCTTTCAACGAACTTGGGTCGCTGTTCGGGTTCGAGGTGAACCAAGAGGCGAGACGATCGGCCTCATCGTTGTGGTGGGATCGCAATCTATCTCTTCGACGTGCCTCCTCTTCCGCATAGGGATTTTTTTACCTAGAGGTACATTTCTAACCCTTTTGCAATGGTTAGATGTGATGAGTTAGGTTTTCTTTTACTTAACTAGTAGGGCGTTTACATTGGATATCCGATCCCGTGTTTTGTATGGTTGTAGGAAATTTTTTTTTTATTTTGCCCCGCCATAGCACGTGAAATCCTACAATAATGTATATATATATTTGTCGTGAGCTTGCATGAAGAAGAGCTGAATGGGTGGTTGCGGCGTGAAACACTTGATCAACTTGAATGAGTGCGACAAGATTTTGACTTGGGTTAACGAAGACTGCATAATTTGTCTGGCCAATGCGACGACTTTGGTAAATATTTCTTTTGCAAATGTTGGGAGCGAGACCTCAACAATAAACCTGCAAAATTAAAAATAATTTAAATTAGTAAACAAAAATATAAAATATATGATTTATAAATAAAAATACATAATTTATTATTAATTTTATATTAATTATTAAACTATAATAAATACTAAAAATAGGTATAAATCATACAAAAATAAATAAGACTTAAATTATTTAATAGATATCAAAAAGATATTATTTATTAACTCGAATAAATAAAATATTATTAATTAAAACTAAATATTATAGTAAAAATACACATAAATATTACTTATCAAATACCCCCATACTTAAGTTTTTGCTATTCTAGAGCAAAACTTTGAGAATTACTTATAAGACATTAAATAATTATAGGACCCTCCTCCAGCTGGAAACAACCTGGCCTTGAAGGGTTAAGCTCGCCTCACCGTCCACCCTACCCCCCTCCCCCCGCCGCCAAAGAAGTTGAAGGTCCTGGTCTCCGAGAGGGGGCAACAACAACAACAAATCTACATAAGCTCGTCGGATACCACACCCGAAGGGTCACTAGAGAACTCGCTGAAGGGCTCGCCAGAGAAAAACCTAGAGGGTGTCGAGCCCTCCGCCTCTCCTGCTGCAGCGGCAACTGTGGCCTGCAAGACGAGCCAACCGAAGAGCCACCCCCTTTTCGGCTTTGGGGAAAAAATCAAAAGACTCGGTCGGTGAGCCGATGGGGCGGTGGGATGAGCGGACCCACAGGGTCTCCATCTCATTGCTCCATTCCTCCTGGTTGGGGAGTCAACCCGCCTCCGGGAATGCTTATGTGCTAGGCTTTGGCCTGTATGGGCGCGAGGATGTCGAGGCCTACAAGGGCCTGACTCTTCGGCAGCTCGACCGTGAAGGTCTGCAAGCCCAGAAACGGGCCTTGGAGCTGCATCATATAGTGGTCCGCTGCAACTTCAATCTCAACCACCAGCTGCTGAAAGCCGAGTAGGATAGCGAACTCGCCAAGGATAATGCTGAGGACTTGGTGAGGAGATTGCAAGTCGCTGAGAAACTCCTCGCAAAGGCTACCGACGAGATGGTAAGTGCTGTCCATCCCCTTCCTTTTTCCCTTAGGAATTTGTTTCACGCATGTATATCTTACCTTGCCTTTATTCCCAGGATACCGAAGCCATGAGCAAGCTGTGTGCTCGCACCTCCGAGTTGGAGGCTCACTCCGCCGAGACGGAGGCTTGTGCTGCCAAGCTGGAGAAGGAGA
Organism: Platanthera zijinensis; assembly: GCA_039513925.1. Classification (NCBI taxonomy): domain Eukaryota; kingdom Viridiplantae; phylum Streptophyta; class Magnoliopsida; order Asparagales; family Orchidaceae; genus Platanthera; species Platanthera zijinensis. The sequence continues at coordinate 109,945,505 of CM077093.1, read as the reverse complement.
ATTACATACTGAGGGAGGAGAACAAAGGGAACAATGGAGAGCTGATCCTGTAGACAGACATCTTCCTCACTTAGTCTGGCGGCGAGCCGAGCATCCCTCCCAAATTGCCAAAAGTCTACGGCGAGGCTGAGGTCGGCGAGAGGTTGCGGATCAATTCCATCAACACCGCCGACTATATCATCTAGATAATGAAATACATGGAGGTGTTAGTGGAGAGATACGATGAGATCTCGGCGACGAACCTTGTGCCGAACATATTCCCAGCGGCTACCCTCCCGGCGAGAAAGAAGAAACCTTCGAGTCGTTGTTCAAGGATGTCAAGGGCTACAAGGAAAGCCACACATCCGGAGGGGAGGGCGAGGAGGACCACCCATCTGGGGGGAGGGCGAGTGCTAACTCGTGCCTCCCTCTTATTTTTGTTTTTTCTTCTATTGTAATTCTCTTCCCTTCTTTTGTAACCTCGCCGAGGTGAGCTCCCCATTTTATAACGATGACATTTTAATGAAAAAAGTCTTTGGCCAATATTTTTCTATTACCTTTTTCTTTGAACTTATTGTAATGTACTTGCCTTCGAGCTATTCTCCTCCACATAGCGACCTCACCAGGGTAGAGAGAGCCGTTAGAATGTACATGAGTTAGGATTCATTCCTATAGGGAGGACCTTGGGAGCTCGACATTCTTGGATAGTCAAGAGGCTGATTACTCGCCGCGCTAGGCTCGCGACTACTCAGTTCGCCCACGATCACTCTTCATTCTCGTTATCGTCAAGCTAAAATAGTTAAAAAATTCCCAAGTAAAATTTTAAGAGAGTGGAAATATACAACCGAAAACTGCCTCCTCTCTCCTTCCACAGTAGATGCCGAGATCTCAGCTCTCCATCCCCTTTACCCTGCATTTAGATATTCACCCCATGGTAATTAGGTTGGGTTGTTTGCTGAGCTGGGCCCGCAAATACCCAGCTCGCTTGTAATGGCCCTTCTTCTTTGAGGCTTGGTGATGAAGCCAAGAATCATCCAAGTGAAACTTTAGCGGGCTGGAATATAACTGCTGAAAATGGTCTCAGCTCGCCGACCTGCCAAGGTCTTAGCTCGCCGACCTGCCAAGGTCTCGGATCGCCGACCTGTCAAGATCTCGGCTCGCCCTTGCCCACTTGTCTTGAGATTTGCTAGATTCAATGTTTCACTAGCCTCTGCCCCAAGAAATTCAGATGCCTGGTGTTGATTGGAATGCGTGCTCTGGGATAGCTCTGGAACCGAAATGGTGTCCATCGAGGATCCCAGTCCTGCCAGCTTTGTGGAAGCCTGGCAGTGGGAGCATCTCGAGACCTAACCCCAGTGCAAGAAAACATTCAATCACTTAACCTCTGGGCGCTACCACCGGCCCAATTAGATAGGTGAAAGCCTGATGGAGGGTATTGAGCATCAACCAGACTCAGCCCTCTAGGGTCTTAATGACGTCACTCGAGGATCCCGTCCCTGCCAGCTAGGTGGAAGCCTGGCAGCGAGAGCGTCTCGGGACCTTACCCCAGAGCAAGAAAACTTTCCATCACTTAGCCTTTGGGATCTACCACCGGCCCAATCAGCTAGGTGACAGCCTGAAGGCGGGTGTTGAGCATCAATAGGACTAAGCCCTCTAGGGTCATAATGATGTCACTCGAGGATCCCGGCCCTTCCAGCTAGGTGGAATCCTGGTAGCGGGAGCGTCTCGGGATCAAACCCCAGAGCGAGAAAACATTCCATCAGTCAACCTCCGGGCGCGACCACCGACCCAATCAGCTAGGTGAGAGCCTGACGGGGGGTGTTTAGCATCAATCAGTCTCAGCCCTCCAAGTTCATAATGACGTCACTTGAGGATTCCAGCCCTTCCAGCTAGGTGGAATCCTGGCAGCGGGAGCATCTCAGGACCTAACCCTAGAGCAAGAAAACTTTCTCACTTAACCTCCGGGTGCTACAACCGGCCCAATCAGCTAGGTGGGAGCCTGACGGAGGGTGTTGAGAATCGAACAGTCTCAGGCCTCCAGGGTCATAATGATGTCACTCGAGGATCCCGGCCCTGCTAGCTATGTGGAAGCCTGGCAGCGGGAGCATTTTGGAACTTAACGCCAGAGCAAGAAAATTTTCTATCACTTAGCCTCTGAGCGCTTCCATCAGCCCAATAAGATAGGTGGGAGCCTGACGGAGGGTATTGAGCATCAACCGGTCTCAGCCCTCTAGGGTCATAATGACATCACTCAAGGATCCCGGTCCTGTCAGCTAGGTGGAAGCCTGGCAGCGGGAGCATCTCCTGAACTAACCCCAGAGCGAGAAAACTCCTTCCAATCTTCGGCCCCGCCATCTACGTGGAAGCCTGGCACAAGGAGAATTTCAGGACGTAGATTGATAAATACTTGTCACAAACTTGATCCACAAAAAAGTTAATGCATCGAAGGATTTCATATTCAGTGAAGGAATGGTCGTACATATTTTTACAGATAGAAACATTTCAAGTCGTCACCACTCCAGGTGTAAATTAGGGTCTCGCAAACCATATTTTGAAGACGGTACCCCCCCTTACCTTAGAGCTTCCTGGACAGTATACAGGCCCTCCCAGTTAGGGTTGAGATTTCCAACTATAGCTTATCTCCCTACTGCATCCACCTTCTTCAAGACCAAGTACCCTTCCGCGAACAGTTTGACCCTGACGTGCTTGTCAAAGTACTTAGCCATTCTTCGCTTTACGTCTTCCTATCGGATGGCAGAGAGATCACGCAACTCTTCCGACATGTCAAGGGAGAGTCGTAGCTCCTCCTTGTTTCCAGCTTGCTATTCTTCCCTTCCTACCTCTAACATGACCATCTGATGCATCCGGACCTCGAACTCTATTGGAAGCATGACCTTACACCCATGAGAGAGCTAGAAGGGGATCTCACCCGTGGCCATGTTGGGAGTGGTTCTAAGGACCCAAAGAACTGAAGGAAGCTTCTCCACCGAGCTATCGTTCAAATTCTCCACCCTCTTCTTGAGAAGGTTGACGATGATTTTGTTCTCCACCTCCATATGCTTGTTGCTCCTGGGATGGTGGACCGACGCAAACTTGAGATCGATCCCGAACTGTACACAGAAAATGATGAACTCGGTGCTGGAGAACTGAGGTCCATTGTCCGTGGTAATTGCTTGGAGAAGGATGTGTCGGCAGATGATCTACCCCCAAACAAAGTTCTTGATTACCTGGGAGGTCACCTTGGCTAGCGCATTCACTTCTAACCACTTATAAAAATAGTCGACCATCACAAGCAAGAACCTCCTTTGTCGCCCGGCTTGGGGGAAAGGTCCTACCAAATCCATTTCCTTAATATAAAAGGGCCAGGGGGTCGTGATACTCCCGATCCGCTGAGTTGGCTGGAGTTGAAGGGGGGCAAACAGCTGGCACTTGTGGCATTTACTTGTGAACTCCACAGCGTCCTAACTTAGGGTCTGCCAGAAGTACCCCTATCGGACTATCCTCCCATCTCAGGTTTTGCTTCTCAAATGACTTCCACACTCACCTGAATGCACCTCCTCTAGAATCCTCTAGACATCCCTCTCAGCCACGCAACGTGCCAACATCCCCATGAGAGTCTTCCTATACAATTGCTCATCGCGCATGGGATAATATGCCGACTTGTGCTTGAACTTCTTTTTATCCACCCCTTCCGGGAAATCCCCTGTTGACAGGAATGTTGCGAATGGATCCATCCATGAGGGGCGTTGGTCCACCTCCATCATTTCTCCCTCTTGGATGGATGGATGGTACAGGTTAGTTATGGTACCCCCCCCCCCCCCCACCCAGGGACCATGGTTGGCTAGCTGATCAACCTGCTCATTCTCTTCCTGTGGCACATGTCAGATGGAAAAGGTCTGGAACATACAGATGACCCCCTTCACCTTTGCCAATTATAATTGGAGAGTAGATTCCCTTACCTTAAACTCCCCATTTATCTAGGAGGCCACCACCATGGAGTCAGTGAGGACCTCCACATTATGTACCCTAGCTCCCTGGATAGGCGTAATCCTTCTATCAAGGCCTCATACTCGTCCAGATTATTAGTGATGGGAAAATGCACCACCACCTTCTGCTTAATCCTCATTCCCTGAGGGCTCTCCAAGATCACCCCCACCCTCAGGGAATGCCTTCCCGAAGTGCCGTCCACCATCACCTTCACCGGGCAAGTGAGTTCCGCCTCCACCACCTCGATCACAGAGTCAGCCAAAAAATCTCCCATCGTTTGGGCCTTGATTGAGAGGCGCGGGACGAAGGAGATATCAAACTCATATAGCTCCACTTACCACTTTTCCAATCTTCCTGAATGCTCAACCCCCTCAAAGATTTTGCGGAGGGGAAGGGCAATCACTACTCGGATGTTATGTGCCTGGAAATAGGGTCGGAGCCTCCGAGCCGAGATGACAAGAGCAAAGGCCAGCTTTTCAAAGATGGGATAATGAAGCTTTGCCTTCCTCAGGACCCGACTTATGTAGTATATGCGCAGTTGCCTCTTCCCCTCTTCCCAAACATGGACGGAGCTCAGGGCCACCGCTCCGACCCAGAGATATAAAGATAGGTCCTCCCTTTCCTTCGGCCCTTGGAGCGGGGGGGGGGGGGGGCTTGAGTTAACTACTTCTTCAAGGCCTGGAACGCCTCCTCGCATTCCTTAGTCAATTCAAACTTCCTTCCTCCCCTCAATGATTTGAAGAAGGGAGAACACTTCTCCCCAGCCCAAGAAAGGAACCTGCTTAGCCCTGCCAACTTTCCTATCAACTGCTAGACCACCTTAGAATTCTGAGGTGACCCCAACTCCCTGATCGCTTTGGCTTTGTCTGGATTTGGCTCAACCCCTGCAGGGGTGAGAAGACGGCCCAAGAACTTTCCCTTGCTAGCCCCGGAAAACATTTTAAGGGGTTCATTCTAATCTTGTACCTCTAGAGGGTGCCGAAGGTCTCCTCCAGATCATTGAGGTGGGAGTCCACCTCCAGGCTCTTGATCACCAGATCATCTACGTACACCTCAAGGTTCATTCCCTTTCGCTGCTAGAAGACCCAATACATCATCTTTTGGTATGTCGCCCATGCATTTTTCAACCCAAATTGCATCATCTTGTAGCAGTAGCACCCATCCCTAGTGATGAAGGAGACATCTTCTACATTGGGGGAGGGGTTGCATCCTGATCTGATGTTAACCTTAAAAATCATCTAAGAAACTAATTACAGAAAACCGACGGCTGAGTCAACCAGCGTGTCGATTCGAGGAAAGGGGTAACAATCCTTAGGACATAATTTATTAAGTAAGGAAAAAATCAACACACATTCTCCTCCAGGGGTGGGGTCTGGGATGTGGAGCTAATGCTCCTCTAGTACATTGTGTGGAGGCTTGCCTTTCGGGAAGCCTCAACTCCCATGCCCCCATGGATCACTCCGATCCCGCTTCAGGTCGCAACATTAGCCCAGTCCTCACACCTGTCCTCCTCTGTCTGAGGCAGGACTTCCTCGATCCGCACATCCCGTCGGTCCCGCTGCTGCTACTTCTCCCTAATTCCTCTCACCTCTAGGAACTCCGGGCACATAATCGTAGCATGCTCGTCTTCCTAGTGGAAGTCATAGTAGGTGTTGGGTATTGTATCCACAATGTACCTGATTTGAAGAACCCCTGAGCAAGCCAAGGTAAATAGACAGTGTGTTTGATGAAATCTTTCTAGTTGTGCTTGCAGTTATTTCACGCTAAGTACACACCAATGTCAGGGTGCAGTGGGTCAATATACACGGGTCTGCGCGACGTAATCCCTCGTTGAGCAGATCAGTGTGTTGGCCTACGTGTACTCTCTCTATTGGGGTGTACTTAATTTCAAGTACAGGGCTATGATAAAGCAAGAGCAGACAAGGAGCAAGGATGGGCCAAAGACCAGCTCACGGGTTGAAAGACGAGAATCGTCTAAAGTGTAAATCGTCGAGAATCACTAAGTGATTCTCGCCGATTTGTCGAGAATCACTTGTGATTCTCGACGAGTCGTCGAGAATCACTAAATGATTCTCGCCAGGTTGGGTCGGCTATCTTGACGCAGTCAGAAAATCCTCTTAAGGCAGAATCGTGGAGAATCACTAAGTTATTCTCGCCGATTCGTCGAGAATGACTTTGCATTCTCGACGATTCGGCGAGAATCAAATGTCATTCCCGCCGATTCTCCCCGGCCTGTATAACCTGTGATGCCAGAATTCGCCAAGTAGAATTCGGCGAGAATCGTAAGTGATTCTCGCCGATTCGTCGAGAATCACATATGATTCTCGCCGAATTTGACTTGGGCAAATTTCTGACATTTCCTGGACCGGTCCAGGTTTCCAGCGGTATTTCGAACCGGACTTAGGTCTTTGCTTTGGTGGGGCCCACAACGGTCACCTTTATGACCTAGTGTATAAATACACAAGTATTGGTGTACAGTGTTTTTTCACGGATACAGAATACGAAAGCCAGCGGCCGTCAAACCCTAAATTCGCGAACCTGCTCCGTCTCCGTCACCGCTGCTCGTACAGTGATCACCGTTGCTGATCTCGATCTCCTCCAGATCCCCGGTGATAGAAGCCAAGTCCTGCACAGTGTCTCACGCGTCTAACCAGAGATCTTTTGTCTCTTTATTTGAGATAGGGAAATCCATCCCCATCCGAATCGATCGAGATGATCGATCCTAGTGTGACCGTTGGAAGACCTTGCTGACTTCGCTAAGAAGATTGAATCTCCAGTGCTTTGCTGCTGTTTTCAGTTGCCGCCGCCAACACTGAGAGCCTAGCCGCCGCTCGTCGCCGCCGCCGGTCTCGGGGATATTCTCTCCAAGAAAGATCTAGGGTTGTGGACTTTTCATTGCCTACAAGAACAAGTAGTCCAACGAAAAGGGACACCTAGATCTTCAAGTTGTTTGTATTTTCTTATACACTCTAATTTCGTTTTCATTGTAAAGGAACATTTGGTTCCTAGTTGTAGGGTTGGGTGCAACCCGTGTTGTGGGAGTGTTGACTCCTACATGTGGAAGGGTTCCTTCCGATAGTGCAAGGATTGGATTTCAATCCTGTTGGTGAAGTGACCGAGTCGTCCCTGGATTGGGAGATAGGTCGAAGGGGGAAAGTGGACGTACCCAAATCGGGGAACCACTATATATTGCCTGTGTTATTTTCTGCACTGTGTGTTTTGTTTTGATTCTGCAGGTACACTTTTAATTCCGCAAATACGCTGCAAGTCACCTATCCCCCCCATAGGTGAAGGTAGTTGACACTAGGTGGACTTTCAAGTGGTATCAGAGGGAGGTTACTCATCAAAAAGGTTCACACCTTGAGTAGAATCCTGCCATCAGTGTCAAGAAGAAGACCGATATCTTCCATGGACGGACTCAAGCACTACGGCAAAATCCCCGTATGCACCAGAATGAACATTCCTATCTGGAAGGAAAAAATCAGATTCTACATGGAAGCAGTCGACCCCCGGCTCTTCATGATAGTGGAGGAGGGACCTTAAATTCCAACTAAGGCCTCCACCATTGATCCAACCAAGAAAGTGCCCAAGAAACTTTCGGAAATGGACAAGGACGAAATGGTGCTGTTCGAACTCGACAAGAAAGCTCAGAACATCCTGGTAAGCGCAGTTGATGACTCCATGATGCAGAACTTCTGCAACTGCAGGACAGCCAAGGATCTATGGAGCTGTCTGATTGTCCTAATGGAGGGCACAGATGAAGTGAGAGACGATCGGAGATCTCTCCTCAATCAGAAATATGAGGCCTTTAGGCAAGGGCCAAAGGAGGAGATCGGAGTTACCTTCGTAAACTTCCTCAAGATCGTCAATGCACTCAAAGGATATGGAAGAGTGTTCACTGACGGTGAACTCAATGATAAGTTCCTTAGGTCCCTCACTAAGGAATGGGACACAAAGATCTGCGCCATCCGCGAGTTTAGCAGACTTGCGGAAACTGACCCACAGATTCTGTTCGGGAAGCTCATGTCCTATGAGCTTCAGTTGAACACAAGGAAGGCTGAAGAGGAAGCATAGAAAGCCGCGGCCAAGGAAAAGACGGTGGCCCCTGAAAGCTATTCAATCCAGAAAGGGCAAGGGTGCCGCTTCTTCCCGTGCGTGGAAGAGGGATGAAGAGCAAGACTCTGAGCCAAGCTCCTCCGACTCAGAATTGTCAGAGGAAGATTTATCCCTTATCACACGGGAATTCAAGAAGTTCCTCAAGCTGAGGAATCAGAGAAAGAGAAACGGCTCCTCCTCAAGGGTTTAGAAGAAGAACTATTCTTCTGACAGGTATGTTTCCAAACCGAACAAACACCGCTCATCTGACATTATATGCTTTGGTTGCAACAAGCCAGGACACGTCGTGGCCGACTGCCATCAAGGAAAGAGGGAGAAGGGAAAGGGAGAGGAGCACAGGTCCTCAAAAGACAAGAAGAAGGAGAGGAGTTACATCGCAAAGAAGCCAAAGAAGCTGAGTGAATCTGACACGTCAGACACCAGCGATGATGAGGAAGCCTACTTTGGGCTAATGGGTCGCTCTGACTCAGAAGGAGAATGCCCCCCATTTACTGGGAAGGTAAAAGCTCACACCCCTCTCTCCGACTCTGACGCTGATCCTGAGTCTCAGGATGATGACCCTGAGGATAGCCCTTCTGCCCTTGAAGCTGAGCTCCTCGATAAGTATGAGCTTCTGCTCAATACTTTCCTGAAATGTCGAAAGAGACTGAAGGCTGAGAAAAAGGAAGTTAAATTCCTTAAGGGTCAGAGTGTATCCCTGAGGGAAGAGATCACCAGTTTGATCTCCCTCCGACAGGAGCACTTGGACCTGACTTCAAAGCATTCAGAGTCTCTTAAGCTCCTTGATCTTAAGCAGGAGGAAGTCGTCAAGTTGGAAGAACTACTTGCGGCAGAAAGGAAGATCGTCAAGAGCTTCTATATGCCAAAAACTGTTCTTCCATTAGTTGATACCTTCTCTGCTCAAGCCAAAGGAGCTGGCTTGGGGCATGTAGGGGTATCTAGCTCCTCATCCAGGAGAAACAGGAACAAGAGGAAGAATAAGGCTGCCAAGAAAGCCTCTGCTGATGAGAAAGGAAAGGCCCCACTTAGACCTGTTGAGTTCAGAAAGCCTAGCTTTCCCTGTAACCAACATGACTTTGAGTCAACATATGGCCATCACTTCAGGCCCTCGGTTGCAAAGCCGAAGAGCTGGTATGATGGGTGGACCTTTCCCCATAACTTCAGTGAGAGTGTCTTCAAGGCACCGTATGAGGAAATTCACTTGGGAAATTATGGTCAATTCTCTAACGGCCATAATAGGAAGCAGGCACCTAAGGCCAAGCCTGTTACTCTGAAAAGCCAAGAGGTGAAGAAGTCATGTGGCTGTGCTCATCATGTTGCCTCCACCTCTAGGTCCTCGGCCCCGGCTGAACCCCACATTTCAAGGGTGAAGCAGGCGCCCAAGAGGAAGTATAACAGGTTTGACTGCTGGTGCTGTGGCAAAATTGGTCACTTTGCCATGGATTGTTGGTTTAATCCGAGGAATATCGAGACTCCTCTTGTTGGCAATGCGAGGCCGACCTCTCGTAGAGCTAACCAACCGAGGGGGAGTATGCTAACGAAAAATCTAGGACCCAAGTACGATTGGATTCCTAAGGCAAATTAATTTTGTTTTGCAGGAATGTCCAAAGGCCAACAAAACTCCTATTTGGTATTTGGACAGTGGATGCTCCCGTCACATGACCGGGACAAGAAGCCTGCTGAGGGAGTACTCTCCAGTCGAGAATGGACCCAAAGTCATATTTGGGGGATCTGATCGGGGAGTCACCAGAGGTTACGGTACGATTTCCAACGGTATACTCTCTATCACTAACGTAGCTTATGTTGAAGGATTAATTCATAACCTGATCAGCGTAAGCCAATTATATGATAAAGGGTATGACGTTAAGTTCTGCAAGGATAAATGCCTGATAATATCATGTGATTCTTCGGAAACTGTATTAACTGGCATTAGGAGCAGAAATATTTTCTATTTAGATTTTCTTAGTTTAGATTCTTCTACCCCAGTATGCCTAGTTGCAAAAGGCAGTGCATCTCTTTGTGAACAATGGCACAAGAAATTGGCACATATTAATTACAAGACAATTAATATGCTGTTTTCCAAATACTTAGTAAGGGATGCTCCCATTATTAAGTGCATTAAAGATAGTCCATGTCCTGCATGTCAGATGGGCAAGCAGACTCGGGCTACCTTTAAGGGCATCCCAGACAAAGACTCCTCCAGATGTCTTTATCTTCTGCATATGGACCTGTTTGGTCCAATGCAAGTTCATAGCTTAGGAGGGAACTCGTATACGCTAGTAATTGTAGATGATCACTCTCGGTTTTCGTGGGTGTTCTTTTTAAAGCGCAAGTCTGATACGTTTGACATCTTCACCAGTTTTGTCAAGCAGATACAGAACGAACTTAACTGCTCAGTGGTCAAAATCTGAAGTGACCACGGAACAGAGTTTGAGTCTGGGGCTATGACAGAGTTCTGTGAAGAGCTTGGTATCTTTCATGAGTTCTCCTCCCCTCGCACTCCTCAACAAAATGGAGTGGCGGAGAGGAGGAATAGAACACTCATTGAGGCGTGCACGACAATGTTGAATGATGCTTCTCTTCCAGAATACTTCTGGGCCGAGGCTGTCAATACGGCTTGTCATGTACAAAACCGGGCGTTGATCAACAAGAGCTATCGTAAGACTCCTTATGAGCTACTGAAAGGCAAGAAACCAACCATGTCCTATCTGAGGATATTTGGCTGCAAATGTTATGTACTGAATAATGGGAAGTACCCTCGTACTAAGTTTGGTGAAAAATGCTTCGAAGGCATATTCATGGGCTATAGTAGCCACAGCCGGGCTTATAGAGTTTTCAACAAAAAAACCTTAGTGGTAGAGGAATCAATAAATGTTGTATTTGATGAAGGAAGCTTGCTTAATTACAAGACTTCTAGTTGTCTTCCTGAAGCTGCAGGTGCCAGACTCGAAAAGTAACAACTGGATGATTCCGAGAAAGATGCAACTCCAAAATACGTCAAGGTCTCCACATCAACGCCGATCGGAGAAGTTGAAGATCAAAATGAAGCAAATTCTTTAGAAGAAGGAGATGTCCAAGAAGTAGTCGAAGCTCATGATGCAAGACTTCTAGAGCTCAGACACGTGAGGGATCATCCCAGAAATCAAATCATTGGAGATCCCTGAGACGGTGTCAGAACTCGCCGAGGTACTCTTAACGAGATCTTGCATCTTAGCTTTCTGTCGCAGGTTGAGCCAAAGAAGTTCGACAAAGCGAACAAAGACGCATCATGGATTTTGGCCATGTAAGATGAGCTGCATCAATTCGAAAGATGCAAAGTCTGGACGCTGGTTCCCAGACCGAAGACGCAAAATGTGATTGGCACCAAGTGGATCTTCAGAAACAAGTTGGATGAACATGGAGTCATCATCAAGAACAAAGCCAGATTGGTGGCTCAAGGATACAGACAGGAGGAGTGGATTGACTTTGACCAGACGTTTGCAACAGTAGCACGGCTCGAGGCAATCCGGCTATTCCTAGCCTATGCCTCTCACAAAGGATTCACAGTCTATCAGATGGACGTGAAATCGGCTTTCTTGAATGGAGATTTGAAAGAGGAAGTATACGTTGCTCAACCTCAAGGTTTTGTCAATCCTACTTGTCCTAATCATGTATATTTTCTTAATAAAGCGCTATATGGCCTAAAACAAGCTCCTCGAGCTTGGTATGAGACATTGTCTAGTTTTCTTCTTGAGAACAAGTTCTCTAGAGGAAAAATAGATAAGACATTATTTCTTAGGGAAGTCAAAGGCAAGATTTTGCTGGTGCAAATCTATGTTGATGACATTATATTCGGCTCAACGGACAATAATCTTTGCAAAAAGTTTTCCAAACTTATGCAAGGAAAGTTTGAAATGAGCAGTATGGGAGAAGTGAAGTATTTCTTGGGACTTCAAGTGAAACAGTCTGAGGAAGGAATCTTCTTTTCTCAGACGAAGTTCATAAATGAACTCCTCAAGAAATTCAGAATGGAGAATGCAACCTCTATGAGGACTCCAATGGGATCCACCATGTCTCTGGATAAGGATGAGAAAGGGAAACCTTTTGATGAAACCAAATACAGAAGCATCATTGGATCTCTGCTCTATCTTACTGCGAGTAGACCGGATATCATGTTCTCCACATGTGTTTGTGCCAGATATCAGGTGAACACTAAGGAATCTCATTATGTCGCTGCAAAGCAAATTCTTAGATACCTTAAAGGTACCCCTAATCTTGGGTTATGGTACCCGAGAAGCAATGATGTCGAGCTAATAGGGTTTTCAGATGCTGATTTTGCAGGAAGTAGGGATGACAGGAAAAGCACCTCCGGGACGTGTCAATTCCTCGGAAGAAGGCTTATTTCATGGAACAGCAAGAAGCAGAATTGTGTAGCAACCTCCACTGCAGAGTCTGAGTACATCTCGGCTGGCAGCTGTTGCGCACAACTCCTATGGATAAGAAACCAGTTAGCCGACTATGACCTCCAGTTCAAGGAAGTACCAATGTACTGCGACTCCTCAAGTGCAATTGCTATTGCTAACAATCCGGTATCGCACAGCAGAACGAAGCATATTGAAGTGCGCTACCACTTCATTCAGGAGCACGTGGAGAACAAGGACATCTCTCTCTGCTATGTCCCCACGGACAAGCAGATTATAGATATTTTCACAAAGCCCTTAGACGAGGCCAAGTTCAGTCTCTTCAAAACTGAATTGGGAATGCTAAACTATGAGGAATGAAGACTCCAGAAGTTCCTGGGTCGTGCATCTAGGGGGAGCATCTGCCAGGAACTCAAGTGTAAGCATAAGTGCACGAACTAAGGGGGAGCATAGTGTCAAATGCACCAGACCCAGATTTGCAGAAGCCGAAAATGGGGAGATTACCCTCTCAGCTAAGGCTAAGGTGGCCTCTTGGCTAAGGCTAAGGTGGCTCCAAGTTTGCTCCCAAGTAATTGGTAATGAATATCTCTCAACTCAATTTTAAGTTTATGATTTTCATTCCTATATGCTCTATTCACCTTAGCTTGTAGGGTTTAGGCTTCTTCAAATAGGGGGAGATTGTTGGGTATTGTATCCATAATGTACCTGATTTGAAGAAGCCCCTGAGCAAGCCAAGGTAAATAGACAGTGTGTTTGATGAAATCTTTCTAGTTGTGCTTGCAGTTATTTCACGCTAAGTACACACCAATGTCAGGGTGTAGTGGGTCAATATACACGGGTCTGCGCGACGTAATCCCTCGTTGAGCAGATCCGTGTGTTGGCCTACATGTACTCTCTCTATTGGGGTGTACTTAATTTCAAGTACAGGGCTATGATAAAGCAAGAGCAGACAAGGAGCAAGGATGGGCCAAAGACCAGCTCACGGGTTGAAAGACGAGAATCGTCTAAAGTGTAAATCGTCGAGAATCACTAAGTGATTCTCGCTGATTCGTCGAGAATCACTAAATGATTCTCGCCAGGTTGGGCCGGCTGTCTCGACGCAGTCAGAAAATCCTCTTAAGGCAGAATCGTCGAGAATCCCTAAGTGATTCTCGCCGATTCGTCGAGAATGACTTTGCATTCTCGTTGATTCGGTGAGAATCAAATGTGATTCCCGCCGATTCTCTCCGGCCTGTATAACCTGTGATGCCAGAATTCGCCAAGTAGAATTCGGCGAGAATCGTAAGTGATTCTCGCCGATTCGTTGAGAATCACATACGATTCTCGCCGAATTTGACTTGGGCAAATTTCTGACATTTCCTGGACCGGTCCAGGTTTCCAGCGGTATTTCGAACCGGACTTAGGTCTTTGCTTTGGTGGGGCCCACAACGGTCATCTTTATGACCTAGTGTATAAATACACAAGTATTGGTGTACAGTGTTTTTTCACGGATACAGAATACGAAAGCCAGCGGCTGTCAAACCCTAAATTCGCGAACCTGCTCCGTCTCTGTCGCCGCCGCTCGTACAGTGATCACCGTTGCTGATCTCGATCTCCTCCAGATCCCCGGTGATAGAAGCCAAGTCTTGCACAGCGTCTCACGCGTCTAACCAGAGATCTTTTGTCTCTTGATTTGAGATAGGGAAATCCATCCCCGTCCGAATCGATCGAGACGATCGATCCTAGTGTGACCATTGGAAGACCTTGCCGACTTCGCTAAGAAGATTGAATCTCCAGTGCTTTGCTACTGTTTTCAGTTGCCGCCGCCAACACCGAGAGCCTAGACGCCGCTCGTCGTCGCCGCCGGTCTCGGGGAGATTCTCTCCAAGAAAGATCTAGGGTTGTGGACTTTTCGTTGCCTACAAGAACAAGTAGTCCAACAAAAAGGGACACCTAGATCTTCAAGTTGTTTGTATTTTCTTATACACTCTAATTTCGTTTTCATTGTAAAGGAACATTTGGTTCCTAGTTGTAGGGTTGGGTGCAACCCGTGTTGTGGGAGTGTTGACTCCTATGTGTGGAAGGGTTCCTTCCGATAGTGCAAGGATTGGATTTCAATCCTGTTGGTGAAGTGACCGAGTCGTCCCTGGATTGGGAGATAGGTCGAAGGGGGAAAGTGGACGTACCCAAATCGGGGAACCACTATATATTGCCTGTGTTATTTTCTATGCTGTGTGTTTTGTTTTGATTCTGCAGGTACACTTTTAATTCCGCAAATACGCTGCTAGTCACCTATCCCCCCCATAGGTGAAGGTAGTTGACACTAGGTGGACTTTCAGTAGGGTAACTCTACCCTGACTTCCATTAGCTCCTCTACTAGCCCCTCCTCCTCTGTATGGCTATTGTCATATCCTGATGCTGATCGGGGAGGAGGCCTCTGAACCTGTCTCTAACCTGGAGGATGGAACTAACCCTGGCCCCCTGGTGGTTATCTCCTCCAAGGAAACCCCTTCGCTGTCCCTGATCCTACGAGTCCTGCTGTCTCCAACCGAGCCGATTATTCGGCTCTAGGATCCCCCACCTCAGCTGCTACTGCTGCAACAGATACTGCTGTTCTAGCTGCCTGGGTTGAGCTCTCCTCACCTAATAACCTCGGCCACCTCTTGGCCCTTTTTCCTCGTCTGGGGCCCACCTGGCCAACTTCTTCTCGAACTCGGGGTTTGATGCTTCCCCATCGACTTCCCTTACCTCCCACTCCATCAACTCTTCGTAGGAGAGAGGTTGAACCCTCTTCTATTCCATCCTGAAGAATACTTGTTGCAGCCCTAAGGTGAAGGCCATCATAAGGGTATGCTCTGGCATATCCTTGACCTGGGTGACCTCCTCCTTAAACCGGTCAACGTAGCTCCCCAAGGTCTCATTCTCCCCCTACTTGATGTGGAACAGGGACTCCGACTCCTTCTTCCTTTTCATGGAAGTGGTGAACCTCAACATGAACCCCCAGCGCAGGTCCTCAAAGGAGTAGATAGAGTTGGCTGGTAACTAGTGGAACCACTCTCTCACCTTCTCATTTAGGGTGATGGCAAAGAGCCTGCACTTAAAGACATCTTACATCTACCTTATCAAAACCACATCTTCAAACCATTGGATGTGCTAGACTGGAACATCCTTCCTTATGTAGTAGGACATCTCTGGCTCTCGGAAACCCTCCGGAACTAGGGCAGAAGAAACCAACTCACTGAAGGGGCTGCTTCTTCCTGTTGGGCGAGCCGGAGGATCTCGCACCCCCATCTTGATGAACCGGACTCCACTTACCGACACGTGGAAGAGCACTTGCCCGGGGAGATCAAACCCACTCCCCTCCTCTACAACCTCCTTCCCAGCTCGTCGAGCTAGGGAATCATCGCCTTGAGCCAGGGCGGCGGCGACTGGGACAGCTGGTGTCGAGCACTCGGCACGCGTGCCGTGTGAGAACCTGATAAGGCCAAGTACCTCCTGCCGGAACTCCTCGAACATTCCCACTATAGCGATAGGGGGAGGGGTGGTGAGTCGGCCCTGTCTGAACCTTGCCCTTCTACTCCAGTCATCAAGCCTTCTTAATATTTTCTGTGTTGAACACTCTCCATGCTCACCGCACCAAAAATGTTGAAACCGAAAACTTGGTCTCTATGGAGTTCACCCTTGGGGAAGGGGTGATCGCACACTTACTTCTCTCTTGCGAGCCAAATGACTAAGGAAAAGAACAGGGGACTTACCTAAGGGCTAAATGTGGAGGTCCCATCACACACCCCGAAGATCTTAGAGCACTTCCCCTCCCAAGCTATATGTCGAGCTAAGGATACCTCAGAAAGCGCAAGAAGATCGGGTCACTAGTAAGCATTACTTCTTAGGTACCACCTTTGGTCTATTTATAGAATTCTGAAAACGTCCTGCAAATAGCCAACCTCCGCTATTCTGAACAGTTATGTGTAGCCCAACTGGGTCTGCCAATAACATAACTACGTTGTTCCAATAGGCTATGGAGAGGCCAGCGTGGATTAAATAGTAAAAACACATCACAAGAGATTGGGCGAGTGGCCCTATGGAACCTCCACTAGCTGGGGGCGGTTAGTGCTTGATCGAGCTGGCACTTGCCGCCTCTTCCTAGCCCTAGGAGAGTGCGGGCCCGGCTTCCCCCACTCGCCTACTGCATGTCGAACCCACCAAAATGAGTGCAAGCCAATCCTCTCCACTCTCCCACTGCTCGCCGATCCCCTCGAGCGAGTGCGAGCCGACCCACTCCACTCGCCCCTCAAACGATTAATCCCACTTGGGTGAGGCGGACTGCTGGACTTTGGCCGATCTGGCTTTTGTTGACTGCCACTCGCCGGATATGGGGTTGTACAAAAAAAGTTCTGAGAAATGGAGCATATCGTCTGCAAACTTATGATGGAGAAGACATCACCCACACATGGAGTGGTGATGATCTGAAGCGGTTTTATGCCTAAACGATGTCTTCTTTCCGTTTATTCAAATGTATACTTTTTCATACTAACTTCAATGGAGATCCATACACTGACATGTTTTCCTTTTTGGTAACCTGTTTTTTGTGATTCTTTGGTAAGAAGGGATTATTGGACCAGGATACATTGCCAGATCCTGCTTGAACCCCCACAGAATCGTTGTCATTAGCATAACAAGATGATAATCACGTGTGTCGGGGAGATTTCACAGCATGTAGTGTGAGCTTGCAGATTTATGTGTAGTGGACTTCAGGATCTCGGATCCCAGCTGGTATCTGACACACCTTTGCTTTAAAGAGGGACATGGTGTCTGTTAGCTCTACAATGCTTCGAAAAGGACATCGTGATAGATTTAATGATCTTTTGAGTAATGCAATGCAACCCTGAGCTCGCCTGCCCGACTGATCATCTAGGTCTGTGATGATCGAAGCTCCTCGGTAGTCTCGAGCGATGCCTACAGGGGACCCATAGTTATGTTGATCTCTTGAGGATAGCAATGTTGTCCTGCACGAACCTTACCAATTGATCAACCAAATCTGTATCTCTAGTTATTAAAGTGGTAAATCCGTATCGCTTGTTGAGACAAGATAACTTGAGGATCACTTGAGAAAAGCAATGTAACCCTGCGCGCACGTGCCCACTTGATCATCTTGAATTATGTGTCTCCTTTCTTCCCCAATGACATCGGACATGCCCCTACAAGACATTTGAGTCTAGGCTGTCGATCAACCCTGATGTATGATTAAGGTGACAAGTTATAGCTCTTCTGAACACTTGAGGAAAGCAATGCATGTCCAGTACGCACCTGCCCACTCGGTCACCCCTGTCTGTAGCTTTCTTCAATAGATGGCGGTAAGTACTCTTTAAACTGCAGAGACCACCCAAGGATAGAGGTTTGACGATCTTTTGATGAAAGCAATGCTGCCCTGCGCACGCCTTCTTGACTGATCGCCTTATGTTGTAGGCTTCCGGGGTGGTAAAGCTTTTCTATTTGCACAGGTCACTTCATGTGAGCTGATTATAGTCCTGACGATCTCAAGAGGAAAACAATATTGCTCCGTGCGGACCTGCCCAATTCATTATCTGGAGCCGTAATATCAAAACAGGTATTTGCTAAAGACAACAAGTAATATATGGAAAAAGACCTCTGATACATGGGGTGAATGGCCTTATCAAACTGGCTACTGCGGCCAGTCTTGGCAATCCAAAATTTCGCTATTTGTATTGCGACATGTATTAATCAACCAGATTGACATCTTTTCTGATATTATAGCTTGGATTAATCTATTAGAATTATCCTCTATCAAAATTATGGAAAGTATAAACAATATCAGATTATATTCTTGGACAACAACGGTTTGATCTATCATCTATTGCGGTTTGATCTGTCATCTATCAAATTTAATCACGGCCGTAAGACATGAGTTAATCTAGAGCATTATTATGTGCAGATCAAATATAGCTATGTGCAGACCTAACATTTTATTTAATTTAATATATTTTTATTCTTTCATATTTAGGTGCAGCCCGACCTCAAGAAGGAAGGTTTTTTTACCGCGAGGTTAGGGTTTCTTATCGTTCTTTTTCCCGCACCCGTAAGGGGAAGAAGAGGCGCAGCCCGACCTTCACCATTTTGTCAGACATTTCTTCTCCCTCCTATAACTCCCCAAATCTCGAATATGAGTGGGCTGTGTCGACTGAGAAACACGGCTTGGGATACGGGCGTGTCCAAAGCCATGTCCTGCTCTGTGTTTGCCATGCTGTGTCGACTGAGAAACACGCCCAGGGTCATGGGAATGTACGAAGCCGTGTCTAGAAAACAGTCTGTGATACGGGCATGTCACAAGGCCGTGTCCTGTTTGGTCTTGACAATTTCAGTGTCGATTGAGGCACACGGCCAGTGACACGGGCGTGTCCAGGGTGACATAGGCCTGTCTAGTATTGACACAAGCGTGTCCGAGACCGTGTCCTATCATGAGATCGACGGTTTATTGTACAATAGTGAGACACGGCCTATGACACGGGCATGTCAAAGGTCGTGTACGGACCCAGGAAGACGATTTTAAAGGCAAATCAAGGCCGTTCGTTTTATTTAAGAGGGATCAGACGACCCAGATTCTTATATTAGGATTTATATTCGGGAATTTAGGGTTTAGGCCTCATTTCTTTTGACCCAATCTGTTTCTAAGAAGTAGAGAGAGGGGAGAGAAAAGGGAGAAGGAGAAGGAGGAATCCTGCCATTGTTGGAGCTTCGGAGCCCCAAATCGCGAGCCGAGTCCAGATCCGCTGAGGCAAGTCCGTTGCGGTGCTTTTCATCCCGCTAGTTTTCCATGGCACCGAAGCGAACCTTTAGAGAAACGATTCTCTACTTGGACATATTAAGTCCTCTTTCTTTTTGCATAGGAAACTCTCTCCCGCGAGTGGGCGGTGAGTGTGAGGTATTCCTTCGGGTAGATATGGTTTATCCCCATTGTTTTGCATTTAGAGTCCGGAATCGAAGTACGGATGTAGGCGTTGTGTGTGAAGCTTATCCGAACAAGTTTGTTTGAATCAATGATGTTTTCATTATGTTTGTATTGCCGGAGAATACTACATGCCGTTTGTTTTGCTGGTTTTCTACGTGGTAGATTGCAATAGGGATCCTTGGGGACTAACTCCAAGGTGCACCCGGAAAACTGGGCAGAAGCGAATTTCTGCCATCTTGGTGGCCTGAGAGCCAACCTTGTACATAATCGGGTTATGTAATAATGTTTGATCAGTACTTCAGGACTCGGGAAGCTTGGCCCGCGCCGATTACTTAAGTTGACATGGCGGTGTGAGCAACGGGTTGAGTGGAACTGTACGCGCTCTATGTGGTTAGATTAAAGAGAACTATGGTACATGGCACTTGTCGATGGAATAGAGGGCGGGTCTTAGGCTTCGGCATAAAAAGACTTATTTGCTCATATGTCGCCGTCCTAGGGGCAGCGGTGGACCGGGTTCACCGAGAATGTGCCCTGAGAGCACGGGGTGTGTGGCCGTGTGTGCCTACGCCTGTGGTGGAGTGTGCTTAAATTGTACTCTGACCATCTTGTTTGGTTATACTAACAAAATGCAGAGAAGGAGCACCGCCGCCCCGATTAAGGGGTGGTGTTGTTATAATTTAGTCAGCTTTAGCTGACCGTTGCTTTGTTTTACCACCATTCGGTGGTTTGTCCATATGTAAGAACAGGTGAGCCTAGTGGAAATTATCGTGCTAAAGCCCCTATGCTGCAAGGGCCAAAGCGAAATGTTTACTTTATTATGTTCATGTGTTGCCGACCTCCGTATCGATGTATGGAAAACATGTATTGTTTAAGTAAACACTTGTAAGGACCTAAGGCTGAGACTTTTGTGTATTTTGCTGTCATTCCTTCCTTGGGTTAGTGTGGATAATCATGCTATTGTATTTGGGTTCTTATAACTGTTTTAAAAAGATTTTGCTAAAATGCTCAGAGTTAGGATGCGTGTTCCTTTGGCTGTAATTTGGAATTAATTGGTAACTCCACTAACTCTCCGTGGTATATGGTGTGTGGCCCTGACTGGACCTTCTGTTATATTCCACGTGATGGATGAGGGTGTTACAATTTGGTATTAAACTATGGCATCGGTCTTGCTTATTGGAATTTGTGGACGAATTCTTTTAAGGGGTGGTGAGCACATGTATGTGCGTCATCGTTATGGCATGAAAAAACCATGAATGTCCAGTTAGGAATGAAATTACACATGTTTGAGGAATCTGCATGTTCCTATAATTGCTTTTTGAAATTTTGTTTGGTCGTTTAATGGTGTGTTGTACGACTATAGGTTACCTTGAGTGGCGCAGGGCAGACAGAACACCCGTTTTGTGAGGCAAGTAGTGCACCCAATGATGTGTCTGCAACCCCTCCTTCGGTAGAAACAATAAGGCTAGTGACTGAGGCGGTGTTTGCGATGCTAAATGCCCAGCCAGGAAGGCAAGTGAAGCATCCTGCCCCTGCAGGGGAGTAAGTACCGCTTCGAGAAGCAGAACCTAGAAGGGTGGAACCAGTGGTGGTAGAGCCGTTGATACCAAGAAGAGTAACAGAAAAGTAGCTCAAACATGTAATGGTCTTTAACCCTCAGGTTTTTTGGGGGACTGGAACCCCATCCCAGGCCGATGATTGGCTCTCTTGGGTGAAGAGAGTCTTGGCGGCCATAGAAATGGAGGAATGGCATAATACCACCATAGCCACTTTCCTGTATGATTGAGAGGCGACGTTGTGGTGGGAAGAGTTGGAATTGCATCACTTGGTTGGAAGGCAACTCACTGATGTTTCGATGGAGGAATTATCGAGGTTATTCTTGGCAAGATACCTCCCCTCGACACAGAGGATTGCTATGGAGAATCAGTTCCAGAGAATGACGCAGGGACATAGTAGCGTGGATGAGTACCTCCACGAGTTTACGTGGTTGGGTCGTTATGATAGCTCTACTTTTGCTGATGAGAAGCGTAAGACCAACCGGTTCTACGAGGGTCTACATGATGACCTAAGGCTACTACTCTCGGGGCCTATGACACAGGGCTTCCTAACCCTGGTCAATACGGCCCGATCGTTGGAGAAATATATGAAGAGAGTACAAGAGAAGAAGGACTCTAGTGCAAAT
Source organism: Platanthera zijinensis (assembly GCA_039513925.1). Taxonomy (NCBI): domain Eukaryota; kingdom Viridiplantae; phylum Streptophyta; class Magnoliopsida; order Asparagales; family Orchidaceae; genus Platanthera; species Platanthera zijinensis. Next base: position 109,923,898 of record CM077093.1, on the reverse strand, counting down.
AAGACGGAGTTCAAGGTGTCGACCTCCTCAAAATCTTGGTTCCGTAAGTGGAATAAGAAGGCTAGGACTTTGGGTCCAGCCCCATCATCTGGTGTATCTAGGGAAACTACAGGCCGAACCCCGAGCGCATGTTATAACTGTGGGAAGTCGGGACACTTTGCCCAAGATTGTTGGAGAGGACGTCCAAAGTCTGAGAAGAAGCCTGGAGCAACTTATGAGGAGAAGGGCAAGGCATTGGATTCAACTACATCACATTTTTCCCCAGCCTATCCTAGAGTGTATAACCATGGCTAGAAGGAGGCCATAAAATAGGCTGACGTGGTGACAGGTACAGTTTAAATTAATAGCAGTTTAGCTTTATATACTTGTTGCCTTATACGTGTTAGCTTAAGACTGGTTGTGCTAGGCTTTGTATTGATCTTTGATTTTCCGGCGAGATCACTGTTTGATACGGGATCTTTGAATTCCTTTTTGTCCGAAGATTTTGTATCGCGCATCGGAGTACCTTCTTCGATGGCAAGGGACAAATTGGATGTGTTGCTGCCTAACGGGTGCTCTATGCGCGCGGATAGAGTTTGTTGCGTGAAGGTAGGGATTGGGAGGCACGATTATGACTTGCGAGCGTCGCTACTGCCGATAGTGTAGTTTGATGTGATGTTTGAAATTGACAGGCTATCAGAGCAGCGTGCGTACATTGATTTCAACTGTACGGTGGTCTGATTGGGACTGGATACAGATCGTGAGACGACGTTCTCAGGCTTGAAGGGGTCAAGCAAGAATTTGATGTCTGCTCTCCAGGTGGCTAAGGCGGTTTGTTGTGGTGCGGAGATTTTTCTCACTTTATTGGAGGGTTCGAAGCCCAAGCCTGTTCTGGATAGCATCCTAGTTGTATCTGATTTTCCTGACGTATTCCCTGAAGATCACCCTAGTGCTCCACCTCAGCGAGAGATCGAATTCACCATTGAGCTAGTGCCAAGTTCCAAACCTGTGTCACGCTCTCCATATCATTTAGCGTCTAAGGAGATGACCGAACTGAAAGTACAGATTCAAGAGCTGTTGGAGCAAGGTTATGTGGGTCCAAGTTCGTGGTCTTGGAGCTCGTCAGTCCTCTTTGTTAAGAAGAAGGATAGAAGCTTGTGACTCTGTATTGATTACCTGGAGTTGAATAAGCTAACAGAGAAGAATAAGTATCTGATCCAAAGGATTGATGATCTGTTCGACCAGCTGGCCGGGTCAACTGTGTGCTCGAAACTGGATCTGAAATCTGGATACAATCAGCTGTGGATAAGGGAAAGTGACATTCCTCAGACGGATTTCAGCACGCAGTATGGGCATTATGAGTTTACCGTCATGCCGTTTGGGCAGACGAATGTGCCATCCGTATTTATGGATTTGATGAATAGAATGTTCAGAGAATATTTAGACCAGTTTGTGATAGTTTTTATCGACAATATATTGGTGTACTCGCAGTGCGAGAATGATCATTTCAAGCATCTACGCATGGTATTGGAGATCATGAGGAAGAACTAACTGTACGCCAAGTTCTCCAAATGCGCGTTTTGGTTGTCCTCGGTAGCATTCCTTGGTCATATGGTTAGTGGAGAAGGGGTTGCGGTAGATCTAGCTATGATAGTTGTGATACGCGAGTGGCCTGTGTTATCTACGGTTGCTAAAGTCCGGAGTTTTCTTGGGCTGACCGTCTATTAAAGGCGCTTCGTGGAGAACTTCTCATGGATAGCATTTCCCCTAACTACTCAGACAAGGAAGGATCAGAAGTTTGTTTGGACGCCTGAGTGCGCACAAGCTTCCGAAGAACTAAAGTGTCGCTTGAGCACGACACCTATCTTAAGTACGCCTTGTGGTTCTAAAGGCTTTGAGGTTTATAGTGACGCCTCTAGGAGTGGTTTAGGATGTGTTCTGCTTCAGCACGGGTCAGTGATAGCCTATGGATCACGTCAGTTAATGGTGCATTAGAGGAACTACTCTGTACATGATTTGGAGTTTGCAGCCGTGGTATTCGCTCTCAAGCTTTGAAGGCATTACCTTTATGGAGTAAAGGTCGATATATATTCAGATCACAAGAGTCTGAAGTATCTGATTGATCAGAAGGACCTGAACATTTGTAAACGAAGGTGGATGGAGTTCCTTGGGGACTACACCTACAAGATTCATTATATTCCCGGGAAGGGGAATGATGTGGCAAGTGCTCTGAGTCGTAGAACTCCTGCACAGGCCAACTAGTTGCAGATGCATGATGAGCGGCTCATTGGTGATTTGGAGTCTTTGGAGATCTCCTGTGTTGACAAGGGATCTAGTGCTAATGCATGTTTGAGTTGGACGGAGGTTTAATACGACCTCGCGGATAGGATTCGACAGTCCTCGGAGTTAAACATAAGCTTGAAATGTCGCATGGCAGAGTCCCTGGATAGGTCGAATGACCAGTTCATTTTTGACGATTGTCTTGTATGGAAAGGTGGTTGGTTGTGTATCCCTAACTTTGGGAAATTATGAGAATAATTTATGTATGAGGCGCATTTTACCAAGTACTCAATTCATCCTGGGAGCACAAAGATGTTCAAAGACATGAAGAGGCTGTTTTGGTGGTCAGGTATGAAGAAAGACATATCACTATACGTGGCGAAGTGTCAGACTCGTGCCTTGGTGAAGGCCGAATGCAAGAAGCCAGGTGGATTTCTAAAGTCCTTGCCAATACCAGAGTGGAAGTTTGATGAAATCTCTATGGATTTCGTGCACGGTTTGCCGAGATCGCACAAGGGGAACGACGTCATTTGTGTAGTCGTGGATTGGTTAACAAAGGTGTCGCATTTCATACCCAATAGGAAGGATGATTCCGTGGAGAAGCTGGAGAAGCTTTATGTGGATAATATACTCTGTTTGCATAGTGTGGTCCGTAGCGTAGTAAGTGACTGAGATGGTTGGTTTACGTCTAATGATTGGAGGCTTATTCATCAGTTGTTGGGCACCAAGTTGAACTTAAGCACAACTTTTCACCCGCAGACAGATGGGCAAACTGAAAGGGTGGCAGGATGATGGAAGACATGCTTTGTATGTGTGCATTGGATTTTGGTAAAAGGTCGGAGGACCATCTTTACATAATTGAGTTCGCATACAATAACAGCTACCAAGCCAGCATTCAAATGGCACCCTTTGAGGCTCTATATGAATGGAGGTGTCGTACGCCATTGTCTTGGGTAGAAACGGAAGAATCAAAGCTATACAAGCGAAGGGACGTTGAAGATGCTACTTCAACGATATAGTTGATTCGGGAACGGCTACTGATTTCTCAAGATAGACAGGCAAAGTACTACAACGCCAAGCATTAGAATGTGGACTTTGCGGTGGGCGACTGGGTATACCTCAAGATAAAGCAGTTTAAAGGCGTATCAAGGATTCGACACTTAAAGAAACTTAGTCCGAGGTATGTTAGGACTTTTGAGATCTTGGAGCGGGTTGGTGAAGCCGCTTATCGGTTGGCTCTCTCGTTAGAGCTGAGTGGTTTGCATGATGTATTTCACATCCCTGTCCTACGCAAAGCCGTGAAAGAACCAGCGCAAGTGGTTGTTGCGGATCAATTGTCGGTCGATTGTTGGCAAACAACGAAAGTTAGACCAATTCGGATCGAGGATACAGAGGTCAAACAATTGCTGAACAAAGCTATCATAATGGTCAAAGTTCGTTGGGACAATTGTGGTCGTGAGGAGATTTCGTGGGAGCGAGAGCAGACCATGCTTGAGGAGTATCCCGAAATTTTCCACTCAGGTACCTTTTAATTTTGTGTACATTTTCATTCACTAATTTCGGGAAGAAATTCTTTTAAGGGGAGGAGAATTGTAACGCCCCAAATCTCAGATATGAGTGGGCTATGTCGACTGAGCAACACGGCCTGGGACATGGGGGTGTCCAAAGTCGTGTCCATCTCTGTGTTTGTCGAGCTGTGTCGACTGAGCAATGCATCCACGGACATGGGCGTGTCCGTAGCTGTGTCTGGAAAACGGTCTGTGACACGGGCATGTCACTTGGCCGTGTCCTGTTCGGGATTGACGGTTTCAGTGTTGATTGAGGCACACGACCAATGACACGGACATGTCAACGGTGACACGGGTGTGTCCAGTATTGATACGAGCGTGTTCTAAGATCGACGATTTATTATACGATAGTGAGACACGACCTGTGACACGGGCATGTCACACGCCGTTTATGGACCCAAGAAGACGATTTTAAAGGAAAATCAAGGTCGTTCGTTTTATTTAAGAAGGATCTAACGGCCAAGAATCTTACCTGAGGAGTTATATTAGGGAATTTAGGGTTTAGGCCTCATTTCTTTTGACCCAATCACATTCTAAGAAGTAGAGAGATGGGAGAGAAAAGGGAGAAGGAGAAGGAGGAATCTCGCCATTGTTGGAGCTTCAGACACCCAAATCGCGAGTCGAGTGCAGATCTGCGGAGGCAAGTCCGTTGCGGCGCTTTTTCATCCGGCAAGTTTTCTATGGCCCCGAAGCGATGCTCTAGGGTAACAATTCTCTACTTGGACATGTGAAGTCCTCTTCCTTTTTGCATAGGAAACTCTCTCCCGCGAGTGGACGGTGAGTGTGAGGTATTCCTTCGGTTAGATATGGTTTATCCCCGTCGTTTTGCATTTAGAGTACGAAATCGAAGTACGAACGTAGGCATGGTGTGTGAAGTCTATCCGGACAAGTTGGTCTGGATCGGTGATGTTTTAATTATGTTTGTATTGCCGGAGAATACTCCGTGTCGTTTGCTTTGCGGGTTTTCTACGTGGTAGATTGCAACAACGAGCCTTGGGGACTAACTCCAACGTGCACCCAGAAAACTGAGCAGAAGTCTATTTATGCCATCTTGGTGGCCTGGGAGCTAACCTTGTACATAACCGGGTTATGTAATATTGTTTGATCGGTACTTCGGGACACGGGGAAGCTTGACCCATGGCGATGACTTAAGTTGACATGGCGTTGTGAGCAACGGGTTGAGTGGAACTGTACCTGCTCAATGTGGTTCAGTTAAAGAGCCCTAAGGTACAAGGCACTTGCCGATGGCATAGAGTAGGCTTCGGCTGAAAGAGACTTATTTTCTCACGATGTTGCCTTCCTAGGGGCGGCGGTGGACCGGGTTCACCGAGAATGTGCCCTGAGAGCACGGGGTGTGTGGCCGTGTGTTCCTACGCCTGTGGTGGAGTGTGCTTAAATTGTACTTTCACCATCTTGTTTGTTTATACTAACAAAATGCAGGGAAGGAGCACCGCTGCCCCGATTAAGGGGCGGAGTCGTTATAATTTTGTCAGCTTTAGCTGACCGTTGCTTTTTTTACCACCATTCGGTAGTTTGTCCATATGTAGGAACATGTGAGCCTAGTGGCAAGTAGCGGGGTGAAGCCCTTGATGCTGTGCTGGCCCTTGAAGGCCAAAGCAAAATGTTTACTTTATTATGTTCATATGTGGTCGGGCTGCGTGCCGAAGTATTGAAAACATGTATTGTTTAAGTAAACACTTGTAAGGCCCTAAGGCCGAGACTTTTGTGTATTTTGCTGTCATTCCTTCCTTGGGTTAGTGTGGACAATCATGCTGTTGTATTTGGGTTTTTATAACTGTTTTAACAATCTTCCGCTAGAATGCTCTGAGTTAGGATGCATGTTCATTTGGCAGTAATTTGGTATTAATTCGTAACTCCACTAACTGTCCGTGGTATATGGCGTGGGGCCCCGACCGGACCTTCTATTATATTCCATGTGACATATGGGAGTGTTACACCTCCTTCCAGCATCCAAGCTACGTCGGCCCACCTTTATCGATTTCCCTCCTACCAGAACCCTAAAGCCCTTCTCATTCCCAAATATCCCCTTTTTCCAGTTCTTGAAAACGCCTATATGGATCATATTCTGGAGGCATCCGGTGATATCCGGCGGCATCCGACGGCCTCTGACGGCATCTGTCCGCATCCGGCGGCATTTGGTGGCACCAGACTGCATTCCGGCGACATTCGGCTGCATTTCGGCGGCATATGGCTTGTTAAAGTCCTATTCATGCTTGTTATAGTGGGTTTATTTGCATACCGTGCTTTTCCAGTGCTTGCATTTACAATTTCAGTAATTTTAGGGTTGTTAACAGTGGGTTCATTTGCCTGAAGATGAACTATTTTTGGGCTTGTGAACTTTTTTTGTTTTTATAATTGGTCTGCACCTAACATTTTGAATTGCACTTAAATTTTTGGGATTTGCACTTAACCGTGATTTGCATAGCCAAAATAGATTTGCACTTAACATTGATCTGAATCTACACCAGATAGCAGCTCAGCAGTCGAGTTTTACTCATCTTTATTATTGTCAACATCAAATCCCGAGGTTAATGGTGCGGTTTGAATCGACTTCATTCACCATAGTATTATCTATTCTGGAGGATAATACGGTCAACCTCGCGGATTGAGCTCAGATTATATTCGCCACACTTCTGAAGACCAGTATTATTTAGCAAACAACTATCCGGTTAAATATATGAATTAATGGGCTTATTGGAAGTTTATAGTTTTCAAAATGGTTTGAATCCGGATATTCTTATAAACATTTCCTGTTTGAAAGCAAATGTTCGTCAGAGGTCAAGCGGTTTGAAGTTTATTCTAAGGAGCATCATGAAAGATGGAAAAAGCAGGTAAATAAACCGCATGTGAAGAAATTACAAAAAACAAAGCAAGAGAGGTAATTCTATCCATGTTCAGTTTTTTCCCAAACATTTTCATCTATAAACAAGCACGGCTAAAAAAATTAAACCGCCGGAGGCTCTAAAAACAGTAAACACCTAATTCAAAATTAGTTATTCGGTTTGAGTTTTGTAGATGCTAGAGTGCCCGATTCTGTAAAGGAAACAATTGGACATCAGCGGACAACTAATATGCTTTACTGTCCGTTGAGGAGCCCGGAGATTTGCTGCTACTGTCCTCCACATCACACGTAGAGTCGCTCGGACTCCCCGAATCCAGCACTTTAATTCGTCGCCCCCATCCTGCTCGACCCCAATTCCAAGACCGCCTGTATCAGAGGCGGCATTCTCACAATTCTCTTTTTCCTCTCCTCCTTCATCTTCTTCCTCACCAACCTTACCCGAGCCCTTGGCTGTGCGGTTTATTGTAGCCACCTTCTACTTAAGGGTTGGATAGATATCAAGGAAGGAGAAGTATTCAAAGAAAGGGGCCAAACCGCCAAGTCCTTTAAGTTGAGCAAGGGCACGATCAATCCCCACTACAAAGTACGGGAAGACAACATCTTGAAAGATCAAGTTTGCCGGGTCGTACACTTTCTGCAAAAGAAAAAGAAAGAAGGTCAGATCGCGCAACCTAGTAAGTAATAACATCGAGTACATCAGGTGATAATTTACCGACTTTTCCTCTTTTAACCGTGCGATTTCTTCAGATGTTTCATTTGCTAACTTTACCAGATCTCTCTATAACTTTTTGTTAGTGGTACCCATGAAGTGGTTCACGACAAAGCTTCTCACACTGTCTTGTGCGGCAAAATACGGCAAGTCCTCGTTCGGTATTTTCTCGTGGCTTTTAAGTTGCGTTTCCCGTATCGCTCCCCCAGTTTGGAAATGTAGTGGAGATTTGAACACATTTGCCGTCCGGATTCCACCGCATCGTCGGCCTGCCGTCAAGCTCTTTCACGTTGTTACGTGCCCCTAGGAGTGGGAAGGAATACACTAAAGAATCATATTCGCCTTCTTCCTCATCCTGCTGTTATTTAGCTAGCGCAGCTCTCTTCTAACTTTGGGTTAGAAAAACTCTACCAGGAGTAAGCGGTTTGTTCACTTTGACGTCAAGATCATTCATGGTGTTACCCGCCCCAAGGAGTTGGAAGGAATTCAATAAAGAATCAAAGTCGCGCGAGTAGCGGGCAGGCTTGCATGTACTTCTCTCCGAATTCATCGAGTTCGGCATGAGTATCTCGTCTTAACCTGTCGTCAGCGGAGTGGAAAGCAGAGGCCGCATAAGTTCGAACGATGGCAACTTTCACAACCCGTTTGGATTTGTTCTTAGAACACATCTAGTTTTTCTTTAATAAAATCACGGAAAGTTCCGTAATTTATAGATCATAGTGGCTTGCAAATAATCAAACAGAACGGCGACTAGAAATTTAAGTCGCGCGACCTTATACCCGTTTAAGTGAGAAAAAGACAAGTTTAAAGCATTGTGGCATAGACCGGGTCACAATTCGCAAGCTCTTCCGGCCGGAGTCCTGCGATTACAAATTTCAGCAAATGACGACTAGAATTCCTAAACCACGCAAGCCGAATAAATTACAGGCATGTTTTTTTTAATAGCATGTAAAAAAAGCAATTTGCACTATCATGAAAAAGTACTCGGCGGATAAGAAATATAATCATCATTAAGCATATCAAGTTTAAAGATGCCCGGGCTTATCAACAATTGTTAAGAAACAAGCACACAATATTACATGACCAAGTTCAGCATTAGAGACTATGGGTTGCGCTCAGTTTCCTCTCCTAAGCCGCTCGACCTGGTCGACGGCCTGGAGAAGGGCAACATACATTTGACTAACAAAGTGATGAATCGAGTTCAGATACCGATGAATCCGCGAAGCGCCATGCTCCACACGATCAAAACGGATCATGTGAAACATCAACACCACCGGTTCGCTAGAAGCCATGACTTGTTCAATTGCTCCAACCACCCGTGGATTTGATGTTTTACCTTTAATCGAGCGGCTTGGAAGGAGCAACTTCTCGGATCTCGGTGCGACAAGTCGCCGACTTCTATTGGCCTCTCGAGCCAAATTCATGTACTTTTCTTCATAAAGCCTGTAGTCATCATCAAGCCTGTAGTCATCATCAAGCTTCTGGAGCGTTGATGAGTACAATTATGATAGATTCTGACTATCATAATTGTAATCATATCCACTATTTTCTACCTCTTTACTCAAGTAATGGTGCAAAATAGTTGAGAATTGGTATTGTCATGAATAGTAGAGCATAGGTTATAGTCTTTACTATTTTATGTATTGAACTCCCCACTTATTACGTCATTTTTCTAATACAGGTACGACTAATCAGTGGAACTAAAAGTCTTGGAGCAAACAGGGGAGTTGACGGGACCAGGAGGGCTGATCAAAGTAGAAGAATTAGTCGAACACGGGTAGGAACATGCCCGTGTGCCTACCCGTGTTCTATCATAGCTGGAACTATTTGTTCACATGGGTCTGAACACGCCCGTGTGTCCAGACCGTGTCCTTCTCGGGACAAATCGAAGAATTAAATCCGGCTTACCCGTGTCCGAAGAATATGAAGAACAACATGGCCGTGTTCTCCAACACGGCCGTGTCAGTACCCGTGTCATCCAACACGGCCCATGACCAAACACGTCTGCTCGTGTGGAACTGCCTTGGAACTGCCGACACGGCCTACAACACGGTCGTGTCGGAACCCGTGTTCGACCATGTTTGCTATGAGATTATAAAAACCTGGAGAAAAATTTTATTCTGCACTTTTGGATCAATTTTATTTGGAGATTTTCTGGAGAACGAAAGTGGAGCACCCAAGAGAAGGAATGCTTGAAGGAGATATTCGTATGCATTTATTCTTCAATTTATCTCATTTAATCTTGTATCTCTCTTGGTAATCCAACTTTATTTATCTTTTAATTTTTCATGAACAATGTGTTTGAACAAATTAGTAATCATGTATCTTCTTGTTTTAATCAATTTCATGGTATTTTGTTCGTATATGGGTTTGCAAACATTGAGAATTATCCTTGTTATGAATGATTATTTGCTTTTACATGAAGTCCAAATGTCTAGATTGAGAAATTGGATTCTTTGGATGATGGTTAAATCTTCATATTTATGTGTTATTTCTCTTTGTAATCTAAAATTCATGATCGAGAGATATGTTTCTTGGAAAATTAGAATACAAAATGTTGGAATTATGGTATTTTAGAGATAAAGTTCCATGAATCTATGTAGTAGATAGGGTATTTCATTCAATGCAAATTTGAGTATTGTAAATTGTTCGAGAGAAGATTTACTTAACTTAGATTTAAATTTCAAATTGCTCGAGAGAGAATTTGATAATTAGTTTAACCCTTTACAATACAATGAATTTGATAGTTTTGTTATTGCATGATTACATAAAATGATGATGTTTATTGAACGCCTTTAACTTTCCGTTTGAAATTATTTTTGTAACTCTCCAATATAATTTTTATCCAAGTAGTCATAGTTAGGATTAATCTATGTTAGAACGAAATTTTAAATGTAGGTATGATAACAGAGTGAGAGTGAGTACAAGTAGTTGAAAGGACCCTATGGAATACGATACGAGATGTAAGCTTCTCTTATACTATGATTGATAGGTGCACTTGCCTGAAAGATAATTCAATCTAGCTTATGCCCATCTACATGGTTATGATAAAACGTAGAATGACTCCGCATCAAGGTTTGCTCCAAGACTTTTAGTTCAACTGATTAGTCGTACCTGCATTAGAAAAATGACGTAATAAGTGGGGAGTTCAATACATAAAATAGTAAAGACTATAACCTATGCTCTACTATTCATGACAAAACTAATTCTCAACTATTTTGCACTATTACATGAGTAAAGAGGTAGAAAACAGTGGATATGATTATAATTATGATAGTCAGAATCAATCATAATTGTACTCATCAAATACCCCCAGACTTGAGTGTTTGCTTGTCCCTAAGCAAACTAATTCAAACAATTGAGTTACCGATACATAATTCTACTTCCGCACACTGATTATTTTGAATTCAAATAGAAATTTGATGCTGTAATTGTATAGGAAATAGTATAGCAGACTTTTCTAAATATAACTTTTTCTTAAAAATTCCTCCAATACATATCTTAACTATTTTTCGCTCTTTCTTAGAATTAGGGTTATGGTTATCCATTACTATTGTAAGGAGAAAAGAATAATCTTAATAACATATGCATTAGTCTTTCAAAACTTAAACATACCTCTATTGATAATCATACACTTTCCTTTACACACCCTCTCCATAGCACTAATGAGAATTAGTAAAGTTGGATCCTTAGGACTTGTATGGTTGTGTAACCTTTTTGGCTTAGGATAGGTAATTATAGGTGGGGTAAGCAACTAAAAAAAAATAACTCGACGGGTTTTTTTCTTCTTTGCACACCTAGATCACAATTGAGCCCTTGGTATGGTCAATACCTTAACAAACATTGATATTCTACGAGCACCCCCAGACTTTGCACGTATTATACTTCCCATATATTTTTTTCTTTGTTTCTTAACCAAAGGTCCATAGTAGGGATCATTCTGAATGGGTGCAAAGTCACACTCACTCAGGCCACATATCACTATGTTTTTGTTTTTAGGGATTTCATAGTAGGGATCATTCTGAATGGGTGCAAGTGTACACGCACTCAGGCCACATATCACTATGAAAATTCATTTCATGACGAACTCAATGATAGGTGCTACTAGGTGAGGATTTGCCTTGGTGAATTTTAGAGTTGGAATACCACAAAAAATATAGGGATAAGGTTCAAATTGGGTGAGCAAGGGTATAATGTTTAAGGTTTTGGGATGTGAATGGCTCAAGCTATCCAAATGGGGGCCTAAATCATTTCCACCTTTACTAATTAACATGTGCAAAAGGTTTGAGGATCGTTGGTTAGTTCGAGACACCAATAGAGAGAAGTTTTGTTATATTATTTTGATCTCCTAATACACAATTATCAAAATATTGCATTCATCGACTCACTTTAGTATAGATAAATATAATTTCTAAAATAGAGCGATTATTAGTTAATAATATAAAGGACAATATTTTTAAACCAAATTTTATGGAGAAAAGTAGGCTAATGAATTTCTATACGTAGTTACTAATCAACAAATTTGAACACGAATTCGGTTTAATCAGCATGCGAAAGTAAATTAGATAGTTATATTCTCAATGAGTGAAGTATGGAAAGCTTAAAGAAAAGTAATAGCATGCTGTGATAAAGAAAGAGAGTACTATGATAGAGATAATATCAGTAACTGTAATCATGCACCCCACTGTCAACATCAAGCGCTTTTTCCCTCTCTAGCTTTTTTCCCCTAACAGTTTCACGGGCAGACCGTCATTCTTCCTCTTTAACCCGCACATCATAATCTTGCTTCCTTATCATAATCTGCAAGTTTTCCAACTAACCGGGGAAGTCAGGAGGTATTTCGGTACTAAGCACTGTGGTCAATGAGAATTTTGTTGGCGAAATGGGGGCAACATAGATGTTAATTCGCCCATTTTCAAGGGAGAATTTGAATCACCTACAGCAACAAAAGAAGAGGCAATTAAAGTGAATAATTGTTGAGTTTTGCCACCCCTTGCTTTTAGTGTTAAACTGGGTGGTTCATTTGGGGAGGTGTAATATATATATCTCCTAATTTCTTATCCGGTTGATTAGGGTAAAATCCAGAGAAAAAAAAAGGTCGGCTACATCTTTTCTTCGGCTCTTCCCTTCGAGCGACATCGAGAGAAGCTGACACCTGCAACAACATTTTTTGAGAAGCCAACGCCTACAGCAGCGACTTCGTGCTTCACATCCAGGGTCGGCGACTCAAGGGAAAGAACCCTCCCAGGGAGTGGTTTCGTGATTCCCGTCCAACAGTAGCTTCTATCTAGAGTTAGTAAGAAGTCAACCACCTTATTTTTTGGTGGAGGAGTAGCCGCCTCTGATAACTTGAAGGGAGACGGTGGCATCAGAGCGGCAACAACAGCTATAGTGGATCTTGGCGCTCTAGGTTATATTATTTGTTGCTCATCTACTGTACACCATAAAAACTCTCTGAATATTATAGTGGATCTTCTCTGGTGCTCTCCCCGTGGACGTAGGATTCGTTTATCTCCGAACAACATAAATCTTTGTGTCGTTTTTGTGTGCTTGGATTTCTTGTCGTTATTTATTTTGCGCTATTGTTGTTGCTGAGCTTAATTTTTGTTGCGCTATCCGCGGTGATAATGTAGTCTTGGATCGCACTAATATTTCATAACGACTAGTATCAGAGGGAGGTTCCGACCTTGGACCTCTGTGAGCAAGAACAATGACGGCAAAATTCTAGATTCCGAAGTATGACGACAAAATCGATTTTGGTTTGTGGCATAAACAGATCAAGGCGGATCTCGTTCAGCAAGGTCTTCATAAAGCGCTTCTCGGCAAGGAGAAATCCCAGAAGAAGGATGACGAATGAGAGAAGTTTGATTTGAAGGCCATTAGCATAATCCAGTTGTGCCTAGCGGATGAAGTCATGTACAACGTAGTCGATGATGAGACTACAACAGATCTGTGGAAGAAACTTGAGGAGCTTTATATGTCCATGTCACTCACGAACAAGCTCTACATCAAGAAGCACTTATATAACTTAAGAATGCATGAGAGTACTCAGTTGTTAGAGCATATTAACGTGTTAAACAAGCTCATTTCTCAGTTGCGCAGCATGGATGTGAAAGTTGAGGAAGAAGACAAGGCTCTTCTTTTGTTGTCTTCATTGTCGAAGTATTTTAATCATTTGGTCACCACGATCCTTTACGGGAAGGATTCTCTGAAAATGGAAGAGGTGGTGATGACTTTGCTCTCAAATGAAATGAGGAGCAAGTCTGGCCCCAGCACCAGCGAAGGACTATTTGTAAAGAGTAGCGAGTCGGTTAGAGGAAGATCCAAAGATAGGAGAAAGAAAGAAACCGACCAATGTCGAAGTCAAAGAACCGGAACAACAAGTGCCACTAGTGCATGGAAGAATGTCACAACCTGCATTTTCTCCGAATTTAAATGTATATCAGAGTAAGAGAAAACATGCGCCGTAATTCCATGTCGTGCAGTGGATAACTGCAGACGGTCAGACAAACTACAATCCTAACATAGTTTATGAAAATACCAAGTTATGATGTGAGAAAAACATGTGTCAAGTAATGTTTTGATGGTCGTATCCCTCGCCTCAGTGGATCAACTAGTCCACGACTAAAAATATAAGTATATGTTGCAAAAATAGTTTGTTTATAATGGTTAACATCCTGCATGAGCATAAACGTTCCCATTGGACCACTCATGTTGTGCATGATTCTAAATTTAGTATAAGAATAGAAATTTGTTTGTACGTTCAATAAGATATAGTGACTTTAGCTTTAAAAGATGTCATGTATAAGGTAATAGAGGTAATACTTTTATACTTTAAAATATCTAACATGCAACCTCATATAAAACCTTCCCAAAGAGCAAGTGAACCCAATAAGTTATATAGAAACAGGCTTAGCAGCTAGCAAGTACTATAACATTTAAATAAAATCCAGTGTGCGTCAACATCCTGACACGAACCCACTAAAAGAAATGTATGTCTGAACAAAACAAAACAATACACTACCTCACAGTTAGTGAGGGAAGAGATAGTTGCGGCCACTACAGAACACAAGCTAGCACCAAAACCTAGCCGCTCAACCAGCTACTTCTCTAATCCTGAGCCATTCTAAAGAAAGAACACCACAACAAGAATAAAAAATACAAGTGACGATAAAGTTAACAGGTTAGCAATAAAATAAAGGTATAAGGGTTACCAACCCTGACATGGGGAATAAGCTAACAATCCTGATCAATTAAGACAAAATACTGAAATGAATAATTAACCAATAAAGTCCAAAAGTACGAAATTTTCACCAAATACGATAAAGGCCGTAGCTTTAAGAAACATATAAATAAATAACTGTAAGTATAAAGAATTAATTAGCCCACAACTTGGTGAACAAAAACACCTGTAACAAATCTGGCACCTGCGGTGGTGGGAACCTACCCAACACACCAACAGCAAAAGAAACTTCAAGAGGGCTCATGGAAAGGTGGTCTTATGCCTTGACGCACCCAAAACCGGGGAAAAACCGGCACCTGGGATGGTGGTCTCCTTCTCCACACACCCAGTCACATACCAACACAGGGTAAACCTACTAGGGCAATAATTCACCAAAAGGCATCAATTTGGTGGTCCTTTATCCACTGCCAATATAGTCATAATCATAAAACCAAATCACTGACAACCTTAGTCAAGCACAGACAACCCATATCCAAAACACTGGGCTTCTCCAATGATAAATGGAGGAATTAGTCCCAGAAATTTAACCAAGGCCAAACCCGACCAATTAGACACAATTTGGCCACAGAAACCAAGTCCATACTTATTTGTCGAATATACTTGACGAATACAGCAGGCACTCAACGATTTTTACTTAGCAAAATAAGCCCACTAGAGATATACAACGAATTGGCAAAATACCTTAAGTCTGTGGAAAAAGCATCGAGTACACTCGACGCCGCGTTGAGAGCATTCAAAGCACTTGACGCCAAGCCTGATATTCAACTATACAACATTCACAAAACGCCGCGTTGAGTACACTCAACGCTAACCAGATTACTCAGCAAAATTACCTTCACTCAAGCCATGTTGAGTCCACTCAACGCCGCATTGAGTCCACTCAACGCTTAACAGTTAACTCCGCGAATTACCTTCACTCAATGCCGCATTGAGTCCACTCAACACCTCGTTGAGTCCACATAATGCTTTTGACTTAGTCTCGAAGCTACTCAATGCCAAGGCTTCACTCAACGTTGATTCACTCAATGTTAAGGCTTCACTCAATGCCAAGTGAACTTAACTCATCGCCGCGTTGAGTGCATTCAGCACACTCAACGCTTTTGCCTTAGCCTCACAGACCACTCAACGCCAATGCTTCACTCAATGCTAAGTGAACATCACTCAACTTCACATTGAGTGAATTAGGCGCAATCAACGCTTTTACCTTAGCCTCACAAACCACTCAACGCAAAAGCTTCACTCAATGTCATGTGAACTTCATTCAACGTCGCGTTGAATGTGCTCA
Source organism: Platanthera zijinensis (assembly GCA_039513925.1). Classification (NCBI taxonomy): domain Eukaryota; kingdom Viridiplantae; phylum Streptophyta; class Magnoliopsida; order Asparagales; family Orchidaceae; genus Platanthera; species Platanthera zijinensis. Next base: position 109,907,971 of record CM077093.1, on the reverse strand, counting down.
ATGCTTTTGACATAGTGCCAAATTATTTTTCGACGATTTTGACTTTTGTTAAAATCGACTAATTTACTAAACTAATCAGTCATATAAGACGACATTATCCTAAGCTAATTTTGAAACCCGACGAATCCCCTCACTTCCATACACGGCGTACTAAACTTGGGCTTACTAACCCATACTCGACGGATATACACACAGACCAACAGTAAAAAAAGACGGTGAATATACATATCACCGGAACAAGGATCTACCCTATGTAGTAGGTAGAACCTGGCCGATCCCTACCCTATTCTTAAATTCTAAGACGGAAAAAGGGGCAATAAGAGTGAATGTAAGGAATGGAAGCTTGGCAAGGGGAAGAAATCACCAGTTGCCCTGATCTTGCTGGATTTTGGCCGCACCACCTCTTCTCCTCACGGATCTGGCTACAAAAACACCTAAGCAGGAAAAACTGAAATTTTTTGAGAGGAGAGATGTTGAAAATTATGAAGTAAAAGTGGGGGGTTGATCAGACAAATTGCGTGTCTTGGGAGGTATGATGGTGCGATCTGGGCGGCATGTTTGTTGTGGCCTGATGATGGTGTCCGTCAGTTCGTCTAGTGGTCTTGGAGTTGGTTGTTCCTTGGTGTAACCTAACAGATAGGAGGAGTATTCGCGGAAGGGCAGACTCACTCTGAGTCCGCAGAGTTCGCGTGTTGGCAGACTGTCTTGGGAGCTAGCTTACTGGGTCTTTGTCTGCAGAGATCGCGCCAGAGTTTGGTTGGTTGCTAGACTTGGTCACAATCTGTGACAAGTACAGGGTGATCGTAGAGTCCGTAATGTCCGCTGGTTGACCGGGTGGTTTGTGTCTGTTGGTCGTGGACTTGTGTTATGGGCTCTTATGGTGTCCGCGGGGTGTGCGGGGTGTTGCTATGTCCGCGTATAGTGTATGGACTGGTGCAGTGTGTGGGTTGTTGCTATTTCCGCGTGCTGTGCTGCGTGCTGACTGATGCGCTGTCTGTCGGGTTGCAGACTGGCTTCTTGCCTTTGTGCCTGGAGAATTGGATTCTGGACTTGTCCTTGCGGACTTGGTGGACTGCCTTTTGCTAGCTGCGGGATGGGGTGGTGATTCTATCCACTATGGCGGTGACCACACTTCTCTCCGCGCCTATAAATAGGACCCCCCATCACATTAACAATAACTGAGGAACAATAAGTTGAGCATTGGTTAATTGTTTCGGCCTCGGTTTTCTTGTCCGCGCGGATTGAGAATGTTTAATTGGTTGCTGTTTGCAGGTTTTGTGGCTAACACTAAGAAGCTAGGAGTCTGGATCTGACTGCGGTCAGTATTCATTAGAGCTTGCAGTTATCAATCAACGGTTTATAGCTGGTCATATTTGTGGCCAGCCAGTCTTTTCTCCTTCAGCAATTTCTAGTTCAATAACCTGTCTGCCGGTCTCAGCGGACTAGGCGGTCTGTTCTTTTAGTTTGGCGGTGGCTTGTAGGGCAGTCGTTCAGCAGAATAACGGGTAGTCCGTGGATTTCGGGGACTCCATAGTTTAGTTGGTGTAGCAGCGGCTTGGCGGTCTCGGCAGACTCGGCAGTCTCTGAGGCAGTCCGTCCGGCTTGATTTCTTCTTGTTTGCTTATTTGCATCTCCTTTGTACTTGGTTAATCCATGTCTCGCCATGTATGTCTTGCCTTGTTATGATGATAGTTGATATTACAAGATTTGTGATTGCCTTCTGTTGTCACTGATTTATTTAGTTCAGTTTATGGTTGGAGTGTTCCTGCGCCTGGTTCCCGTTTCCACATGATCATTGTTGCGCGCTAGGGTTCGAAGAAAATAAACGCAACCGAACTAGCAACCCGATGAGGCAAGTATACCTATCGAATTGTAGCAAGGGGACACAAGTGTCGTATTAAGATCCAAGAAATGTTGGCTAAGCTTACTCACACGAACGCTATTATCTTATCGACGGAAAAACTAGGGTTTTAGAAAATCTAAGCGCAATGGAGAAATTAAAGCAAACTAAAAAGAGAACTACCGCAATTAAGTTACGCTATTAAGCAAACAACTAAGCTAGAAAGGAAATTACCGCAGTTAATAAAAGAGCACAATATATGAGATTACTACAAAAAGGTAGAACAATATGAAATGGAAATGCACCCGATCGAGATTCACCTCGGCTAAAGACGATTAAGAAAATGCGATAAAAATCTAAACTTAATAGGATAAAGGTCCTTGACCGTGGAGGTTCCTAAAGCTTGAACACGCTTCTCTCGAAGTCGTGCCCAACTGAGTTTAGGAAGGTCCGACCGACTCTCGTCTAAATCGGAGGCCTAAAACTCGCTTTACGCGGTGAACCCCACTATTGGATTTTACTCCAATCCGGGAGATTTGGACGTCTGCCTCTCTCGAGGGGTGCGTACAACTCCCTTTACTCTTGAATGCTCACTTCATTCTTTCGGCCTCTCGGCTAGCCCAGAATGAAAGCAAAGGCGGAGAGTATATATCGAAAATATATCTCCGACCCGTGATAAATCAAGAGTAATTCAAGGCCCTAACCTAAAAAGAAAAGATTAATTAAAACATCATAACATAATCGCTCTAACCTCGGATCATCAAGATCGAGTACAAGGAGGATTAGTTAATCATAATGGAGTGGAGGGGGGGGGGGAAGATGAGTAGAAAAACATAAGAAGAACACAAGCTAAGGGAAGAACAATTTTATTAATAAAAAGGGCAAGTTACACTATTGAAAATTAAAGTTACAAGTGCATGAAAATTAAACCCTATTCTAGCCCTACATTAAGCACTAAGCAAGAAGAAAATTACATTAAAAGCTAGCACAAACTAAGATTAAACTAGGGTTAACCAAAAACTACAAAGAGAGGGGGAGAGAGAGAGAGAGAAAGCATGAAAAAGGATCAAGAAACAAAGGGGCAGCACCTCCCCCACTCAACCAAAGCTTGCTGAAATGGGGAGGAGGGGGGCTCAATTTATAGATTTTTTCTCGGGTTGGTCACGCCCTCTGACACGCCCTAGGGGGGGCGTGTCAGGGGGCGTGACAGGTACGGATTTGACCTCGGGCTCTGGATTCTGGCGGGAGGGATGATTGCTTCGGTACGTCGGTGGTCACGCCCTAGGTCACGCCCGTGACAGGGGGGCGTGACAGGCATGTCATGTCCAAATCATTGGTCGGAAATTCGTCAGTCGCCGAAAAAGGAAGGTGTCACGCCCATGTCACGGGCGTGACATGGGGCGTGACAGTACTATTTGCGTGCTGAGGCGGAAGGGCATTTAATGCGGCGGCAGCTTTGCGGCAGAGGGCGACACGCCCCTGGTCACGCCCGGTGACACGCCCAGGGAGGGCGTGACAGGGGGTGTGACAGCGGTTTTGACCGTTTTCTGTCCCTTCCAGCAGGTGTCCTCGGGATCGGGTGACACGCCCTAGGTCACGCCCAGGGAGGGCGTGACAGGGGGGCGTGACAGGCCATTTTGGCAATTTTTCTGAAAACCTGCAAAAAGACAGGAAAAAGTTAGTGGCAATAAAATTTACATAAAAAGGATAAAAATAAACTAATAATAGACATAATTTGTACAATATAAAATATAAAAAACGATAATAGTTTAGGCTACAAAACGTATTATCAAATTCCCCCAAGCTTAAGCCTTGCTTGTCCCCAAGCAAAAATATAAAAACTAGATATTTATAAAAATGACTAATCAAAAAGTTCTAATTATGCCTACACAAGTACTATGCGAAATTCTTAGTAGGGAAAAGGTGAAATGTAAGTCTAAAACAATTATTTAGGTATGGTAAAACTTTTATAAACTTTACTTAATAAAAACAAATCATCCAAAATTTTAACGAGATTTTTTTAAATGGACTTAAGTAAAGCAACGAAAATGAAAAACACGCATTGAGTTGTTACTAGATCCAAGCAACGTATTATAATTATATCAATTTAATTATCAAAAATCTAGGTTTAAATCTAAAACTAAAACTGATTTACTATTTTTCTTTTCTTAGTTGTTAAATAAAAAACAAAAAGCGTGAATCAAAAGGACTTAAATAGGACAAAAACGTTTGGTTTAGGAAAATGATTAGGAGTGGAATTCAAAGATAAACGTGAAGGTTTAAAATCACACTAAACCAAAGCAAGAGTTTCAAAAATTTTCATAAAAATATATACACATTTTTTTCCTTCTTTTTCATTTTTTTTTTCCATTTTTTTTTTCAAAACAAAGGCCATAAATATTTTTATTTTCCTTTTTGAGTTGGCCAAACAAAAATAAACATCACTTTTGAACATACTTCTTTTTTTTTTCGAAAACCTTTCTCCACAAAAATCACAAAATACCCTATCAAAATCGTCAAAATAATTTATGAAACTCAAAAAGGCTAGTGTGATTCGATAGGTTGGAAATTTTGGCTTTGGTGAAACTGAAATGAAAGGAGGAGCTATCAAATGAAATCGGAAAAAGGCTCAAAAACGGCTAACTAGTGGTAAAAGTTTTTAGGTTGGCAGGAAAGCTCAAACGAAAACAAAAACGGCCTAAATCATTTTCACGCTTTTGAATTTATTTAAAACAAAGGTTTGAAAAATTTCAAAAAGCGAGTCCTAGATAATAAAAGAAGATTGATGAAATTAACTCGAAAATAGAAATAATAGGTGACTTGGATCGTTCACATCTACTACGTTATTCAAAAGTTGACTTTACAAAAATTATTCAAAAATGAAAAAGAAAATAGTGGATGATGAATTTTTGAGAAAGTAAAGGAAATAAAAAAACAAAAAACCATAATATAAATGCGAGTTTTAGAAAAATATTTCACCTTAACATGCTACCGCGAATTAGAAACACAGCATGGCCAACATTTTACTTGTGAAACATAATTAAAAAGGACGATTAGAAATATTATAATTAACTAAGTTGTTTATAGGAGATTTTGAGTAAAACAAAACTAAAAACTAGGGGTACTATTGAAATACCAAAATGTCTAAACTATTCAAAAATACATATATATTTTTTTATTTTGAGAAATATTCTCTTTTTTTTGGATTTTGGAAAATTTTTCTCTTTTTTGGAATTTTAAGATATTCATTTTTTTTTTAATTTATGGAACTATTTACAAAAAAGGAAATTATTTACACTAAGCAAAAATGAAGGAGGAAATCCTCCCCCAAGCTTAAAACAGACATTGTCCTCAATGGCTAAAGAAGGGGATTGAAGAAGGAGAGAAAAATAAAGTGCAGAATTGAAAAGACAGAATTGAAATACAGGTACTTCCCCGGATTTATTTGCTGCGAAAACTGAGTGATGCCGCTCCCCGAATGTCTTCTTTGGACTTCGTGATGGATTCAGTAATGTTGGAGCGGGCGATCGCAGAAGCTTCAGCTTGTCGGAGCCGTCCGAGGCAAAAATTGTAAAATAAAGAAAACAGAAAAAGATAACTTGGGTTGCCTCACAAGAGCGCCCTTTGGTTAAAGCGTCGTTGAGCTCGACGCATCAAAAATAATATTGTCCAAAAAATATTGTTGTCCCGAAATAAAATTGTTTTTAGCAAAAAAAATAAAAATTTCAAGATTAAAGTTCGTGAAGCAGAAACTTAATAGTGTTTGGACTGACATCATCATCACCAGAAAAATACAGTTTAAGACGCTGACCATTCACTTTGAAATTACCCTTATCAGGGTGAGAAATTAAAACAGTTCCATAAGGAAATACTTCTAAAACAGAAAACGGGCCAGACCAGCGAGATTTTAATTTGCCCGGAAATAAACATAAACGACTGTTATATAATAGGACTTGGTCGCCCGGCTTAAAGTTTTTAGGGTGCCTTAAGTGTTTATTGTGTAAACGCTTCGTCCGCTCTTTATAAAGTTTATTATTTTCATAAGCATAAGAGCGCCACTCATCGAGTTCATTTAGTTGAAATTTTCGAAGGTCACCGACTGAGTGGGGATCGAAGTTTAAAAATTTTAAGGCCCAAAAGGCGCGGTGTTCTAACTCTACGGGCAGATGGCACGATTTTCCATAGACCAGCCGATACGGCGTACATCCGAGGGCGGTTTTGTACGCTGTTCGGTAGGCCCATAGAGCATCGTCAAGTTTGGCTGACCAGTCTTTTCTAGAAGTTGAAACAGTCTTTTCTAATATTCTTTTTATTTCTCTATTTACTACTTCGACTTGACCGTTAGTTTGGGGGTGGTAGGCAGTGGACAGTTTATGCGTAACGCCGTATTTAGTAAGGATTTTTGAAAATTGCGCGTTACAGAAATGGGAACCCCTATCGCTAACGATTGCGCGTGGCGTACCGAATCTAGAAAATAATTTTTTTAAAAACGTGACTACAACTCGGGAGTCGTTCGTAGGAAGAGCTTGGGCCTCAGCCCATCATGAAACATAATCAACAGCAACTAAAATATATTTGTTTCCGAAGCTAGAAGGAAGGGGGCCAACAAAATCAATTCCCCAGAGGTCGAAAATTTCGCACTCTAAGAAATAATTTTGCGGCATTTCATTTTTATTAGAAATATTGCCCGACCGTTGGCAACTATCACACCTGCTCACAAAGGCTTGCGCGTCTTTAAACAGGCTAGGCCAGTAAAAACCCGCGCAAAGCACTTTATGAGCGGTGCGAGCAGCTTGATAGTGCCCACCTGTCGGACCTTCATGCAAATGTTTTAGAATATTAATTCCTTCATCAAAAGAAACACATCTCCTTATCACTTGATCCGCACAAATTTTGAAAAGATGCGGGTCTTCCCAAAAGTAGTTCTTCAGCTCAGAAAAGAATTTCTTCTTCTGCTGAGAGGAGAACTCTTTTGGGAGCACCCGGGCCACTAGATAGTTGGCGATGTGCGCGAACCAAGGAGAAGTAGATGTATTAACTAAAAGCAGCTTCTCATCAGGAAAATAGTCATTAAAAGATTTTTCATTTAATTTTTCTATAAAGGGGTTATCTAATCTTGATAAATGGTCGGCGGCCAAGTTCTCGGCTCCTCGCTTATCACGGATCTCTAAGTCAAACTCCTGGAGGAGCAAGACCCCGCGAATCAAGCGAGGCTTGACATCCGTTTTGGCAAGAAGGTACTTGAGGGCCGAGTGGTCCGTAAAAACATTGATTTTTGAAAGTGTAATGTAAGGGCGAAATTTATCAAACGCAAATACTACGGCTAAGAGCTCCTTCTCGGTTGTGGTGTAATTTTCTTGTGCAGATGTGAGGGTTTTACTAGCGTAATAGATGGGGTGGAAGTTCTTAGATATGCGTTGACCTAATACGGCTCCCACCGCAAAACTACTCGCATCGCACATAATCTCGAAAGGAAGGTCCCACACCGGAGCTATCATAATCGGCGCGTTAATTAACTTTTCTTTAATTAATTCAAAGGCAGAAATACAAGAGTCATCAAAAATGAATGGAGCGTCTTTTTCTAAGAGATGGGTGAGGGGCTTAGTGATCTTAGAGAAGTCCTTTATAAAACGACGATAAAAACCAGCGTGGCCTAGGAAACTTCTTATAGCTTTTATGTTTGTAGGTGGCGGCAACTTCTCAATAACTTCTATCTTGGCAACGTCTACCTCAATACCTTTAGCAGAAATTTTATGACCCAAAACTAACCCTTCCCTCACCATAAAATGGCATTTTTCCCAATTTAGGGCAAGGTTAGTTTCTTCGCATCGTTCTAAGACTTTTTCGAGGTTTTCTAAACATCTATCGAAGGTATCGCCGAACACGGAGAAATCGTCCATGAATACCTCCATAATGCTTTCTACGTACTTGTCAAATATTGCGAGCATACATCGTTGAAATGTAGCCGGCTCATTGCATAATCCAAACGGCAATCTTCGGTACGCGAAGGTGCCGAAGGGACAAGTAAACGTAGTTTTCTCTTGGTCCTCGGGAGAGATGGGTATTTGAAAGTACCCCGAGAGGCCATCGAGAAAACAATAAAAGCTATGGCCGGAGAGACGTTCTAAAATCTGGTCGATAAACGGTAGAGGAAAGTGGTCCTTACGGGTGGCGTCATTTAACTTACGGTAATCTATGCACATACGCCAACCCGTCACCGTCCGTGTCGGGATTAATTCATTATTCTCATTACTAATTACGGTTATCCCTCCCTTTTTTGGAACTACTTGAACGGGGCTAACCCACTTACTGTCCGATATCGGGTAGATAATTCCTGCGTCTAATAGTTTCATAACCTCGCCCTTAACTACTTCTTTCATATTCGGGTTTATACGGCGTTGAGGTTGAATAGAGTTACGCGAATTATCTTCCATTAGGATTTTATGTGTACAGAAAGATGGGCTTATGCCCTTGATATCAGAAATTTGCCAAGCAATAGCCCGGCGATGCTTACGTAGAACTAGAAGAAGTTTATCGTTCTGCGTATCCGTGAGGTAGGCCGAAACGATAACTGGTAACTTGGAGTCTTTTTCTAAGAAAGCATACTTAAGGTGTTCGGGAAGTTCTTTAAGTTCTAGGGTAGGGGGTTCTTCATAAGAGGATTTTGAGATTCTTTCTTTTTCAAAAATAATATCTTCATAAACTTTTTTATAAGGAACGTAATAAGGGGTGGGGCTAGCAGCCAAGGCAGCTTCTTGTACAGATTCAGTGTTAAGAAAAGAGGAAGAACAAAAATCAGAAAACTCTTTTTCAAAGTCGGAGAGGCAATAAGAAGATTCATCACTTCCTTGCAGTGATTCTGTTGTAAGAGAAGAGGAGCAAAAAGTAGAAAATTCTTTTTCAAAGTCGGAGAGGCAGTAGGAAGAATCATCACTCACGGCGTCTATGAAAAAACATGAGTCATCGTTCGCTAAGGTGTTCTTCATCGAAGGGGTGATAGGAAATGTGACTTCATCGTCGCCTACTCGAAGAAAGAGCTTACCATTGCTTACGTCAATGATGGCTCGGGAGGTGGCAAGGAAGGGTCGGCCAAGGATCAGGGGAACCTCGACGTCTTCTTCGATGTCCAAAATGACAAAGTCCACCGGGAAGATGAACTTGTCGACTTTCACTAGAACGTCCTCCACTATTCCTAACGGGTACTTGACGGATCTATCGGCTAGCTGGATACTCATACGCGTGGGGTTAAGGCTACCAATCCCTAACTTTTTGAACAACGAAAAGGGCATCAGGTTTATACTTGCTCCTAAGTCGGCTAACGTGTGTTTAACAAAGAGATCACCGAAGACACACGGGATAGAGAAACTACCCGGGTCACTGATTTTCTTCGGCAAACCGTTTGTTAAAACGGCGGAGCACTCGACGTTAAGCGTGACGTGCGAAAGATTCTCTAACTTCTTCTTGTTTGTGAGGAGGTCTTTAAGATATTTGGCATATTTCGGCATTTGCGAAATAGCCTCGTGGAAGGGAAGATTAATGTGGATTTGTTTGAAGATTTCTAAGAAGCGGGAGTACTGATCATCTTGACGTTGTCTATTAAGTTCAGAGGGGTATGGAGGAGTTGAATTATTTTTGAAGATGGTGGTGGAGTGAGATTATTTTCTAAAGCGGGGGTGATTACTTCTTCAGCAGAGGATGTAAGCGGAGCGGAGCTTTGATTTTTAAAAACGGGAGCGGAGCTTTGATTTTTTAAAGCGGGAGCGGAGCTTTGATTTTTAAAAACGGGAGCGGAGCTTTGATTTTTTAAAGCGGGAGCGGAGCTTGCCTCGGGCTCTTCACTTACCATACCGGAGACTTGCTTCCCACTCCGAAGAGTTATAGCTTTCGCTTGCTCTCACGGGTTGGGTTCGGTATTGGAAGGAAGAGACCCTGCGGGTCGCTCAGAAATTATTTTCGCGAGCTGTCCTACCTGATTTTCTAAACTTTTTACGCTTCCGGTTAAAGTTCTTATGGTAGCGTCATTTGTGGTGATATATTTAGAAAGTAATTCCTCCAAGCTCGGAGGTTTTGGGTAATTTTGAAGAAGTGGTGGTGGTGGTGGTGGTTGTGCAGAAAAATCATTTTGCGGAGGTGGGTGCATCGCATTCGATGGATTACTCCATGAAAAGTTCGGGTGATTTCTTAAAGCGGGGTTATAACTATTCGGAAAATTAAAACCAGGCGGATGAAAATTCGCAGCAGAAAAATTATTAAAAGCAGTTCTAGGAAAATTATTAACATAATCTAAATGTTCTGGAGTAGGGGTTGCAGATTCCCATACCTGAGGGGCGGAGGCAGCAGTCATCTCCGTGATTTTTTTGCTTAGGATTTCTACTTGCAGAGCGAGCTGGGAGACGTTGTCCACTTCATAGATACCTGCAGGCTTGTTCGGGCGGGACCTAGGCACATTCCACTGATAAGTGTTCATGGCCATATCCTCAAAAAGCTCAAGAGCGGCTTCCGGGGTCTTATGATTTAAAGTACCGCCAGAAGCTGCGTCTATCATTTGCTTCGTGCTTTGATTTAGCCCGTTATAAAACGTCTGCACTTGTAACCATACAGGTAGCGCGTGATGTGGGCATCGTCTTAATAATTCTTTAAATCTCTCCCAGGTTTCGTAAAGGGTTTCAGAGTCTATTTGTCCGAAGGCAGAGATGTCGTTCCTAAGTTTTGCAGTTTTAGCTGGCGGAAAATACTTCGCCAAAAATTTTTCAGTTAATTCATTCCAAGTGGTTATGCTATTTTTCGGAAGTGTGTTAAGCCACTGCTTAGCTTTAGTTCTTAGAGAGAAGGGGAAGAGTCTTAGCCTGATCGCATCATTTGTGACACCATTTATCTTGAAGGTGTCGCAAATTTCAAGAAAGCTAGCTATATGTGCGTTCGGATCTTCATCTTGAAGTCCGTCAAATTGCACATATTGCTGCACCATTTGAATTATGCTAGGCTTTAGTTCAAAGTTATTATTTGCTATAGTAGGGCGGACTATACTCGATTTTGTTCCCTCGAGGTTTGGTCGTGCATAATAGGACATAGTCCTTTGAACGGCCTCATCTACGTTGGGTTCTTCCATTCTTAAAGTATTAAATGACTCGGAGTCCTCAACCGGTACTTGGATAGTAGGACCTTGAAATCGCGATCTTCTCCGAAGAGTACGCTCAATTTCGTGGTCCAAGTCCAAAATAACCGACGGACTCCCGCGGGTCATGCACTAAAAGAACAGAAAAGAAGAAGAGAAAGAGAAAAAGGATAAACTAGAAAGAAAAACTAGATTTAGAAAATTAAATTAAAATTTTTTTTTTCTTTTTGAAATAGAATTTTTTTTTTTAAATTAACTCCCGAACTTCCCAAGGACTACCCCGTGAAGGGTTCGCAAGGTACTAGACAAGACAGTGGCGCTTAAAGCCCTTTGCCCTTTTCGAGAGAATTAGGTGGCGTAGAAAAATTGTGAGGTTGGTTTCTATTAAGAGCGGTGATAATTTTTTTTGAATTTTTTTTTTAAAACTTTAAAGAAAAGGGGATGAGAAAGAGAAGAGATAAAATTAATAGGTTCGTGTTTTCAAAATATCAACGGAAGTTGGGTCCCCGGCAACGGCGCCAAAAACTTGTTGCGCGCTAGGGTTCGAAGAAAATAAACGCAACCGAACTAGCAACCCGATGAGGCAAGTATACCTATCGAATTGTAGCAAGGGGACACAAGTGTCGTATTAAGATCCGGGAACTGTTGGCTAAGCTTACTCACACGAACGCTATTATCTTATCGACGGAAAAACTAGGGTTTTAGAAAATCTAAGCGCAATGGAGAAATTAAAGCAAACTAAAAAGAGAACTACCGCAATTAAGTTACGCTATTAAGCAAACAACTAAGCTAGAAAGGAAATTACCGCAGTTAATAAAAGAGCACAATATATGAGATTACTACAAAAAGGTAGAACAATATGAAATGGAAATGCACCCGATCGAGATTCACCTCGGCTAAAGACGATTAAGAAAATGCGATAAAAATCTAAACTTAATAGGATAAAGGTCCTTGACCGTGGAGGTTCCTAAAGCTTGAACACGCTTCTCTCGAAGTCGTGCCCAACTGAGTTTAGGAAGGTCCGACCGACTCTCGTCTAAATCGGAGGCCTAAAACTCGCTTTACGCGGTGAACCCCACTATTGGATTTTACTCCAATCCGGGAGATTTGGACGTCTGCCTCTCTCGAGGGGTGCGTACAACTCCCTTTACTCTTGAATGCTCACTTCATTCTTTCGGCCTCTCGGCTAGCCCAGAATGAAAGCAAAGGCGGAGAGTATATATCGAAAATATACCTCCGACCCGTGATAAATCAAGAGTAATTCAAGGCCCTAACCTAAAAAGAAAAGATTAATTAAAACATCATAACATAATCGCTCTAACCTCGGATCATCAAGATCGATTACAAGGAGGATTAGTTAATCATAATGGAGTGGAGGGGGGGGGGGGAAGATGAGTAGAAAAACATAAGAAGAACACAAGCTAAGGGAAGAACAATTTTATTAATAAAAAGGGCAAGTTACACTATTGAAAATTAAAGTTACAAGTGCATGAAAATTAAACCCTATTCTAGCCCTACATTAAGCACTAAGCAAGAAGAAAATTACATTAAAAGCTAGCACAAACTAAGATTAAACTAGGGTTAACCAAAAACTACAAAGAGAGGGGGAGAGAGAGAGAGAGAAAGCATGAAAAAGGATCAAGAAACAAAGGGGCAGCACCTCCCCCACTCAACCAAAGCTTGCTGAAATGGGGAGGAGGGGGGCTCAATTTATAGATTTTTTCTCGGGTTGGTCACGCCCTCTGACACGCCCCCCTGACACGCCCTAGGGGGGCGTGTCAGGGGGCGTGACAGGTACGGATTTGACCTCGGGCTCTGGATTCTGGCGGGAGGGATGATTGCTTCGGTACGTCGGTGGTCACGCCCTAGGTCACGCCCGTGACAGGGGGGCGTGACAGGCATGTCATGTCCAAATCATTGGTCGGAAATTCGTCAGTCGCCGAAAAAGGAAGGTGTCACGCCCATGTCACGGGCGTGACATGGGGCGTGACAGTACTATTTGCGTGCTGAGGCGGAAGGGCATTTAATGCGGCGGCAGCTTTGCGGCAGAGGGCGACACGCCCTTGGTCACGCCCGGTGACACGCCCAGGGAGGGCATGACAGGGGGGTGTAACAGCGGTTTTGACCGTTTTCTGTCCCTTCCAGCAGGTGTCCTCGGGATCGGGTGACACGCCCTAGGTCACGCCCAGGGAGGGCGTGACAGGGGGGCGTGGCAGGCCATTTTGGCAATTTTTCTGAAAACCTGCAAAAAGACAGGAAAAAGTTAGTGGCAATAAAATTTACATAAAAAGGATAAAAATAAACTAATAATAGACATAATTTGTACAATATAAAATATAAAAAATGATAATAGTTTAGGCTACAAAACGTATTATCAATCATGTTGTTAGTTTGATAGCTCTGAAAGTTTTTTACTTGGTATCAGAGCTATCTCCTCATCATCTTGTGAAATTTCAACATGGTATCATAGGGAACAGTGTCTTGAGCAGTGATCAACCTCAGTGGTGCTCGGCGCTTATGGAAGCTATTAGATCAGCGGTTACTGCAATGGAAGGAGCTTTCGTAAGAGGTTTTTGTATTGAACTTCTTATAGTGACTAACTTTAATAAGTGGAAGTCATGTATGAAGAGCTATCTTCTGGGTGAGGAGTTGTGGGAGGTCGTCGATGGTGATGACAAGCAAGAAGTGACTGCTGCAACTGGTACTGCTGAACAGTTGAGAGCTTTGAGGAAGACTAATGCAAAGGCAGATTTTGCTCTTAAGAGGGTTGTCTCACCTGAGCTCTTTGATCATATCTTAGGATGTGAGTCTGCTGCTGAGATTTGGACAACCATTGATTGTCTGTTCAACAGGAAGAATGTAGTGCAACTATAGTTATTAGAGAACGAGTTGGCTAAGGAAACTCAAGGAGATTTTTCCATCTCACAGTTCTTCCTTAAGATGAAGAACCTATGCACTGAAATATCAGCTTTGGATCTTGATGAGCCCATTTCTAAAGCTATGTTGAAGAGGCACATAGTTCGCGGGTTGCGGAAGGAATATGTGGCTTTTGTGACTTCTATTCAAGGATGGGTAACTCAACCATCCTTGTTGGAGCTAGAGAATCTGTTGGCGTCACAGGAGAGCCTGGCTAGGAAGATGTCCAAGATTACTGTCTTTGAAGGTGGTAGTGAGGCTCTCTTTACTGATAAGAAGAAGAAGAAGAGATGGGAGAAGAATAAGAAGCCTACTGCTGTGGATGGGCCTTCAACCTCCTATCAGCAAGAGAGGAGCGCTGCTCCTAAGAAGAACTGGAAGAAGGAGTTGAAGTGCTACAGGTGTAATCAGCCGGGGCACTTCAAGCGTGACTGTAAGGTCAGGCTACAGCCTGGGCATGTTGCAGATAAGGAGGGAGGTGGTTCTAGTCCCGAGGAAGATTGATGGGGAGGAGCTTTCTTGACGAGCACTTGTGTTCGTGCTCTTTCTACCCTCAACTACCAAGATGACTGGATAGTTGACTCGAGGTGTGGTCATCACCTCACTAGATATGATTCAAAGTTCTCATCACTGCAAACATTCTCAGGTAATGAATCTATTATTACATCTTATGATTCTGTTCATACTGTAGAGAAGGATGGTGTTTTTTCAATAGATAGTTCTCAGGGTCCTCTCACGTTAAAGAGGGTGTATCACGTACTTGGCATGAAGAAGAACCTCTTCTAAGTGACCAATGCGGTCGACACGGGCTATCACCTTCTATTTGGCCCAACAAAAATGAATTTTCTTCGCAACTTATCAACGGTTAAGGCTGTTTTTGTTAATGTAGGGATAAGAGTTAGAGACTTGTTTGTTTTATCAAAAAGCTCTTATGTTGATCAGATGAGAGTCAACGATAGCGATGCTATCTAACATGAAAGGCTAGGGCATGTAGGGATGGACAAGCTTAAAGCTATAGCAATGAGGAGTCTTGTGAAATGCTTGCCAATGTTGTCATCTTACGAGATGGCCATGTTTGTGCGGGGTGTAAGTTCGGAAAGGCTCATCGCCTTCCGTTTGACAAGTCAAAAATAAGGAGCAAGGCACCTTTTGAGTGTATCCATGGTTGTCTGATGGGGCCAACTATTACCGCTAGTCTTGGAGGGAAAAGATACATGCTGGTAATGATTAATAACAACTCAAGATACACTTGGGTGTATTTCATAAAGGAGAAGTCAAATGCCTTCCGGTTGTTTGTGGAGTTCAAGAAGCTGGTGGAGGGCCAGCTTGGCCTGCGGATCAAGAAGTTTAGAACAGACAATGGAGGTGAGTTTTTTTCATCCGAGTTCTCTAACTTTTGCAGGAAGCATGAGATCCAGAGAGAGCTTACTTGTGCTCATGCTCAAGAACAAAATGGAATGGCGGAGAGGAAGATACATCATTTGATGAAAAACTGCAAGTGTTGGCTTAATGTAAAGGGCATTACCAGGTCCTTTTGGGCGGAAGGAATGACCTGCGCAACTTATGTCATCAATCGGATGCCTCTTAGTCTGATCAACATGAAGTCTCCTGTTGAGATGATGTTCAAGGAGAAACCCAATGTGGAACACATTCAGGTGTTTGGATCAACCTGCTATATACATGTACCGGATGCTCAGAGGACTAAGCTTTATGCAAAGCAGAGGAAGCTTGTATTTGTGGGCTATGATATGCGGAAGAAGGGATGGAAGTGCATGGATCCTGCGGTAAGAAAGTATGTTGTATCAAGAGACATTGTTTTTGATGAACTAACGTCGTATGGAGGTGGCTTTGTTGAGCTACAGGAGAGCAGCGTTGATGAAGGGCAGATTGAGGCTGCTGAAGTTCTTCAGGTATAGCTGCCTGTGTCACTAGGAGCACCAGGTGTTTCATGCTCTGGGGAAGAGGCTTCTAGTTCAAGAAACAGGGGGAGTGATGCTCCAAGTGTGCCTGGGAATGGATCTAATTCTGAAGAAGCATCAGAGGTGGTGAACAAGGAGTAGACTCTTCGGAGAACGAAGAGGACCATCAAGCCATCAGCTCGTTATTGCGAAGGAAACACGGTGAGCTTTGTCTCTTATTTCTTTGCAGGCCCCCTAAATGAGCGGGAGCCTTCTAGCTTTAATGAAGCCACAGGAGTCAAGGAGTGGTAAGATATCATGGATAAGGAGATATCTACTCTCAAGAAGAATGAGACGTGGGACCTTGTGCCCAAGGTTGATGACATTACTCCTATCACTTGCAACTGGGTGTATAAGCTAAAGAAGAAGGAGGATGGGAGCATAGAGAGGTACAACGCTCGCCTTGTAGCTCGAGGATTTTCATAACAGTATGGTGAAGACTATGAAGAGACGTTCAGTCCCGTAGCGAAGTTGACATCAGTTCGGATGGTGATGACCTTGGCGGCTTGCTATGTAACACCCCAAATGTTAATTTGGAATTCAGGCTGGGTGACACGGCCTGGGACACGGGAGTGTCCTCGGGCATGTCCAGCTCTGGGTACTCGGCTGTGTCGCGAGAGTTCGAAAAAAATGAAGTCCACAAGAATTGAGAGGCGATACGGCCTGGGACACGGGCGTGTCCCAGGCCGTGTCCTGCTCGGGTTGGTAACCAGGCGGCGTTGAGTTTCATTGAGTGTAGCATACGGCCTGTGAAATGGGCGTGTTACAGGGGCGTGTTTGGCATACGGCCAAGGACACGGGCGTGTGCCTTAGCAATGTTTTTCTCGGGTTAGATGTCCTATGTTGAGTGAAGGACACGCCCCTCTACACGGGCGTGTACTTATTAACATGGGCATGTCAGGGGTTTAATATGGGCATGTCTTGGCTCGTGCTCTGGTCTGGGTGAGTCAGTTTGTGTACCGCTTACAGTATACGGCCTGTGATACGGGCGTATCACAGGCCGTGTCAGACGCAAAACTAGACTTTTCAGCCAATTTGTGGTCATTCGTTTCCCTCATCCTTAATCCAATGGCCCCATGTATTCCCAGCTGGGTTTATCTCCGGGATTGAGTGAAGATATCATTCTTCACTTAGCCATTATCTCTCTCAAGAGCTTAGTGAAAGAGGAGAGCTAGGAGGAGGAAGAGGAGATGATCCGGCTACTGCGGGAGCATTAGAGTTCTGTTTATAGATCTGAGGCCAGATCTGTGGAGGCAAGATCACTGCGGTCCTTTCCACCGGCTAAGATTTCCATTGCCTTGAAGCGATCGTCAAGGGTAACGATCTTCTTCTTGGACAAGTGAAGTCAAAATTTTTGCATGTGCATTGGATCCTCCACCAAGAGGTGGAAAGCATAAGCAATTCCAGTGATCGAGTCAGCATTTAGATCCGAAAGTGTGTAGTACGAAATATGCTTGCTGTGTGAAGCCCATCTGGATGGATATCTAGATTGGTGATGCTGCGAACCGGAGATGACTCCGTGTATAAATCGATTAGCTTGCAAAGATTGTAAGGACGATTGTGAATTGTGAGAAGGATGTTTTGTATAACTCCTTTGGTTGGATGCTCGGCACGAGCTAGTTTATGGATTGGAAAGTGATACTATGTGCCTGTGTTGAGAGATGGATACGAGAACCTCTAAGTGGGTGGGCCACCAAACAAGTTCTGTGGTAGGATTGTTATGAGTGAGTACCTGTGAGTGGGATGGGCGCGAGAGGTCTCCAATAGGGGTTTTGCGGTTGATGCCCATGGACAACAAGTTAAGAACCTCTAAGTGGGTAGACCACCCAACAAGTTCAGTGGTAAGATCGGCGTGAGCGGTCAGTTGGTAGCATTTCAAATGGGGGGCTGCGGGCCTTCCCGACAGGTCGATCGATAATGATCAATGGTTACCATGAGGTGAACACCTCTGAGTGGGACGAGCGAGGATGTCTCCAGCACACGTGTTGTAGTAGACTAGTGCTCGGCCACCAAGTGGAGAACCTCTAATCAGTGGTGTCCTAAGGATGTACTGGTATACCGTAAGCATGCCCTGAGTGCACGGAGCAACTGGCACGAAGGCCAGCATTTGTGATGTTATTTTGGCAGATATATATATGTTTTGTGATTTTATTTCATGCAGGGAAGGAACCACTGCCCCGGGTAAGGGTTAGGGTCGTTATAATTGGTCAGCTGAATGTTGACTGTTGCTTTGTGGAACACTCTTTGGGTGGACGTTCTTATGCAGGCATTGCGGGTTAATGGGAATGAGCAGGCTGAAGCCCATGCTACTGCTGTTGGTAGTCCCTCGAAGGTCGTGCGAAGCTTTGGGTTTCATATGTGGCTGGCCTGCGTGCTGAAGTATGAAATCATATGTTGTAAAGAGTAACTTGTAAGCCCTTAAGGACTTGAGAATTTGAGTTGTAAACATTCCTGGTGTTATCTATATATAAATGAGTTGTTTATATATTAGTAGTGGAGATTCATTGGATGAGTTCTTGAAAGATTTAAACATCAGCTAAAATGCTCTGAGTTAGGATGCGAATAGAAAATATTTTGATATTCATAAGTAATTTCGTCGTTTGTCTGTGTAATATGGCATGGGGCCTCGACCGGACACTCTATTATATTCCATGTGACGGATGGAGGCGTTACAAAGTGGTATCAGAGGCTTTCGATCTTCCGCTTTCGAATTTGTGGTCGAATTCTTTTGTGGGGTGGCAAGAACGTGTACGTGCGAACCTTTTTAACATAAATTAACTCAAGAATGTCCACTAGGAATGTGAGTGATTGGGCATGTTTGTCATTTTGGATTGGAGGTTAACGATATCTTGCTCACGTATATGTGACAAGGAGTGGGACTGGGCACTCTTAACCCTAGTTTTCGGATGAGAGTGCGGAACCAGCTGAGGTGCCCACACCTCCTCCTTCGGTAGAGCAAGTCCGGTTGATCGTGGAGGTGGTTTTTACGATGATCAAGGCCCACCATGAGCAGGTGGCAAGGGACGGAGCATCAATCCCGCCGTTGAATATGTGTCTGACCCAAGGACCATATACGGTCGAGGAGTACTTTCATGCATTTGTTGAGTTGCAACAACATACAGAGTTTTTGTTTGAACCCGAGGAGACTTAGATCAATAGATTTTACGATTGTCTACACGATGAACTACGACGGTTATTGGTGGGACCAAAGTTGCTTGGATTTTGTGCCTTGGTAATGGCAACTAGATCTTGTGAAAGGGACTTGAAGCAGTTCAGAGTGAGGCACGGTGGTAATGTGCCAAACTCTTCCACCACCATGGGAACAAAGGAAAGGCGTGTTTGTTTTTCTTGTGGTAAGGTGGGGCATCATGCCCTAAGATGCTATTATGGTACCACACTAAAGGCAGAGAAAGAGTTGATGCAGGTGTTGGCTAAGAAGAACTTGACAGTTGAAAAGTCGGAGTTCAAAGTTCCGCAGTCGGAACAATCGGAGTTTAGGAAGCGGGATAAGAAGAGGTTCAGGACGGCTGAACAAACTCAGTCGAATGTTGCTTTGGGAGCAACGCATGGGCAAGGACATGTGGAGACGTGTATATGTTTCACTTGTGGAAAGCAAAGGCGTGTCGCCCGAAATTGTTGGAGTGACCTTTCAAAGGGTGAGAAAAAGATAGGTGCGTCCAATAAAGAAAAGGGTCATATATCCTGAGACTGCAAAAGTGGCCCTTAGATGACATTAAGCAAGAAGGGCAAGACTATCTATAATAATGTATACGATCTTTGTTTTGTGCGTCTAAACATGGTGTGATCGTGAATAAAGAGGTTATTGTGTGTTTGCTTAAGATTTATATTTTCCTATAAACGGATTTTGGTATAATCACTACGAGTGGATTGACATAACCGTGGTTAAAAGAGAGATTATGGATAGAGCATGTCCGTAAAGAGGATTATGAAGTCCACGGATGAGCGGAAGTAAAGTAAAGAGTGTACTTTACTATGGTCGTGATATAATCTGTGCATATTATATGTATCTGTGTTTGTTGAAAACACGTGTGTTTGTGCGATGTCATAGGGTGAGATAAGCTGCGGCCTCTGAGCTCTAAACCCGGTTCGTTTTGTTATAATTTACTTTGAATGATGGTTGTGTTGGTATCTGCGTTGCGCTAAATTTCGGGACGAAATTTCTGTAAGGAGGTGAGGGTTGTAACAACCTAAATGTTAATTTGGAGTTCAGGCTTGCTGACACGGCCTGGGAAACGGGCATGTCCCCGGGCATGTCCAGCTCTTGGTTCTCGGCTATGTCGCGAGAGTTCGAAAAAATGAAGTTCACAAGCGTTGAGAGGCGACACGGCCTGGGACACGGCCGTGACCCAGGTCGTGTCCTGCACGGGTTGGTAACTGGGTGGCGTTGAGTTGCGTTGAATGGCGATGAGTGTGGCACACGGCCTTTGACACGGGCATGTCACAGGGGCTTGTTTGGCACACAACCAAGGACACGGGCGTATGCCTTAACCGTGTTCTTTTCTAGTTGGCAGTCCTGTGTTGAGTGAAGGACACGCCTTTCAACACGGGCATGTAGTTACTGACACGGGAGTGTCAGGGGTTTAACACGGGCGTGTCTTAGCCTGTGTTCTGGTATGGGTGATTAGGTTTGTGTACCGCTTGCAGTACACGACCTGTGACACCGGCGTGTCACAGGCCGTGTCAGCCGCAAAATTAGACTTTTCAGCCAATTTGTGGCCGTTCGTTTCCCTCATCCTTAATCCAATGACCCTAGGTATTCCCAACTTGGTTTATCTCCGGGATTGAGTGAAGATATCATTCTTCACTTAGCCAGAATCTCTCTCAAGAGCTTAGTGAAAGAGGAGATCTATGAGGAGGAAGAGGAGAAGATCAGGCAACCGCGGGAGTGTTAGAGTTCTATTTAGAGATCTGAGGCCAGATCTATGGAGGCAAGATCGTTGCGGTCCTTTCCACCAGCTAAGATTTCCATGGCTCTGAATCGATCGTCAAGGGTAACGATCTCTTTCTTGGACAAGTGCAGTCCTACTTTATACATTTGCATGGGATCCTCCACCAAGAGGTGGAAAGCATAAGCGATTCAAGTGATCGAGTCTTCATTTAGATCCGGAAGTGTTTAGTATGGAATAGGCATGCTTTGTGAAACCCATCTGGATGGATGTCTAGATTGGTGATGCTTCGAACCGTATAAGACTCTGTGTATAAATCGATTAGCTTGCGGAGATTGTAAGGACGATTGTGAATTGTGAGAAGGATGATATGTATAGCTCCTTTGGTTGGATGTTCGGCATGAGCTGGTTGTTGGATTAGAAAGAGGCACTAAGTGCCTGTGTTGAGAGATGGATACGAGAACCTCTGAGTGGGTGGGCCACCCAACAAGTTCTGTGGTAGGATTGTTGTGAGCGAGTACCTCTGAGTGGGATGGGTGCGAGAGGTCTCCAACAGGGGTTAGGCGGCTGATTCCCATGGCTAACAAGTTAAGAACCTCTGCGTGGGTAGGCCACCCAACAAGTTCAGTGGTAAGATCGTCGTGAGCAGTCGGTTTGTAGCATTGCAAATGGGGGGCTGCGGGCCTTCCCGGCGTGTCGATCGATAATGCTCAATGGTTGCCGTGAGGTGAACACCTCTGAGTGGGCGGGCGAGGATGTCTCCAGCACACGTGTTGTAGTAGACTAGTGCTCGACCACCAAGTGGATAACCTCTAATCGGTGGTGTACTAAGGAAGCACGGGTACACCGTAAGTGTGCCCTGAGTGCACGGAGCATCTGATAAGAAGGCCTGCATTTGTGATGTGATTGTGGCAGAAACATATATGTGTTGTGATTGTATTGCATGCAGGGAAGGAACCACTGCCCCGGGTAAGGGGTAGGGTCGTTATATTGGTCAGATGAATGCTGACCGTTTCTTTGTGGATCACCCTTGGGGTGGACGTTCTTATGCAGGTGTTGCGAGTTGATTGGATTGAGCGGGCTGAAGCCCTTGCTGCTACTAGTAGGACCTCGAAGGCCATGCGAAGCTTTGGGTTTCATGTTTGGTCGGCCTGCGTGCTGAAGTATGAAATCATATGTTGTAAAGAGTAACTTGTAAGGCCTTATGGCCGTGAGCGTTTGAGTTGTAAACATTCTTGGTGTTATTTATATATAAATGAGTTGTTTATATATTAGTAGTGGACATTCATTGGATGAGTCTTGCAAGCTTTAAACTTCCCCTAGAATTCTCTGAGTTAGGATGCGAATAGCAAGGTATTTGATATTCATAAGTAATTCCGCCGTTTATCTGTGAAATATGGCGTGGGGCCCCGGCCGGACACTCTGTTATATTCCATGTGACGGATGGAGGCGTTACATGCTAAGAGTGGAAGATGTGGTAGCTGGATGTAAAGAACGCTTTTCTTTACGAGGAGATCGACAAATACATCTTCAAGGATCAGCCACTGGGGTACATTTCTTAAGATCATCCAGACTACGTATGCAAGCTCTAAAAAGCACTCTATGGTTTAAAGCAGGCTCCTCAAGCCTGACATGGGAATATTGCAGAATACCTCCAGTTCTATCGTTATCTTGATTCAAATTAAACTCGAGCATGTTCGTCAAGAAGAACGGGGAGCTTCAAGTCTTGGTGTTGTTATACGTGGATGACATGATCATCACTGGGAACTTCAAGGAGGAGGTTACTAGGCTCAGGGCAGAGCTAGCTATAAGGTTCGAGATGAAGGACTTAGGTGAGCTCCACCACTTCCTTGGACTCTAGGTGGAGAGGAAAGAGAGCGGCATACTTGTGTTCCAGAAGGACTATGCAAATCGAATTGTTCAGCGATTCGGCATGCGAGAGGGGAAGAGTAACTCTACTCCTTTTGACTTTGGCATCAAACTTTGGCGGGATGAGGGGAGGATTCTTCCAGATTCTTTAGTGTTTTAGGCTCTAGTTGGGAGTCTTATCTACTTGACGATTATGAGGCCAGACATTGCTTATGCGGTTGGCCGAGTAAGTCAGTATTTGGTGGAACCCAGGAAGCCTCATCTGATGGCGGCAAGGAACATTCTGAAGTACGTGAAGGCCACTTATGATATGGGTCTCCTTTATAGGAGAGGCACGAGTTTTACTCTTCAAGGATACTCAAATGCTGATTATGGGGGAGATTCAGATGACTTGAAATCAACATCCGATTATTTATTCACATGTGGATCAGCTAATATCTCTTGGTGTAGCAAGAAGCAAGACTCAGTATCCCTCTCTACTACGGAAGCAAAGTACAAGGCTTTGACCTTGGCAGCTTAGGAAGCCATCTCTCTAAGGAGACTAGTAGAGGACATCTATGAAGTAGTGCGTGTTCCAACTCTGCTGTGCAGTGACAATGAAAGTTCCTTGAAACTGGTGAATAATCCAATTTATCACGCACGGACCAATCTTATAGAGATTGAGCACCACTTCATTCGAGATAAGGTGTTGGAGGGATCTCTTATAGTGGAGCATATGCGGAGTGAGGACAACATCGCGGAAATCTTCACGAAGCCACACCCGAAGGTGCCATTTATTTGGTTACGGGGACTGCTGGGCTTGGTCACCAATTCTCACTTTAAGGGGGAGTGTTGAAAATTATGAAGTGAAAGTGGGGGGTTTATCAGGCAGATAGTGCGGCCTGGGCGGTCTGATGGTGCATTCTGGGAAGCCTGTTTGTTACGATCTGATGATGATGTCCGTCAGTTCGTCTAATGGTCTTGGAGTTGGCTGTTCCCTGGTGTAACCTTGCGGACATGTGGAGTATCCGCAAAAGGGTAGACTCACTCTGAGTCCGTAGAGTTCGCGTGTTAGCGGACTGTCTTGGCAGCTGGCAGACTAGGACTTTGTCTGCCGAGCTCATGCTAGAGTTTGGTTGGTTGCTGGACTTGGTCACAATCTCTAATAAGTCCATGGTGATCGCAGATTCCGCAATGTCCGCTGATTGACCGGGCGGTTTGTGCATGTTGGTCATGGACTTGTGTTGTTGGCTTGTACAGCGCCCGTATGGTGTGCGGGTTATTGTTGTGTCCGCATATAGTGTGTGGACTGGTGCAGTGTGTGGGTTGTTGCTGTGTCCGCGTGTTGTGCAGCATGCGGATTTATGCGGTGTCTGCCGGGTTGCGGACTGGCTTCTTGCCTTGGTGCCTGGCGTATTGGCTTCTTGCCTTTTCCTTGCAGACTTGGTGGACTGCCTTGTGCTAGCTGCAGGCTGGGGTGGTGATTCTATTCACTAGGGCGGTGACCGCAGTTCTCTCATCTCCTATAAATAGGCCCCCCTGTCACATCAACAACAACAGAGAAATAGTAAGTTAAGCATTGGTTAATTGTTGCGGCCTCGGTTTTCTTCTCCGTGTGAATTTATAAGGTTTAACTGGTTGCTGTTTGCAGATTGTGCGGATAGCACTAAGAAGCCAGGAGTCTGGTTCTGACTGCAGTTAGGAATTAGTGGTGCTTGCGATTATTAATCATCGATTTGCAGTTGGTCGCATTTGCGGCTAGCTAGTATTCCCTCCTTCAGCAATTTCCAGTTCAATAACCTGTCTGCCGGTCTCGGCGGACTAGGCGGTTCTTTATTTCAGCTCAGTAACGGCTTGCAGAGCAATCGTTCCGCAGAATAACGGGTAGTCCATCGATTTCACGGACTCCGTAGTTCAGTTAGTGTAGCATCGACTTGGCAGTCTCGGCGGACTCAACGATCTCTGAGGCAGTCCTCCCGGCTTGATTTCTTCTTGTTTGCTTCTCCTTTGTACTTTGCGAAATCATGTCTCGCCATGTATGTCTTGCCTTGTAATGAAGATAGTTGATATTACAAGATTTGTGATTGCCTTATGTTTTCTCTGATTTATTTAGCTCAGTTTATGGTTGGAGTGTTCTTGTGCCTGGTTCCCATTTTCGCTTGATCATGTTGTCAGCTTGATAACTTTAAAAGTTTTTTACTTGGCATCAGAGATATCTTCTGATCATCTTGTGAAATTTCAACAAGAGAAGGTCAAAACCGCATACCTTAATCTCTAAAAAATCCAAGAAATGGGAAAAAATCACAGTAGAAACGTAGATCTTGGAGTGAGCTAATCGGATCTAGTTTCTGAAGACGATCTCGTGCACCAGAGCTCCTATAATTAACCGCCGAAAGCTTCGTAAAGTCCACTGATCTCATCCTTCCACAAAAACAGTCCAACGGTTTGGGGAATAAGATAATGAATAGGATTTCCATCTTATCGCAAGGCTATTTATATGGAATAAACAATATATTATATTATTATTATAATTAAAACGTCCAAATGACTAAAACTCGCACTAACTCAGATTTCTGCGAAATTGCACCGTAACTAAATATCGACCCTATGAATCCAACGACGAAGTTGAAATCGAAATACTACAAACAAAACTCGGGTAAACACTCCCCAAAGTCAAAATACCAAATATCGCAAAAATGCTCTGCCGTATTCCAAAACGAACCCCGGCTCGCAAGGGATTATCAAAACAGAAGAGAAATTAGCAAAGCTATTTCTCTCTAACCAAAACCTTGGATACTAATGAGCAAAAACCGCGCTCTGACAACGGTACCCACCAACTACTCATCAAAGTAACACCCTGACGTCAAAATAAGTCACTAAAGGAATTTTAAATAAACCTTGAAAAATCAGGGGTGTTACTGTAACATCCCTCAAACAACTAGACCCCTAGGAGTAGTTTTGTCAGGACTAGGTCATGCCAAAACCCTAGGATGCCCAAGAAGGCCAAGTGAACCTAGAAATGTAGGTGAGACCACTATGGTCTGCAAATAGTAAATTTCTGAACCCTAGTTTAAGATGACCATGGGGCTTCACCAAGACTTCAATACCCCACCATGGTCTCATCAACCCATTGTAAGATCCATTAGAGACCTAGGGGTCCATTGGATAGGTATAGGGTGGCCAAGTTGACCTAGAATCACTCTAGGCCTAAATTGGGCAAGGTGCCCTAACTAGGGGCAGTGTGCCCTAGTAAAGACCAAATAACCCTACTAAGGCCTTCCTAGACCTAAAGTAGGGATAATGGGTCACTAAGGACCCATGGAGGGCAGTCAAAGTGGTTAAGTTGACCAAAGTCAACTCTAACCCTAAATGGGTAAACCTGACCTATGTAGGGTCAACTGACCTTCCTTTAGCCATGTGGACACCATATATACCTTGCTAACCCTAGTAAGAGGCCAATGGGTCACCACGGACCCATTGGGGTCAACCAAAAAGGCTAAGTTGACCAAACTCAACTCTAGCCCTAAAGTGGTCAAAGTGCCCTAGTTAAGGGTCAAGTGACCTCCAAGGGCCAAGTCAACCCCACCTAGACCTTAGGGGAGGCAAATGGGTCACCAAGGACCCATTAGGAGCAACCTCAAGGACCAAATTGACCAAGGTCAACCCTAGTCAAGGTTTAGGTTAAGCTAGCCAAAATGGGCTAACTCAAGCTCAAGCCCAACTCACTTGCGCTAACCTTGTTTTGGTGGATTAAATGGACATGTGGGCTGCCATTGGGTTAGGTAGGAGCCAAATTTTAGCATGGTGTGTAGGAGAGAGAAAAGCCACCTATGTAAGAGAGAGAATGTGAAAGAAAGTAATGGAGGAAGACTTTGGCCTCCTCCTTCCCCTTCCCCAAACCCCTCCACTCATTTCACTAGGACAAGGAATGCAATCCCATTTAACCTAGCTGGTCATTGACTGGTTTGAGCCATGCTCTATCCCCCACCTACCATGGCCAAACTTTCCTAAAGAGGGCCATTAATGGCCATAGCAACCTACACCCACCCCCTCCCCCTTATCTTCATCTTAAAAGGTTCACTGGACTCCAGGAGTTCATTTCCAACCCTTACCTGAAGGAGACAAGCCATCCCACTGTGTAATCGCAGAAATCCGACCACCACCACCATGTCAACTCGGCGATCGGCGCGGCTCCAGACCGCCGCAAAGGTCCTCCCCTTCCTCTTCTTATATGGTTAGTTCATAGGAATCAATAGGGCGAAGAATCAGGATCAATTGAGCCCGATTGGACTGAGAAAATTTCTGAATTTTAATGGTTTTTCAAAAAAAAAAATGAGTGGTCGGATCGCCGGAAACCACCCCTCCGGCAGCCGTGCCGCCGTCCGGCGATAGCCCCCACCTCAACGAAGGTGGTGGCGGTGGTGGCCGGCCAGGGAGGTGGTTAGAGGGCCGGCAAATGGCTTGAAATGTTGCTCCAGGTCGGGCTGATCCCATCCCTTAGCTGGAGGAAGAAGATGACCTGTAGCCCCACGATTTTGCTTTAAGATCCGTGCTGGATCTGATTTTATTAAATCCTATTATTTCAATTCTTGTTCTGTTTACTAGTTTTTTTTAAATTAAATATTAAAAATACTTAGACCCACCTACAGAATGAGTGTCCAACATAAAAGTTGTAGCCCATAAAGTCTAGTCTAATTGAAAATTTGTTTGAACCCATTTGGGTAAGTGGTTTGACCACAACACCCATTTTGGTGGGCTCGATACCTAGGCTAGACCAGATAGTGTTTTGAGTGCCCAAACAAATCCGGACATCCAAATTACTTAAAATTTTGGATGGGGGTCTCAAAAACCTATACCTAGAACCTATCCAAAAATTAGAATTTTTGGAGAACTTTGTCCTATAGTTTGTGTAAAAATTAAAGAAACCATTTATGAATTATTTTACGGGTTTACGGACCTCTATACCCCCCAAGATTTTGGTGGCTGACTCTTAGGGTTATTTTTTGACCATGAGAAAAATCTCAGCCTAATTGGGTTTGATTTGTATAGGTTTTGTTGTGACCAAATTTTGGTCTCCTGAGGGGTACATTAGGGCAAAGAGTATTTGGGGCATGGAGGGGCGAATTCTCACCCAAATGGGTTGGGACCTTGGCCAGAGCCCTATGGCCAGTAAAAACACCCTCTCTTGGAATTTGAGATGAATTGGGGTTGGTTTGCCCTAGGAACATAGTTCAAACCTTAAGGTTGAACTTTGAGGGCTTGTGAAGGACATAAGGTGATATGTCCTTAGATGGACTTGGGGTTTAGTCCATGTAATCCTAGGAGGTTGAAATGCCTTAGGAAGGGATTAGGCAGTAGTTGGACACATAAACCCCACTTAAACCACTAAATAAATATTTATGTCCTTACACCCTAGGAATTAATTAGTGGGTCACATGACCTTGAATCATAATGAAATTTTGGTAAAACTATTTTTATAGTGTTAGTCATCTCTGGAAATTTTGTTATGAATGTTAGATCAATAAACAAAGTACTTAATTCACAACCCTTCAAACTGTACTGTCTACTTAGGAATTTATTTTGAATTAACCACTCATTGGAATCTTATGACATTTGGTCTGAGGACCTTTTATGTGATTATAAAGCTGTGAAAATTTTGATGGAATTTTTGGAAGTATATTAGAAGTACTTGTTTTATTATATTGATAAATGTAAGTTATGTTCAACAATTATGTTTAGAGGTTTAAATATTGCTGAAAATTATGAGGCCTTCAATTTACAGTTACCTAGATGCCTATTATTTATTATAATTTTGTGAATTATTTTGCATGACAGAAAATGATACATCATGTACAAAACTAGGACATTTGGATTTCTTAGAAAATTTATTAATTACCAAATTAATTAAGAAAATTGTGAATCTCTGGATTTGGGCCACAAAGGTCATAATAACCCTCCAATAATTATTATAGGAGTACTGAATGATTATTTGATGTACCTCCCATTTTACATGCTATTTAGCCTTAGTGGTCTGCATATAGTAAAACTGCAGAAATTATGTTGAGTATAAATTCGGGCACATGAGTCAGGATTAGTGGTTTGCTGGTTTGGATATATTAAAATGAGTTCATATTTGGAGGTAGGATGAGCAGTGGGTTGGATTGGTTAATGTTAGGTGGAGCTCGGGATCGACGAAAGATCTCTTTTCCTCGTATATAGGAAGTGTCAAAATTACTAGGGTTAGATCCAAGGCAATTGTAAGGGACCTGGAATTGGGTATTAACCAATAAGAATCAGTGCCTTGCGAAAGGGAGCTTTGGGCTTCAGCCAATCGTAGCTCCTAGTGCCCTCGAGAGCCCTTCACGGGGAATACCTTGGGTAGTCCTGGGCTAAACCTAAATCGTAGGCAAAATTGAAATGCAAGAGTAACTAGTAAATCTAGGGTTTCACCTTCTCACACCTCGATGTATCAAGGAGATAGGTTGGGTCACTCGGGCAGTAAGCCCAGTAGTTTTGGTAATGGGCAGGTTAGCCCGGCGAGCTTTGGCTCGATAATGGTTTGTGATGGGAAGGATGGCCCGACGAGCTTTGTCTCGGTTGTTGCTTATGACGGACGGGATGGTCCGGGGAGCTTTTGCTCAGTAGCTGATACATAAGGTTGCATGTGCATAAGTAAAAGGTTGTGGGTCTTCGGTATTGCAGGGTCGATGCACCGACGCCAATACGTTGACTCGACAAGTGTGGTTTAGCACTTTGCCAAGTAAAGTCCGGTGCGCCAGCCGGAAAGAGTACACAAGAGCTCCGCTTAATGCATCAGCATTGAGGCGTACGAGAGGTCTGACTGGTAGTGCTATTACCGGTTTAGAGGTGGGCGAGGCCCAACCCACCGCTTTCGTTTGCCACTACAGAGGTATCCTTGGAGGTTCGGCTCCAAAAAGGGGGAACTAAAGGTCTGTGTACACATAGTCGAGTGGGTGGCTTGCACTTGCATGTTCACATCATTTCATAATTGTATTTCATAGCATAATCATTGCATATAACCCGACACCTAATGTATAAGTGGTATGAGACGATTTATAAATTAGGCCCTGCAAAACGACCCCTTGGTTTAAAAGTTCATGCTAGCATGCTTATAAGTTAAGGTTTTTATTCAATATTACATATTTATGCTTTCTAATAAAATCAACACACTATCGTATAAATCGGTATGGGACTTTTTATACGATAGGAGCCCTGCAAGAGATCCCTTAGCTTAAGTATTTTCACATAAGATAAGGTTACTTTCTTATTCAGTGTTCCATAACTTTATTATCGTCTTATATACCTTAAAACTGCTAGATTAGTTCCGCCTCCATCTGCTTGATTATTATTCTCCACTATCATGTCCTTCCCTTTTCTTCTCTCCGCTCGGTGCCTAGGAGCCATGGGGAAGGGGGGATGATAGGACTTAGTCTTTTAGACTAACGGTTTTCGAACCACATCATTTTAGGGGACCATGGAGCCCAGCATGGAGGAGCAGCCCCGAAGGTCGGCACGCTTGGAGATCGAGAAGTCTAGTGCCGGAGTTCAGACGGCAGGGACTATGAGTCCTGATCGCTAGTAGTTATTTTAGTTTTCTTCCGTAATGAGAGATATGTAATGAGGACTTGATGTACAGGGCATAAGCCCAAGATTAAGTTATGTGTTATATCTGTGGACACTCCCTTCATGGAGATTATTTATTTATATGTGATTTCTTTGGACTTGCTTTATTATATTGCTACAGTTGTGATCGATTTGGCCGGCAGGATCGGCATTTTGTAATGATGACCTTCCTGGGTGCGAAGGTATCACCGCAAAGCGGCGGTTCTTGGCCTAAGACCCCGGTGTTTTAAAAGAAAAAATGGGGGTCTTACAAGTGGTATAAGAGGAAAACCTCGATCGCAAAGTAGCAGTCCACAATCCCTAGGTCACCCCCACGCGAGTTTAGTTTGGGGACAAACTAAGCAGCGGAAGCAGTGGTGGGCCCATATGGGGGATCACATGAAATTGTCCACTTTTAGTTAGTTTGGAGCGATTACTTATTATTGGCTTTTGTTACGCAGCCCCCAGCGCAGCGTACACCACAGGGGGAGTCCAGCAGACTCCAAATTTTGCACCACCTCCCCCGATCCCCACTCCATTCCTACAATCGGATATGGGGCAGACTTTGACTGCTATTTTGGAAGCTTTCAGGGTCCAACAGGTTCCGGCTCCGCATACAAACCCAGGGGCCAATTGGTTGAGCATCTTCCGAGGACTCTCTCCCCCATCCTACTTAGGGATAGAGTCAGCTGTTCAGCCGGAGTAGTGGCTGGACATTATGTACGAGATATTGACCGGGATACGGTGCACCTAGGAGGAGAGGGTGTCATTGGTGGTCTATTGCTTGGAATCTCATGCCAAGAGATGGTGGAAGACAACATTGGATACGACATTTGCTGATATGGAGGTTGCAAAAATTACTTGAGTGGAGTTCAGGGCCGTATTACTGGAGAATTTTGTTCCACAATTGGCTAGGGATGAGCTGGAGGACAGGTTCCTGAAGTTGAAGCAGGGCAATAAGACAGTGGTAGAATACCACCAGAAGTTCAACCATTTAGCCCGGTTTGCGGACTCCTATCAGCTTAATGAGGAAGGATACATCAAGATGTTCTATTAGTGCCTGCGGGAGGAGTTGAGGGAGGCCCTTTTGTTCGTATATGACGGGCCTATACCTCGGATGTTAGAGATGGCCAAGAGGATTGAGGCTGATTGGCACACGACTCAGTGTCGGAAGAGGACAACGGAGGACCAGGGCCGGGGAGCCAGGAATGATCAGCGGAGGTGCCACATCACTGATGGAATAGAGGGAAGAAGAGCAGAGGACCAACCTCGTTAGGAGGTGAGATAGGAGCCGAGGGAGCTGGTGTTAGTGGATCCTCAGCCTCTTCAGATGCGGGAGGCACCAAGACCCGGGGGTGTGGCATTTCCCCGCCAGAGTGCTACTACTACCATCAGACAGGGCACATCCGGAGAAACTTCCCCATGAGGGGAGCACCTCTACCAGCACCACAGGCTGCCCTGCATGCTCAGTAGTTTGGAGGTCGAGGACATGGCCGAGGACGTGGATACTAGGGTGCAGATCGTATGCAGGACAATGAGCAAGTTTATGCACTGGATCTGGCTCAACCCCAGAACCCAGAGCAAGTGATCACAGGTACGCCAGAAAGTTTTATGTTTTCTTTCCTGAACACTTAAATTTATGAATATAGAATTGATAATCTAGGAAAGAAAACCATAACTAGACTCTAAGACATTGACCTCCCCCCCCCCCCAGGCATAGTTTTCATCAGCGGCAAGCCCTCTTATACGCTATTCGATACGGGTGTTTCACACTCATTTGTATCGGAGGCCTTTGTAGAAGGGTGGGAAGGCGTGGAGCGATTCACTGGTTTGATGATGAGGATACGATTACCCGACGGATTGGAGTTGTTCACCTCTGCCCACTGCAACATGGAGGTAGAGATCGGCGAAAAGATATTTGATGCACCAACGACGATCATAAAGATGCCAGTCTTTGATTTTATCCTGGGAATGACATGGTTGCACTATAACCATGCTCAGATTGACTGCATGTCCGAGAGAATTACTGTGAGGCATGGGGATTCCTACATCATCATCGAAGGTATTAGATCTATTCCCCCTCTCATGCTATCATCCGTATAGGCCGTTAAGTCCCACTTACAAGGAAGGAAGTCTATGAGGTGCTATTTGAAATGACTGAGGCCAAGGGTTCCATCTCGGATATCCCGGTGGTGAAATATTTTGCCGACATATTTCCAGAGAAGCTTCCTTGGCTACCCCCGCACCGGGAGCAGGATTTCCGGATACAGCTAGTGCCGGGGGCTAAGCCGGCAGCTAGAGCCCCTTACCGGATGGCCCCGAAGGAGCTGACAGAGTTTCGAAGCTAGCTCCAGGAACTGGTGGATGCCGGATTTGTCCGGCTAAGCTCTTCACCATGGTGATCCCCGATCTTGTTCGTCAAAAAGAAGGACGGGAAACTAAGATTATGCATCGACTACCGAGCACTAAATCGACTGACTGTCCGAAATACCTATCCACTACCAAGGATAGATTAGCTGTTTGACCAGCTGGAAGGCGTGCATTTCTTTTAAATATTAGATCTGAGGTTGGGCTACTATCAGCTGTGGATCCAGGAGGAGGACATACCCAAGACTGCCTTTAGTAGAAGATATGGGCTATTCGAGTTTACCGTGATGCCCTTCGGGCTCACGAATGCACCGTCGACATTCACGAGCCTCATGAATCGGGTGTTCGAGGCATATTTGGATGTGTTCATCATTGTGTTTATTGATGAGATCCTCATTTACTTGAGGACAAAGGAGGAGCACTCGCGACATCTGACGCTGACCCTAGAGAGACTGCGGGAGCACAAGCTTTATGTAAAGATCAGCAAATGTCATTTCTGGTTGAGGGAGGTGGCTTTTCTAGGCCATATCATCAGTTGTGCTGGATTGGCAGTGGACCCGACCAAGATTCAAGCAGTTCGGGATTGGCTGCAGCTGAAGTCAGCCATAAATGTGCGGAGTTTCCTTGGACTTGCTGGTTACTACCGAAAGTTCGTGGAGGGATTTTCTCGTATTGCCCTTCCACTCACATCCATGACAAGCAAGGAGGTTCCCTTTGTCTGGACCACACAGTGTGAGGTGGCTTTTCAGGAGCTGAAGGGTCGGCTCACCTCGGCTCCTATACTTGCCCTCCCTTAAGGGAAAGAAGGATTCCAGGTCTACACCGACACTTCCTAACAGGGCATTGGTGTAGTGCTGATGCATGAAGGTCATGTGATAACATACACCTCTCGGCAGCTGAAGAAGCATGAGCAGAACAACCCAGTTACTGACTTAGAAATGGGAGCTGTCATATTTGCTCTGAAAGTATGGCGGCACTATTTGTATGGTGTCCACTGCGACATATACTCCGATCACAAAAATTTGAGGTATGTGCACACGCAGAAAGAGCTGAACATTAGGCAGAGACGATGGGTGCAGTTTCTAGCAGACTATCAATATGAGATGCACTTCCACCCAGGGAAGGCGAATGTGGTGGCAGATGCGCTGAGCCGAAAGGCCTCAAACCCTTGAGAAGGAATGTAGTTGATGACCTTGGAATTGGTCCATGATGTAGGGCCGTCCTAAGAGCCTACACGTATGGCGTCGATGGTTCTCTCGCCACGATAAACAATCACGTTCTACACGCTAACGAAACGCAGTAGTACCAATTATATTATTTATCTCACGCGCAAACGTTCGGTTAGCCAATCCGATAGAGATCGAACCACGACTAGAGGCCGAGATTCGATCAAGCTAAAGGGACGAATATTCGCGTCCGTGCGAGCGATGGATTACCAAAGAAAGATCCACCAAGAAAAACTTCGATTCGAAAAATGGTTGATCTTTCCCCAACAAGAAATAACGAGGATCACCAATCCTTCCGAGAGTATTCAAAAATTAAAACGAAAGATCTACAAATCTATTCAGAAAACTCCGCGAAATTTTATTCCGTTTCAAAAGTCTCGCAAAAATCATCCACCACAAAAAACAATCTAGAAGAGAAAACTCTTGAGTAGAAATTTCGTTACCCCTCTCAGAATAGTAGATCCGAGATATTGGATCCACTAGAAATGATCGCTCTCCTTTGTTCTCCACGGACGTTGCTCCAAGGATGAAGAAACTCGACCGTCTTCCCCGCTTATGCACCGTGAAGTTTCACCCGAATACTTGGGTTCTTGCACTCCACTTTACTCAACAAAAGGTGGCCGGTTTGGATGAAAGTGGGGAGTGAATCTCGTGGAGGGAATGGGTAGAAGGAGGGTTGAAGAAGAATAGAGGAGATGGGAGAGAGAGGGAGGCAGACCCTTTGGAGGAGGAGGATTTCCAAGAGATGAAAGGGGGGGGGGGGGGCGGCGACGGAAATTAGGAGGAAGAGAGGAGGGAAGATTAGGGTTAGGAATAAGCCTTGTTTTAGCATGCAATAATAATATGAATTTTATTAAGAGTCATAGCCTTATATAGGCCTTATAACACAAGCGCTATTAGCAATCCAAAATTTGTGCTAGATGCACACCAAGAGTTCAAAATAAAAATACAAGCAGTTCTTAAAATCAAACCATAACTAAGCAATCATAAAAAGATAATAATTATTTCTTGCGGCATGGACGAAGATTGTAGCCGTGGCCGCCACGACGCCGCAAGTCTTTAGCCGGAAGGCCACCATCATCATCATCATCCGGCGTAACTCCATGATCAACCAATGCGCCATGCACGTCATCTTCATCATCATGTTGGCCGTCCTGGTGGTGGTCGCCATCAATCCTCCCCAGCTCAAAAGGACTCATCACCGATGAGTGGGCAGGAACGTAACAGCATAGGAGATCCGCTTAAAGTAGCTCCACCTCCGAAGCCGAGAGCCAAGAGTCATCCGAAGCAGGATGACCACGCCAACGAATCAAGAACCTGTGAACGTCACCATCGGGAGTTGGAAACATAGCATCCTGCAAAATCCTGCCAGGCAAGAAAATGGTCCGGGGAAACCTCGGAAATGCGTTAGGAAAAGAAGAAAAGCAAGTTTCATCATCAGTAGGCGGCATACCTTCCGTAGAGTCCGCAGGAGAGAGCGATGCAGAAACAATCTCACCACCCATCCCATTAGAAGATTTAGTGGAAATATTAAACGGCGAGACAGAAAGTTCAGGTGGTGGAGCGATATAAAGCGTTAAATCGGAAACGTTAAAAATAGGGGAAATTCCCCAATTAACGGGTAACTGTAATAAATATGCATTTTCGCCCAACATTTTTAACACTCGAAAAGGACCGGCTCGCCTATTTGCCAATTTTTTTATAGCACCCGAAGGAAGCCGTTCAGGGGTGAGATGAACCATTACCAAATCGCCAATATTCAAGGGGACCACTCGCCTATGTACGTTGGCATTCGATTCATAAATAACATATTGTTTAGCTAGCGTCTCGCTAATGTGCTTATGGAGATTGTGGACGTGCGAGACGAAATCCTGAGCGAATTGACTAGACTTAAAAGATGGCGGTAATGGGACCAAGTCAATAGGCACGGGCGCCTTATAACCATGAATGATCTCGTTTGGAGACAAACCGGTGGACCTATTCCTTGAATTATTATAAGCTATTTAAGCATGAGGAAGGATAAGGTCCCACGTACCTTTATGATTGCCAACTCAGCAACGAAGAAAACTACCCAAGCTACAATTAACCACTTCCGTTTGCCCATCAGTTTGGGGGTGATAGGCCGACGAAAACATTAGTTTTGTGCCCATAAGCTTCCAAAGTGTTTTCCAAAAATAGCTAGTGAATTTAACGTCCCTATCAGACACTATCGTTTTGGGGACGCCCCGATGCGCCACGACCTCTTTGAAATACAATTTAGCAATATGGGACGCATCGTTGGTATTGTGACTAGCAATGAAATATGCCATTTTAGAAAATCGATCAATGACGACTAGGATGGAATCGTGTCTCCGAAATGTCATAGGTAAGCCCAAAATAAAGTCCATACTAACGTCCTCCCAAGGAACAGACGGAATAGGAAGTGGAAATCAGCCCTCGACACGCCAAATCATTTGAAATGCGCTAGCGGCCGATTTAGTCCACATAAAATCACCCTTCTTCATACATTCAGTGATTGGCGTCATGATACTACTAAAATTGCGAATGAATCGTCGATAAAATGTGGTCAATCCATGAAAAATCCTAACATCCCTAATATTTTGCGGTTCCGGCCACTCTCTAATCACTTGGACCTTCTTAGGGTCAACATGAATACCCTCAGCGCTCACTATGTATCCTAGATATTCCACAGAAGTCACCCCAGATGCGCACTTCTTAAAATTAATATATAAGTTCTCTTGGCGCAATGTAGAAAGGATTGTCCGCAAATGAATTTCATGATCGATTGGCGAGGTACTAAACACCAAAATATCATCGAAATAGACTACGACAAATTTACCCATGTATGGCTTAAATACTTGAGTCATTAACCGGGAGAAAGTACTTGAGCCGTTGGTGAGTCCCTCTCATAGCACTAACCACTCATAGAGCCCGTCCTTAAATTTAAAGGCCGTTTTCCATTCGTCTCCCTCCCGAATCCTTATTTGGTGGTAACCACTCTTTAAATCCAATTTTGAGAACACGGTGGCACTGGATAACATATCCTATAGATCGTCCAAACGGGTGATGGGAAACCTATACTTGACAGTTATTTTATTGATGGCCCGATAGTCTACACACAGCCTCCAAGACTTATCTTTCTTCGGGACCAATAAGGCAGGGACGACACAAGGGATTTTACTATGGCGGATAAATCCCTTTGCTAATAAATCAGAAATTAATGTTTGTAGTTCATTATGTGCGGAGGGATTGAGTCGATAATGGGGTATATTAGGCAAGGATGAGCCCGGAATGAAGTCAATTTCGTGTTGAATATCCCTGATTGGTGGCAACTTGGAAGGTAAATCTACCGGATAGACGTCCTTATATTCTTCCAATAACGTGCGCAGAGATAACGGTAGGTTCTCTAATGACGGTGAATCTTCCTTTACTTGTAGACATACTAACACGTAAATGACGCCATCTAGAAAGGTTTCACACTCTAACTCCTTCCTACCTATAAAACTTATCGTTTTCCTTTCCGCAGGAACCACGGTATCCTTGGAAACAATCGACGGGTCCTTAGGGGGTGTGGGTTTCAAAACAATGGTCTTACCATTGAACTTGAACTCGTAGGTGTTGGCTTTACCAAAATAGGTCACATCATAATCATAAAGCCATGGACGGCCTAGT
The DNA here is from genome assembly GCA_039513925.1 of Platanthera zijinensis. Classification (NCBI taxonomy): domain Eukaryota; kingdom Viridiplantae; phylum Streptophyta; class Magnoliopsida; order Asparagales; family Orchidaceae; genus Platanthera; species Platanthera zijinensis. The sequence continues at coordinate 109,870,499 of CM077093.1, read as the reverse complement.
AGAACTTGACATACATCCATAGGAATGACATCGCACCACACCTTATCGACATAATTCCTCACCGTAAGCGGTACCAAGCATCATTTAGAAACTGCGATAGACATTTTGTTCACCCACGCTATCTTATACGGATGTGGATGCGGCTCAGTGACTAAGTGCATTCGAGTGATGGCATTCTCCGAAATGACGTTCATACAACGACCGCTATCGATTATTAACTTACACCACTTGTCACCGTTCTTAAAATTTACCGAGAAGATATTCGTTCGATTTTAATCGTCTGTCGCACGCGGTGTATAGAGAATACATCTCATAACCATCATAAAAGAGTCATCATCAATATCACTCGGCTCAGCGTCAGACTCACTACCGGCTTCATAGACGATCTCGGCGGAATCAGACATGGAGTCTAAAAGGGCTAGGGGTTTTCCCTTAGTGGGGCACTCACTAGAATAATACCCTTGGATTCCGCAAGAATAACAGGTGGCGTTAGTCTTATTAATATGCCCTATGGGAACTCTCTCACCAGTGGGGTTTTTGATGTTCCTAGCGGTAATGACCACGGAGTTCAAATCGATTGATCGAAACATGCCTTTGTCTCACACGGAGGATGAGGGTGGGGGTCCTAAAATGGATTTTCCTTTTTGGAAAGCTCGGCCCTTGGACTTATAGGCATTATGTTTTTCAATATCCAAAGCTGCATTAAACGTTGTGTTAAGATCCGTGCGACCGTTGCGCAGAAGCTTGCCTTGGATATCCGGCCTGAGTCCCTTACGAAAACGTGATAGTGTTACTTCGGGCATTTCCCGGACGTGGCATCTCACCATCATGTCCTTAATAAGTCCCATGTACTCCGCTACTGATTTTTACCCTTGGCGAAGGGTGGCTAGCTCATCAAACATTTGGGTTCGGAGATACGCGGGGACATATTGGTCAGTCAATAGTGCTTTCATGGCATCCCACCTAATTGGGGGTACTCCATTCACGGTACCCAGTCGCCTCTCTTCGTTCAACCAGAACGTCTTGGCCCTACTCAGAAGCTTCATTCGAGCCACTCGCACCTTATCACCGTCAGACAGGTTGTGCCACTCAAAGTAGCACTCAATCTCTATGATCCAATCTAGGAAAACTTGAGGTTCCCCCATTCCATCGTAGGGTGGTGGATGTAATCGCACTGCCCTAGTTAAATTGAAATTGTCGTCCTGATCATGAGGGTGATTTTGTATTTCGTCGTGTTGGTTGGCGGGCTGTGGTGGGGGCCACTGCCTATTTATCCCAAAGCTGGGATCTTGAGGCGCCGCCTGATTTACGGCCAACCCATGTAATAGTTGGGTGAGTGCATCGAACCTAGCATTGAACTCTTCCAGAAGCGCCGCAATCGCTGCTGGGGTGTGCTCATCATCATGGTGGTTGACCATGTGTGAGGTGGAGGGAAGATACTCCGTACCAAACCTAGTGCGCATGAACAACAGGGACAATCCGAAATTTTGACAAGATATTTTATAAAGAAGGTTTTATTTGAGACTAATAAAGTAAGATAATGAAAATATTTTTTTAGACTTTTATACATAGAAAAATAAGGAGAAAATACAGGAATTTTTTTGTAATTTCCTGCAGAATTTTTTTTGGGATTTTGCTGTTTGCAGACCAAATGAAAATTTCAGAATTTCGTTGTCTAATTCGAAACGTGCACGACCATGTGTGGGTCAACAACCTAAGACAGGAAAGCGTAAGGATGGTGTCGATTGAGAAATCAACACAACCTGCCTCTGATACCAAATTTGATGTAGGGTCGTCCTAAGAGCCTATATGTATGACGTCGAGGGTTCTCTCGCCACGATAAACAATCTCGTTCTACACGCTAACGAAACGCAGCAGTACCAATTAAATTATTTATCTCACGCGCCAACGTTCGGTTAGCCAATCCGATAGAGATCGAACCACGACTAGAGGCCGAGATCCGATCAAGCTAAAGGGACGAATATTCGCGCCCGTGCGAGCGATGTTGTACTAAAGAAAGATCCACCAAGAAAAACACCGATTCGAAAAATGGTTGATCTTTCCCCAACAAGAAATAACGAGGATCGCCAATCCTTCCGAGAGTATTCAAAAATTAAAACGAAAGATATACAAATCTATTCAGAAAACTCCGCGAAATTTTATTCCGTTTCAAAAGTCTCGCAAAAATCGTCCACGACACAAAACAATCTAGAAGAGAAAACTATTGAGTAGAAATTTCGTTACCCCTCTTGGAATAGTAGATCCGAGATATTAAATCCACTAGAAATGATCGCTCACCTTTGTTCTCTACGGACACTGCTCCAAGGATGAAGAAACTTGACCGTCTTCCCCGCTTATGCACCGTGAAGTTTCACCCTAATACTTGGGTTCTTGCACTCCACTTGACTCCACCAAGGGTGGACGGTTTGGATGAAAGTGGGGAGTGAATCTCATGGAGGGAATGTGTAGAAGGAGGGTGGAAGAGGAATAGAGGAGATAGGAGAGAGAGGGAGGCCGACCCATTGGAGGAGGAGGATTTCCAAGAGATGAAAGGGGGGGGGGGGGGCGGCAGAAATTAGGAGGAAGAGAGGAGGGAAGATTAGGGTTAGGAATAAACCTTGTTTTAGCATGCAATAATAATCTGAATTTTATTAAGAGTCAAAGCCTTATATAGGCCTTACAACACAAGCACTATTAGCAGTCCAAAATTAGTGCTAGATGCACACCAAGAGTTCAAAATAAAAATACAAGCCATAATAAAAATCAAACCATAACTAAGCAATCAAAAAAGATAATAATTAATTCTTGCGGCGTGGACGAAGATTGTAGCCGTCGCCGCCACGGCGCTGCAAGTCTTTAGCCGAAAGGCCACCATCATCATCATCATCCGCCGTAACTCCATGATCAACCAATACGCCATGCACGTCATCTTCATCATCAAGTTTGCCGTCCTGGTGGCGGTCGCCATCAGTTCAGATATTAGAAAAGATGCAAATATCCTTGGTGTCCGAGGATCACCCTGAGCTGTACCGGGAGTACCTATCATCGTTTATTGCCACGGATGACATTCGAGACCGAGTCAGAGAAGGGCAGAGACAGGATGCCCAACTAGAGCTTATATTTCGGGCGTTAGAAGCTAGCACTGCTTGAGATTACTCTCTGAGAGATGGCCTAGTTTGTTTCAGAAGACGAGTTTATTTACAAGAGGGAGGCCAGGTCCGGAAGGATATCATGATGGAGGCTCATTGCAGTCGGTATTCAGTACACCCGGGAGTTACAAAAATGACTGCAGACTGAAGAAAACCATGTACTCGCCAGGCATGAAGAAGGATATCACCTACTTCATGACCTATTGCGAGGCATGCCAGTTTGTAAAAGCAGAGTGCAGAAACCCCGCGGGATTATTACAGCCATTCCCAGTGCCGGAGTGGAAGTTCGATGATATTGCCATAGGCTTTATACATGGGCTTCCCTGATCGCGGACGGGGAACAATTCGATGTAGAAGATCGTCGATCGGCTGACGAAGGTAGCCAGATTAATTCCGATCAAGAAGGATGACTCGGTTGGTGTGTTTGTTTGGATGTTCGTGGAGCAGTTCATCCGTTATCATGGCATACCCACATCGATTGTATCAGACCGGGATGGACGGTTTACGTCTAGGGAGTGGAGATCAGTGCAGACTTATTTGGGCACTAGGCTAACATTCAGTACAGTATTTCATCCCCAGACTAATGGGCAGACGGAACGCACGAATCAGACTCTGGAAGATTTGCTGCAACTTTTCATATTGGATCGCGGTGAGCCTTTGGAGAAGCTATTGCAACTGATCGAGTTCTCATATAATAACAGCTACCAGTCCAGCATAAGGATGGCTACTTTTGAGGCCCTATACGGGCGGAGGTGTAGGACTCCATTATCATGGATACAGGACGAGGATCCGAAGGCTTTGGGTTCAGAGTTTGTCGAGGACACCGAGGCTCAGGTTAGATTTATACGGGACAGGATGCTAGAGTCACAGAGTCGACATGCTAAGTATTACGATGCTCGGCACTGTCAGGTGGAGTTCCGGCTGGGGGACCATGTGTTCTTGAAGATCCGACCAATGCATGGGGTTTCACGAGTACGCGGTCCGAAGAAGAAGCTAAACCCAAGATATATGTGGCCTTATAGGATCCTGGAGCGGATCGGTCCCTTGGCATACAGGCTGGAGCTGCCACCAGAGCTGTCAAGTCTGCACGACGTGTTCCATATATCCTCTATTAGGAGGGCTCTATTATGGCAACAGATGGGCCGGTAGCATGTGATCGGTCAGTTCACAAGGAACCGGTCCGAATTGACGACAAGGGAATACGAGTCTTACGTCGCAAGAAGGTTCCATTGGTCAAGGTCCTATGGAGGAATCATGGGCGAGAGGAGCACACATAGGAGCCTCAGGACTTGATGTGACAGAGGTACCCAGAGCTTTTTGGTCAGGTATTACTCACAACCTCTCGGGATGTTACAATTTACTTTCTATATTTGAAACCCCGTGGGCCTAACTAGAATTTCGAGGACGAAATTTTTTGTTTATTTATTGGGATTTGTAACATCCCTCAAACAACTAGACCCCTAGGAGTAGTTTTGTCATGACTAGGTCATGACAAAACCCTAGGAAGCCCAAGAAGGCCAAGTGAACCTAGGAATGTAGGTGAGACCACTATGATCTACAAATAGTAAATTTCTGAACCCTAGTCTAAGATGACCATGGGGATTCACCAAGACTTCAAGACCCCACCATGGTCTCATCAACCCATTATAAGGTCCATTAGAGCCCTAGGGGTCCATTGGATAGGTATAGGGTGGCTAAGTTGACCTAGAACCACTCTAGGCCTAAATTATGCAAGGTGCCCTAACTAGGGGCAGTGTGCCCTAGTAAAGCCCAAATAACCCTACCAAAGCCTTCCTAGACCTAAAGTGGGGTTAATGGGTCACTAAGGACCCATGTAGGGCAGTCAAAGTGGTTAAGTTGACAAAAGTCAACTCTAACCCTAAAAGGGTCAACCTGACTTATGTAGGGTCAACTGACATTCCCTTAGCCATGTGGACCCCATATATACCTTCCTAACCCTAGTGAGAGGCCAATGGGTCACCAAGGACCCGTTGGGGTCATCCAAAAAGGCTAAGTTTACCAAAGTCAACTCTAGCCCTAAAGTGGTCAAAGTGTCATAGTTAAGGGTCAAGTGACCTCCAAGGGCCAAGTCAACCCAACCTAGACCTTAGGGGTGTCAAATGGGTCACCAAGGAGCCATTAGGAGCAACCTCAAAGACCAAATTGACCAAGGTCAACCCTAGTAAAGGTTTAGGTCAAGCTAGCCCAAATGGGCTAACTCAAGCTCACGCCCAACTTACTTGGGCTAACCTTGTTTTGGTGGATGAAATGGACATGTAGGCTGCCATTGGGTTAGGTAGGAGCCAAATATCAGCTTGGTGTGTAGGAGAGAGAAAAGCCACCTATGTAAGAGAGAGAATGTGAAAGAAAGTAATGGAGGAAGACTTTGGGCTCCTCCTTCCCCTTCCCCGACCCCCTCCATTAATTTCACTAGGACAAGGAATGCAATCCCATTTCAACCAGCTGGGCATTGACTGGTTTGAGCCATGGTCCATCCCCCACCTACCATGGCCAAACTTTCCTAAAGAGGGCCATTAATGGCCATGACAACCTACACCCACCCCCCCCCTTATCTTCATCTTAAAAGGTTCACTAGACTCCATGAGTTCATTTACAACCCTTACCTGAAGGAGCCCAGCCATCCCACTGTGTAATCGCAGAAATCCGACCACCACCACCACCACCATGGCAACTCGACGATCGGCGGGGCTCCAGACAACCGCAAAGGTCCTCCCCTTCCTCTTCTTCTATGGTTAGATCATAGGAATCAATAGGGCTTAGAATCGGGCTCTAGTGAGCCCGATTGGAGTGAAAAAATTTCTGAATTTTAATAGGTTTTTTTTAAAAAAGGAGTGGTCGGATCGCCGGAAACCGCCCCTCCGGCGGCCGTGCCGCCGCCCGACGATAGCCCCAACCTCAACGAAGGTGGTGGCGGTGGTGGCCAGCCAGGGAGGTGGCTTGAAGGCCGGTAAATGGCTTGAAAAGTTGCTCAAGGTCGTTCTTATCTAAGCCCTTGGCTGGAGGAAGAAGATGACCAGGAGCCCCACGATTTCGCTTTAAGATCCGTGCTGGATCTAATTTTATTAAATCCTATTATTTCAATATTTGTCCTGTTTACTGGTCTGTTTTAAATTAAATATTAAAAATACTTAGACCCACCTAGAGAAAGAGTGTCCAACATGAAAGTTGTAGCCCATGAAATCTAGTTTAATGGAAAATTTGTTTGAACCCATTTGGGTAAGTGGTTTGACGCAGCACCCATTTTGGTGGGGTCTATACCTAGGCTAGACCAGATAGTGTTTTGAGTGCCCCCACCAATCCAGACATCCAAATGACTTGAAAGTTTGGATGGGGGTCACTAGATCCTATACCTAGAACGTATCCAAAAATGAGAATTTTTGGAGAACTTTGTCCAATTGTGTTTGTAAAAATTCAAGAAACCATTTATAAATTATTTTAGGGGTTTACTGACCTCTATACCCCCCAAGATTTTGGTGGCTGACTCTTAGGGTTATTGTTTGACCCTGAGTAAAATCTCAACCAAATTGGGTTTGATTTGAATAGGTTTTGGGGTGACCAAATTTTGGTCTCCTAAGGGTTACATTAGGGCAAAGAGTATTTGGGGCATGGAGGGGCCAATTATCACCCAAATTGGTTGGGACCTTAGCCAGAGCCCTATGGCCAGTAAAAACACCCTCTCTTGGAATTAGAGATGAATTGGGGTTGGTTTACCCTAGGAACTTAGTTCAAACCTTAAGGGTAAACTTCGGGGGCTTGTGAAGGACATAAGGTGACATGTCCTTGGATGGACTTGGGGTTCAGTCCATGAAATCCTAGGGGGTTAAAATGCCCTAGGAAGGGATTAGGCAGTAGTTGGACACATACACCCCACTTAAACCACTAAATAAATATTTAGTTCCTTACACCCTAGGAATTATTTAGTTGGTCATATGACATTGAATCATGATGAAATTTTGGTAATGGTATTTTTATAGTGTTAACCATCTCTGAAAATTTTGTTATCAATTTTAGATCAATAAACAAAGTACTTCATTCACAACCCTTCAAATTGCACTATCTAATTAGGAATTTATTTTGAATTAACCACTCATTGGAATCTTATGCAAATTTGGTCAGAGGAACTTTTATGTGATTATAAAGCTCTGTAAATTTTTATGGAATTTTTTGAATTGTATTAGAAGTACTTGTTTCATTATATTGATAAATGTAAGTTATGTTCAACAATTATGTTTAGAGGTTTAAATATTGCTGAAAAATTATGAGGCCATGAATTTTCCGTAACATAGATGCCTATTATTTATTATAATTTTTTGAAGTATTTTGCATGACTGAAAATGGTACATCATGTACACAACTAGGGCATTTGGATTTCTTAGAAAATTTATTAATTACCAAATTAATTAAGAAAATTGTGAATCTCTTGATTTGGGCCACAAACGTCATAATTGCCCTCCAATAATTATTATAGGAGTACTGGGTGATTATTTGATGTACCTCCCATTTTACATGTTATTTAGCCTTAGTGGTCTGCATATATTAAAACTGCATAAATTATGTTGGAGTATAAATTTGGGCACATGAGTCAGGATTAGTGGTTTGCTAGTTTGGATAAATTAAAAAGAGATAATCATTGGAGGTAGGATGAGTAGTGGGTTGGATTGGTTAATGTTAGGTGGAGCTCGGGATCGATGAAAGATCGCCTTTCCACGTATAGAGGAAGTGTCAAAAATACTAGGGTTAGATCCAAGGCAATAGTAAGGGACCTGGAATTGGGTATTAACCAATAAGAAGCAGTGTCTTGCAAAAGGGAGCTTTGGGCTTCAGCCCATCGTAGCTCCTAGTGCCCTCGAGAGCCCTTTACAGGGAATACCTTGGGCAGTCCTGGGTTAAACCTAAATCGTAGGGAAAATTGAAATTCAAGAGTAACTAGTAAATATAGGGTTTCACCTTCTCACACCTCGATGTCTCGAGGAGATAGGTTGGGTAACTAGGGGCAGTAAGCCAAGTGGTTTTGGTGATGGGCAGGTTAGCCCGACGAGCTTTGGCTCGATATTGGTTTGTGATGGGCAGGATGGCCCGACGAGCTTTGTCTCGATTGTTGCTTATGACAGACGGGATGGTCTGGGGAGCTTTGGTTCGGTAAATGATACATAAGGTTGCATGTGCATAAGTATAAGGGTGTGGATCTTCGGTATTGGAGGGTCGATGCACCGACGCCAATACGTTAACTCGGCAAGTGTGGTTTAGCACTTGACCAAATAAAGTTCGGTGTGCCAGCCGTCAAGAGTATGAAGGAGCTCCGCTTAGTGCACCAGTGTTGAGGCGTACAATAGGTCTGACTGGTAGTGCTATTACCGGTTTAGAGGTGGGCGAGGCCCAACCCACCGCTTCCGTTTGCCACTACGGAGGTATCCTGGGAGGTTCGGCTCCAGAAAGGGGGAACTAAAGGTCTGTGTACACAGAGTCGAGTGGGTGGGTTGCACTTGCATGTTCACGTCATGTCATAATTTTATTTCATAGCATAATCATTGCATATAACCCGACACCTAATGTATAAGTGGTATGGGACGCTTTATACATTAGGCCCTGCAAAACGACCCCTTGGTTTATAAGTTCATGCGAGCGTGCTTATAAGTTAAGGTTTTTATTCAGTATTACATATGTATGCTTGCTAGTAAAACCGAAACCCTATCGTTTAAATCGGTATGGGACTTTTTATACGATAGGAGCCCTACAAGAGATCCCTTAGCTTATGTATTTTCACATAAGATAAGGTTACTTTCTTATTCAGTGTTCCAAACCTTTATTACTTTCTTATATACCTTAGAACTGCTAGATTAGTTCTGCTGCCATCTGCTTGATTATTATTTTCCACTATCATGTCCTTCCCTTTCCTTTTCTCCTCTTGGTGCCTAGGAGCCACGGGGGAAGGGGCGGGGGATGATAGGACTTAGTCTTTTAGACTAATGGTTTTCGAACCACATCATTTTAGGGGACCATGGAGCCCAGCATTGAGGAGCAGCCTCATAGGTCGGTACGCTTGGAGATCGGGCAGTCTAGTACCGGAGTTTAGACTGCAAGCACTATGAGTCCTGATCACTAGTAGTTATTTTAGTTTGCTTCCGTAATGAGAGATATTTAGTGAGGACTTGATATACAGGGTATAAGCCCAAGATTCAGTTATGTGTTATATTTTTGGGCATAGCCTTCGTGGAGATTATTTATTTATATGTGATTTATGTGGACTTGCTTTATTATATTGCTACAGTTGTGATCGATTTGGCCGGCAGGATCGGCTTTTTGTAGTGATGACCTTCCCTGGTGCGAAGGTGTCACCGCAAAGCGGCGGTTCTGGGCCTAAGACCCGGGTGTTTTAAAAGAAAAAAAATGGGGGTCTTACAATTACAACCACCCCTCCTAAAAAAAGTTTCATCCCGAAACATTACGCACAGAAGATTCCACTATAGAGGAAAATAACCAAGGGTTTAGAATTGAAATACATACCAAAAGAATTAGGAGAACAAATAAGGATGAGCCTCTCTCATAGCTGACTCCAACTCCCAAGTCGCTTTTTCTACGTCTTGGTTCCGCCACAAAACTTTAACCATTAGTAGGGTCTTCCTCCGCAACACTCGATCTTGAGTATCTAGAATGCGAATAGGCATCTCAACATAAGAAAGGTTAGGCTCCAATTGGGGCACATAATAGAGAACATGCCGGTCACTAAGCACACACTTCTATAACTAGCTTACGTGAAACAGATCGTGCACAGCAGGAAAACTTTCGGGCAAATCCATCATATAAGCTAACATTCCAATACGATCAACCACCTGGAAATGACCCACATACCTAGGATCCAGCTTGTGGTTCTTTCCAAACCTCTTTACACCAGACATCGGGGAAACTTTAAGAAAAACAATATCCCCAACGCAAAATTCCAAATCAGTCCTTCGTCGATTAACATTCTTTTCATAATGTTCCTAAGCTATACAAAGCTTATCTCGAATATGCTTTACAGAGATATCCATTTCTTCCAAGGCTTCTGGAGCCAACAACGGTCTTTCGCCAACCTCAGCCCAAAATAAGGGATTTCTGCAATGTCTCCCATACAAGGCCTTAAACGGGTCCATCTGCAAGATCTCTTGATAACTGTTATTATAAGTAAACTCCATCAGTCTCAAACGCTCATCCCACGCTCCTCCATAGTCTAAGATGTAATAACTTATCATGTCTTCCAGAATCTGATTTACCCTTTATGTTTAACCATTTATGTAACACTCCCGATTTTCTGGTAATTATTTAATTCAGTAATGACGTATTTATGATGTCACATTACTTTTAACGTAAAGTTGACGGCTCGACGTCATTAGTGCGATTTCGCATCCGTTAGGTCCGACTGACCTGATTTTAAGATTTTCATCGAAAACTGAAAATTTTCACATTGGAAAATTAAGTTATTTAATTTTGGACTTGCCTGTCAAGTTTCATCGCGATCCGAGTATTTTTGGAGTCTCGGCGCGTGTTTGTAGTTTTGTATTATTTACGTTTATCGTAAAATTTAGAAATTATTATCTCGAGAACGGCACGTCAGATTTTAGTTTTTTCTTCACCATTATATTCGTAGTGCCGACATTTGCCTACGGTGCAAATTTCGTTCGAATCGGTTTGTGTTTAGCCCCTCGTATCGTCATTTTATCCATTAGTTCTCGAGAAATTCGTTTCAGCCTGCACATTTTGCGAACATTCGGGCGCCGCTTTGAGTGTCAAAATGACCTCAAATTAAAAAATGTTTAACAAGAAAGTTGTTTGTATCGATGAGATCTACAACTTTCATGATGATTATGTTTCGATTCAAAGCCACACTACAACATTTTTGGTCTTTAGCAACACCTGACTTGACAACAGTTATAAAAATGTTGCATAAACTTTGTTAGAGAACATTTTATAAGTGTTGCAATAAGTTTACATCTTTAAGCAACACTTTCTGTGCAACATTCCAAAACTGTTCTCTAATCTCTTAAAGGGAACATTTTTGAAATGTTGCCCTGGAGGATTCACTTTACGCAACGATTATGTTATGTTGTCTTCTTAAAAATTTATTTGCAATATTTTAAAAGTGTCGTTGTTAGTTTTCAATATAGCGACAAATTTCTATATTTCAACCGTGTTAGATTTTTAAAGTTTTTAAAAATCGTTACTCCACATTTATTGCGACGTTTTAAAAAGGTCGTTGTTAGTTTTCAATATACCTACCTGGAATTTTAATTAACTTATATCGGACCGGATTTTAATTTGTTGGAGTTGTGGAACACTTCCGGTCTGATCCTCTTATTTCTCACACAGAGTTTGCCCACGTAAGATTAGAGGAATCGTAGTGTGAATCCCTCCGACATATTCGGCACCGACGACAGCGGGGGTCCGGGGGCGGCAACCCCTTGGCGGAGGTCCCGCTGACCGGACAGCGGGCAGGGGTCCATGGGACAGCGTCCCCGGTGGGGGTTCGGGGGCTATGCCCCCGAAACAAAATTAGTTTTGGGTTTCCCGGGTGTGCAGATATCTGCTTGCTTTTTCCATTCGAATAGATGTTTAATTACCTTAATTAATTTCACTCCTCATTTAATTATATTACTTAATTATTTATACCTTACCCAAAACCCCGGATTCAACATGACTTCAGCCATCGCCTAATTTCTTCCCAAAACCTAGCGCCAACCCTATTCCCCGACGCGATGACGGGCTTCTTCCCTGGGCGCGGCTACTGCACCGCCTGCATCCTCTTTCGCATCGATGCCGGCGTGCAAAATCATCTTCCCCTCCCACGACGACAGTCCTATTGCACCGACCTAGCTTCTTCCCCGTCGACGCCGATAGTCCGATTGCACCGAACCGACGACAAAATCTGTCGAAATTTCTCCGCCGGATACCTAGCGCAGGGTTCTTGCACATTCTTCCTCTACATATCTTGTGCTACCGTTCTCCATATTGCTGAGGTATACCCCTTCTCTTACATATCTTATGTCCTAGGTATACCTAGCTTGTTTGATTCCATTTTTGTGTGTGCTTAAATTCTAAAATGTTGAGGGTTGGGAATCCATTCCTCATGTATGTTGTGTGTGTGTGCGTTGTAGGTGTTTATGTGTGTTGTATGTGTATATGTGTGTGTGTGTGTGTGTGTGTGTGTGGTGTATGCTGTATGTGTGTGTGTGTGTGTGTTGTGTGTGTGTTGTGCATGTGTTCGTGTGTGTGTGGTCTGGTGTATGTTGTATGTCTGTGTTAGTGTTGTTTATGTGTGTGTGTGTTGTTAGTGTGTTTGTGTGTGTGTGTGTGTTATAGGTGTGTGTGTTGTTGTATGTGTGTGTGTGTTGTTGTTGTTATTGTGTTGTATGTGTGTGTGTTATAGGTGTATGTGTTATTGTATGTGTGTGTGTGTGTGTGTTTGTGTTTGTTGTGTTCAATGTGTTTGTGTGTGGTTGTATGTGTTGTATATATTTGTGTGTGTTTGTTGTTGTTGTGTTGTATGTGTTTGTTGTTGTGTGTTGTATGTGTGTGTGCGTTTGTGTATGTTATTTGTGTTTTTTGTATGTGTGTGTGTTGTAGGTGTGTATCCGTGTTGTTGTTATTGTGTTGTGTGTGTGTTGTATGTGTGTGTTGTATGTGTGTGTATGTGTGTGTGTGTGTGTATGTGTGTGTGTGTGTGTGTGTGTGTGTTTGTTGTGTTCTATGTGTTTGTGTGTGGTTGTATGTGTTGTATATATATGTGTATGTTTGTTGTTGTTGAGTTGTGTGTGTTTGTTGTTGTGTGTTTTATGTGTGCGTGCGTTTGTGTGCGTTATTTGTGTTTTTTGTATGTGTGTGTGTTGTAGGTGTGTATATGTGTTGTTGTTATTGTGTTGTGTGTGTATGTGTATGTGTGTGTACGTGTGTGTATGTGTGTGTGTGTGTGTGTGTGTGGTGTATGTTGTATGTGTGTGTTAGTGTTGTGTGTGTGTGTGTTGTATGTGTGTTGTAGGTGTGTTTTTGTGTTTGTTGCTATTGTGTTGTATGTTTATGTGTGTGTTTGTGTGTGTTTGTGTGTGTGTGTGTGTGTGTGTGTGTGTGTGTTGTATGTGTGTTGTAGGTGTGTTTTTGTGTTTGTTGCTATTGTGTTGTATGTTTGTGTGTGTTTGTGTGTGTTGTATGTGTGTGTATGCGTGTGTATTTGTATGTGTTGTATGTGTGTTATGAATGTGTGTGTTGTCGTATGGGTGTGTGTTGTTGTATGCTTGTGTATGTGTGTATGTATGTGTGTGTGTGTGTGTGTGTGTGTGTGTGTGTGTGTTCGTTGTGTTGTATGTGTTTGAGTGTGTTTGTGTGTGTTGTATGCTTGTGTATGTGTATATTTTTTTTATTGATTAAATATTTTTGGCAACATTTATTAAATGTACCTCTAAACATTTTAAAAATGTTGCAATAGGTCTATATAAAAACTGTTGCCTTTACAACGAAAATAAGCAACAGTTTCAAGTAATGTTGCCTAAACATGTGAAAACTGTTGCCTTAGGTCTTTCGTAACGCGGGCATAGGCATACACTCATATGGCAACAGTTTTCATTGTTTTGGCAACGTTTTGCGGTTTTAGGCAACAGTTTTCAAATGTTTCTAAAGACCAAAAATGTTGTAGTGCCATCTTAAGCCTTTATTTTCGTTTCCCACGCGCCTGCGTTTAAGGTAAAAATATATTATTGAAAACCGTCTAAGTTTTCTACCTAAATCACCTAGAGGGGGGTGAATAGGTGAATTGTCGGTCTTATTGCAGAATAAAAACTTTAACGATCTAATGCACAAGAAAACAACCAAGGAATCACAGAGGACACCAAGAATTATAGTGGTTCCCCAATCTTGGGTACGTCAACTTTTCACTCGCCGATTTAGCAACACGTTAGACTTGGCTACTCAACTAATCTCAGATCAAAATGATCCTACCACTCGGAACAACGTTCCTACAATCTCGATCCAAAAAGGGATCTACACTCGGAAGAAGAAAACATTCTACAACTCGGAGAACAAATCTCCTACACTCGGAGAATAATCTCCTAGAAGATTAAAAAGAAATTGTAAAATACAAACAATAATCTTCTCCGATCTAAAAATCTCTTCCTAGGTCTTCTTTCTTGGACTTTTGGCTTTATCAAAAACTGTAGAAGAAGACTATTGGATCTATCTTATTCTGAGAAACTTTGACTCACGCGATCAAGGAGTAGATGGAGAAAGATGAATCCCTTGATCTGCGAATCTTTCTTGATCGAAAGTTGCCCTTGGTGTTGTTGAAGGTGTGCGGTGACTTTCTATAGAAAAGAAGAAAACTGTCGGCCGATCAAGATCTTAGAATTACACGCTTAGGGTTTGTCATTATGGCAGGACCTTTTATAAGATCTCCCTAATGGTAATAATCATTATTAATGATGTCTACGTAGACCAATCATGTCACGACATTCAAAATATTAATCTGACAACACTTAAGAAAATTTTCTGAAAACGGTTCAGCAATTCTCGAGTGAGAGATATACTACACGAGTGAATTAACTGGCTCTCGAGTGAAAGATTCTGACTACTCGAGAGAAGGCATTTCTGGAAATTATGGATGTAGAAGTAAATTACTCGAGTGGTTAAAGGATCACTCGAATGCTAGACATACATCTCGAGAGATAGACTTGAGCTTCTTTAGAGCTTGGACTTGGAGAAAATTCTGGATGAAAAATAGATCACTCGAGAACCCAAACTGAAATACTTGATTATTAGACGAACTACTCGAGTACAAAGAAATCCCACTCGAGTGGTCTAATAATTTTCTCGAGAACTAACTTCTATCACTCGACTTAATCTTCTCAACTACTCGAGTACTCAGCTCGACTACTTGAGTACTTGACTTAGAAAAAATTTCTGAGAGATAAACATGATCACTCGAGAATGAGAGAAGGTCTACTCGAGTGTTGGACTTGGCTTCTCGAGTGCTGGATATAAGTTATTCGAGAACCACTTCAACACTCGAATTACAGACTTGATTTACTCGAGTGCTTCTAAGGCTTCTACTCGAGTACTAAGAGAGCTACTCGAGTATAACACTTAGAATTTTCTCAGCTTTATGAAACTTGAGTTCTTCAATCAAAACAACATCCAGTCTTCATACATTAGTCTATGTGCTTGAACAAGAAGTGTATCCTAATAGAGAGGCTATATATGAGTCAACACCATGGATCACACAATGAGGAATTACATTATATGGCCCTGTGTCTTATGACCAACTGTAGATTGACATTGGTCTACACTTGACAATAAATCCTGCAAACACATAACTAGAATTGGAAATCAAATACAGTCTAATTCATCTTAGTTCAAGGGTGACTTCATACAAATCTAGGTTATTGTGGATACAATACCCAACAATCTCTCCCTATTTGTAGAAGTCAGAACCCTCTACACTAAGGTGAATTATACCCAAATATAAAGAACTAGATATTAAAGGTAATCTTAGAATAAAATTCATGAAACTAATAAATAAAGAGAAAATCATCAAAACGAAAGATTATATAATTAGAATTGTTTCTAGATTTCATCTCTACATGGATTCAATCCTCAATCTCAAGACATATAACCATTTTTAGCTTTGATGTTGCTACTGTTGTTGTTGATGCTATCTATCTTGCTTTTCCTGTTATCTCCTTTAATAATAGAAGGGCTTAAGATAGTACTTGGATGGTCTTGGTGGTGCATTTGGATTATTTCTTCCATATTCTCTATCATAGATCCTTCTCTTAGTCATAGACTTCTCATATAATTCCCATTCTATTGAGCTGTAATGAAGATTCCTTATTTCATTATAGTCCATAACAAGCTTTAGTGTATCTAGAATCAAGGATTTGGAAGTTTGACTCAAGATTTCAGCAAATTCCTGAGCTTTCCTCTTCTCTGCCTCTGGGTTTGGAAATGATCTACTGGCAGAAGCTCCATATCCATACTTCCTTCATATAGGAATCTGAATTTCTAGTAGGTATTGAGGAATGTCAGATTCCCATACCTGAGAGTGAGATTGTGGAGGTTGAGCTTCCCCTTGAGGCCTAAGAGAGAAGGTAGGCATTTGAGCAGGCATCTGAGCAGGCTGGAGTTCATTAAGATAATTCAGATTGTGAGGAATAATGTTAGGATCAGCTCGGAATTCTGGGAAAATCAGATTATGCATCCACACAGTAGTATCAAAAGTGTAAAACTTCACAGACTGAATTTGAGCTAAAATATCTTTATTAATTTCATTCATTTTCTCAGTCCAGAGGTTCTTGACATTTGCATCATACTTTTTAACTTGTTCTTTCACTATGCCCTCCCCCTTTCTGATTTCTTCAAATAGCTTCTTTATAGCTTCATCTATGAAGGTACCCACCTCTTCACAAGTCTTCATGAGGTGCTCTTGGGCCTTCTTCTCCAATTGAATTTTATTATTTGCAATAGTAACTCCTTGGTTCATTACATGTCCAACACTTGTAATAGTGTAATCCAATGCCTGTCCACCTATCTTGAAGAGATGCTTAAGCTGATCTGTATTATGTTGGATCTCAGCAAATCCTCGGTTCATTTTTTTCCAAATTATAAACTTTATTTTGAACAGCTTTCAGAAAATCATCAAAATACTTTCTTTGTTCTAGCAACATTTGTTCAATCTTACATAGAATATCAGAAGTAGCTGGTGTATCAGAAATAGTAGCAGTAGCTTGAGGAGGAGGAGCAGTCCATGGAGGAATTTCTTCAACTACCACTGAGCTCTGAGCTCTTGTAGTATTAACCAAAACATCTTCTTCCTCACCAGTGAAGGTGGGAAGAGAAAAATCCAATCTCCTTCAAGGAGCTTCAGCAGGTTCTGGAGATGGTTCATTCTCATCTGACATCAGAACTGTCTCTTGTTCTTTTTCAGCAGCTGGGGAGAGATCAATCGGTGACTTTGGAGATGGTGCAGGAGATGGAGATTGTGCTGGAGTGGCTTCTTTGGATGGTTCTTCAACATTTTCTTGATGGAGGGGAGGTAGATGCTTTTCTGAGTAAATTTCCTCAATCATTTTTTTATATCATCAGTGGTGGAGATGATGTTTTCTTGCATTTTGGAATCTAATATAATGTCCTCTGGAGTGGATGGAGGGACAGAAGAATCTGGAGGTGGAGAAGGTATTCTGACTTGCTGACTGGTAGGAGAAGGACGAAAGGGCACCCTAACTTACTGCACAGAGGAGGCAGGCTCCCCCTAAGCTGATGCACCAGATGTTCCAACAGCATGATGGAGGGAGGGAGATGGGGTCCTTTCCTCTGCAGTAGGGTGCTCATGGGCTTTAGCTTCCTGGGCTGGGTTCTGCAATTTCAACTCCCATCTCTGAATGAAGGAAACATAAACTTTCTTAATATGGTGGATGGTTGTGCCTTTGGAGGATCAAATACATTCGGATTAATCTCATACAACATTAGGGAGATAATCCTTGCATAGGTTGGAGCCTTAATGCTCTCCCTAATTTTATCAAGAATTAACATGCAAAATTGAAATCTTTTCCTGCAGATAATGGATGTCATGATGTCAAAAAGATCATTGGTTATAAAGCTTTTGGAGCTAGTCCTACACAAAAGTATCTTTCTAATTATGTCCACTAGTAATTTGCATTCTGGGTTTAGGTCTGGCCTTCTGATGGATGTAACATAAGTTGAAATACCACAGAAGTTAAAGGTTCTGTCATTGTCTTCCTCAGTTAATTCATCCACTTCATCTACTACAGACATTTTCAAAAGTTGAGAAACAGAGGTTTTGGTGAGTTTTACCTTGATTCCCATGACTTTGGACATCAAAACTTTTCCAATCCCCTTGACTTTGATGTTCTTGAAGAATTCTTCCAACTCTGGAAACAATATCTTGCACGGTTGCTGTAGGACGAAAGTCAAACCCACTGTATCGAGTAGAATCAACAGATTCCTGAAATCGTGTCATAACTCTGCGATGGGCGATGACCAACTCACTGCCCACTCCAATCTTCGATGGCGGCGCCATTTCCTTCAGTGAACTACAGTTGATTGATTGGAAGATGAAGGAGACTGTGTCATGCTCTGTAGAAGTGGCGGAAGATAAAGAGTTTTTCGAGAGAGAGAGATTGAACTCGAGTATATTCTTGAAATCCAAAATTTTCTATTTATATAACCCTAGGAATGATTATTAGGAGTCTAATTAAGCTTAATAATACCTTAGATAGCGACGGAAAGGACGCAGGTTTTGAAATTGAAAAATTTGAAGGAATACAGAATCTGACGGGTAATTTCTCGAGTGGAACTTCAGTACTCGAGTTATGGAATAGAGGTACTCGAGAGGGGTATGACAGTACTCTAGTGATCTTATTCTATTTCTCGAGAAGAAGTTTAGTACTCGAGTGATAGAACTCGAGTGACTTACTTAGTTCTTGAGAATTCAGAGAAGTACTCGAGTAGACATATTCGAGTTCTCGAGTATTCATTCTTTGTCTTGAGAAATGAAGTCCACTAAGAGAAATTTCTAACCTTTTTGACCAAACCTTAATATTTGAGATGTGAAATGAGTCCATCTTGTCTATCCTTCTTTGTTGAGCATACGAAGCTCAGTTTTGAAGAAACTGAACTTGGTCTTGTCCAGCGGCTTTGTGAATATATCGGTAACTTGCCAATCTATTAGAACATACTGCAAGTCTTTGTCCCCATGCTCCACATGCTCCTGGATGAAATGGTATCTCAGCTCTATTTCTTTGTCTAGCTGTGAGACACTGGGTTGTTGGTTATAGCTATTGCACTGGAGGAGTCGCAAAATAGAGGGATGTCTTTGACTTGCATATTATAGTCATCCAGCTTGTTCTTTATCCAAAGCAATTATGCACAACAACTGCCGACAGAAATGTATTCTAACTCGGTCGTTGAGATTGCAAAAAAATTTTGCTTTTTGCTACTCAAGGAAATGAGCCTTCTTCCTAGGAATTGGCAAGTCCCGGAAGTGCTCTTCCTATCATCTTTGCTACCAGTAATGTCAGCATCTGAAAAACCAATTAGCTCGCTATCATTACTTCTTGGGTACCAGAAGCCAAGATTCGGTGTACCTTTAAGGTATCTCAAAATCCGCTTTGCAGCAGTATAGTGAGATTCCTTACAGTTCACTTGGAATCTAGCACAGACACATGTAGAGAAAATTATGTATGGTCTACTGGCAGTAAGGTAGAGCAAGGATCCAACTATGCTTCTGTACTTGGTTTCATCAAAAGGTTTCCCTTTCTCATCCTTGTCCAGAGACGTAGCTGAAACCATTGGAGTGCTCATAGAGGTTGCATTCTCCATTCCGAATTTCTTAATCAACTCCTTGGTGAACTTAGTCTGCGAGATGAAAATTCCATCTTCAGATTGTTTCACCTGAATTCCTAAGAAATACTTCAGCTCACCCATACTACTCATTTCAAACTTCCCTTGCATTAGTAAAGAAAACTTCTTGTAGAGGTTGTCGTCTATAGAGCCAAAAATAATTTCGTCGACATAGATTTGCCCTAGCAAAATCTTTTATTTATTTCCCTAAGAAATAATGTCTTATCTATCTTTCCCCTTGTGAACTTATTCTCTAGAAGAAATCTAGACAACGTCTTATACCAAGCTTGAGGAGCTTGTTTCAAACCATATAAAGCTTTAGATAAAAGATAAACATAATTAAGAAAGTTAGAATCAACGAAACCTCGAGGTTGTTCCACATACACTTCTTCCTTCATGTCACTATTAAGGAAGGCGGACTTCACGTCCATCTGATAGATGGTGAAGCCCTTAAGTGCAGTATATGCTAGGAACAACCTGATTTCCTTCAGCCTTGCCACTTGAGCATATGTTTGGTCGAACTCGATTCCTTCTTCTTATCGATAGCCTTTGACGATGAGTCTGGCCTTATTCATTATGATAATTCCATTCTCATCCATCTTGTTCCTGTAGACCCACTTGGTTCCGATGATGTTCTTACCTTTGGGTATTGGAATAAGTTTCCAGACTTGACAACGCTTGAACTTATTTAACTCTTCTTGCATGGCCATAATCCATGATGCGTCCGAGTTTGCTTCCTGAAAATTCATTGGTTCAACCTGTGAGAGAAAACTCAAATACAAATTCTCATTGGTAGTAACTCTATGAGTTCTAACACCATCCCGGGGATCTCTGATTATTTTATCAATTGGGTGATCCTTCAGATGTCTGAGCTCTAGGTTCCTTGTATTTGGAGCTTCTTCAGTCACAGGAGTGACTTCATCAACTTGAATGATTTCTTCATCTTGATCATCAACCTCTCCAATCGGGGTTGGAGTGGTGATCTTGATGAACTTTTCACC
Source organism: Platanthera zijinensis (assembly GCA_039513925.1). Lineage (NCBI taxonomy): Eukaryota > Viridiplantae > Streptophyta > Magnoliopsida > Asparagales > Orchidaceae > Platanthera > Platanthera zijinensis. The sequence goes on along the minus strand of CM077093.1, from coordinate 109,849,951 downwards.
TTTCTCTTCAGTCTCCTCATCAAAGTTAAGTTCTTTAAACCTTAAACCTGCTTCTTCAATGAACACACTAGAAGAGTTGCTTTGCAGCAAGCTCGTCTCATCAAATACAACATGTACAAATTCTTCAACCACCAGGGTTTTCTTATTAAATATCCTATATGCCTTACTATGACTACTATACCCTACAAAAATACCTTAAAAACTCTTTTCACTAAATTTAGTAGTATGATACTTACCATTGTTAAGAACGAAGCATTTACAACCAAAGATTCTAAAATATGAAATTGTCGGCTTCCTGTTAGAAGTTCGTAAGGTGTCTTATTGTGGTTCTTGTTTATGAGTGCTCGATTTTGCACGTGGCATGCAGTGTTGACTGCTTCAGCCCAGAAGTACTTTGGTAGTAAAGCATCACTCAACATAGTCCTATAGGCCTCTATGAGTGTTCTATTCCTTATCTCAGCTACTCCATTTTACTAAGGAGTTCGAGGAGAGGAAAACTCATGAAAGATACCAAGGCTTTCAAAAAATCCTGTCATGGCCCCAGACTTGAATTCAGTTCCATTATCACTTCTGATTTTGACTACGGAACAATTATATTTATTCTGGATCTGCCTAAAAAAAGGTGTAAAGACATCAAAGGTACCTGACTTGTGTTTCAGAAAGAACACCCACGCAAAATACGAGTAGTCATAAAAAATAACCAACGTATAATCCTTACCTCCTAAACTTCTAACTTGCAGTGGATCGAATAAGTCCATATGAAGTAGGTGTAAACACCTATTAGAGTTTTTGCCTATGATGCTTTTAAAAGTAGCCTTGTTTGCTTTCCTTTTACACAAGCATGACAAGGTCTATCCTTAGTGCACTTAACATTCGGGGCATCACGTACTAAGTTCAGGGAAAATAATTTATTAATAGTTTTGAAATTAATATGTGCTAATCTCTTGTGTCATTGGTCACCAAGAGACGCACTATCTTTTGCCAAAAGACACACTAGTTTAGAAGAGTCTATGCAAATAAAATTTAAACAAAATATATTCCTACTACAAGTGCCTAATAAAATTGTTTCCAAATTTTCAACAGACTTTATCAAACACTTATCAGCATGAAATTCAACTATGTATCTTTTATCGCATAGTTGGCTTATTCTTTTGAGATTGTGTTCCAATCCTTCAACATAAGCCACATCCAAAAAAGATATACGACCATTAGTAATCATACCATAGCCTTTCATAATTCCTTAGTCAAAACCTCCAAAGATGACCTTTGGTCCGTTAACGACTGGTGAGTAATTCTGGAGAAGGCTTCTAGTCCCGGTCATATTCCGAGATCATTCGCTGTCCAAATAGCAAATGGGATTTCTGGTGGCCTTTGAACAAACCTGCAATCACAAGTCAGTTTGCCTTAGGAACCCAAACTTGCTTGGGTCCATGGTCTCTAGTTAACTTGCTCCCTCTACATGTATTAACAATGTGAGCGGTCTTTCTTATATGGTTAATCTGAGGGGCAACATAGTTTTTGTGATTAAACCAGCAATCGATGGCAAAGTGACCAATTCTGCCACAACACCAAAAGTCAAACCTATTGTATTTTTTCCTAACTCCCTCCTGCTTGCCTTTTGGGGAGTCTGGTCTAGTAGGGGCAGGATTCTTAGAGGTAGAAGCTTCATGGTGAAAACAATCATACTGCTTCTTCTCCTTCATAGGCTTTTCAACAATAGGATTTACTTTTGGAGCCTTCTCTATGTTATGAAGATGATCAAAAGGGCCATAGCTCTGAAGAGTGATATCATCATAAGGTTCCTTAAAGACACTTTCTCCAAAGTTTTGAGGGCGAGTCCATCCTTGGTACCTTGACTTGGGCTCTACATAAGTAGGCCTAGTGAAGTGACCGTAGGAGGAGTCAAGGTCAAACTTATTAGTAGGAAAAACAAACTTCTTAAATGTAGTCCGATCATGTGGAGCTTTCCCCTTTGCCTTGGCCAAAGCCTTCTTGGCCGCCTTATTCTTTCGCTGAGCTTTATTTCTCCTTGAGGATTTACTAGGAGCCTCAACATGGCCTAAGCCAGCACCCTTAGTATGAGCAGAGAACCCATCAACAAGAGGATGAACTATCTTGGGCTTAGAGAAACCTTCAACATGTTTCTTTTCGACTTCAATTTGCTCTTCCAATCCCTTAATGATTTCTTCTTTCAGATCGAGGTGCTTGAGAGCGTTATTGTACTCATCAACTGTAGTATCTAAGTCTTCTGAGTGAGTCCATCTTAACAACTTCCTCTCTTAGAGAGATCTCTACGGCCTTTTGAGACTTAATCTCTTTAGCCTGAGTTTTGACGACCTTTCGACATTTGTCGTAGGCCATTATCAACTCCTTATACTGGTCCATGAGTTCAGACTCATTGTCAGAAGAGCTGTCCTCATGATCATGATCAGAGACATCATATTCAGAGAGGGGTGTATGAGATTTTACCTCCCCAGTGAACTGAGGCTCTTCTTCTTCATCAGTATGTGCAAAAGCATTGATTGATGAATATTCACTCAACGTCCTTAACGCTAAACAACAAAAGCATTGAGTCTTGCTGCTGTAGTCAAAGTCTAAGAAGAAGACAAAAATTGACTAAGTCCAGAAGCATTGAGAGAAGCAAGTTCACTCAACGCCAAATAAAGAAAACAGGAAAAAGTAGAAAGCATTGAGTAAGGCCAGCTCACTCAACGCCTTCAGACAAGTGAAGAAATGACTTAGTGTAAAAGTGTTGAGTGAAGGCAGTTCACTTAACACTCTCAACGCCTTTGATGCAGAATGGTGCAGAGAATTTTTTTAAGTCCAAATTCGTTGTGTGGAGGCAAATCACTCAACACACTCAATACCTAGATTGGATTTGAGAAAGTAGCTATGTCCATAACTGATGACGTCAGCTAAAGAAGATAAAGTCAACAGAGTTCAAATTAAGTGCAGGAAAGCTACAGAACATGACAAATACTGCAAAATGTCTACTGTACGCCTTCTTCCGTTAAAGCAAGTTGCAACTGTCAACTGCAGGTGTTCTCTACTACTTCTTGGAACCGTTAATCGGTGAAAGATTAAAGGGGCAGCTTCTCAAGGAAGAACACAAACTTTTATGGTTTCACTTATTGCGGCTGGATTTCATCTTCTCTCCATTGTTGCCAAGCAAAAAGCTTGAATTTATTGCTGCTGAACCAAAAGTTCATTGATGATAGTTGTAGCATTTTCTTCTGCTACAACAAGTTCATACTTGTTTCTTGATAAAGAGAAGAAGCAGAGCTTTCATTTTACTGTAGGTTTAGGTTAGATGTTTGAAGAACTCAAGATCTATTAAGACTTTAGTCTTCTTCAGCAAGTTTATAAAATTATTTCTGAGTTACTTCCAATAGAGGAAGCTATTTACTGAAGACCTTATTCTTGCTGCTGCGAAGATAGTTAGAGTTGAGATAACTTAGCACTAGTAGCAGACACAGAGAGATTGCTCTTTGTCAAATTAACATAAACTATTTCATTTTCTTAGGATCCTTTTGGATCTAAGTTGTAAGGCCTTGGTGCCTGAGGTATGGCAGATTTGCTTGAGTGTAGGATCCAGTTTTGGATTTGAGTGTACTTTTGGGTCTGTGGTAGGATCCTTTGTTTATCTGAGCTGTTGGGATTTTGAGCCTGAGGTAGGGCAGTTTTGCCTGAGCTGTAGGAGAGTCATACTCTCTGAGTGAAGGACCTTTGGGTCTGAGTGTAGGATCCATATTTGGATCTGAGATACGACCTTATGCCTGAGCTCTAGGAGAGTCATTCTCTCTGAGGTAGGGATATCCTCCATAGCCTGAGTTGTAGGACTTGTATTCAAGTCTAAGGTAGGTGATCATTTGATCACTGAGTTGTAGGAGCAAGTTTGCTCTAAGGTAGGGATTTATGCTTGAGTTGTAAGTCTTCGGGGAGACTGAGAGATCCTGTGGGATCTAAGGTGTAAGCTCTTTGGAGCTGAGTTTTTGGAGAAGTGCCTTGTCTAAATGGATGTTAGAAAGGTGGGAGGAGAGTGGACGTACCCATAATCTGGGGAACCAGTATAAATTCTATGTTCTCTATGTTTTTGTCTTGATAGTTTGAAAACCACTAACACATAACACATTAAGTAAAAGATAATAATTGTAAACCATAAAACCTATTCACCCCCTCTAGGTTGTTAGCTACCTTGAAATTAAACACTTTCAGATGCTACTCTGCATCTCCTTCCTCATCAAAAACCTCAACTATCTCCTCAGGAACAACTGGAGGAATACCTGTCGCCTTGGAAACTATTTCCTCAAGTTGTCGGATAAACCTGTTGACCTCAGTGGCAATTGATATCATAGAATGAGTCACCTCCCCCCAGAAGTTGAAGTAAGAATAATTTCTGAGAGAGGGACAATTATGTTCTCCACTAAAACTAGCTCAGACCCATCTTTAACATCATTAGCAGCTTTGGGCTCATCAACAACAATCATTTCCTCATCAACATCTATCTCATAGTCATCCTTAGTCAAATAATCATCATCAGTAGCATCATCCTCAACTTCATCAGGAACTAACTCCTAAACAGCAATCTGAGCAAACTGAGCAACCTCTGTCAGAATATTTCCTATCTTTAGAATTGGAACTGGACTACTTGCAACTGAAGTAATAGCTGGCTCCCCCTCATTTCCTAAACTCAATCTATCAGGGGCTTCACTAGGGTGTGGAGTAGGAATACTATCCTCGGGAGCTTGATCTTCCTCCTCCATAGGAAAATCTAGGGCTCCCCCTTGCCACAAGATCCTCCTATCCGACCTTAAGAAGTTATTTGAGCCAATCTTCTTAAGGTGATGGATTGGCACACCTTTGGTCATATAGAACTAGTCACCATCCATTTGATTCAGGTACAAGCTGATAATCCTCCCAAAGTTGGGAGTGAGGAGACTGTCCTTTATCTTCTCAAACAGTAGTGCACCCCAGTCCAATCTTTTCCTGCAGATGATAGTCACTATAACCTTGAACATTTCTGAAGAGAGATAGTCATGTGAACTAGTCTTGCATAGCATCACTTTTATGATGATATCTGACAGTATCTTTCCTTCTTCATTCATTACTTTCCTTTTGATGGATTTTGTACTTCTGGGCAAACCACAGAATAACATAGCCCTTGTGAAGTCTTTCACTTCGAGGTGAACTGCTTCTCTAAAAGCTGGAAGCCTCAAGAGCCTGGTGAGATGAGAGGCCTTCACCTTAATGACAGTTCCACGAACTTTGCTCTTGATTACCATATATTTATGTATGATCTTTGCATTTTGAAAGAACTCAAGGACATCTTTGTCCAATACCTTACAATGGTGTTCTAGGACAAAGGATAGTCTAGCGGTCTCAAGCATCAAGATCACATTTCGGTACTCATCAGAAGGCGAAGCAAAACCTTTCCGAACTAATTATCCAACCCCTAGAAATCCACTGGTGGTTCGAGCTGCTATAGAGAATCAAAAATTTTCAAAATTTTGGATTGAACTGTCGGCTAAATCGGATGGCTATCACTTTCGGAACGACGATAACAGTGCTTCGGAATCTCACCACTGCGTGAAATCTTTTCTAGAAACTGGAAAGCTTTGGTAGAAACTCTTGCTTCAACCTAATCGAAGAAAACAGGAGTAGGGCCACGAGATGGAGATGTTGAGACACACTTGAGCCGAAGGGTCGGGAGGACAGTTCGGCGAATATTGCGGTTTGGTTTGACAAAATGTGTCGTGGTTTCCTGACACTTGATTATTTATATATATATAATTTTAAATTTGACCAAGAAAGGAGCGTACCTGATTTTTGGCGGCTCTTCGGATCCAATATAAAAAGAGAAATTTTTCCCTAAGTGACATTCGACAAGTTTCACCGTATGCACAGTAAATTCGACGAGTTTTGGCCTTGTACAAATTCCTTTCTTGAGGAATTTCCTAAGTGATTTCCTCTTGTTGGCCTTCTTTATGAATCCTTGTTCATCATGCCCAGTTCCATTTTGAAGAACGAGAACTTGGCCTTGTCCAGCGGCTTCGTGAAATTATCTGCGACCTTCTTATCCATCGGGACATAGCTAAGGGCAACATCCTTGCTCTCTACATGCTCCCGGATGAAGTGATATCGCACTTCAATGTGTTTTGTCAGGCTGTGTGAGACTGGATTATGCGCGATCGCTATTGTGCTGGAGGAGTCGCAATACCTAGGAATCTCATTGAGCTTTAGGTTGTAGTCTTCAAGTTGATTTCTTATCCATAGAACTGTGTGCAACAACTACCTGCAAAGATATACTCTGACTCGATAGTAGAGGTTTCCACACAATTCTACTTCTTAATGCTCCATGAAATAAGCCATCTTCCGAGGAATTGGCATGTCTCGGAAGTGCTTTCCTATAATCCCTGCTTCTTACAAAATCGACATCTAAAAAACAAATTAGCTTGACATCATTACTTCTCGGGTACCATAAGCCAAGATTGGGTGTAACCTTAAGGTGTATTAAAATTCGCTTTGCAGCGACGTATTGAGATTCCTTTGAGTTCACTTGAAATCTTGCGCAGACGCATGTTTAGAATATTATGTCTAGTCAACTTACTGTAAGGTAGAGCAAGGATCTAATTATGCTTCTGTACTTGGTTTTATCAAAAGGTTTCCCTTTTTCATCCTTATCCAGTTACATAGTTGAACCCTTTGGAGTCCTCATAGGGGTTGCGTTCTCCTTTCTGAATTTCTTAAGAAGCTCCTTGGTGAACTTCGGCTGAGAGATGAAAAATTCATCTTCAGATTGCATCACCTAAAGTTCTAAGAAATACTTCATCTATCCTATACTGCTCATTTCATACTTCCCTTACATAAGTTTGGAAAAATTCTTCCAAAGGTTATCTTCGGTAGAACCAAATATAATGTCATCGACATAGATTTGCACTAACAGAATCTTTCCTTTTACTTCTCTAAGAAATAATGTCTTATCTATATTTCCTCTTGTGAACTTGTTCTCAAGAAGAAAGCTAGACAACGTCGCATACCAAGCTCGTGAAGCTTGTTTTAAGTCGTAAAGAGCTATATTTAAAAAGTAATCATGTTCAGGGAAAATAGAATTTACAAAACCTTGGGGTTGTGCTACGTATACTTCCACTTTCAAATTCTCGTTGAGGAATGCTAACATCACGTCCATTTGATAGACCGTGAAGCCTTTGAGGGAATCATACGTAAGAAACAACCTGATCGCTTCGAGCCTGGCCATTGGAGCAAAGGTTTGGTCGAAGTCGATCCCTTCTTCTTGTCTATATCCTTGAGCTACAAGCCGGGCTTTGTTCTTTATGATTACTCCATTCTCGTCCATCTTGTTTTTGAGAACCCACTTGGTGCCGATCACGTTCTGTCCCTTGGGTCTGGGCACTAACTCCTATGAAAATACTTTCAAAATATTTTTCGCTAAACTTTGTGCGGTAATACTTTCCATTACTAAGTACAAAGCATTACTTACAAAGATTCTAAAGTAGGACACAATCGATTTTCTGCCCTTTAGTAGTTCATAGGGAGTCATACAGTGGTTCTTGTTGATTAGAGCTATGTTTTGCACGTTGCAAGCTGTGTTGACTGCTTCTGCCCAGAAGTACTCTTAAAGTGAAGCGTCATTCAACATAGTTGTACAGGCTTCTATGTGGGTTCTGTTCCTTCTCTCAGTAACTCTATTTTGCTGTGGAGTATGCGGGGAGGAAAACTCTTGAAAGATACATTGGCTTTCACATAATTTTTTCATGGCACAAGACTCAAATTCTGTTCCGTGGTCACTTCTGATTTTGACCACAAAGCAGTTCAATTCTTTCTGAATTTCTCGGACAAAATTAGTGAAAGAGTTAAAGGTGTCTGACTTGTGTTTCAAAAAGAATAATCAAGTAAAATGAGAGTAGTCATCCACAATTACCAACATATATACTTTACCTCCTAAACTGTGAATTGGCATGGTACCAAATAAGTCCATATGAAGTAAATATAGACTTCTCGTAGAATCTTTTTCAGTAATACTCTTGAAGGTTGCCCTTGTCTGCTTACCCATTTGGCATGCGTGACACAAACTCTCTTTAAGGCACTTAATGTTGGGGGAATCGTCCATTAAGTTGTGAGAAAGTAACATATTTATGGTTTTGAAATTAAAATGTGTTAATCTCTTTTGCCATTAGTCAGAAAGAGACGCACTACTTTTAGCCAAAAAGCACCCTTGGGTAGTATTGTATAAACATAGAAAATTTAAACAAAATATATTTCTACTCTGAGTTCATGTTAAGATCATCTCCAAATTAGCAGATGACTTTATCAGACACCTGTCCTTGTAGAACTCAACGATATATCCTTTGTCACATAGGTGACTTATGCTTATCAGATTATGCTATAATCCTTCAACATAAGCCATTTTAGTGAAAGAAACGAGACCATTGGAAATCATACTGAAGCCTTTAGTAGTTCCCCTGTCTGACCCTCCAAAGATGACTTTTTGTCCGTCTTTGACTGGGTACAATCAAGCAATAGGCTTCTTGTTCCGGTCATATGCCAAGAGACTCTGCTATCCAAATCCCAAATTGGATTTTTCTTGGCCTTTGGACATACCTACAATTATAAATCATTTTACCTTAGGAACCCAAACATATTTGGGTCCTTGGTTCCTTGTCAGCTTACCACCACTAGGAACATTAACATGGCAAGTGGTCGGTCTCGCACGGTTAACTCGTGCAGTTTCAAAATTGGCAGGGTCAAACCAACAATTTGCGCCAAAATGACCAATTTTTCCGCAACACCAACAGTCAAACCTATTGTACTTTCTCTTGTACTCTTTCTTTACCCTTTGAATATGAGGTCAAGAAGGGGCAACATACTTGGAGGTGGAAGCCTCCTGATTGCAAAGAAAATAGGGCTTCTCCAAATACTTTACCTTAGGTACAAAAGTTTTGGCTTTTGATGCCTTCTTATAGTTTTGTCCATGAACAGATGGACCATAATTCTGAAGTTGAATATTTTCATAAGGTGCTTTGAAAACACTGGCACCATAGTCTCGAGGACGGGTCCATCCCATGTATTGCTTCTTTGGTTCTACATGAGTAGGCCTAGCAAGATGACCGCAGGACAACTCAAGGCCAATCTTGTTCGTCGGGAAGATTACATTCTTAAATGAGGTTTGACCTAGAGGTCTCTTCGCCTTTTCTTTGGCACTGTCTTTCTTAGCAGCCATACCAATACCAGCTATGTGGCCAAGATCATTACCCTTTTTCGGAGCTGAAAACTCATTGATCAGTGGAAGAATAGTCTTCAGCATAGAGTAATATTCCACAAGTTTTCTCTCCACCAAGTGTAAGACCCCATTTTGTTTTCTTTTAAACCACCGGGGTATTATGCCCAAAAGCGTCATTTTACGGTGACACCGACACTCGGGAAGGTCGCAACTACAAAATGCCGATCCTGCCACCCTTTACGATCACCAAGAGAAAGAATTGTATACACAGTTCAGATAAAAATAAGTCCACAATCACATAAAATATGAAATAAGAAAATCACATCAAGTCCACAAGACGATAAAAGTACTTTAATAGAACAGTACATAGAAATATAAATGGGCTCAAGCCCGATTCATCGAATCCTCACTACAAACTCTCACGGAAGATAAGTAAACTAATCACTCACGGAGCCAGTAGCCAGTGTTCCTATGCTAGGCTGGACCACCTTCATGAGCACCATACTCCGCAGGTGCTGTATCCCCTACTGCTACTCCCTATCTCCCATACAAGGCCCCTGAAATGTTGTGGTCATCGACCGATAGTCAAAAAGACTAAGTCTTATCATCCCCTACCCCTCCCCATGGCTCCTAGGCACCGAGCGGGGAGAAGGAAAGGGAAGTTAATGAAGGTGGGGAGTACAAAGAAAGTAGGTGGCGGAGGAGCTACTCTAGCAATTGTTTATAATGGTTATAGAATTAATGAAGAGATGTACAAGCAAGTAGTTCTACAATAGCAAGTAGTAAGAATAAAAGGAAAGACGCATCATAAGGAAGGTAATGAATATCTATAAGAGAATAACCATAACTTATAAGCATTCCAACACAAGCTTATAAACTAAGGGGTAATTTTGCAAGGCCTAACACATAAAAAGTCCCATATCGATTTATACATTAGGGGTAAGGGTTGAATGATGATGTCATGTTATGCTATGTTATGTGGATTTAATGTTATGTTCATGCAGTGCAACACACACATGACTCTATGTGCACAGACCTTTAGTTCCCCCATTTTGGAATTAGCTAATCTCTCCTGTACCTCGCGCTGTGGCAAACAGAGGTAGTGGGTCGGGCCAGGCCCACTACTAGGCCGGCATTTATGCCCCCAACCTAGACCTTTGTACTCCTCAACGTGAAAGACACACCACGAAGCCTTTGCGTACCTTGCTGGCAAAACCACCAGTCTTTCTTTGGCTAAGTGTGAATCACACTCGGCGAGTCAACTTACCAAAGTCGGCGTGAATGACTGTCAAGTAATAAAGACCCACCACCTTATGTTATGCACGTTCAAACAAGAACTTCTGAGCCTTAGGCTCCCCAGACTAACCCATCCATTATAACAACCCCCGAGCCTACCGCTCCAATAACTAAATAAACTATCCTCCTGAGTTATCGAGGTATGTGAAGGTGAATCACTAATTATACTAGTTGCTCTTTAACATTTATTCTTCCGATCTAGGTTAATCTTTGACTGCCAAGGGTATTCCCTGTGAAGGGCTCTCGGGGGGCACTAGGAACTATAATGGTAGCTGAAGCCCAACGTTCCCTTTCGCAAGGCACTTACTATTATTGGTTATTACCCAATTCCTCGATCCCTTTAATATTATACTGGATCTAACACTAGTGTATTTTGACTCTCTCTCTCCACAGGAAAGAGGATCCTTCGTCGATCCCGAGCACCACCTACTCTACTCACCCCATCATATTCCGCATCATGACTCCTAATGATGAACTCATATTTACTTCACCAAAATCAGAAAACTGATAACCCCAACTCCCTATGTCCATTTCACAAGCTATCACAATTTCTGCAGTTTTACTATATGGAGACCAATCTAAGCTACATGATGTACAAGATAGAAGGTACTCCAAATTTTCATCCAAAAGCACTAAGATAATTATTTGGGGTCTAACATGACACAATTAGGCTAAATGTAGAAACTTGGGATTTTCCTAACTAGTTTGGCATTTATTTATTTTTTCAAAAACTAGGTCATGGGTAATTTTAACATAAAGTACAAGGTTTCCTAAAATTATTACCATACAAAAATTATGAACACTAAATGATAGCTAAATATCAGTGAATACCAAATTTCATAGTTTTTCATAAATGTATTATCCTCTAAATAATTAATTCAAGGTAATTCAAATAATTAGAGGTAATGAAGGGAGTACCAAAATTCATAGTCCAAAAATTATACAAAAATTAACAGACCATTATTATGGTCATAAAACCTTACAAATTAAGTTTCATGCAATTGTAAGGTCAGTAAGCAATACAGAAAAATGCCTCTATTGAATCCATGATAGTGCACTTTATGAAGAATCATTCTTGTAAACTCATCCAAACAACATGTAATAATTTTCATTTAAACCATTAGGGTCATATGCCCAGAATCGCCGTTTTGCGGTGACACCGACACTCGGGAAGGTCGCCACTACAAAACGCTGATCCTGCCAACTTTTACGATCACCAAAGTGAAAGAAGCTTATACACAGTTCGGATAAAACTAAGTCCACAATCACATATAATATGAAATAGAAGAAATCACATCAAGTCCGCAAGATAATAAAAGTACTGTAATAGAACAGTACATAGAAATATAAACGGGCTCAATCTCGGTACATCAAATACTCACTACAAACTCTCGCAGAAGATAAGTAAACTAATCACTCACAGAGCCAGTAGTCGGTGCTCCTGTGCTAGACTGGCCCACCTCTTTGAGAACCGTACTCCGCTGGTGCTGTATCCCCTATTGCTGCTCCTTGTCTCCCATCCGGAGCCCCTGAAATGTTAAGGTCATCGACCGTTAGTCAAAAAGACTTAGTCCTATCATCCCCTACTCCTCCCCTATGGATCCTAAGCACCGAGCGGGGAGAAGGAAAGGGAAGGTAATGAAGGTGGGGAGTACAAAGAAAGAAGGTGGTGGTTGAGCTACTATAGTAGTTATTTATAATGGTTTTAGAATTAATGAAGAGAAGTACAAGCAAGCAGTTCTATAATAGCAAGCAGTAAGAATAAAAGGAAAAGCACATCACAAGGCAGGTAATGAATATCCATAAGAGAATAACCATAATTTATAAGCATGCCCACACAAGCTTATAAACTAAGTGGTCATTTTGCAAGGCCTAACATATAAAAAGTCCTATACAGATTTATACATTAGGGGTAAGGGTTGAATGATGAAGTCATGGTATGCTATGTTATGTGGGTTTAATATTATGTTCATGTAATGCAACACACACACACACGACTCTATGCGCATAGACCTTTAGTTCCCCCATTTTGGAGTTAACTAATCTCTCAGGTACCTCGCGCTGGGGCAAACAGAGGCAGTGGGTCGGGCCAACCCCACCACTAGGCCGACATTCACGCCACCCAACCAAGACCTTTGTATGCCTAAACGTGAAGGACACACCACTGAGCCTTTGCGTACCTTGCTGGAAAAACCACCAGTATTTCTTTGGCTAAGTGTGAACCACACTCGCCGATTCAACATACCGGCGTCGACGTGAATGACTGTCAAGTAACAAAGACCCACCACCTTATGTTATGCACATGAAAACAAGAACTTCCGAGCCTAAGGATCCCTGGACTAACCCTTCTGTTATAACTACCCCCAAGCATACTGCTCGGATAACTCAACAAACAAACCTCTCGAGTTACTAAGGTGTGTGAAGGTGAATCACTAGTTATACTAGTTGCTCTTTAACATTTATTCTTATGGTTTTGGTTTACCTTGGACTGCCCATTGTATTCTCTATGAAGGGCTCTCAGGGGAACTAGGAACTATGATGGTAGCTGAAGCCCATCATTACTTTTCGCAAGGCACTTACTATTATTGGTTATTACCCAATTCCCTAATCACTTTAATATTATACTGGATCTAACCCTAGTGTATTTTGACTCTCTCTCCACAGGAAAGACGATCCTTCGTCCATCCCGAGCACCACCTACTCTACTCACCCCATCACATTCCACATCATGACTCCTAATGATGAACTCAATTTTACTTCACCAAAAACAGTAAACTGATAACCCCAACTCCTTATATCCATTTCACATGCTATCACAATTTCTGCAATTTTACTATTTGGAGACCAATCTAAGCTACATGATGTACATGATAGGAGGTACTCAAAATTTTCATTGAAAAGACCTTAGATAAATATTGGGGGTCTAGCATGACACAATTTGACTAAATCCAGAAACTTGGGATTTTCATAACTAGTTTGACATTTATTTAATTTTTCAAAAAACTAGGCCATTGGTAATTTGAACATGAAGTACTAGGTTTCCTTAAATTATGACCATACAAAAATTATGAACACTAAATGATAGCTAAATATCATTGAATACAAATATTCACAGATTTTAATAAATGTATTATCCTCTAAATAATTAATTCAAGGTAATTCAAATAATTAGAGGTAATGAAGGGAGTACCATAATTCATAGTCCAAAAATTATACAAAAATTAATAGAGCATTACTATGATCATAAATCCTTACGGACTAAGTTTCATGCAATTCCAAGTTCAGTAAGCTATACAGAAAAATGCCATAATAGAATCAAGGATAGTGCACTTTGTGAAGAAACATTCTTGTAAACTTATCCAAACAACATGTTATAATTTTCTAAGCTTTATTATGCCCTAGAGAGTTCTATGGCTAAGTAACACAATTTTCTAGCAAGCTATAGTATTTATCATCTATTTATCAAAATAAGGTGCACTAGATCACTTTACACATGAAGTACTAAGAAGAAATGTCCAATAACTCCAAATAATTTATCTGTGCATACAAATGGTATTTGGTTTACTTTGCCAGAGTTTCATATCATTTTAAGACAATAAACCCTAGTTATTTCAATATCATCAAAAAGGGCAAGATGAAAGTTATAGCTATAGGTATGAGCTACTGTTATCTAAACATCCAATAATAAATTCCAGAGCTTAATATTACTATAAAATTACTCCTACAAAAATCTTATGAAGATCCTAGGTAATAAACCCCATAATTAATCCATAAGGTGTATATACCTAAATATTTCCAAGTGATTATAGTGGGGTGCTTGTGTCCAAATACAACCAAATTCCTTCCTAGGGCATTTCACCACCCTAAGATCTTATGGACTAAACACATGCAAGGGCATATCACCCTATGCCCTTCTCAAATCCCCAAAGTTTAACCTTAGGGTTTGAACTAGGGTCCTAGGGAAAATCTACCCTAATCCACCCAAAACTCCATGTGAAGGAGTTTAATGTCATAACAAATAAGTGGCCCAAGTTTCAACCTCTATTGTGGTTATTTGGCCACCAAATACCCACAAAGGACACTTTGACCTAAATACCCCTTTTTGTCCAAGGCTAGGGCCTACTAAATTCCAAACCAAATCATCTCTAAGGACCACTCACAAAAATTTGGGAGGATTTGGAGGTAATTAGATCCAATAATTAATCCATTCAAGAAAAATTAAATGTTTACTAAAACTTTAGGAAAATATTATCCAAAAATTCCCATTTTTGGATATGACATAGTACGAGGTATGAATGGCCTATGATCCAAATTTCAAGTCATTTGGAGGTCATAATTGATGGGGGCCCTCCAATCAATCTCTATTCAGCCCTATGTATAAACCTTACCAAAATGAGTGATGAGGTCTGACCTGAACTCCAAATTGGTTCAAATCAATTTTAAAATGAGTGTTGAGGTTTAACCCGAATCTAGCACACTACTAGATAGGTGGATGGAGAGATTCGATGTACCCTAGATAGGGGAACTACTATAACTCTTGTGTGTTGTTGTGTATTCTTATAAGCTAACATTTATCATTATTACACAATAAGATCATAAATTCAAAGTTTCAAAAAGATTCATAACTATCCTATTCACCCCCCCCCCCCAACCTAGGAGTTTAGCTACCCTTAGAAAAGACTTTCAAGTGGTATCATAGTGAGGTTGTTCCAAAAGAACTTAATAGTTTGAATAGATCTCTAAGGGTAGTAGAAGATTTTCTCCACGGCTTCAAGTGAGAACTATAAGGAGTTAGGTTCAAGGAAACATCCTATATATAGGAAAGAAAATTTTGGGATCTGAAAGGAGAGGGTAAGACTATTTATGGAAGCCTCAGACCCTAGGATACTTATAACTATTCAAGAGGGACCATTCATTCCCATAAAGGACTTTGCTATAGATGCCAATATCTAAACACCTAAGTTAAACTCTGAGATGGACACGGATGAAGTCATTCTACAACTATGGATAAAAGAGCTCAAAACATTATTGTAAGTATCATAGATGACTCCATATTCTAGAACCTGGTCCACTTCAGAGCTGTTAAAGAGATGTGGGATTCTCAAATTGTGTATATGGAAGGGACATAGGAGGTGGCGGATTATAGGATATCCCTCCTAAATCAACAGTATGAGGCCTTCAAGCAAGGTAAGAAAGATTTCATAGTTGATTACTGTGAAAAGTTCTTCATGATAGTGAATACTTTAATCACTTATGGAAGATAGTTCACAAATTTTTAGCTGAATGACAAGTTCTTGAAATCTCTCAACAAGGAATGTGATATCAAAATCTGTACAATTAGGTAGGTTAGCAACCTGGCCAATAGTCTACCTCAAAACCTGTTTGGGAAGCTACTATCTCATAAGATATAGCTGAACTCCAAAAGAGCAGAAGAAGATGTTGCTAGAACCCTTAACAAAGATAAGGATGTGGTCTTCAGAGCTAAAGTCACAAAGAAGAGTAGGGAAAAGACTCATTCTCCACCAAGGAGAGTTGTAGAGTCACAATGCTTAGATCCCAGCTCCTTAGGCAATGAACTGTCAGATGGAGAACTTATCTTGCTCTCCAAATAGTTAAAAAAAATGTTGAGCAGGAGAAGATAGTGGAAGAACAAGGGCTCTTCTAGCTCTAGATTAAGAAGCCATATACTAGCATGGAGAAGTCCAGAAATGACCTCTCTGGGGAAAGGTATGATTCTAAACAAAACAAGCATATTAAGGATAATATTGTTTGTTATTGTTGTTGTAAGAACCCCCTCTTAGAACACAAAACATGGCATGAGGGGAGTCTTAGTCCAGAATAGCCGCCTTGCAGTAGTACCAACACACGTGTTGGTCTGTACCACAAGATTCCTATCCTGCCAGCCCTAATCAATATCATCCACTGCCAACCCAACCAAGAATAAATAATAGAAGTCAAATCCATACTTAAGCAAGAAAAGTCTAAAATAAAGTAGAAATAATAAAGAAGCACCATCAGGCTTCTATAATATCAGAGTACGAAAGGCCAAAAAGGCTACAAGGTAATTTCCAAAACTCACATCAGTGGCAGACGTCATCGATGGAGCCGTCATATCAGGCCCTGCCTCTCTGTCCTGGATACCCTGCTGTACGATCTACTACTGCTCACTCCACTGGATTCCCTTCTAAAAATGGAAGGCGTATCAATCATTAGTCATAAAGACTAAGTGACTATCTCATTCTCTCCCCCAGCGGCTCCTCGGCACTGGGCGGGGAAAAGGACAAGGTACAATATATATGTCTATAAATACAGTATTACAAGCAGGTGGAGTAAGTATACATGTCATGAGTAGCAATAGAAGTAATGTATAACAATATTATCAGCATTATATTCTAGAAATTTTACTCAAGCTACATCAATCCATCTAAGCATATAGATCTACAATAGGAAAGTAACTTAACTTATAAGGATGCCCATATAATTTATTACTTAAGGATCGGCTTAACAGTAAAGTAACTCATCATATAGGAGTGCCCATACAAACTTATACGATGAGGATCTTATGCATGCAATGTATGTAATGATATACATACAATGCAATGACTCACCCATGATCAATCACATGCAACTGCTAAGTTGACACAACCTTGTAGTTCCCACCTTTCGAGCAGGTAGCTAACCTCCCAGGCTTCAACCGTCCTGGTCAAGCATTGATAGTAGAGCGGGAATCTTTACTACTAGGCTGGCATCCACACAACCTGTCCTATACCTCTGTACGCCTCAACACTAAGAACACAACAACGGAGCTCACATGCGTACTACGGCTTAACAGGAGTCTCGGGTAGATGTGCACTGAGAATCAAGCCCAAAAATGGACTATGTTGTGACCTGGAAGGAGCCTCGGAAAAAGCACGATGACCAACCCCAACCATCCACTTGACACGGAAGGAGCCTTGGGAATGAACACCGAGGACCAAGCCAAACTGCCCAAAGTCTATCTGTTAACTCCCATCGGTGTGACGACTAGAGAACCCGTAGACCTGCCATACTATCTGATGAGTACAATTATGATAGATTTTAACTATCATAATTGTAATCATGTCCACTGTTTTCTGCCTCTTTACTCAAGTAATTGCGCAAAATAGTTGAGAATTGGTATTATCATGAATAGTAGAGCATAGGTTAGATTCTTTACTACTTTATGTATTGAACTCCCCACTTACTACGTAATTTCTCTAATGCAGGTACGACTAATCAGTGGAACTAAAAGTCTTGGAGCAAATAGGGGAGTTGACGGGACCAACAGGGCTGATCAAAGCTGAAGAATTGGTCAAACACGGGTAGGAACACGCCCATGTACGTACCCGTGTTCCATCCTAGCTGAAACGATTTCATGAAGGAGGACTCAAAGAACCATACGGGTTGGAACACGCCCGTGTGTCCAGCCCGTGTCCTTTTCGGGACAAATTAAAGAATTAAATCTGGCCTACCCGTGTCTGAAGAACATGAAGAACAACACGGCTGTGTTCGACAACACGGCCGTGTCAGTACCCGTGTAATCTAACACGGCCTATGAACAAACACGTCTGCTCGTGTGGAACTGCCTTGGAACTGCCGACACGGCCTGCAACACGGCCGTGTCGGAACCCGTATTCGACCATGTTTGTTATGAGACTATAAAAACCTGGAGAAAAATTTTATTCTGGACTTTTGGATCATTTTGCTTGGAGATTTTTTGGAGAACGAAAGTGGAGCACCCAGGAGAAGGAAGGCTTGAAGGAGATATTCGTATGAATTTATTCTTTAATTTATCTCATTTAATCTTGTATCTGTCTTGGTAATCCTACTTTATTTATCTTTTAATTTTCATGAACAATGTGTTTGAACAAATTAGTAATCATGTATCTTCTTGTTTTAATCAATTTCATGGTATTTTGTTCGTATATGGGTTTGCAAACATTGATAATTATCCTTGTTATGAATGATTAGTTACTTTTACATGAATTCCAAATGTCTAGATTTAGAAATTGGATTCTTTGTATGATGGTTAAATCTTCATATTTATGTGTTATTTCTCTTTGTAATTTAAAATTCATGATCGAGAGATATGTTTCTTGGAAAATTAGAATATGAATAAATGGAATTATGGTATTTTAGAGGTAAAGTTTCATGAATCTATGTAGTAGATAGGGTAGTTCATTCAATGCAAATTTGAGTATTGTAAATTGTTCGAGAGAAAATTTACTTAACTTAGATTTAGATTTTAAATTGCTCGAGAGAGAATTTGATAATTAGTTTAACCCTTTACAATACAATGAATTTGATAGTTTTGTTATTTCATGATTACACAAAATGATGATGTTCATTGAATGCTCCTAACTTTCGGCTTGAAATTATTTTTGTAACTCTCCAATACAATTTTTATCCAAGTAGTCATAGTTAGGATTAATCTATGTTAGAACGCAATTTTAAGTTTAGGTATGATAATAGAGTGAGAGTGAGTACGAGTAGTTGAAATGACCCTGTGGAATACGATACGAGATGTAGGCTTCTCTTATACTATGATTGATAGGTGCATTTGCCTGAAAGATAATTCAATCTAACTTATGCCCATCTATATAGTTATAATAAAACGTAGAATGACCCGCATCAAGTTTAGACTTTGTGAAAATGATCATCAAGTTTTTGGCGCCGTTGCCGGGGATACCTTTTTAATATTTTGAAAGCTTTAACTCTATTAATCTACCATTTTTGTTTATTAATAAATATATGTAACTTAGTTTATAGTATAATTATATTATTTAATCTCTGTTTTGTAGTCTGTTAGTCTATGACCAGGGCAAGAAATTCTGGGCTAGAACCATTTCAATCTGATCTAGAATGACTTATTCATAACACCAATCAAAGAGACGTGGGTATTAACACCACAGATAATGTAAACGAACTGTTAGAAGAAGAAACAGTGAATCAAGGAGAACACCATCCTGAAGATTTAGATACCATGGCAAAACAAAATGGGCAAACCATGTCTGACTTTGCTAGACCCAATCTCCAAGGAACTGGGTCAAGCATTGTTCGACCTCCCATTCCAACCAATAATTTCGAACTGAAGCCAAGCGTGATACAAATGGTCCAACAATATTTTCAATATGATGGCTTACAAGATGAGGACCCCAATACACACTTAGCCGGATTCCTAGAGATATGTGATACTTTCAAGATTAATGGTGTCTCCAACGATGCCATTCGATTGAGATTATTCCCATTCTCATTAAGGCATAAGGCAAAGCAGTGGCTCAATTCGTTACCTAGAGGGTCCATTACTACTTGGGACATGATGGTTGAGAAGTTTTTGATGAAGTATTTTCCACCGGCAAAGACCGCAAAGTTAAGGAACGACATCTCTACGTATGTTCAATTGGAGGCTAAATCATTGTACGATACTTGGGAACGATTCAAAGAATTATTAAGGAGATGCCCCCATCATGCCTTACTTTCTTGGCTTCAGATTCAGACCTTCTACAAAGGTCTAAATCCAGCCACCAGATAGATGATTGATGCGGCTAGTTGAGGCACCTTGAACAATAAAACACCTGAGGCGGCCCAGCAGTTGATAGAAGAAATGGCAATGAATAACTACCAATGGACTACCATGCAGCCAAAGTCTACTAAGCATGCCGGAATGTATGAAGTGGATGCCATTACAGCCTTAGCAATTCAAGTGGAGAAGCTCCATCAAAAGCTGGACAACCTTTCTTTAGCTACGCCCCCCATGGTACCTCAACAATGGGACCCTTCCCTTGTTGGAATAGCTAGTGGTGAACCTCAAGTACAAGAACATGTAGACTATATGGGTAATAATCCCAGACCACCTTTCAATCCTGGAAACAACCCATATAGTTTTACATACAATCAAGGATGGAGGAACCACCCCAATTTCTCTTGGGGAGGGCAAGGCAACCAAGGCAAACAACCCATGTTTGGAAAATAACAACAACAATGTGAGCCAAGGAAACCAACATTGGAAGATGTCCTTGCAAAGTTCATGCAAACTACCGATGTGGCCTTCCGTAATCAAGAGGGTTCTATTCGAAATTTGGAGAATCAGATTGGGCAGTTGGCAAGGATGGTATCAGAGAGACAACAAGGGACACTTCCAGGAAATACTGAGACAAACCCAAAGGAACATGCAAGAACAATTCAGTTGCGGAGCGGGAAGGAGTTACAAGACCCAAGGCTTGCACAGGATGCACCTCAAGAGGAGTCCAGTGGAGAAGCATAGAACGTGACACCAATGGAATATCAACCAGCCGTACCATATCCAGCAAAGATGAACAAGGAGCATATGGATGCGCAATATGGTAAATTTTTATCTATGATTAAACAATTGCATGTTAATTTACCTTTTTCAGATATTATTCAAATGCCAAAGTATGCAAAATTTTTGAAGGACTTAATTTCTAGTAAAAGGAAAATAGAAGAATTATCTTTAGTCACACTTAGTGAAGAATGCTCTGCTATTTTACAAAATAAATTACCACAAAAATTTTAGGATCCCGGTTCTTTTTCAATTCCATGTTTAATCGGTGATTTGGAAGTTAATAAAGCTTTAGCGGATTTAGGAGCTAGTATAAATTTGATGCCTTATAAATTATATTTGAAACTAGGCCTAGGGGAACTTAGCCTGACTAGGATGAGCATTCAATTAGCAGATAGGTCGGTTAAGTACCCAAGAGGTAAAGTGGAGGATGTATTAGTTAAGGTAGACAAATTTATATTTCCTACCGATTTGGTTATTTTAGATATGGACGAAAATATCGAAGTACCACTTATACTTGGTCGTCCATTTCTAGCCACTTCTAGAGCTCTTATTGATGTTTTTGATGGTAAATTAGTTTTGAGAGTAGGGGAGGATGAAGTCACTTTTCAAATTGGCAATACTATGAAACAATCTTTAGATAGTGATGATTGTTACTATTTTTCTCATGGTGTTGATGATTTAATGACTTCTATTGATTCTTATTTTTATTATAAAGATCCTTTAGAAATTTGCATTACTAATTGCTTTCTAGAAGATGAAACTAGTGAAGACATTGTTGATCATTTACTTTTTCTAGATAGCTCTGTTTCGATGAATGGAAATACTGAATATAACTTACTTTCAGAAGGAGATCATGAAGTTCATAAGAATAATACTAAGAATCCACCTGTAGTTGAATTAAAAAATTTACCGGATCATCTTGAGTATGCATTCTTAGGAACTAATTCGTCTTACCCAGTTATCATTTCTTCTAATCTTTCTGAGATTGAAAAAACCAAATTATTAACTGTGTTGAAAAAATGTAAAGGTGCAATAGCCTGGCAAATATCTGATATAAAAGGTATTAATCCTAGTTTTTGCACTCATAAAATCCTTTTGGAAGAAAGCTATAAGTCATCTATTCAACCGCAACGTAGGCTTAATCCTAATATGAAAGAGGTAGTTAAGGCTGAAATTGTTAAATTGTTAGATGCTGGTATGATATACCCTATTTCCGATAGTTCATGGGTTAGTCCTATCCAAGTTGTTCCTAAGAAGGGTGGTTTAACTGTGGTAGCAAACGATAAAAATGAATTAATTCCAACGCGAACAGTAACAGGTTGGCGTGTCTGTATAGACTATAGGAAGCTAAATGATGCCACTAGGAAGGACCACTTCCATTTACCCTTTATTGACCAAATATTAGAACGCTTGTTAGGGCATACGTATTATTGTTTTCTAGATGGACTTTCTGGGTACTTCCAAATCCCAATAGCCCCAGAAGACCAAGAGAAAACAACGTTCACGTGCCCATTCAACACCTTTGCCTATAGGCGTATGCCATTCGGTCTATGCAATGCCCCCGCTACTTTCCAAAGATGCATGTTGGCCATCTTCAACGAGTATGTTGAAGATATCATGGAAGTGTTTATGGATGATTTCTCCGTCTTTGGAGATTCCTTTGATTTATGTTTGAATAATTTAGAAAAAGTTTTGAGGAGGTGTGAGGAAACAAACTTAGTACTTAGCTGGGAGAAGTGCCATTTTATGGTACAAGAAGGGTTAGTACTATGTCATAAAATCTCCAATCAGTGAATTCAAGTAGATAGAGCGAAGATAGGGACAATAGAAAAGTTACCACCACCCACATCCGTTAAGGCAGTGAGAAGTTTTTTAGGCCACGCCGGATTTTACCGTCGGTTTATTAAAGACTTTATCAAAATTGCTAAACCACTTACGAGACTTTTAGAAAAGGACACACCTTTTCTCTTTGATCAAGAGTGTCTACATGCTTTTGAGTTCTTAAAAGAGAGATTAATTAATTCTCCTATTATGATAGCGCCTGATTTTACTCAGCCCTTTGAAATCATGTGTGACGCTAGCAGTTTTGCGGTAGGGGCTGTTCTAGGACAACGCTGAAACAAACATTTTCATCCTATATTTTATGCTAGTAAAACACTTAATAATGCACAAGAGAATTATACTACTACTGAAAAAGAACTTCTCGCAGTAGTTTTTGCCTTTGATAAATTTAGATCCTATTTAACATTGTTCAAGGTAGTAGTTTACACGGATCACTCAGCACTTAAATATTTTCTAGCCAAGGAGGACGCAAAGCCTCGTTTTATCTGTTGAGTTCTTCTATTGCTAGAATTTGATTTGGAAATTAGGGATAAACGAGGAGCAGAAAACTTAGCGGCAGACCATCTTTTATGTGTAGAAAATCCATTACGAGCAATGTTAGATGAATCTGAAATTTCTGATACATTCTCTAAGGAATCGTTATTTGCCTTATCTTCGAAAGTAAATAATGATTATCCATGGTTTGCAGATTATGCAAACTATCTTGTGGCTAAGGTCCTCCCACAGGATTTTTCATATCAGCAGAAAAAGAAATTTTTCTTCGACTTGAAATATTACTTTTGGGAGGACCCTTTTTTTCGGATATGTGCAGATTCCGTGATCCGAAGGTGTGTATCAGCCGAGGAAGGGTGGAAAATCCTGGAGTAGTGTAATTCAGGTCCTACTGGTGGTCACTATGGAGCAAATTGCTCTGCGAAAAAGGTTCTTGATTCGGGTTTTTATTGGCCCCTTCTTTTCAGGGATGCCCAAAGGTATGTGCTTTCATGTGATTCTTGTCAGAAAACAGGTAATATTTCTAAATTACATGAAATGCCGCAAAACTTTATTCTTGAATGTGAAGTAATTGATGTGTGGGGGATAGATTTTATGGGTCCATTTCCAGTTTTATTCGGGAATAAATTTATCTTGGTAGCCGTAGATTACGTATCAAAGTGGATTGAGGCGCAAGCTTTACCTACTAATGATAGTAGAGTAGTAATTCAATTCTGAAATCTCTATTTGCGCGATTTGGCACACCACGTACACTTATTAGTGGTAGGGGTTCTCACTTTTGTAATCTACAGCTAGATAAGGTATTGCAGAAATATGGAGTCACATATAGGATAGCTACACCATATCATCCACAAACTAGTGGTCAAGTTGAGGTATCCAATAGAGAACTTAAACGCATCCTAGAAAAATCTATAGAAGGTAATAGAAAACAATGGTCTAGGAAACTAAATGATTGTTTATGGGCTTATAGGACCGCATTTAAAACACCTATAGGGACCACCCCCTTTAGATTAGTCTATGGTAAATCTTGTCACTTACCTATAGAATTAGAGCACAAGTCATATTGGGCAATACGATCTCTAAATTTTGATACTAATTCAATAGGGGAAAAACGCAAACTTCAACTTAATGAACTAGACGAATGGAGGTCTATGGCATATGAGAACTCCAGAATTTATAAGGAGAAAACCAAACTATTTCATGACCGTCACCTCCGAAAATCCAAAACATTCAACGAGGGTGACCAGGTACTCCTTTTTAATTCTATACTACGTCTATTCCCAGGGAAGCTTAGGTCTAAGTGGTCCGGACCATTCCAGGTTAAAAAAGTTTTTCCCTGTGGCGCTGTCGAACTAACTCACCTTAAAAAGGGAGATTTTAAAGTCAACGGGCACCGGTTAAAACTTTATTACAGTGCACTTCCCCAAGCCTTTGCTCGATTAGAATCCTGCCTTCATCTAGACTAAGAGACTGTATAAAATTCAATAGTATCTTGTCTATATAGTTTACAAAAATTTTAATGAAAACTTTATTTAAATTTCTACCCCCAAAAAACAAATAAAGCACTTAGGAGAAATCACTAATTAAGAAGAGTACACGGCCAAGCACACGGCCGTGTGCTTGGCCGTGTCTAGCATACGCACAGTCACCCAGCCGTGCACCCTATAAATAAGGGAAAGGCAGAAATTTATAGAGCACAACACGGGCAAAGATACGCCCGTGTGTGTTGCCGTGTCATACATCACAATTTCAATTTTAAGCCAGAGCAGGACACAAGTCTCTACCCGGCCGTATTTGTGGCCGTGTTTTATTGTACACGGCTATTCACCCAGCCATGTGCACACCCGTGTCGATACGGCCGATTAAAGTGATTTCATACAGAGAAGGACACGGGTCCACACACACCCGTGTTGTGGACCGTGTCCGAGCCCAACACCTATCAGATTGACCACACGGGTTGTGGACACGGCCGTGTTGTTGACTGTGTCCAACTAACACGAGCAGTTTCCCGCGAAGGGACCATACGTCTCCTTGAAGAACGTGTTTCCCGCCCACGTCGATTCCTTAACACGGGTGCACACACGGCCGTGTGTACACCCATGTTCGACTTCTTTTTATAGGGGCAGATTTTTGAGATTTCTTTCCATCATTTCCACCTTCTCCCCTTTCCATTCCTGCAACCAGTTCAGCCGGGAATATCATCAGCGCCTCCAATTTCGTGCAATCGCCTCGTCGCTTCGCTATTAACGTCATCAGTACAATTCCTAGGTTTACATCCATCAAATCTCTTCTTATTTATTTGATTTTTTTATTTCCCTCTTTTCTCCTTCTTCATTCGCTTTAGAATATTTTTTTCCTTTATTTTCAGATCATGTCGTCATCACGTAGCCAAGGCGGTCGCCGACGTCGACCGGAACTTCAAGCGTTGTCTACTAAGAGACGCGACGTCGTTCTACCCTTAGTTTTCACAGATGCAGTGCATACTAACCGCTATAACCGACTGCAAGCCAAGAAATTTCAGGACATTTGAATAATAGACTGGGACATCTTGGAAACCATAGGTCTTGCTGCTAATGTTAAGGAATTAATTTCTGTAGTAGGGTGGCAAGGGTTTTTTGCCATAGAAGAGTTAGGTTTCCGCGAACTCACGCTCGAGTTTTTGTCCACCTTCTATTTAAACCTTCGACCCTCCTTGACCGATAAAGGAAGACCAACTGAGGGGATTATCTCCTTTCGGGTAGGAGGCACCTTCTATACGCTATCTCTCATCCAATTTACACAACATTTAGGAGTGTACGAAGAGGCATTCCTCTTTAGTGACGCCTACTCTGATCTAAATTTTGGTCTCCCCAGTCATGACCAGGCGGGCGATATTTGGCGCCGTCTATCCTTTGACACCGAGCCCTACGAAGCGAAGAGGTCTAAGGCCTCAAAGCTGGTTTCCCCCGCCATACATTACGTTCATCATCTGCTTAGCCATACTCTGAGCGGCCGGGGCGAAAGCTCCGACGTGGTTAGCCGTCAGGACATCCTTTATCTATAAAGCATGACAGCCCGTTACCCTATCCACTTGGGTTATATGCTTGCTCAATTCATTCTTCATCAGGCGGAGAACTCCCGCGTCGGGTCCATTTGTGTAGCCCCTTACATCACGCGCTTGGAAAGGAATATGGGCATATTCTTGCCTCTTCCCCTGATGACGGTGGTAGCAAAGACTATGCCCATCACCATGGCCAGTCTTCGATCCATCCGCCTCGTCACAGCTCGTCAAGGCCGGGGTGGGATTACATATACCATTGCGAGTCATGGACATCATGTCCACGACGACGAAGATGAGGTAGATCCAGACCTCGATGAGCCTCTCATTCCCCCGGCCCGCTCAACGTATACTCAGGGGGAGTCCTCTTCTGCCCAGCCTCCGCGGCAGTCTCGATATGTACAGGAGCTCCAGCACTTCTATGACACTCAGCTATCGCCGCGCCTTCAGCGTATCGAGGAGACGCAACAGCGGACTGAGGATGTCATATATCAGATCCGGCAACACTTAGGGATTACCAGCCCACCACGGGCAGCTCCTCATCGATCTCACACTCAGGATGCTCCGGCTGACAAGGATGATAGGCCTATGTATTTTTGATTTTATATCCCTGTATATCTGGCTATGTAGTATTGTATCCTTTTTATTATTATTATCATGATCTTGTACTAGCATGTTCAATATATCTAAAAGAAAATTTTTTGCTCTTGTTTTGTTTTGTGCTTCTTTATATTCATGATCATCAGTTCTCTATATCCTGGTGCAATTTCTACCTCAATTTTTTTTTTAATTTTGCAATGAGGACATTGCAACACAAGTATGGGGGTATTGACAGTAGGGTGCATGATTACAGTTACTTATATTCTCTCTATCATAGTACTCTATTTCTCTATCATAGTATTCTATTACTTCTCTTTAAGCTTTCATTACTTCACTCATTGAGAATATAACTATCTAATTTACTTTCGCACGCTGATTAAACCGAATTCGTGTTCAAATTTGTTGATTAGTAACTACGTATATAAATTCATTAGCCTACTTTTCTCCATATAATTTGGTTTAAAAAGACTGTCCTTTATATTATTAACTAATAATCACTCCATTTTAGAAAATATATTTATCTATACTAAAGTGAGTCGATGAATGCAATATTTTGATAATTTTGTATTAGGAGATCAAAATAAAATAACAAAAATTTTCTCTATTGGTGTCTAGAACTTACTAGCGATTCTCAAACCTTTTGCACATGTTAATTAGTAAAGGTGTAAATGACTTAGGCCTCCTTTTGGACAGCTTGAGCCATTCAAATCTCAAAACCTTAACCATTATACCCTTGCTCACCCAATTTGGACCTTATCCCTATATTTTTGTGATATTCCAACTCTAAAATTCACCAAGGCAAATCCACACCTAGTAGCACACCTATCATTGAGTTCGTCATGAAATGAATACTCATAGTGATATGTGGCCATAGTGCGTGTACACTTGCACCCATTCGGAATGATCCCTACTATGAAGTCCCTAAAAACAAAAATAAAAAATAAACATAGTGATCTGTGGCCTGAGTGAGTGTGACCTTGCACCCATTCGGAATGATCCCTACTATGGACCTTTGGTTAAGAAACAAATAAAAAAATATAGAGAGTATCCATCTTCAAGAAAAAAAGGAAGTATAATACGTGCAAAGTCTGGGGGTGCTCGTAGAATATCAATGTTTGTTAAGGTATTGTCCATACCAAGGGCTCAATTGTGATCCAGGTGTGAAAAGAAAAAAAAACATTGAGTTATTTTTTTTGCTTACCCCACCTATAATTACCTATCCTAAGCCAAAAAGGTTACACCACCATACAAGCCCTAAGGATCCAACTTTACTAATTCTCATTAGTGCTATGGAGAGGGTGTGTAAAGGAAAGTGTATGATTATCAATAGGGGTATGTTTAAGTTTTGAAAGACTAATGCATATGTTATTAAGATTGTTATTTTCTTTTTATAATAGTTATGGATAACTATAATCCTAATTCTAAGAAAGAGCGAAAAGTAGTTAAGATATGTATTGGAGGACTTTTTAAGAAAAAGTTATATTTAGAAAAGTCTGCTATACTATTTCCTATACAATTGCAGCATCAAATTTCTATTTGAATTCAAAACAATCAGTGTGCGGAAGAAGAATTACGTATCGGTAACTCAATTGTTTGAATTAGTTTGCTTAGGGACAAGCAAACACTCAAGTCTGGGGGTATTTGATGAGTACAATTATGATAGATTTTTACTATCATAATTGTAATCATGTCCATTGTTTTCTACCTCTTTACTCAAGTAATTGCGCAAAATAGTTGAGAATTGGTATTATTATGAATAGTAGAGCATATGTTAGAGTCTTTACTACTTTATGTATTGAACTCCCCACTTACT
Source organism: Platanthera zijinensis (assembly GCA_039513925.1). Taxonomy (NCBI): domain Eukaryota; kingdom Viridiplantae; phylum Streptophyta; class Magnoliopsida; order Asparagales; family Orchidaceae; genus Platanthera; species Platanthera zijinensis. The sequence continues at coordinate 109,821,312 of CM077093.1, read as the reverse complement.
ACGTCATTTCTCTAATGCAGGTACAACTAATCAGTGGAACTAAAAGTCTTGGAGCAAACAGGGGAGTTGACGGGACCAACAGGGCTGATCAATGCAGAAGAATTGGTCAAACACGGGTAGGAACACGCCCATGTACGTACCCGTGTTCCATCCTAGCTGAAACGATTTCATGAAGGAGGACTCAAAGAACCATACGGGTTGGAACACGCCCGTGTGTCCAGCCCGTGTCCTTTTCGGGACAAATTGAAGAATTAAATCCGGCCTACCCGTGTATGAAGAACATGAAGAACAACACGGCCGTGTTCGACAACACGGCCATGTCAGTACCCGTGTCATCTAACACGTCCCATGACCAAACACGTCTGCTCGTGTGGAATTGCCTTGGAACTGCCAACACGGCATGCAACACGGCTGTGTCGGAACCCGTGTTCGTCCATGTTTGCTATGAGACTATAAAAACCTGGAGAAAAATTTTATTCTGGACTTTTGGATCATTTTGCTTGGAGATTTTCTGGAGAACGAAAGTGGAGCACCCAAGAGAAGGAAGGCTTGAAGGAGATATTCGTATGCATTTATTCTTTAATTTATCTCATTTAATCTTGTATCTGTCTTGGTAATCCAACTTTATTTATCTTTTAATTTTCATGAACAATGTGTTTGAACAAATTAGTAATCATGTATCTTCTTGTTTTAATCAATTTCATTGTATTTTGTTCGTATATGGGTTTGCAAACATTGAGAATTATCCTTGTTATGAATGATTATTTACTTTTACATGAATTCCAAATGTCTAGATTGAGAAATTGGAATATTTGGATGATGGTTAAATCTTCATATTTATGTGTTATTTCTCTTTGTAATTTAAAATTCATGATCGAGAGATATGTTTCTTGGAAAATTAGAATACGAATAAATGGAATTATGGTATTTTAGAGGTAAAGTTTTATGAATCTATGTAGTAGATAGGGTAGTTCATTCAATACAAATTTGAGTATTGTAAATTGTTCGAGAGAAAATTTACTTAACTTAGATTTAGATTTTAAATTGCTCGAGAGAGAATTTGATAATTAGTTTAACCCTTCACAATACAATGAATTTGATAGTTTTGTTATTTCATGATTACACAAAATGATGATGTTCATTGAATGCTCCTAACTTTTGGCTTGAAATTATTTTTGTAACTCTCCAATACAATTTTATCCAAGTAATCATATTTAGGATTAATCTATGTTAGAACGCAATTTTAAGTTTAGGTATGATAATAGAGTGAGAGTGAGTACGAGTAGTGAAATGACCCTGTGGAATACGATACGAGATATAGGCTTCTCTTATACTATGATTGATAGGTGCACTTGCCGGAAAGATAATTCAATCTAGCTTATGCCCATCTACATAGTTATGATAAAACGTAGAATGACTCCGCATCAAGTTTAGACTTAGTGAAAATGATCATCACTATCCTTAACCCCGGATAATGATACCGCGTGTCGACTCACACCGCATGCAATTTCACATCACCGTGGCCCAGAAAGAGCCTCAGAACAAACACGTGGACTAAGCCCAATTGTCCACTTGGCCTTGCCATACTACGACTTCCATCCCTATATTCACCTCGGGATGGCACCCCTTGGAGCATCTAGGGGCGTCTTAGTCATTCACCTCCTCTTACCATCTCAATCATTTTACTATCATGCTCCTCCAATCACCTCCACTGACACGTATTATTCAAGTACACTTCACTACACCATTTATTCCTTAAGGATCTATCAAACCACTAACATTAACCATATTTATCACAAATATTTATAGACTAATATCACTTAAACGTTACAGTGATTGTAGAACAAACTCTTTACCAAATCCAAAGGCGATTCAACATAAACTCGAGAACTACATGTGCAGGAAAGATTACTATACAACAACTTCGATCGGGGATTCCCGTGGCTACAAGAATCCGATGAAGGTGTATAACCATTCGTTGGAAAGGTCCATTTGCGGCCTATAACTTTCTTGTTCATCCCACAACCCAGATCTCACTATATCCTACCAGCAAACGACCTCGAAGATTTCTGCGCACAGAAAACAAAATTTTCTGTGCATACTCCATCTTTAACCCCTTTTACCAAATAGTTCAAGAATTTCCTCCACCCTTATCCACCCTTATGAGTCCAACTCTCTTCATGAAACACAGTCCTCCAACTCCTTTCGAAGTGAGGAAAGGTTGAAGACACAAACTATAACGACCCTAGCTGATCCAACGTGACAATGTCACGGCTCCGCTCTAGGCATCGCTACCGGGCTGCAGCCCAAGCACCCCAACCCCTCTCCAGCCCCTGGTGGGTTGTTGGTGGCCATAACCTCCCTTTGATGTGTCTAACTTGATAGTCAAGTGCGCTCCACAGGGACTTCCTAGGATGTCACCCATCCCGGTACTACTCCAGCCCGAGCACGCTTAACTATGGAGTTCTTTCAACTCTAATCAACAATTGAGTTGGCTCTGAAAGTGAGGGTTAGATCTAATATACTCTAGAGGCTAGGGGGGTGAATAGAGTATTTGTTAGTAATTAAAATCTTTTGCTGAATAATATAACTTGTTCCTAAAATCAGATGCTATATTACAGCACAGTAGATTAAGCTAATAAATATCACAGAATCCTAGCTATCACAGCCACAACAAGAATAAAAGAAAAAGGCAACCAGACAACAAAAGAATTTTATAGTGGTTCCCCAACCTGGGTACATCCACTCTTCTACCACCCTGGTAGGAATCCACTCAAGTTTTTGTTCAGGTGACTGCCACCAATGAGATTTTGGTAAGGTGCTCAAAAACAAAACCTCAAGTCTTTTGGTTTGGAGACTTGCAACCAGGAATCACTTTTGAAGGGAGTAGAGAACCGTTTTTACAGAGGGGGTGAGAGAGTGATGATGTATTCTCTTTCTCAAGTACTCAACTGAGAAGACTCTGTGGATTTGATGGTGGCAAAAGCTCACCCTGAAATTTTGAATTTATTTAGGGTGAAAGGAACTTTTCTTCAGGGTGATATGCCTTCAAGCTTTCAACTTCAACCAGAAGAACTTCAGGAACTCTTTGACAGATGTAGTAGTTGTTTTCCTTTGAAAGTTCCTGAGAGGATGACAGAAGAAAACTCTTGATTTAAATGGTTCTTCTTCTTCTTCTGAAAGCTATTCTTCTTCTGGTCTAGCAGTTCTTTCTTTCTAACGCTTTGTTGTCAAGAGAGAGTGAGATTAGAGAGAATTCTTATTGGGAGACGATGGTGTTATACTATTCCTGACTGTTTTTTTGTGTATCTGTATTAGTTGTATTTCTAGACGAGGAAAAATCCATCTTTTATATTTTCAATGTAAACATCCTTTTGAATTTCGAAAACCTTTCTTCATTCAATGCTGACGGCCAGAGAATATTTTGCATTGATTGATTTCCCCAACTGTCCCTTTGGAAAACGGCAGGCAATAATCCTGATGAAGACCATAATTAATGTTCTTGTCTAATTGTAATATTCAGAGAATATTAGAGCATTAATTACTTAGGAATTATTGTAATATAATAGGAACAAAAGAGGGAAACACCAAGTCTGAATTCGTCAACACTAGTCCATTGTTCGTCGAGCTGAGGTCCAAGTTCGTCGACCTCTGAATGGCTGACTGCTGCTTGATGACTTTCCTATTCTGTGCACCAAGTTCGTCGATCTGATGTCCAAGATCGTCGACCTAAGACCTAAGAACTGAGTTTGTCTAGCTGAGTTCCATGATCGTCGACCTGAGTTTTGATTCTGGACTTAGACTGTTTTCTTGTGCTGAGTGTTGAAACATCATTTTGGCGTTTAGTGTGATGTTCCCAGTCGTTGAGTGTTGACTCACCATTCTGGCATTGAGTGTGATGTCCTCTGGCGTTGAGTGTTGAATCATCATTCTAGCATTGAGTGTGATGTTCTCTTGCATTTAGTGTTGAAATACTTGATCCAGAATTAGTCGATCTGGGACCAGAGAACAGAGTTCGTCTAGCTGATGTTCTATGTTTGTTGACCGAAGTTTGACTTAGAAGTATTGTCACTTTGTCCAGAGTTCGTCGAGCTGAGAACCAAGTTCGTCGAGCTCATCTCATAAAATTGTTCTATGAGTTCGTCGAGCTGAGCACAACTTTCGTCGACCTGAGATCGACGAACATAGATCTCTTTTTCTAAGTCTTGAATTTTCTCTAAGTCTTGAGTCTCTGGCAGTGTTGGAGGCTGGTCCCTGGCATTGTTGACACTAAGGACTAGACCTAGACTCTAGGACACAACCATGACCCTGGCAATACATGTTGGGTCATATCCTAACTTAGTGAACCATGCCCAAATCCAACTAGGGATCCAACAATCTCCCCCTATTTGGGTGAGGTCACTAATTACTGACTCAATGAGAAAAAGAAATGTACAAAGCAAGAAAATATATATTTGGCAGAGAATGAAATAATATATATGCAGCAGATATATTTACATAGTTAGCTTTGTATCATAGAACATAGTTTTTCAAAAGTATACCATACACATAGGAGTTCAGGTTCTATTTCTTCAGTTTCTCTACTTCTTTGCTCTTATCCCTAGGCTGAGTAAAGATGATTTCCCTGTCAGGATTACCAACTTCTTTCTTTGACATGTACATAACTGCTGCTCTAATCACTATCAGGGTGGAGGTTTTGGGAACTACAGCCTCTGGGTGTATTGTCATGTACTCTGCAGGATCAAACACTTTCTTACTAACTTGAAGTTTATCGAGTTCTTTTTCTCTCTATGAAGACATAGTTGTGAACTTTGTTTGATCTTCACCCTTTTCTCTAGCCTTCTTTATATGTGACAGACCAATCAACTCTTGGAGCCTAGCCATCCTGAAGTTGGGAACAATATCCTGACTAACAGATGATAGATCATCTTGTGGGGGTAGCAGGGTAGCAGGCTTGAAATTAGTGGACTATGCTTGGAATTTTTTTAATTTTTGGCTTTCATCACTCTGAGTATACAGAGACCTTGGAGGAGCAGTCTCACGATATTTTCTTTTGGGCTTGTGGGATTCTATGTGCCTTCTTTGTTGAGCTTGCTTTTTGGGAGGTGAGAACTCTGGTTTATGATAAACTACCTCCTTTATTTGCTCTGTAGAACTGACATTCCTTTACTGGCTGCTTCCTTGAGAATAATGTCTAGATGGCCTTTCCTGACTTTGATATGTTCTAGTGAAGGATGTAGGCTTGGAAGGTGCATCTGTCCCTTAAGAAGTAGTTCCTGAGGCACCAGCAGCAGGAGGAGAAGGAGGAGGAGGAGGACCTCTCTTGAATTTTAGTGGGGGAGGAGAATATCTTCTGCTCTTCTTCCTTGCCTTTTGTTAATTTTTGGACAGCCACATCCAAATTGGCATACCCTTATATAGAGTTATGTTCTGCAGAATGTAATAGGGTGTGTCATTTACTGGATTGGGTTTTGGGGTAGGAGGTGTAGGAGCTTTACTTTTCTTTGAAACTTTCTTCCTCATTGGGTCCTCATCAGAATCATCATCATCATCATCAGAAGGCTGAGGATTGTCATACATGGCATCAATCTCTCTTATTATGTCATCAGAAGTTGTTGTCTTTTCTATCTTTGAAGTAACTAGAGGGGAAACTGGAGAACTGTGTACATCAGTACTTTGAGCAGCTAATTTATTTTCTTCCTCAATATCAGCCATGACCAATGCATCTAGATCAGGCATTGGAGAATCATCCATAATATAAACTAGTGCTATAGGGGATGAGATGGTGGGGGAAGCAACTCTAGGAAGAGACTCTGGAGCTACAAAAGTGGCCTTAAGACAAATTGGTGTGGTATATCGAATTATTGCCATAGATGGCTTATTGTTGTCTTTTGGTACATCTTCTACTATAACTTCTTCTTGTACTTCTTCTGCCATAACTTCTTCTTGTACATCTACTACTGTTTCTTCTTCTATTACTACATCTTGTGCTGCTTCTACTGTGTCCATATCCTTTTCATTTGATTCTGCCGGTGCTACTACTTCTGCTACAACTGTTGTTGCTTCTTCATCAAGTATCTCCCCCTACCTAGTTTTAGGAGGAATTGAAGCCAGGCCTCCAACTTAAGGAGCAGTAGTTAAGGAAGTAATTTGGGCAGCTAGATAGGAGATCGAGGCAACAAGAGGAGTGATAGCCTCTACTATTAGTGATTTTAGGAGGGGTGTGAGGAGGGTAATGAGTGGGGAGACAAGGGAGGGATACAAGTGTGGAGAGGTAGATGTTGTGGCAGTGGTTGGCTGAGTGGATATGGTAGTTGCTAGGGGAGTAAGAGGTGGAGGTGGAGGTGGGATTTGAGTGTCTAAGGGAGAGTCATGTGGAGGAGAGGGAGTGTTTAGTGGGGATGATAAAAGGTTGAAGGATAGGAGGGATGATAGGTTGGTTTGGGGGATAACAACAAGATGATGTGGAAGAGGAGTTTGGGGTGGTGAGGGTACAGATGTATCAGGCTTGGGGGATGGAGTGTAAGAGGGAATGTTTGTTGGAGATGCAGGAAGTTGGGATGCTGGATGTGTAGAGGTAGGGACTGTAATGGTAGTGGAAGGTGGGGTTGGCTATATTGCTGGTTGGGATGGAACCTGAGTAACTAGAGGTGGTGGAGGGTTGGAAGGGATCTCTTCAATAGGGTGGGGAGTGGATGGTACAGCCCTAGTACTTTCAGAAGTTCTGGTGGAAGAGGAGGGAGCCTTGGTTGGCTTAGTGATTATCCTCTCCCACTTGCTAAACAGAGCACAAGTGAGTCTCTTGCTAGCATTAATGAATATGGTCGAGGAGACCAGTGATTCAGCAGCCTTCTCCTTGATGAAGATCCCTAGGATCCTTCCAAAGCAAACCTCTTTTTTGTTGTTCTTATTTATAATCAGATAAAATAAGATCTGTGCCCAGTTCACTGTCCTTTTATTCACTATAGCACACATGACCAAGAACTGATGCCTGGTGATATAGTCATGTGCAGTGTGCTTCCCTAGAAGCACCTTCCCTACAATGTCTGCAAGAAACTTGTACTCTGCAGACAAATGTTTCTTGAGCAATTTATTGGGGGTTTGTCCCGAATACCCCATCATGCTAAACATCACATCAAATTCCTCCGAATTTATATCTATTTCTTCATCACCATTTATCAGTCCAAAAATTTCAGTTAAAACATCGGTGGTAAGGGAAATAGTAGTGCCCACAATTGTTCTAGTGATCGTATTTTCCTCTGTAGAAGCAGCTTAAACCCATTCCTTGATCTCTGTTCCTAATATCTCGATGTGGATGGAGAGCAGAGTCTTCAACTATTGGTCTTCATGTAACTGCAGAATATTCAGGAAGATGGGATCTAAGTATTGGAAAGATTCGAAGTCCAAGTCGAATCCAGTGTCAAACTTCATCGCCCCTAGAGTTCCTGCCGGAATCGCCATCAGAGCACCTGTAAGAGAAAACGAGGATCAAGTGCAAGAGAACTGAAAGCGCGGGACGGAGGTCGAAGAAAACCTAAATATAAGGTTTTGCGGAATATGAATCGACAGACTCTGTTCCACAAAACAGAAATAGATCTTCGATCTGAGGTCGACAAAATAATTTGGAGTTAAACAATTCGTCGATATCAGTCTGAAGGGTTGAAGGCATTTCAGCGAGCTCCGTTCGACGAAAGTTTTCTGAAGTAGGTTCGTCGATCTCAGGTCGACGAAACTAAATTTACTAATAGGGAGTTTGTTGATCTCAGGTCGACGAAATCTGAAGAGTTCTTCGAGTGTAGACAGAAACTAAACTAAGTCTTCTCCATTGATCATTCCAAGCTGATTTACAAAGAATAAGTGATTTATTGACAAGTTTAATTTTGTTTTTGTCTACACACTCTAATGAAATGATGCCTAATGTCTATATGCTTAGTCCTACTGTGATGGACTGGATTTTTTTCTATAACAATAGCACTTGTGTTATTAAAGAGTAGAGTTGAATTATTTAAGTTGAACACATAGTCCAGGATTTGATTTTGAATCCACAGCATCTGGGAACAATAACTGCCAACTGCAATATATTCTGCTTCAGCAGTTGATGTGGACACAGATGATTGCTTCTTACAAAACCAGGAAACTAATCTCATACCAAGGAACTGGCAAGTTCGTGAGGTACTCTTTCTGTCCACTCTACTTCCAGCAAAGTCAGCATCTGAGTATCCAGTTAACTCAAACTCTGACTCAGTTGGATACCAGAGACCTAGACTAGGACAACCCTTTATATATCTTAAAATCCTTTTTAGAAAAATTAGATAAGATTCTTTAGGGTTCACCTGGAACCTGGCACAAAGGCATATGGCAAACATAATATTAGGTCTGCTAGCTGTATGGTATAGTAGGGATCCAACAATGCCCCTATATAATTTCTGATCCACAGGTTTCCCATGTGCATCAGAGTCTATTACAGCATTTGTAGCCATAGGTGTTTTCTTTGCTGAGGCATCAGCCATCCCAAACTTCTTAATAAGCTCTTTAGCATATTTAGCCTGAGAAATGAAGATGCCATCAGGTAGCTGCTTCACTTGAAGACCAAGTAAGTAGGAGAGCTCACCCATACTACTCATCTCAAATTTTGAATGCATGAGGTCAGAGAACCTCTTGCATAATTTGGGATCAGTAGACCCAAATATAATGTCATCCATATATATTTGTACTAACAAGGTTTGATCCTTATGATTTCTAGTGAATAATTTTTTATCTACAATGCCTCTAATGAATTTATGCTCTATGAAAAAGCAAGGTAAAGTATCATACCAAGCTCTTGGAGCTTGCTTTACACCATAAGGGGCTTTATGCAATTTAAAAACATGATAAGGTTGAGTTGGAGAGATGAAACCTGGACGTTTTTTAACATAAACCTCTTCCTTTAGCACTCCATTCAGAAAGGCACTTTTCACATCCACCTGATAGACTTTGAACTTCTTATAGGCAGTATAGGCAAGAAATATTCTGATTTCCTCCAATATTGTAACTGGTGCAAATGTTTGGTCATATTTTATTCCCTCTTCTAGCCTATAACCTTGAGCAACAAGCCTAGCCTTGTTTCTCACAATTACACCTTGGGCATCCAGTTTTTTCTGTATACCCATTTGGTTCCAATGACTGGGTAGTCTTGGGGTCTTGGAACCAAATCACAAACTCTACATCTCTCAAACTGGTTGAGTTCCTCTTGCATAGCAATGATCTAGTGGGGATCTTGCTCAACATCATTTATTGTTTGAGGTTCAACTTAAGAGAGGAAACAGACATGCATCAAGTCTTGGTTGTGTTGATGCCTTCTCTATATACCTGCTGTTATGTCTTCAATCACTTGGGATCTGGGGTGATCCCTTAGTGTGACAAGATCAGTAGGTGGAGTTGGTTTAACAACAGCAGTTTGATTTAATTCCTCCTGTGGAATTATGTTTGCTGTTGGTTGAAACTCAACTACTTCTGTGCTTTCTTCTTCACTTTGTTCTTCTTCATGTGGAGAAGGATGTGTTGGGTCATCTTTGGTGAGGCTTAGACCATCCAGATTCTCACACAAGTGAGGTACCTACAAAGGATTATTAGTAGAAATTTCTTTCTCCTTGTAAGACATGTTAGCTTCATCAAATATAACATGAACTTATTCCTCAATTTTCAGGGATGATTTATTAAATACCCTATAAGCTTTGCTTACTTGGGAATATCCTAGAAAAATTCCCTCTTCAGCCTTAGCTTCAAACTTTCTAATGTATCTCTTGTCATTATTATGTATATAACATACACAGCCAAATACTTTAAAATAAGTGATTTTAGGTTTCTTCCCTTTAATTAATTCATAGGGAGTCCTATTCTTTAGTTTATGTATCAGGCTTCTTTTCAGTACATAGTTTGATGTGCTTACAGCCTCTTCCCAAAAGGATAGGGGAATGTAAGCATCTGCAAATAATGTACCAGCAGCTTCAATCAATGTCCTATTTTTCCTTTCAGCTACCCCATTTTGTTGGGGAGTTCTAGGAGCTGAGAAGCAGTACCTGATACCTTCCTTCTCACAGAACTCATGCATAAGAAGAGACTCAAACTCTGTACCATGATCACTTCTGATCAATGCAACATGAGTAGAGTACTCAATCTGTATGGTCTTGAGAAAATCTGTAAGAACCTTAAAGGTATCTGACTTAGATCTCAGAAAGATCACCCAAGTGAACCTTGAGAAGTAATCCACTATGACTTAGGTGTAGGATTTCCCTCCCAGGCCTTGTATAGCTATGGGTCCAAAGAGATCCATGTGTAGCAAGTATAATATCCTGGGTGAATCACTTTTATTTACTGATTTAAAACTAGATTTAGTTTGCATGCCTAGTTGACAAGACCTACAGAGGCCTTCCTTCTTGTAGGGGCTAGAAGGTAAACCTCTCACATGGTTGTCTTTAGATAGCCTAGCAATGTTTTTCATATTAACATGCCCAAGTCTTTTATGTCATAAATCATTCTGATTACTTATAATGTTAAGTAAGCAGATATCTGATCTGGCAGAAAGAAAATTTACTATATATATGTTTCCTCGTCTATTCCCCATTAAAACAGTTTGTTTTTCTTTATTAGAAATAATACAGGAAGTTGAGTTGAAGTGTACCTGATAACCTTCATCACATAATTGACTTATGGAGATGAGGTTATTCTTGAGTCCTCTTACATAGGTTATCTTGTTTAATGTGACTGATCCAATCCTTATTTGTCCATAGCCTTCAGATTGTCCACACTTTGAGTCTCCAAAGATTACCTTTGGTCCAAGCTTGGACTTGTTGTTGAGTTGACTTTCCTTGTTCCAAGTCATATGCTTAGAGCAACCACTGTCAATGTACCATACTTGATTTACAGCTGGACAGCTCTTCATCTACAGACAAAATACTTAGTTGTTCTTGACCCAGGTAACCTTGGGTCCTGGTTGATTTAAATAACTGTAACTGGAAATATAAGAGCATTTAGGTTGATTTTTGTAACCTTTAGGATGATATCTTCTTGGTGGTATTATCCATTGACTAAAAGGATTAATGTTACTTTTAGAATTTAGGTTTCTGTTGTTAGGAACTGGGATCGACAATTTCTGGTATGATCGTCGAACTGAGCTCGACGATGTTGGATGAGATTGTCGATCTCTGCTCAAAGAATGAAAGTATTCATTCTTGGGGCACCAAAATGGTCGATCTCTGGCCGACAAACCATACTTATATGGTTGATCGTAGATCGAAGGTTGATTATTACTGAAGTTTGCATTCAGAGATCGTCGTTCTGAGGTCGACGATCTGTTCATGTATCGTCGATCTGAGTTCGACGATAACTGCTGAACATTGTTTCTTTTCTTATTCTTCTATTTTTTAAGTTTGTTCTTAGTTTCAATTTATTTAAGGACTTCATTAACCTTATTGACTTGTTCAGTGTTTTTCTTTCCTTTATCAGAAATAAAATTTACAGGTTTAGAAAGATGGTTCTTTTGGATTAGTATTGGTTCACGTGATGAAGCTCCTAACCCTAATTTATAGTTATTAGTTCTAATATTTAATGTGCTGGTTATATCTAACAATCTTAAACTTCTGCTATTTAATGTGTAACACCCCAAAAAGGCCCCAAAAAGACTCATCTGAAAGTTGAGTAGCAGGCTATTTGACACGGCCTGGGACACGGGCGTGTCCTAGGGCGTGTCGGGTGTACACGGCCTGGGACACGGGCGTGTCCCAGGGCGTGTTCGAATTATTTTTCGAAATTGGCCTATTCAACTCAGAGCCAGACACGGCCTTGAACACGGCCTTGAACACGGGCGTGTCAGGATGGACACGGGCGTGTCAGTTGCCGTGTTCCGACCCGTGTACTGGTTGCAGCTCGATGAAGCAGGAGACACGGGCGTGTCTCAGGAATGACACGGGCGTGTCAGGTTCGACACGGGCGTGTCGATGCCCGTGTTGTTCAGTCGGTTCAAACTGTGTGTGCCGCTTAAAGGGTAAATGGCCTGTGACACGGGCGTGTCACAGGCCGTGTCGGCCAAAAATCGGTTTTTTGGGAAAATCTTGGCCGTTCAGTTTTCTCTCTTTTGATCCAAGGGCTCAGGTGGTTTCCTGGCTGGATTAAGTCGTGAGAGAAGAATGAAGAAGTCATTCTTCATTTGGCTTAAGGAAGAGAGAAAGAGAGAGGAAGAGAGAAAGAAGGAGGAGGAGAGCAAGCCACCGGCGGAGTTCCCGTGGTCCGATTCGTGATCCGAAGCCGGCGTTGTGAAGGCAAGGCTGCTGCGGTTCTTTCTCACCGGCTAGTTTTCGATGGCACCGAAGAGATCGACAAGGGTAACGATCTCCCTCCTTGGACATGTGAAGTCCTTCTTTTCTGCATTGCATAGGGAAAACCCTTCCCCGCGAGTGTGCGGTGGGTTGTGGTGTCCCTTGGGGTAGATATGTAAAGTCCCCCTTGTTAGAGGCCGGAATTGGAGTACGGCTCTAGGCATGCTGTGTGAAGCCCATCTGGATGTAATCTGGATTGGTGATGCTTGTTTGCATATCGGAGAAGGCTCCGTGATTATGGCTTGTGATGCCTATGGCTTGTGATGCCTTATTCCTACCTGTTGCTTGGTGCGGCAGGAAGTACTGGACGATGTCCAGGAAATGAAGAGGGTTGGATGCAACTCTTGTGGCCGTGTGTTGCCACTTTGTGAGTAGTTGAGCCGTTGGGCTGCAACTCGATGAAAAGGCAGATTGCCGAACAGGAAAGGTGAAACCGACCCGCGCCTATAAATAGCCATGGATACTTCCGTATTCGAGGTGGCACGGCAACTTGAGCAACGGGGGGTGGCTGATCCGTACCTGCGTTAGGTCCGTCCGACTTGGAAGCCTGGTTATAGGTTTTGTTGGAGCGCCTAATGAGAGTCTTAGGCCCGCGCGTCGGAAAGACTAGAATGCTCAAATACCGTGTAGACGGTGGTGTTGACCCTGGTATTCCGGTACACCAAGAATGTGCCCTGAGTGCACGGACTGTCGGGCCGTGTGGCCGATAGTTGTGATGGATTGAATGTGCCTGCGCGCACATAGTTGCTATTTGATGATGCCATGCTTGCAGGGAAAGAATGCTCATGCCCCGAGAAAGGGGTAGGATTGTTATAATTGGGTCAGCTGAATGCTGACCGTTGCATTGTTTGCCACCGGTTGGGTGGATTGTTCCCGTGCAGGTGCTGGAGAGCCAAGTGGTAAGTGATGGGCTGAAGCCCTACTGCTGATGCTGCTGCTGCGGCTAGCCCTTGAAGGCTAAGCGAATGGCTTTGTTTTGTTTTCTCTTTTACTCATGTATGGTCGGCCTGCGCGCCGAGGTTTGTAAAACATGTTGTATGTAAGAGGAACTGTAAGGCCTTAAGGCCAAACTCTTGTGGTTGTGTACATTCCGTGGTATATATATAAAGGTGGTTTATATATTGGACATTCCTGTTTAGAGTTCAAAGTTGTAACTTAAAGCTTCCGCTAGAATGCTCTGAGTTAGGATTCGTATTTGGTTTGGTATTATCCTGTGACCTCACCGTCTGTTTATGGCATATAGTGTGGGCCCCCGGCCGGACCTTCTACTATACGTCATGAAACGGATGGGGTCGTTACATTTTGGTATCAACTTTTGTCGGTCTTCCTCTTTCGAATTCGTGGTCGAATTCTTTTGTGGGGTGGCGAGCACGTGTTTGTGCGACCTGCTGTAACGCTAATGAACTCTGGAATGTCCATTAAGGAATGTACAAAATCTTGTTTGAGGAATCTGCGCGTTCCTTTTTGTGTTGTTTTGCTTGCATACGTTCGCTAATGTGTGTCTTGTCCACCTATAGGTGACACGTAGTGGTGCTGGGCAGTCTGAGCCCCAGCGCTCTGATAAGAGTGCGGCACCAGCTGAGGTGCCAACACCTCCTCCATCTGCGGAAACTGTTCGCTTAGTTGTTGAGGCGCTCTTTGCCATGATTCAGCCGACCGGGCAAGCGCAGCCGGCAGTAGTGCCAGTTCGTGTTGATGTAAGACCCGAGCCGGTTGAGGCTGTAGATCCACGAGCAGCTGACCGACAGTTGAAGCAATTCATGAGCTTCAGTCCTCCTACGTTTGCGGGAGATTGGTTATCGCGTGTCAAGAGGATAATGACAGCGATCAGGGCGGAGGAAACTCTCAAGGTCACCTTAGCCACCTTCATGCTTGAAGGGGAGGCGCGGTTGTGGTGGGACGAGGTTGAGCTACACTATTTGGCGGGCAGGCAATTAACACAAGTGTCGATTGAGGAGTTCTCTCGAATATTTCTGGCGAAACATGTCCCAGTGGCGCAACGCATTGCTATGGAAAATGAGTTCCAACGGTTAAAGCAAGGGGAAGATAGTGTGGATATCTACTTGCATGAGTTTACCAGGTTGGGACGATATGCGGGTACAATCTTCGCGGATGACCAAAGGAAAATGAATCGGTTCTATGAAGGATTGCGGGATGAGTTGCGATTCCTGCTTTCGAGTTCTGTGAGCCAAGGGTTTCAGGCGTTGGTTGATACTGCGTGCGCGTTGGAGAAGGACATGAGGCGAGTGCAAGGGAACAAGGGCTTGGTTGTGTCAAAGCCAGAGGTTCAAGCACCTCGCCCAAGCAAGTCGTTTTACGAGAAGAAAGGGGGCAAGAGGTCCAAGCCGTCTGGGCAAGTGACTACGACCGTTGTGTCGGGAGCGACATCAAGGCCGGATGCCCGTACATGCTATAACTGTGGCCGGGTGGGGCATATAGCTCGTGACTGTCGGGTTGTGCAGCCCAAAGGGGAGAAGAAGACGGGTGCGTCGTATGCTGAGAAGGGCAAAGCGGTGGTTGATTCCTCTGCGTCTCAAGTACAGCCTCGAATCTATCAACTTGGCCAACAGGAAGCGATTAAGCAAAGTGACGTCGTCACAGGTACGAGTTGATTTATTTTACTTGCTGGTGCTTTTGGTTTTGGTTATGTTTAGCTTGTGCATGATGTGTATGCTGTAGGCTTTGTCCTGATTCGGAATAATTTGGCGAGAGCCCTGTTTGATACGGGTGCTTCGCATTCTTTTCTGTCTGAGGATTTCGTATCTCGAATTGGGGTACCAAGTCATGTGACGGTGGATAGTACAAGGGTGCTATTGCCGAATGGCTGTATGATGCTTGCGGATAGGGCTTGCGATGTGGATGTGCAAATACGAAGTCGGGATTTCGGTTTGAGTGCAGCTGTGCTACCGTTATCGGAGTTTGATGTGATCTTTGGTATGGACTGGCTCTCGGAGCAGCGTGCCTTTATTGATTGCAACTCCAAGGAGATTACACTGGG
Source organism: Platanthera zijinensis (assembly GCA_039513925.1). NCBI lineage: Eukaryota > Viridiplantae > Streptophyta > Magnoliopsida > Asparagales > Orchidaceae > Platanthera > Platanthera zijinensis. Next base: position 109,805,961 of record CM077093.1, on the reverse strand, counting down.
CCAGAATACCGGGCTTGTGACGAAGTTCGCTGGTATGCGAGGAGTTGGCGGAACGTTGTTGTCTGCACTCCAAGTCGTCAATGCTGTTCGGAAGGGCGCGGAGTTATTCTTCACGCTAATTCAGGCTGTTGAGCCAAAGGCCAGTGTCGGTAAAGTGCCAGTTGTATCAGAGTTTGCCGACGTGTTTCCTAAAGATCTTCCTGGGTTACCACCCCAGCGGGAGATTGACTTCTCTATTGAGTTGGTGCCAGGTGCGAAACCTGTGGCCCGCTCTCCATATCGCGTCGCGCTAAAAGAGATGGCTGAGTTGAAAGTCCAATTGCAAGAGTTGTTGGAGCAGGGATATATACGCCCAAGTATGTCACCTTGGAGCGCGCCTGTTCTATTTGTGAAAAAGAAAGACGGTAGCTTACGGTTGTGTATTGACTACCGCGAGTTGAATAAGCTGACGGAGAAAAACAAATATCCTATTCCGAGGATTGATGACCTCTTTGATCAGCTGGCGGGATCAACGGTCTATTCCAAGTTGGATTTGAAATCGGGATATTATCAGCTAAGGATTCGGGAAGGTGACATTCCCAAGACAGCATTTGGAACACGCTACGGTCATTATGAGTTCACGGTAATGCCGTTTGGCCTATGTAATGCGCCTTCGGTATTTATAGACCTAATGCATCGAACATTCCGAGAGTACTTGGATTTGTTTGTTATTGTGTTTATCGATGACATCTTAGTATACTCTCAGTCGGAAGAGGATCACGTAAACCATTTGCGGTTGGTCTTGCATACCCTGCGGAGGAATAAGCTTTTTGCCAAGCTCTCAAAGTGTGAGTTCTGGCTCTCTTCAGTAGCCTTTTTAGGCCATGTGGTAAGCGGAGAGGGTATCGCGGTGGATCCGTTGAAGATAAGTGCCATCCGAGATTGGCCAGTGATGTCTTCAGTGGCCGAGGTCAGGAGCTTCCTTGGACTTGCGGGCTACTATAGACGGTTTGTGGAAAACTTCTCACGGATTGCTTTACCTCTCACCACGCTGACGAGAAAAGATCAAAAGTTCATTTGGACGCCGGAGTGCGCGCGAGCTTTTGAAGACTTGAAGAGTCGTTTGACCACGGCGCCTGTGTTGACATCGCCATGTGGTACCGATGGGTATGAGATCTATAGTGATGCATCAGGGAGCGGCTTAGGTTGCGTTCTTCTGCAGTTTGGGAAAGTGATTGCTTATGGCTCGCGTCAGTTGAAAGTGCATGAGCGGAATTACCCCATCCATGATTTGGAGTTGGCGGCGGTAATCTTTGCGCTCAAGTTGTGACGGCACTATCTATATGGCGTTAGTGGATATCTATACGGATCACAAGAGCCTAAAGTATTTGTTGGATCAGAAGGATCTGAATATGCGACAACGAAGATGGATGGAGTTCCTTGGGGACTATACCTTCGAGATTCACTATACTCCCGGGAAGGGAAATGTGGTCGCTGATGCTTTGAGTCGGAAGACTCCGGTACGGGCAAGCTGGTTGCAGAGGCATGATCAGCGTTTGATCCAGGAATTGGAAGCATTGGAGATATCTTGCGTTGACAAGGGTTCGTCAACCGATGCATGCTTGAACTGGACGGAGGTGCAATATGACCTTACGGACAGAGTTCGGCGAGCAACGAAGCTTGATGAAAGTCTCCAGCGCTATGCTAAAGATGGGCCGGATGATCAATTCTCTTGGGATAACGGGTTGTTACGGAGAAATGGTCGAGTGTGCGTCCCAAGTGTGGGTAAATTGAGGGAAGAGATGATGTACGAAGCTCACTTTGCAAAGTACTCAGTTCACCCAGGGAGCACAAAGATGTACAGGGATATGAAAAAGCTGTTCTGGTGGCCCGGACTAAAGAAAGATGTCGCACGTTATGTGGCTGAATGCACTACCTGTGCGTTGGTGAAAGCAGAATGCCAGAAGCCTGGCGGTTTCCTGAAGTCGTTACCTATTCCGGAGTGGAAGTTTTATGATATTTCGATGGATTTCGTGCACGGGTTGCCGAGATCTCAACGCGGTCATGATTCAATCTGGGTGATTGTGGACCGGTTGACGAAAGTGGCGCACTTCCTTCCAAACAGAAGAGACGATTCAGTGGAAACCTTGGCCAAGCTGTATGTGGAGCAGGTTGTTCGACTGCACGGTGTTCCTCGGAGCATCGTTAGTGATCGTGATGGGCGGTTCACATCGAATGATTGGCGGCTCATTCATCAAATGTTGGGTACAATGTTAGCGTTTAGTACGGCCTTTCATCCCCAAATGGATGGCTAGACTGAACGAACCAACAGGACGATGGAGGACATGCTCCGCATGTGCGCCCTAGACTTTGGTAAGAGATGGGAAGATTATATATTTCTCGTCGAATTTGCCTATAATAATAGCTACCAAGCGAGTATTGGTATGGCACCATTTGAGGCGTTGTATGGTCGGAAATGCCGTACACCGTTAGCTTGGGCAGAAGCAGGCGAATCTAAGCTGAATGGGAAAAAGGAAGTCGAAGAAGCGACCTCGCTCATACGCTCTATTCGGGAGAGGCTATTGATAGCCCAAGATCGTCAAGCAAAGTACTACAATGCCAAACATCGGAACGTGGAGTTCGCGGTGGGTGATTGGGTATATTTGAAGATCAAACCCGTCAAAGGTGTGTCCAGGATTCGGCATTTGAAAAAGCTAAGTCCGAGGTATCTTGGTCCGTTTGAGGTGGTGGAGCGAGTTGGGGAAGCTGCTTATCGACTAGCACTTTCAGCGGACTTGGGTGGATTACATGATGTATTTCACATCTCAGTCCTTCGTAAGGCGGTGAAGGATCCAGCTCAAGTGGTGGAGAATGATCGGGTACTGGTCGAGTATGGGCTAACGACGAGGGTTAGACCCATTCAGATCGAGGATCGAGCCGAGAAATAGTTGCAGAACAAAGTGATCGGGATGGTCAAGGTCCGATGGGACAATTGTGGCCGTGAAGAGCTAACATGGGAGCGAGAGCAGACCATGCGAGCTGAGTTTCCCGAGTTATTTGTATAAACTGTAGACCGTGTACTTTTTGTTATAACAGAGTTATAGCATTGCTGGTTTTGTTTCCTTACCGTGCAAATTTCGGGACGAAATTTTATTAAGGGGGGGAGGGTTGTAACACCCCAAAAAGGCCCCAAAAAGACTCATCTGAAAGTTGAGTAGCAGGCTGTTTGACACGGCCTGGGACACGGGCATGTCCCAGGGCGTGTCGGGTGTACACGGCCTGGGACACGGGCGTGTCCCAGGGCGTGTTCGAATTATTTTTTGAAATTGGCCTATTCAAGTAAGAGCCGGACACGGCCTTGAACACGGCCTTGAACACGGGCGTGTCAGGATGGACACGGGCGTGTCAGTTGCCGTGTTCCGACCCGTGTACTGGTTGCAGCTCGATGAAGCAGGAGACACGGGCGTGTCTCAGGAATGACACGGGCGTGTCAGGTTCGACACGGGCGTGTCGATGCCCGTGTTGTTCAGTCGGTTCAAACTGTGTGTGCCGCTTAAAGGGTACACGGCCTGTGACACGGGCGTGTCACAGGCCGTGTCGGCCAAAAATCGGTTTTTTGGGAAAATCTTGGCCGTTCAGTTTTCTCTCTTTTGATCCAAGGGCTCAGGTGGTTTCCTGGCTGGATTAAGTCGTGAGAGAAGAATGAAGAAGTCATTCTTCATTTGGCTTAAGGAAGAGAGAAAGAGAGAGGAAGAGAGAAATAAGGAGGAGGAGAGCAAGCCACCGGCGGAGTTCCCGTGGTCCGATTCGTGATCCGAAGCCGGCGTTGTGAAGGCAAGGCTGCTGCGGTTCTTTCTCACCGGCTAGTTTTCGATGGCACCGAAGAGATCGACAAGGGTAACGATCTCCCTCCTTGGACATGTGAAGTCCTTCTTTTCTGCATTGCATAGGGAAAACCCTTCCCCGCGAGTGTGCGGTGGGTTGTGGTGTCCCTTGGGGTAGATATGTGAAGTCCCCCTTGTTAGAGGCCGGAATTGGAGTACGGCTCTAGGCATGCTGTGTGAAGCCCATCTGGATGTAATCTGGATTGGTGATGCTTGTTTGCATATCGGAGAAGGCTCCGTGATTATGGCTTGTGATGCCTATGGCTTATGATGCCTTATTCCTACCTGTTGCTTGGTGCGGCAGGAAGTACTGGACGATGTCCAGGAAATGAAGAGGGTTGGATGCAACTCTTGTGGCCGTGTGTTGCCACTTTGTGAGTAGTTGAGCAGTTGGGCTGCAACTCGATGAGAAGGCAGATTGCCGAACAGGAAAGGTGAAACCGACCCGCGCCTATAAATAGCCATGGATACTTCCGTATTCGAGGTGGCACGGCGACTTGAGCAACGGGGGGTGGCTGATCCGTACCTGCGTTAGGTCCATCCGACTTGGAAGCCTGGTTATAGGTTTTGTTGGAGCGCCTAATGAGAGTCTTAGGCCCGCGCGCCGGAAAGACTAGAATGCTCAAATACCGTGTAGACGGTGGTGTTGACCCTGGTATTCCGGTACACCAAGAATGTGCCCTGAGTGCACGGACTGTCGGGCCGTGTGGCCGATAGTTGTGATGGCTTGAATGTGCCTGCGCGCACATAGTTGCTATTTGATGATGCCATGCTTGCAGGGAAAGAATGCTCATGCCCCGAGAAAGGGGTAGGATTGTTATAATTGGGTCAGCTGAATGCTGACCGTTGCATTGTTTGCCACCGGTTGGGTGGATTGTTCCCGTGCAGGTGCTGGAGAGCCAAGTGGTAAGTGATGGGCTGAAGCCCTACTGCTGATGCTGCTGCTGCGGCTAGCCCTTGAAGGCTAAGCGAATGGCTTTGTTTTGTTTTCTCTTTTACTCATGTATGGCCGGCCTGCGTGCCGAGGTTTGTAAAACATGTTGTATGTAAGAGGAACTGTAAGGCCTTAAGGCCAAACTCTTGTGGTTGTGTACATTCCGTGGTATATATATAAAGGTGGTTTATATATTGGACATTCCTGTTTAGAGTTCAAAGTTGTAACTTAAAGCTTCCGCTAGAATGCTCTGAGTTAGGATTCGTATTTGGTTTGGTATTATCCTGTGACCTCACCGTCTGTTTGTGGCATATAGTGTGGGGCCCCGGCCGGACCTTCTACTATACATCATGAAACGGATGGGGTCGTTACATAATGTTTCTTCCAATATCTTAGCTTTGCTAAGTTCAGATTTCAGAAAGATGATTTGTTCATTTGAAGACTTTAGTTCATTAAATAGACTAGCATTTTCAGAAATGATTTTATCTTGATCTTTTAATTTTTCTCTGAGAAGTTTGATTTCCTTCTCAGAGCTTATCAAATCTAAGCATAAATTTTTAAATTCAAATTTAAATTCATCAGATTCAAAATCATAAGAGGCTAATACCTAGTCTTCAATAGACAGGCTTTCTTCATTATCAAATTCAGCTGTATCTGATCTGCTACTATTGGCATCAATTGCCATGAGGCAAACTTCCTTTGCCTTTGCATCCTATTCTTCTTCACTAGAACTTGAAGATGAAGATTCATCTTCTGTTTCACTCTAGCTTTCAGCCACAAATCCTCTGTCCTACTTTTTGTGCTTGCTAGAAGATGGCTTGTTGTAATGCTTGCTCCTAGAGTCCTTCTCCCTTCTGTTCTCCTTCTTCTTATTCTCTTGACATTCTGAGAGGACATGTCCAGGTTTCCTGCAGCCAAAACATACTACCTCTTTAGTAGGGGTTTTATCATACCTGGTCTTATCATCCTTCCTGGATGACTTTCTCTTGAAATCCTTCCTTGTCATCTTGTAGAATCTTTTGGCAAGCAAGCTCATCAGATCTTCATTTATAGATGGAGTCCCAGTCTCCTCAGAAGCCTTGAATGCAAGGCTATTCTACTTCCTTACTGGTGGAGGTGTTCTTTGCTCAACTACTTCCCTGGACTTGATCAGCTATTTATAGGACTTTAACTTTCCTAAAAGAGATTCAGTGGAAATCTAATTTAGGCTCCTGGCCTCCATGATGGGCCAGATCCTTGAATCACATAAGCTTGGGAAGCACATGAGGATTTTGTCATTCACCTCTGTGAGGGTGATGTCCTTGTCTAAGGTCTTTAGCTCATTGATGATTGAGCTTTACCTATTGTACATATCAGCTACTATTTCAGCTTCCTCCTTGAAGTTCTAATATTGGGATATGAGGTTTGACCTTCTGTCTTTTCTCTCATCAGCAGATCCAGCCACCATTTGATTCAGGGAATCCCAAATGGCCTTGGCTGATGTTCATTCAGCCACTTTCTGGAAAATGTCATCTGAAATTGTTTGGGCCAATATGTTCATTGCCTTGGCATCAGCAATTTTGTCCTTCTTTTGAGCCTCAGTCCACTCAGGTGGTGGAACTGCATTGGTGCAGGTTGATGCGGTTTTTGTAAGTGCTGCAGGGGGACCTGTCAAAATGGAATTATAGATTTCTTCATCAATGGAATTCATATATAATTTTATTCTTGCCTTCCAGATGATAAACTTATTTAGGTTGCAAACTGGAGGTCTGGTGCTTGCAAAATCTTTGTTCTAGGACTTGCTGTGTGAGTATAAATCTAATGGGAATAGAATGATAGATCTAACTCAGGATCTTTTGTTCAAGGGTTAACTTGTACAACCAAAAGAACTCCCCTCTGATACCAATTGAAAGTGAGGGTTGGATCTAATATACTCTAGAGGGGGGGGGATAGAGTATTTGTGAGTAATTAAAATCTTTTGCTGAATAATATAACTTATTCCTAAAATCAGATGCTATATAACAGCACAACAGATTAAGCTAATAAAAATAACAGAATCCCAACTATCACAGCCACAATAAGAACAAAAGAAAAAGGAAACCAGACAACAAAAGAATTTTATAGTGGTTCCCCAACCTGGGTACATCCACTCTTCTACCACCCTGGTAGAAATCCACTCAGGTTTTTGTTCAGGTGACTGGCACCAATGAGCTTTTGGTAAGGTGCTCAAAAAAAAATCTCATGTCCTTTTGTTAGGAGACTTGTAACCAGGAATCACTTTTGAAGGGAGTAGAGAACCCTTTTTATAGAGGGGGTGAGAGAGTGATGATGTCTTCTCTTTCTCAAGTATTCAACTGAGAAGACTCTGCGGATTTGATGGTGGTAAAATCTCCCCCTTAAATATTGAATTTATTCAGGGTGAAAGGAACTTTGTTTCAGGGTGATAGGACTTCAAGCTTTCAACTTCAACCAGAAGAACTTCAGGAACTCTTTGACCGATGCAGTAGTTGTTGTCCTTTGAAAGTTCCTGAGAGGATGATTGAAGAATAAAACTCTTTATTTAAATGGTTGTTCTACTTCTTATGAAAGCTAATCTTCTTCTGGTCTAGCAGTTCTTTATTTCTAGCACTTTGTTGTCAAGAGTGAGCGAGAGCAGAGAGAATCCTTATTGCGAGACAATGGTGTTTTACTCTTCCTGACTGGTTTTTTGTGTATCTGTATCAGTTGTATTTCTGGAAGAGGAAAAATCCGTCTTTTATATTTTCTATGTAAATGTCCTTTTGAATTTCGAAATCCTTTCTGCATTCAATGCTGACGGCCAGAGAATATTTTTCATTGATTGATTTCCCCAACTGTCCCTTTGGAAAACGACAGGCAATAATCCTAATGTAGACCATAATTAATGCTCTTGTCTAACAGCAATATTCAGAGAATATTAGAGCATTAATTACTCAGGAATTATTGCAATATAATAGGAACAGAAGAGGGAAACAGCCAAGTATGGATTTGTCGACCTGAGTCCATAGTTCGTAGAGCTGAGGTCCAAGTTCGTCGACCTCTGAATGGCTGACTGCTGCATGATGACTTTCCATTTCTGTGCACCAAGTTCGTTGATCAACTGTCCAAGATCATAGACCTGAGAACTGAGTTCGTCTAGATGAGGTCCAAGATCGTCGACCTGAGTTTTGATTCTGGACTTAGACTGTTTTCTGGTGCTGAGTGTTGAAACATCATTTTGGCATTGAGTGTGATGTTCTCTGTCGTTGAGTGTTGACTCACCATTCTAGCATTGAGTGTGATGTCCTATGGCGTTTAATGTTGAATCATCATTATGGCGTTGAGTGTAATGTTCTCTGGCATTGAGTGTTGAAACATCTGATCATGAATTAGTTGATCTGTGGCCAGAGTACAGAGTTCGTCTAGCTGATGTTCTAAGTTTGTCGACCGAAGTTTGACTTAGAACTGTTCTCACTTTGTCCAGAGTTCGTCGAGCTGAGAACCAAGTTCATCGAGCTCAACTCAGAGAATTGTTCTCTGAGTTCGTCGAGCTGAGCTCGACTTTCGTCGACTTGAGATCGACGAACATAGAGTTCTTTTTCTAAGTCTTGAATTTTCTCATAGTCTTGAGTCTTTGGCAGTGTTGGAGGCTTGTCCCTGGCATTTTTGACTCTAAGGACTAGACCTAGACTCTAGGACACAACCATAACCCTGTCTATACATGTTGGGTCATATCCTAACTTAGTGAACCTAGCCCAAATCCAACTAGGGATCCAACAGGCTCAATTGGTGAAGAGAGTTCAAAGAACACCATAGTTAAGTGTGCTCGGGCTGGAGTAGTACCGGGATGGGTGAACTATTGGGAAGTCCCCGTAGTGGGCGCTTGACTATCGAGTTTGACTCATCAAAGGGAAGCTGTGGCCACCAAAAACCCGCCTTTGGGCTGAGAGGGGTTTGGGTGCTTGGGCTGCAGCCCGGTATTGATGCCTATGGTGGAGCCGTGACATTATCATGTTGGATCGGCTAGGGTCGTTACACAAGCTATCGGGCACAAGCCCTTGGTGGCCTCCTCCTAGGAAATCATCATCTCCCAAGTCCAGACTCCTTTGAGTCGATATCTCTCTTAAAAAATAGCTAAGATCTAACATTAAGGGAAAGGGTAGGAAGCTCACCTCATTCCCGGCATTTCCATCCATTGATCTTGTTATTCACCGCATCATGCTTCTCCTTTGTTAAAGGAGGTTGTTCTTCACCAAAAACGGAAGGATCATCCCTCTGAAATCCGACATCGGTGATATCGCAATCCCCTTCTTCCGCCCAGTCCGCACAAGTAAAAGCTTGGCAATAATCAAAGTGATGGCTAGGGTTTGACTCTCCCTTTTTATATTAAGGTATTAGGTTAAACTTCTCTGCCACGTCTTATTATGTTATTTGACCGCCATTCAAGTAATTTCGAACGGAGGCTGAAAAATTGTCGAAGGGAGTTCGACGAACACCGAAGGGAGTTCGACGAACGCTCGACGAAACCTAAGTTCGACTAAATCTCAGTTCGACGAAATCTCCTGAGTTCGATGAACTACACTTATTGGCTATTTCTCCATTCGACGAACGTCAAACAGAGCTCGATGAAACTTTAATTCAACAAAATCTCAGTCTGACTAAATCTCAGTTCGACGAACTGTACTTGTTGGCTATTTATCCGTTCAACGAACTTTCGATGAAACCTCAGTTCGACTAAATCTCAGTTCGACAAAATCTCCTGAGTTCGACAAACTGCACTTGTTAGCTATTTCTCTGTTTGACAAACGTCGAACAGAGCTTGACAAAACTCTAGTTTGATGAAATAGTGTTCGGCGCATTAATGTATGTCAAGCCAGATCGACTAATTAATGAGGTCGACGCAACCTGAGGTCGACGAAATACCGAGTTCGACGAACTCTTTTGAGATCAATGTAATACTTAGTTCGACGAACTATTCTGAGTTCGACGAAATCTTCTGTGTTCGACGAATTTGTCGGCCACCTTAGCCAGTCCATTTGATTGTTTCCAAGACAGCTAGGCTTTCTCGAGAACTATCCATCTCGATTCCCGGGTCGATGAAATATCACATTTCCCAATATTCTATATAAATTCCTCATCTAATCGTCGAGTCCAATCGACTCACTCGACGCTAACCAATATTGAGCCAAATCTCTTGGTTCAAAATGCATGCTGGTCTAGCACGAAATGGGATGTTACAAGCACTATAAATAAAATAAAAGATTTCGTCCCCGAAATCAGTTAGGGCCGTGGGGGAAATTATAACATGAAATAAAATTTGCAAATTAAATTTACATTGGAGAAACAATGCCATGTAGCGCTTCCGCATCAAGTCCACTAACTACCATGTAAATTCCACCTTCCCGTGATTAGACCACAGCACTTTCACCAAAGGAACACTCTTACGATGCAAGTTCCTTGTTTTGCTGTCTACTGTCCGCATCGGCTCAAGTCGAACAGATATATCCATTTCCAATACCCCATCTGTGGTGTGAACATGTTGGTCGGGCCATAACAGCGCCCTTTGAAGTAATGACACTTGGAAGACGTCGTGCAAATTCTCTAACTATGGTGGATGCTCTAGCCGGTAAGCTAAGGGTCCAATTCTTTCCAATACAATATAAGGCCCCACATACCTTGAGCTGAGATTATTCATTCCTTGCACTCACGATACTCTATGCATCAGCCTGATTTTTAAAAATACCTTATCACCCACTTGAAATTCCACCATCCGATGTTTTGCATTATAATACTTCACCAGCCGACTCTGAGCCTCAAGCATATGGTCTTGTATCAATCTCACAAGTGCATCGGTGTCATCAATATAATCAATTCCTAAAATATTTGGGTCTTCATCCTACACCCATGATAGTGGAGTCCTACACTTCCTCCCCTAAAGAGCTTCTTGTGCAGCCATCCCGATGCTAACATGATGACAATTGTTATGATAAAATTCTACCGACTGTAAGAGCCTTTCCCACGGCTCGCTCCTTTCTAGCACACACAACCTCAGTAGATCTTCTAATGTTCTGATGGTCCTCTCAGACTGCCCATCCGTCTGTGGATGAAAAGCGGTGCTGAAATTAAGGCGAGATCCCAAGTATGTTTGTAACGCTCTCCATTCTTTGGCGGTAAAACGACCGTCGCGGTCGGATACGATTGTCTTTGGTACCCCATGATATCGTACAAATTGTTCCACAAAGAGTCGCACTAAAACATCCACATGTGCCTCCTTATTCATAGGGATAAATTTAGCCACATTCGTCAAGCGATCTACAATCACCCAAATCGAATCATTTCCGGAGCGCCAATGCGGTAACCCGTGGACAAAGTCCATGGAGATATCCTCAAACGGATTAGAGTTATTGTTCTTGCTGTAGGAGAAGTTTGGTAACGCCACCACCGCGGCATGGAAACCCGACGTTCATCTCGCCTCCAAACCGCGAACAAGGTCCTCCTCTACTTCTTCTTTTATGGATAGATCTTAGGATCTTAGAAAGGAAGTTCGTGCTCAATGGAGCCGGACCTATCTCACATTTTCATGGAAAAACCATGAAAATTATATTTTTGGGTCCGCCAGAAACCGCCACCTCCGGCGGCCAAACCACCGCCGACCGATAGCCATCGCCTCGACGGAGGTGGTGGTGGTGGTGGCTGGCCAGGGAAGTGACCGGACGGCCGGCGATGGATCGTGGAAGAGCTACAGGAAATATAAGTTTTTCTGAGTTCAGTTTTCAGGTTCTGTAGAAAATGAACAGTAAAACATTTTTATAATACAAGAATTATGTATATAGTATGTAAGGAAAAGATACATTAAATGAGCGCATTTTGATGCTGCAAAACGAGGTAATTATAAGCCGATTTAGGAAAAATAGCCAGTCACAAAAGTTGTAGTCCTTCGAGTCTAGATTAATTTAAAATTAATTTCAAGTTGTTTGGATAAGCGGTTAGACTGCAACACCCGTTTTAGTTGGGGCTATACCTAGAGTTGGGCAGAAACTAAAATGAATACATACTCTTCGTCCCTTGTCAAAATGACCTAAAATTTGGGCAGGCAGTTCCCCTTAGCCATACCTAGAGGCTGTCCAAAAATAGGAATTTTTGGAGATACTCTGCCTCAGGTTTTTGTTTTAATTTAATAAAGTTAGAGTAATTTATCTAAGTGTTCAAAAGACCTCCAAACCCTCCCAAATTTTAGTAAGTAGTCCCTGGCTATAAAACCTAGCTCTGTACAAAATTCCAACTCATTTGGATGAGTTTTGGGTAGGAAATCGCCTATCCTTAACTAGGTATTAATGAGGCGTTTTGAGTAAAAAGTGCACTAAGAGGTTGGAACGGTCGAATCACCTCAACAGAGGCTGATATTTTGACCACTGACTTAGAAGATTTATTACAACCCACTTGGAGAAAATGGTGTGGTTTATGGTTGATTTAACCTAGGATCCAAACTCAAACCCTAAAGGGAGGGTTTTGAGGGTTGTGAAGGACATGGGGGCAAATGCCCTTGTATTCCCTTGAAACACAATAGAGTTGACGTTAACATATTGTAAATCATCTGGATGCAATCTTGGAGGATTTGGAGATAGGTAGATACCTCATAACCCTTACCTTAGTTTTAGGGTAAAATCTCAAATAAGTAAAATCTGTCACTAAACATTATTTAAAAGCTGTGAAACTCGGGTAGAGTGAGTTTTGGAATGGGTTGAACCTATAGCAATTTTACTGGAATTTTATGATGTTTATTTCTATCATTTCATTTGTAAAGTTTGCTATAGCCATAATTAACGTTTTAATTATTTAGATCTTTCTGTTCATTGAAACCCCATTAAATCTTGGAAGTAAATTTTTTAGGTCAGAATAGTTGCTCCTGAATTTTTTGTATAATTGTTAGTTGAGTAAATCTAGTACTTCATTCACAAATGTTAATAAGGTGTTTTGTGGTGTAAAAATTAATTATGGATGATTTTGCTGTTGAAAAATTATGAGACTTAGGAATTGAGTCTTCCAGGCCATTATATGCTTGTAGACATTTATTCATGATTTTTAGAATCTTAATTACAACACTTTCTTTACATGTCCACCTTATGGAGATTTTTGATAATTAATTTATTCAGAGATTAATACTTGCTAAAAAATAATGAAACTTCGTCAATGCTATTTTTAAGGTTGTATCTGCATAGAATAAATAATTTATAATTTTTGAATGGATATTCTCTGTACTTGATTCACAAATAACAAAAGATAGAAAATATTGATAAAATAGTTTTAGTGCACTTTTGATGATAGAAAAATTGTGATACTTTGGATTTACCATATTTAGATAGTAAAATATTTATAATACTTTTGTTGGACATCTTGCATGAGTACTTAGGGTAGTTCATGTTCAAACTGGTAGCCCTTGGAATTTTTTAAGAAATTAATTAAATGCCAGATAAATTAGGAAAATTATATGTTGGAACATCCTATTAATGATTTGGGTAAGGATCACTATGTCCATAGGATTGTGTCTTGACCTTACTGTAGAGTTTTAATGGTCAACTAGAATACGTCCAAGGCTTAGAACTTAGGTTTGAAAGCTGCCCCCAAGATCTCCTAGTTCAGATTACAAGTGCAAAAGACTAAAGCAATTTTCGTCGAGCTCAGATCGAAGAGGCATCGAACTCAGTTCGACTATCTCTTAGCTCAGGTCAACGAGGCGTCGAACTCGGTTTAACGATCTCCGAGCTCAGATCGACGATATCTGTCTCAAGTTAATCTCCAGATCTCTGAGCTCAGATCGACGATAGTCGAGCTCAGATCGACGATTTTCCTAAGAGATCGACGATTTCAGGATTTCAAATAAGTATGTTATGGAATTTAAATATCTTCCATATCCAACATTTAATGCAGAATATTTTGTAGCCATTTCATCAATCTGGAGCAAGTTTCAAGGAGACTGAAAGGGAATGTTTCTTAGGACTTTCCTCCAGAGACAACTATTAATTAAGGAAGTTATTTATGACTGGCTAATGGCTATCTAGGAGATTGGATTTCATAATATCATTACAGATAATAGAGATAAATAACCAAGAAGTAGAACATCTCTCAATAATTCTACAGGATTATACAGTTAGAGTTTTTACAGAACACAAGAATAGAACAGAGAAGGAGATCAACACACAGAGAAGAATCCCTTCTACTCTTTCAGATCTCTTATCTGATTCAAGTTTTCTAGGCTTCATCAATCAAAGACTCCAGACACAACACATTTTAGCTTTTGCTGAAATTATCAATTGCTGGAGATCTCAACTTACTGAACGCCTATCACCCTGTGCAAACTTCTTCTCCTGACCTATTGCTAATCTCAGGGGGAGCTTTGACATCAACAAATCCACTAGTCTTCTCTCTGATTGTGACAGAGAAGAACACCTTCACTCTTTTCATTTTCTTTTACTGTAAAAGATTTATACAGAACTCCCTTCAAAAGTTTTGTGTTTGGTTCCTGAGACCTTGTCAAAACTCAGTGGTGGCAAGACACCTGATCAAAAAATCTAGTTTGGTTTTTGAGCACCTTATAAAAAGCTCATTGGTGCCCAGGACACCTGATCAACTCATCCTATAGTGGATTCCTACCTAGGGTGGTAGAAGAGTGGATGTACACGGGTTTATTGGGGAACCACTGTAGCTCCTTGTGTCATCTGGTTATTTTTGTTTTATTTGTTGTGTGCTGTGAATTAGCTTTCTTGCTTTACTTTATTTTGTTTACTGCAAGCACAATACACTATAAATAAATTAAGTCTTCCACTGCCAATTAGTTTTTAATTTAAAAAATTATTTTAAAATACTCTATTCACCCCCCTATAGAGTAAAGGTAGATCTTACCCCCACTTTCAATTGGTATCAGAGGGAGGTTGGTTATACAACAACTAAACCATCACTAGGTTGGATGTTTTTACAGGCTAACACATGAACCAAAATATCTCTGATAAGATCAACCTTTAATAGAGGGTTGTTATTTCTATTATAATTATTTTAATATAAATCCATGGAACCGAATAAAGACTATGCAAGCACCAGACCTCCAATGTGCAATCTTTCTAAGTTTGCACTTTGGAAAGCAAAGATTAAATTGTACATGAATTCTATTGATAAGGATATCTTCAATTCTGTTTTGAGAGTGTGTCCAAGACCTCGAGAAACCACAAGTACAAATGCTGTTACACCCCCTTCAGGAACAGATGCAGACATCAAGAAGTGGAAAGTTGCTGATGCAAAGACAATGCATATATTGGCTCAGACAATGTTTGATGATATATTTCAGAAAGTAGCTGAATGCAACTCAGCAAAGTAAATCTGGGACAAGCTATCTAAGCTTTTGTTAAGATCTGCTGATGAGAAAAGGACAGAAGATCTCATCTCATAACCCAGTATGAGAACTTCAAGAAGGGAGAAACTGAGTCAGTAGATGACATGTATAACAGACTCAGTCTGATTGTCAGTGAATTGAAAACTTTTGACAAGGAGATCTCACTGACTGAACTCAATGATAAGATCCTAATGTGCTTCCACAGCAATTGTGACTCAAGGATATGGCCAATCAAAGATGCAAGGAGCTTGAATGAGATCACCACTGAAGCTCTATTGGGCAAGCTCAAGTATTATGAGCTGCTCATCAAAAATAAAGAGGAAGAGCAAAAGACAGCTTCTCCAGCAATAAGGAAGGAGAAGACAATTGCTTTTAAAAGCTACAGAAGAACAACCTGAAGACAAGGTCACAGGCAATGAAGAGCTAATGAGCCTACTAGCCAAAAGATTCTACAAGATGGCTAGAAAAGACTTCAGAAAATGGTCATCCAGAGGCCATGAAAAGACAAGGTATGACAAATCTAGAAATAAAGAGATTATCTGTTTTGGATGACGGAAACCAGGCCACATTGTGCCTGACTATCCAGAGAACCAAAACAAGGACAAGAAAGATAAGAGAGAAAGGATAAGAGACAAAGACTCCAGGAGAAATAATTATGACAAATCCTCCTCTAGAAAGAACAAGGATACCAGGAAAGGATTTGTAGCTGAGACCTGCAGTGAGACTAAAGAAGAATCAGATACTTCATCAAGCTCAAGTGATGATGAAGATGATGCTCAAGAGAAGGACTTCTGTATGATGGCTATCAATTCCTCTCAACACAATTCAGATGCAGAACAAGAGTCAGGATCTGAATCTGAACCTGAAGCTGAAGAAGATCAGGTAATAGACTCTTTTGATTTTGATTAAGAGGACTTTAAATTTGAGTTTAAGGCACTGTGTTTAGACCTACTCAAGTCTGAGAAAGAGATTATCTCTCTCAGAAATCAACTGTCTGAACTCAGCAACTTAAAATCAGATAACCTCAAACTCTCTAAGGAGTTAGAATGCTGTAGGGAGAAGATAGCTTCACTGAAAAGTGAACTATCTGAGGCAAAGAAGTTTGAAGAATCCCACAATTGGAGACGCATCAAACTGATGGACATCACAAGCACAGTGAATTCAAGACTTCACAGTACACTGGGCTTGGGTGCTCTATCCAACCAACCTATAGTATTAACAACCCCAATCAAATTTATCTCAGATAAAGGAAAGGGAGTTGTAGAGATTGCTAGGAAGAATTCTGATATACCGAAGAAAAATAAGGTTCAACAGATATTGTCGAACAGAGCTCGACGATCTTTGAATAGAGCTCGATGATATTCAAACAGAGCTCAGCATTTTCATGCTGAATCGTCGAACTCAGGTCGATGATCTCTGGTCTCTTAACACAAGCAAGAATGATCTTTGAACGGAGCTCTACGATCTGACCCAAGATCGTCGAACTTAGCTCAGAGATCGTCGAACAGAGCTCAGAGCTTTGAACAATCTTTTAAGGGTAAGTCAAAATTCAACTCTAGAGGTCCTACATCCCAAGGCTTCAACCCTTATACTGAATAGATAATACCTCCTAGGAGATATCATCCTGAAGGATATAAAAGTCAACCAGGGATGTCTCTTATTTCAGATTTTAAAGGCTATCAACCTAGACCCAAGGTAAACTGGGTCAAAAACAAATAAATTATTATTTGTGCAGGTGTAGACCTATCCAACAATAAACTAGCAATGGTATCTGGATAGTGGGTGCTCAAAGCACATGATAGGGAACAAGGATAATCTTACATCCTTCAATGCAAAGCTTGGACCCAAGGTCATATTTGGAGACTCAAACTTTGGACAGACCAAGAGATATGGTGCAGTCCAGATAGGGTCAGTCACATTCAAGAAGGTGGCCTATATGGAAGGACTGAAGCACAACTTAATCAGCATCAATCAATTGTGTGATGAAGGCTACCAGGTGACTTTCTACAAATCTTCATGCAAAATCAAATAAGAGGACAACACAACTATGTTGGCAGGTAAAAGGAAAGGTAACATCTATCTTGTAGATTTTCAATCAACTAAGGTAGATATCTATTTGTTCAATTTTGTTAGTAAACCAAATGAGCTATGGAATAAGAGATTAGGACATGTAAACCTTAGAACAATTACTAGGCTATCCAAGGACAACCTTGTTAGAGGACTTCCTTCTGGCCCCTACAAGATGGAAGGACTTTGCAGGGCTTGTCAATTAGGCAAGCAAACTAAAAATAACTTTAAGTCACTTAATAAGAGTGATTCACCTAAGATTTTGTATCTGTTACACATGGATCTATTTGGACCCATTACAGTACAAAGTCTTGGAGGGAAAACTTAAACTTTAGTAGTTGTAGATGACTTCTCTAGATTTATATGGGTGTTCTTTCTGAGGAAGAAGTCTGATAACTTTAAGTGTTTGACAGAGTTTCTCAAATGCATACAGATTGAGTTCAATACTCACATTGCTCTGATCAGAAGTGATCATGGGACAGAGTTTGATTCTCTTCTTATGCAAGAGTTCTGTCAGAGTGAAGGGATCAGGCAAACTTTCTCAGCTCCTAGAAATCCTCAACAAAATGGTGTAGCTGAAAGGAAAAATAAAACCCTTATTGAATCTGCTACTACATTAATGACAGATGCTCACTTTCCTCTATCCTTTTGGGCAGAGGTAGTGAACACCTCAAACTATGTATTGAATATAAGTTTGATACATAAGCTGAAGGGAAAGACTCCCTATGAATTACTCAATGGGAAGAAACCTAAAGTAGACTATTTCAGAATTTTTGGTTATATTTGTTACGTACATAATAATGACAAGAAATATATAGCAAAAATTCAAGCCAAAGCTGATGAAGGAGTGTTTCTGGGATACTCCATGATCAGTAAAGCTTATAGGGTATATAACAAATCATCTCTTAAAATTGAAGAATCTGTACATGTGTCCTTTGATGAAACTAACATGTCTTACAAGGAGAAGAATACTTCTTACATAGAACCTTTGCAGGTACATTCTCTTTCAGAGAATTTAGGCAGGTTAAACATCATTGAAGAGGATACAACACCTTCACCTATCCAACAAAGAGGTGAAAGCAGTCAGGATGAATAAGACATTCAACATCTGGTGAGAATCAAATTGAAGAGGCAGTTGTTGTTCCACAAGAGGAAACAACAACATAGGTTTGTTAACAATCAACACCCCCTGTTGATTTAGTAACATCAAGAGTCATCCAATCTCCCAAGTGATAGGAGAAATCTCAGTTGGTTTGCAAACCAGAAATCAGGTCAACCAAAACCTGATGCACACCTGCTTTCTTTCTCAAATTTAGCCTCAATCCATATAAGATGCAGAACAAGATCCACACTGGATCATTGCAATGCAAGAGGAGTTAAACTAATTTGAAAGAAACAAGGTTTGGGAGCTAGTGCCAAGGCCAAAGGATCATCGCATTGTTGGAACAAAATGGGTATTCAGGAACAAACTAGATGATCAAGGCATCATTGTAAGGAACAAGGCAAGGCTAGTTGCACAAGGATACACTCAACAAGAAGGAATAGATTATGACCAGACCTTTGCACCAGTTGCAAGGTTAGAGGCCATTAGAATATTCCTAGCCTATACAACTCACAAGAGATTCAAAGTATATCAAATGGATGTGAAGAGTGCATTTCTAAATGGAGATATCAAGGAAGAAGTCTATGTCAGACAACCCCATGGTTTTATCTCTCCTACTCATTCTGATCATGTTTTTAAACGTCATAAAGCATTATATGGTCTCAAGCAAGCTCCTAGAACATCGTATGAGACCTTAGCTTGCTTTCTTTTGGAAAATGATTTTAAAAGGGGTAGAGTAGACCAAACTCTTTTCATTAGAACCCATAAGTCCAATATCATACTAGTACAAATTTATGTTTATGACATTATCTTTGGATCTACTGATTCAAACTTGTGCAAGAGGTTTTCCAACCTAATGCATTCAAAATTTGAAATGAGTAGCATGGGTGAGCTTTCCTTCTTTCTAGGATTGCAAGTCAAACAACATGCTGATGGTATATTCATTTAACAAACTAAGTATGCAAAAGAGTTAGCTAAGAAATTTGGTATGTCTGAAACATCATCTATGAAAACACTTATGCCTACTAATGCTGAATTATATGCTGATGAACATGGGAAACCTGTTTATTAGACAACATATAGAGCAATGATTGGCTCTTTATTGTATCTTACAGCTAGTAGACCTGACATAATGTTTGCTACATACATCTGTGCTAGATTCCAAGTAAGCCCTAGAGAGTCACACCTAACATTAGTAAAAAGGATTCTTAGGTATGTGAAAAGTTGTCCAAATCTAGGTCTCTGGTATCCAAAAGATTTAAGATTTGAATTAACTGGATTTTCCGATGCTGATTATGCTTGATGTACAGTAGACAAGAAAAGCACCAGTTGAACTTGTCAGTTTATTGGTGACAGACTTATCTCCTGGTTTTGTAAGAAACAAACATCTGTGTCCACATCAACTGATGAAGCTGAATACATGGTAGCAGGTAGTTGTTGCTCACAGATATTGTGGATTCAAAATCAGCTCCTAGACTATGGTTACAACTTAGATAAGTCAAAAATCTTTTGTGATAACACCAGTGCTATTTCTATAGCCCAAAATCCAGCATATAGAGATTAGGCATCACTTCATAAGAGATAATGTTGAAAATAATAAAATTGAACTTCAATATATCCCAACTGATTTGCAAAGGGGGAGATTCCCAATGAAGTAGTCATGCTGCCTGCTGAAGATTCAGACTTCATGCTTAGTTCAGAAGAAGTGCCAGATCTTCCAGCTCCAGCCCCAGTCCCATCTTTCAGATTCCTTCTGTCAGTTTTTGATGGTCTATATAGTAGATATCTTCCAGCTCTAGATGTTGAAGATCTTTCTAAGGCCATTGTGTCGGTTACTATCTGTGATCCCAGCTTGATCCAATCATACATTGATTCAATCAAGGCTGTGGAAGTTCCTGCAGCTGTTGCTTTTGATTATAATGATGTGATGAACACAGAGGCTATTGCTTCAGAGCCTGCTGAGCCTACTGTTGTGAATACTATTTTTTCAGATGCCTCTATTGTTGTTTCTGTTGTTACTACTACTGCATTTATTGTTGTTTCTGCTTTTATTGTTGCTGCTGCTGTTACCGCTTTTTCTCCTGATTCTCATACCAAGGAAGCTTACAAGGAAATAGGTGCTATATATGATAAGCCCCAGAGCTCTGATAGTGATGAATTCAGGAAAGATTCAGATGATTCCTCTACAACTATTGCAAGGAAGAGGAAAGCTTGAAGTAAAGCAATGAAGAGAGTTCCTGCAAAGAAAGCCACATCTGATAATGACATTCCTTACTATATATTGCATGATTGTCCTATTACTGAACATTGGATGCAGTTTTCTAAGAACCAGTTGAAGGCTATGAGGAAGAGAAGGAAATATGACCAAGGCACATCTCATTATCATCCTCATCCTCCTCCTCCTTCTCCAGGTGAAGGATCTGGTGGAAGTTCAGCTCATCAAACCTCTCATACTTCATCTCAGTTTCAAGAAAGATCTCAATCTAGAGGACATCAGCAAAGAGGCTACAAGTCAAGAAGAGGTCAATACAGAGGAAATCAAAGAGATTATAGAGTGTATTTAAGAGGACAGTCCAGACAGCAATCTTTTCAAAGGGAAGGACAAGGCACAACTGATTCAACTACTGGTCCATTCCCTTATAAGCTCAAAGAAAGTGTTCCATCAAAAGCTCCGCCTTCTTACTCTATTAACAGATATGAGCCTCCTGTTCCATTTGAAGATCCAGAGAACAACCCAGTCTCTTGGATATCCATATTGAAGGAGCTAGCTGCTTTAGACAAGATGAGGAAAGCCAAGGAACAAGGGAAAGACACTTCCAACATTTCAACATTTTCTGAACAAAGAAAGCAAGAGCTTGAAAATTATTCTTCCAGAAAATTCTTTGATCCAGAAAGGTACATGGAATTGCACCCAGAGGTAGTTGTTCCTAGAGCCAAACCTCAAACTTCTCTTGGTGCTGCTGATGATAGAAGACATAAGAGAGAAGCTGAAAACCCCAATAGGGAAATTCTTTTCAAAAAGGGCAAGGAAAAGGACTGATAGTGTAAGCTGAACTACATATATCTCACTCTGAACAAATTTGATGTGTGATTATACATATGCTTCTACAATGCTGTTGTTTACAATTAAGCAATGGTTTATTTATTTCTGTTTGTATGCTTTTAAAATTCCTATAAATCATGTAAATAGTAATCCTAACCCAAATAGGGGGAGATTATTGGAACATCCTATTACTGATTTGGGTAAGGATCACTATGTCAATAGGATTATGTCTTGACCTAACTGTATAGTTCTAAAGGTCATCTAGAATAGGTACAAGGCTTAGAACTTAGGTTTGAAAGCTTCCCCTAAGATCTCCTAGTTCAGATTACAAATGCAGAAGACCAAAGCAATTTTCGTCGAGCTCAGATCGACGAGGCATCGAACATAGTTCGACTATCTCTGAGCTCAGGTCGACGAGGTGTCAAACTCGGTTCGACGATCTACGAGATCAGATCGACGATTTCTATCTCAAGTCAATCTCCAGATCTCTGAGCTCAGATCGACGATAGTCGAGCTCAGATCGACGATTTTCCTGAGAGATCGACGATTTAAGATTTCAAATAAGTATGTTATGGAATTCAAATCACTTCCATATCCAGCATTTAATGCATAATAATTTGTAGCCATTTCATCAATCTGGAGCAAGTTTCAAGGAGACTGAAAGCGAATGTTTCTTAGGAATTTCCTCCAGAGACAGCTATCAATTAAGGAAGTCATTTATGACTAGCTAACGACTATCTAGGAGTTGGATTTCATAATATAATTACAGACAATAGAGATAAACAACCAAGAAGTAGAACATCTCTCAAGAATTCTACAGGATTATTCAGTTAGAGTTTTTACAGAACACAAGAATAGAACAGAGAAGGAGATCAACACACAGAGAAAAATACCTTCTACTCTTTCAGATCTCTTCTCTGATTCAAGTTTTCTAGGCTTCATCAATCAAAGACTCCAGACACAACACATTTTAGCTTTTGTTGAAATTATCAATTGCTGGATATCTCAACTTACTGAAGGCCTATCACCCTGTGCAAAGGTTCTTCTCCTGACCTATTGCTAATCTCAGGGGGAGCTTTGACATCAACAAATCCACTAGTTTTCTATTTGATTGTTGACAGAGAAGAACACATTCACTCTTTTCGTTTTCTTTTGCTGTAAAAGGGTTATACAGAACTCCCTTCAAAAGTTTTGTGTTTGGTTCTTGGGACCTTGTCAAAACTCAGTGGTGGCAAGACACCTGATCAAAAAATCTGGTTTGGTTTTTGAGCACCTTAACAAAAGCTCATTGGTGCCCAGGACACCTGATCAACTCATCCTGTAGTGGATTCCTACCTAGGGTGGTAGAAGAGTGGATGTACCCAGGTTGATTGGGGAACCACTATAGCTCCTTGTGTCATCTGGTTGTTTGTGTTTTATTAGCTGTGTGCTGTGAATTAGCTTTCTTGCTTTACTTTATTTTGTTTACTGCAAGCACAATACACTATAAATAAATTAAGTCTTCCACTGCCAATTAGTTTTTAATTTGAAAATTTATTTTAAAATACTCTATTCACCCCCCCCCTCTAGAGTAAAGGTAGATATTACCCTCACTTTCATTATAGTTTTCTGATTATTGGCAATCATATCATGATATACCTCTAGTAAATAAGTTAGGGCATTTGGATGTGTATTGGATCATTTCCTAACCGGTTCGACATATAGCATAGGATAGTTTACAATTAACAATTTTAGTTAATAGTCATAGGATATGATGGGGCACAATATTGGAGTTAGTTAAATCTGCTGAATTGGGTGGATGTGAAAGTGTTCACCATATAAGGATGGGAAGGTTAGTGAGAAGTGGTGTTGGCTAGAGTTAAGAGGTGATCGGGTTTGACGAAAGATCTTCTTTCCCGAAGAGAGGAAGGTTAAAAATATCACTAGGTTAGTCTATCATAATATGAGAAGGGAATGGGTAAAGGGAATCAACCAATAACAATAAGTGCCTTGTGAAAGGGAACGATGGGCTTCAACTACCATCATAGTTCCTAGTGCCCTTTGAGAGCCCTTCACAGGGAATACCGGGGGAAGTCCTAGGTTAACGTAAACTGTATTAACAAGCTGAAAAGAGTAACTTAGTAATTTGGGTTGCACATTTCACAAACACTATTAGCACAGGAAGATAGTTGGGAGCTTCAGCTCGATTATTTAAAAGACGGACGGAATGGTCTGGGGAGCTTCAGCTCGATTAGTTAAGAGACGGACGGAATGGTCCGAGGAGCTTCGGCTCGGTTGTTGTTTGAATACGTTTAATTTCCATGTGCATAAAAGGAAATAAAATTATGGTGGTGGGTCTTCGATATTGGAGGGTCGATGCACCGACACTAATACACTGACTCGGCAAGTTTGGTTAGTACTTTGCCAACAGAAGTCTTGTGCGCCAGCCGACAAGAGTACGCAGGAGTCCTCTTTAACCACCAAGCGTTGAGGCATATGATAGGTCTGACAGGTAGTGCTTTACTTGTTTAGAGGAGGGCGAGGCCCAACCCACCGCTTTCGTCTGGCACTACGGAGGTATCCTTGGAGGTAACGGCTCCGAAAGGGAGAACTAAAGGTCTGTATACATAGATTCGGGTGTGTGTGTTGCACTTTCATTTTCCATCATACCCACTAGCATTTCATAGCATAATCGAATCATTTAACCCCTAACACCTAAGCTATAAGTGGAATGGGATGCTTATACATTAGGACTTGCAAAACGACCCCTTGGTCTATAAGCTTGTGTTGGCAAGTTTATAAATTAAGGTCAATTTTGAAATATATATATATATACTGTTGTTTGATAACCGACACCCCAACATATAAATTGGTATGGGACTTTTTATACGATGGGAGCCTTGCAGAAGACCCCTTGGCTTAAGCGTTCTTACATAAGTGAAGGTTACTTTTCATATTTCATCTTATTGCCATTATTTATTATAGAATTGCTAGATTAGTTCCGTTGCCACCTGATTCTTTTGATTTAATCTTCACCTTTATGTCCTTCCCTTTCTTCCTCTCTGCTCGGTACTTAGGAGCCATGGGAGAAGGGGTAGGAGATGATAGGGCTTAGTCTTTATGACTAACGGTTTTTGAACCGCATCATTTTAGGGAATCATGGAGCCCAGCATGGGGGAGCAGCCCCAGAGACCGGTGCCCTTGGAGATGGGGCAGTATAGCTCCGTAGTTCATACAGCTAGGATTGTGAGTCATGACCTTGAGTAGATGTTCTGTTTTTGCTTCCACATGAGTGATTTGTAGTGAGGACATGATGTACCGGGCATAAGCCCGTATTTTAGTACTCTGATATATTATTCTGTGGAAACTCCCTTCGTGGAGACTTTTATTTCTATACATGTGATTTCGTTGGACTTGCTTTTAATTTATTGTTCTACCTTTCTGTGATCGAATTGGCAGGCAGAATCGACGCTTTGTGGTGATGACCCTTCAGGGCGTGAAGGTGTCACCGCAAAGCGGCGATTCTGGGCCTAAGAATCCTGTGTTTAAAAAAAATATATGGGACTTTGTATACGATGGGAGCCTTGCAGAAGACCCCTTGGCTTATGCGTTCTCACATAAGTGAAGGTTACTTTTCATATTTCGTCTTATTACCATTATTTATTATAGAATTGCTAGATTAGTTTCGCTGCCACCTGATTCTTTTGATTTAATCTCCACCTTCATGTCCTTCCCTTTCTTCCTCTCCGCTAGGTACTTAGGAGCCATGGGAGAAGGGGTAGGGGATGATAGGGCTTAGTCTTTATGACTAACGGTTTTCGAAACTGCATCATTTTAGGGAATCGTGGAGCCCAGCACGGGGGAGCAGCCCCAGAGACCGGTGCGCTTGGACATGGGGCAGTCTAGCTCTGGAGTTCATATAGCCGGGACCATGAGTCTCGACCTTGAGTAGATGTTCTATTTTTGCTTCCGCATGAGTGATTTGTAGTGAGGACAAGATGTACCGGGCATAAGCCCGTATTTTAGTACTCTGATATATTATTCTGTGGACACTCCCTTCGTGGAGACTTTTATTTCTATACATGTGATTTCTGTAGACTTGCTTTTAATTTATTGTGCTACCTTTTTGTAATCGAATTGGCCGGCAGAATCAACGCTTTGTGGTGATGACCCTTCAGGGAGTAAAGGTGTCACTACAAAGCGGCGATTCTGGTCCTAAGACCCTGGTGTTTAAAGAAAAAAATGGGGTCTTACAAGTGGTATCATAGACAACCTCGATCGGAAGAGTAATAGTCCACTAACCCTGGGTAACCCCGGCTCGAGTTTAGTTTGGGGACAAACAAAGCAGCGGAAGCAGTGGTGTGCCCATGTGGGGATCACATGTAATTGTCCAATGTTAATTAGTCTTGAGTAAATTTCTTACAGACGGTTTTTGATACGCAACCTCCAGTACAGCCTACGCCACAGGGTGGAGTTCAACAGACTCCGGATGTTGCACCACCTCCACCAGTCCCCACTACTTTCCTTCAGTCAGACATGGGGCAGACTCTGATAGCCATTCTAGAGGCTTCTTGGGCTCAGCAGGTTCCGGTTCCGCAGCCAAACCCGGGGGCCAACTGGATGAGCCTCTTCCGAGGACTCTCTCCCCAATCCTACTTAGGGACAGAGTCAGCTTTCCGGATAGAACAATGGCTGGACATTATGTACGAGATGCTGACCAGGATACGGTGCCCCTGGGAGGAGAAGGTGGCTTTGGTTGTCTCTTGTCTGGAGTCCCATGCCAAGAGGTGGTGGAAGACGCTGCTGTACATGACGTTTGTCGATAGGGAGGTTGCGAAAATAACCTTGGAAGAGTTCAGGGCCGCGCTGCTGAAGCATTTTGTCTTGCAGTCGGCCAGGGAAGAGTTGGAGGAGCGATTTTTATAGCTGAAGCAGGGCACCAGGACGGTGGTGGAGTACCATCGGGAGTTTGACCATTTGGCTCGATATGCAGATTCTTACCAGCTGGACGAAGAAAGATACATCAAGAGGTTCTATAAGGGACTGAAACAGGAGTTGAGGGAGGCCTTGTTGTTTGTATCCGACGGGCCTATCTCCCGAATTTTGGAGATGACAAAGAGGATTGAGGCTGATTGGCACACCACTCGGGGCCGGAAGCGGCAAGCAGAGGATCTGGGCCGGAGAGCCAGAAACTATCAGCAGCAAGGTGCTATACTAGATGAGAGAAGTACAGAGGACCAGCCTCGTCAGGAAGTGAGGCCGGAGCTGAGGGAGCAGGTGATATTGGCCACTCAACCTCTTCAGATGCAGCATATGCCGAGACTTGGGGGTATGGCGTATCCCCCACCAGAGTGCATCCATTGTCATCAGATTGGGCACCTCAGGAGAAACTGCCCCATGAGGGGGGCAGCACCTCCAGCACCGCAGGGTGACCCACCTGCTAAGCATTTCGGAGGCCGAGGACTCGGCCGAGGTCGTGGATACCAGGGGGGAGATCGTAGACAAGAAAGGGAGCAGGTTTATGCTTTGGACCTTGCGCAGCCTCGGAACCCAGAGCAGGTCATTGTAGGTACGCCGACATGTTTAATTGTTTAAAAAGAATTCTCCTTTTTCTCAGTTAACAAATTTTGTAGAACTACACTAGATAGAATAGATAGGAAAGAAAAACTCGTTATAGAATCCTAAGAAATTTAACCACCCCAGGTATAGTCTTCATCAATGGCAAGCCTGCCCACACGCTTTTCGATATCGGAGCTTCTCATTCCTTCGTGTCGGAGACGTTCGTAGAAGGATTGGAAGGCGTGGAGCGATTCACGGGCTCGGTGATGAGGGTGCGACTACCCGATGGATCTGAACTACTTACCTCGGGCCAGTGCAATATGGAGGTAGAAATTGGTGGAAAGGCGTTTGAGGCTCCGGCGATGCTTTTGAAGTTGACGGACTATGACTTGATCCTGGGCATGGTATGGCTGCACTAGAACCATGCCTAGATTGATTGCCAAGCGAAGAGGATCACTGTGAGGCACGGGGACTCTTTCATTGTCGTCGAAGGTATATGACCTGCCTCTCATATACTCTTATCTTCGGTACAGGCCGTTATGGCCCACCTATAGGGATAGGAGGTTTATCAGATTCTATTTGAGATGGCGGAAGTCAAGGAGTCTGTGACAGACATCCCAGTGGTGCGAGATTTCACTTACATCTTCCAGAGAAACTGCCAAGACTACCTCTGCACCGAGAGTAGGACTTCCAGATACAGCTTGTGCCGGGGCCAAACCGGCATCTAGGGCCCCTTACCGGATTGCCAAGAAAGAGTTGACAGAGTTCCAAAGCCAGTTGCAGGAACTAGTAGATGCAAGGTTTTTCCGGCCAAGCTCTTCACCATGGGGAGCCCCGGTGCTATTTGTCAAGAAGAAGGACGGACGTCTCCGCTTTTGTATTGATAATCGAGCACTGAATAGACTGACGGTCTTGAATACATACCCGCTGCCACGGATTGACGAGTTGTTTGATAAACTGAAGGGAGCACATTTCTTCTCAAAACTTGACTTGAGGTCAGGTTATTACCAGCTACAGATTCGAGAGGAGGACATTCCAAAGACCACCTTCAGTAGTAGATACAGACTGTTTGAGTTTACAGTGATGCCCTTCGGGCTCACAAATGCACCGTCAGCATTTACAAGCCTCATGAACAAGGTATTCTAGGAGTATTTGGATGTATTCGTCATTGTATTTATTGACGACATCCTTATCTACTCAAGGATGGAGGAGGAGCATACACGACACCTGATGTTGACTCTAGAGAGGCTACGGGAGCACCAGCTGTACGCGAAGTTCAGCAAATGCCAGTTTTGGTTAAAGGAAGTGGCCTTCTTAGGTCATATTATCAGCGGTGCTGGGTTGGCAGTAGACCCGACCAAGAATCGGGTATTTCAGGATTTGCCACTGTTGAAGACAACCACAGATGTACGGAGTTTCCTAGGAATTGCCGGATATTATCGAAAGTTCGTCGAAGGATTCTCCCGGATTGCACTCCCTCTTACATCCCTGACGAAGAAGGAATCCCCTTTCATTTGGACGCCACAATGCGAGGCAGCCTTTGTGGAGTTGAAAGGCCGGCTTACCTTGGCTCCCATTCTCGCTCTTTCATCGGGAAGGGAGGGATTTCAGGTATACACGGATGCCTCCTAACAAGAACGGGCACGTAATAGCCTACGCCTCTCGATAGCTGAAGATACATGAGAAGAACTACCTGGTGCACTATCTGGAGATGGGTGTAGTGATCTTTGATCTGAAGATTTGGCGACACTACCTCAACGGGGTTCACTGTGAAAACTTCTCAGATCACAAGAATCTGAAATACGTGGACATACAGAAGGAACTCAACATCAGACAGAGACATTGGGTGGAGTTCCTGTCAGATTACTAAGACACCATGCACTACCATCCCGGGAAGGAGAACGTGGTGGCAGATGCTTTGAGTCGAGAGGAGATACCTCAGGTAAGGGACCACATCTTATGTCCATGGAGCTAGTCCGATCATTCAAAGATATGCTGATATCACTAGTATCCGAGAAAGATCCAGAGCTGTATAAGGAGTATCTAGCATCGATGGTGGCAATAGATGTTATTCGGGACCGCATCCGGGACGGATAGAGGACAGATGCATGGGCAGAACCGATATTCCAAGCCTTGGAGGAGGGTTCGACGGGGGATTATTCGCTGAGAGATGAATTACTATATCTCAGAGGCAGGGTATATATACCCACTAGAGGCCAGATTCGGGAGGACATCATGGAGGAAGCACATTGTAGCAGATATTCTATACACCCGGGGATCACCAAGATGATGGCAGACTTGAAGAAGATGATGTTCTGGACGGGGATGAAGAAGGACATTACATACTTCGTGACTCATTGCGAGGCATGCCAGTTGCTGAAGGCGGAGTGCAAAAACACCGCATGATTGCTACATCCACTTCCGGTGCCGGAATAGAAATTTGAGGACATCGCGATGGATTTCATTCATGGACTCCCCCGATCTCGGATGGGAAACGATTTGATTTGGGTCATCGTTGATCGGCTGACGAAGGAGGCCAAGTTCATTTCGATCAGGAAGGATGACTCTGTGGGAGTACTAGTGCGGAGATTTGTGGAGCAGTTCGTTCGATATCACGGGGTGCCCAAGACGATTGTGTCGGATCGGGATGGCCGGTTCACTTCCAGGGAGTGGAGATCCGTGCAGGCTTACTTAGGCATGCGATTGACCTTTAGCACAACATTCCATCCCCAGACAGATGGGCAGACGGAACGCACCAATCGAACGCTGGAAGATCTTTTAAGGCTATGCATTTTGGACCGCGGGGAACCGTGGGAGAAGCTCTTACCCATGGCCGAGTTCTCCTATAACAACAGCTACCAGTCTAGCATCAGGATGGCACCTTACGAAGCCTTGTATGGAAGAAAATGCAGGACCCCGTTTTCTTGGATTCAGGACGAGGATCCGAAGGCGTTGGGATCGGATTTTGTTGAATACATCGAGGCTCAGGTGAGACTAATCAGAGACAAGATGTTAGAGGCGCAGAGAAGACAAGCTAAGTACTATGACGCTCGACATCGTCAGGTGGAGTTTCAGGTGGTGGACCGAGTGTTTTTGAAGATCTGGCCCATGCATGGAGTTTCACGGGTGCGCGGTCGAAGAAAGAAGCTCAGCCCTAGGTATATGGGCCCTTACAGGATCCTAGAGCGGATCGGGGCCCTAGCCTACAGGCTGGAGTTGCCACCAGAGCTGGCAGCTCTGCACTATGTCTTCTACATTTCTTTGGTGAGGAGGGCTCTACTACGCCCGGAGCAGCAGATTTTGACTACCGAAGGGTCGGTAGCTTCAGACCGGTCTATTCACTTGGATCTGGTTCGGATCGATGAAAAAGGAGTACGGATCTTATGGCGCAAGAAGATCCCCTTAGTCAAGGTTCTGTGGAGGAACCACAGTCTGGAAGAGCACACCTGGGAACCGCAGGACCTGATGAGGCAAAAATACCCGGAGTTATTCAGTCAGGTATACCTCACCACCTCTCGGTATACTATAAATTACCATCTTATATTGAACCGGTAGGACTAGATAAGGGAAATTGAGAACCTAGGCATGCGCACTCAGTCAGAAAAGTAGGGGCTAATCTTTTGTTTATTGGGGAATTGACTTCGTTTATTGAACAAGTAATCGTTTCGACTCAATAGGAAAACTATATGAGATGTTACAAGTTTATTTTACTCCGGTAGAAATCCCCGTAGGATTAACCTCAATTTCAGGGACGAAATTTTTGTTTTGTTTATTGGGATTTGTAACATCCCATTTCCGGCTAGACCCCTAGGAGCTGGTCTGCCATGACAGAGCCCTAGGAAACCCAAGAATTGAAGTCCATCGACCAAGATTTCGAGTCACGGTTTGGTCATGCCCGTGACCGACCCGTCACGCCCGTGACCTAGGGCATGACCCCCCTTCGACGATCGTCGACCTCTGGAAGACCATCAGAGAACTCAGAATTTTCAATACGGGCCTGTCATCCCCGTGCCCGACCCGTCATGCCCGTGACCCAGGGCGTGAATCCCCCACCGAACGTCGACCTCAGTTCGACGAATGTCTACTGAAGAACGACTATCACACCCGTGACCGACCCATCACGCCCGTGACCTAGGGCGTGACGCCCCCACCAACCGTCGACCTTAGGTCGACGAACGTCGACGGAAGAACACCTATCACGCCCGTGTTAAACGTGTCACACCCGTGATATGGGGGGTGACCGTGAACCGACACAGAAAATCGGTCGTCGACTCGAGAATGACGAATGTACTAGTGTCACGCCCGTGACCTACGTGTCACACCCGTGACAAAGGCCGAAACATCAGCCATGCTGGAAATTTTTGTAACACATGCCATAATTAACTTTGATATGGGAAGTTACACCAGGAGTATTTATGGGTCGTTTCCTTCTCTAATTACTTAATAAAAGGAGGAAGAGTTGGTCCAATAGGAAATCGCAACTTGGACACATAATTTCATCTTTCACCTTTTCCTCTCCCTCAACCATAACTGAAATGCTATTAAGAGGAGAGCTTTCATGGCCTTAAATGCTTTACCCTTTCCCCTCCCAACTTGGTGATCTATAAAAGCCCCCTTAGAGTAAGATGATAAGTTTACACTCTTGACCAAATGGATTAGAGTTGTTGTTCTTGCTGTAGGAGAAGTTCGGCAACGCCACCACCGCGCCATGGCAACCCGATGTTCATCTTGCCTCCAAACCGTGAACAAGGTCCTCCTCTACTTCTTCTTTTATAGGTAGATCTTAGGATCTTAGAAAGGAAGTTCGTTCTCAACGGAGCCGGACCTATCTCACGTTTTCATTGAAAAACCATGAAAAATATATTTTTGGGTCCGCCGGAAACCGCCACCTCCGTCGGCCAAACCACCGCCGACCGATAGCCATCGCCTCGACGGAGGTGGTGGTGGTGGTGGCTATCCAGGGAAGTGACCGGACGGCCGACGACGGATCGCGGAAGAACTACAGGAAATATAAGTTTTTCTGAGTTTAGTTTTTGGGTTCTATAGAAAATGAACAGTAAAACATTTTTATAATATAAGAATTATGTATATAGTATGTAAGGAAAAGATACATTAAATTGGCGCATTTTGATGCTGCAAAACGAGGCACTTAGAAGTCGATGTAGGAAAAATGGCCAGACACATAAGTTGTAGCCCTCGAGTCTAAATTAATTTAAAATTAATTTCAACTCGTTTGGGTAAGCGGTTAGACCGCAACACCCGTTTTAGTGGGGGCTATACCTAGAGTTGGGCAGAAACTAAAATGAATACCCACTCTTCGTCCCTTGTCCAAATGACCTGAAATTTGGGCAGGGGGTTATCCTTTGCCATACCTAAAGGCTGTCCAAAAATGGGAATTTTTGAAGATAATTTGCCTAAGGTTATTATTTTAATTTTATAAAGTTAGAGTAATTTATCTAAGTAATCAAATTACCTCCAAACCCTCCCAAATTTTGGTGAGTTGTCCCTGGCTATGAAACCTAGCTCTGTACATAATTCCAACTCATTTAGATGAGTTTTGGGTTGGAAATAACCTATCCTTAACTAGGAATTAATGAGGCGTTTTGAGTAAAAAGTGCACTAAGAGGTTGGAGGGGTCGAATAACCTCAACAGAGGCTGATATTTTGACCACTGACTTAGAAGGGTTATTACAACCCACTTGGAGAAAATGGTGTGGTTTAGGGTTGATTTACAAAAGGATCCGAACTCAAACCCTAAAGTGAGGGTTTTGAGGGTTGTGAAGGACATGGGGGGCAAATGCCCTCGTATTGCCCTGAAACTCAGTAGAGTCGACGTTAGAATATTATAAATCTTCTGGATGGAATCTTGGAAGATTTGGAGATAGGTAGATACCTCAAAACCCTAACCTTAGTTTTAGGGTAAAATCTCAAATAAGTAAAATTTGTCACTAAAAATTATCTAAAAGCTGTGAAACTCGGGTAGAGTGAGTTTTTAAATGGGTAGAACCTATAGCAATTTTACGGGAATTTTATAATGTTTATTTCTAGCACTTCATTTGTAAAGTTTGTTATAGCCTTAATTGAATTTTTAATTATTTAGATTTTTCTGTTCATTGAAAATCCATGAAATCGTGGAAGTAAATGTCTTAGGTCAGAATGGTTGCTCTTGAATTTTTTGTATAATTTTTAGTTGAGTAAATCTAGTACTTCATTCAATAATGTTAAAAAGGGGTTTTATGGTTTAAAAATTATTTATGGATGATATTGCTGTTGAAAAATTATGAGACTTAGTAATTGAGTCTTTAAGACCATTATATGCTTGTAGACATTTATTCAAGATTTTTAGAATATTAGTTACGACACTTTCTTTACAAGTTCACCTTATATAGATTTTTGATAATTAATTTATTCAGAGTTTAATACTTGCTGAAAAATTATGAAAATTTGCCAATGCTATTTTTAAGCTTGTATCTATATAGTATAATTAATTTATAATTTTTGGATGGATATTCTCTGTACTTGATTCACAAATAAAGAAAGATAGAAAATATTGCTAAAATAGTTTTAGTGTCCTTTTGATGATAGAAAAATTGTGATATTTTGGATTTACTATATTGAGATAGCAAAATATTTATAATAATTTTGTTGGAAATCTTGCATGAGTACTAAGGGTAGTTCATGTTCAAACCGTTAGTCCTTGGAATTTTTGAGGAAATTAGTTAAATGCCAGATAAATTAGGAAAATTATAGTTTTCTGATTATAGGCTAATCATATCATGATATACCTCCAGTAAATAAGTTAGGGCATTTGGATGAGTATTGGATCATTTCCTAACCGGTTCGACATATAACATAGGATAGTTTGCAATTAGCAATTTGAGTTAATAGTCATAGGATATGATGGGGCACAATATTGGAGTTAGTTAAATCTGCTGAATTGGTTGGATGTGAAAGTGTTCACCATATAAGGATGGGAAGGTTAATGAGAAGTGGTGTTGGCTAGAGTTAAGAGGTGCTCGGGTTTGACGAAAGATCGTCTTTCCCGAAGAGAGGAAGGTTAAAAATATCACTAGGTTAGTCTATTGTAATATGAGAAGGGAATGGGTAAAGGGAATCAACCAATAACAATAAGTGCCTTGTGAAAGGGAACGATGGGCTTCAGCTACCATCATAGTTCCTAGTGCCCTTTGAGAGCCCTTCACAGGGAATACCGGGGGAAGTCCTAGGTTAACGTAAACTGTATTAACAAGCTGAAAAGAGTAACTTAGTAATTTGGGTTGCACATTTCACAAACACTGTTAGCACAGGAAGATAGTTGGGAGCTTCAGCTCGATTATTTAAAAGACGGACGGATTGGTCTGGGGAGATTCAGCTCGATTACTTAAGAGACGGACGGAATGGTCCGGCGAGCTTCGGCTCGGTTGTTGTTTGAATACGTTTAATTTGCATGTGCATAAAAGGAAATAAAATTATGGTGGTGGGTCTTCGGTATTGGAGGGTCGATGCACCGACGCTAATACACTGACTCGGCAAGTGTGGCTAGCACTTCGCCAACATAAGTCGGGTGCGCCAGCCGGCAAGAGTACGCATGAGTCCGCTTTGTGCACCAAGCATTGAGGCGTACAATAGGCCTGAACGGTAGTGCTTTACTGGTTTAGATGTGGGCGAGGCCAAACCCACCGCTTCCGTCTGCCACTACGGAGGTATCCTGGGAGGTAACAGCTCTGAAAGGGGGAACTAAAGTTCTGCGTACACAGAGTCGGGTGTGTGTGTTGCACTTGCATGTTCCATCATACCCACTTGCATGTCATAGCATAATCGATTCATTTAACCCCTGACACCTAAGGTATAAGTGGAATGGGACGCTTATTAATTAGGACTTGCAAAATGACCCCTTGGTCTATAAGTTTGTGTATGCAAGTTTATAAATTAAGGTCAATTTTGATATATATATATATATATATATATATATATATATATATATATATATATATATTGCTGTTTGATAACCGACACCCCAACGTATAAATTGGTATGAGAAAATTTAAACGATGGGAGCCTTGCAGAAGACCCCGTGGCTTATGCGTTCTCACATAAGTGAAGGTTACTTTTCATATTTCGTCTTATTGCAATTATTTATTATAAAATTGCTAGATTAGTTCCACTTCCACCTGATTCTTTTGATTTAATCTCCACCTTCATGTCCTTCCTTTTCTTCCTCTCCGCTCGGTACTTAGGAGCCATGGGGCAAGGGGTAGGGGATGATAGGGTTTAGTCTTTATGACAAACAGTTTTTGAACCGCATAATTTTAGGGAATCGTGGAGCCCATCATGGGGGAGCAGCAATAAAGACCGGTGCGCTTGGAGATGGGGAAGTCTAGCTCCGTAGTTCATACAGCCGGGACCGTGAGTCTCGACCTTGAGTAGGTGTTCTGTTTTTTCTTTCGCATAAGTGATTTGTAGTGAGGACATGATGTACCGGGCATAAGCCCGTATTTTAGTACTCTGATATATTATTCTGTGGACACTCCCTTCATGAAGACTTTTATTTCTATACATGTGATTTCTGTGGACTTGCTTTTAATTTATTGTGGTACCTTTCTGTGATCGAATTGGCCGGAAGAATCGGCGCTTTGTGGTGATGACCCTTCAGGGCGTGAAGGTGTCACCGCAAAGCGGCGATTCTGGGCCTAAGACCCCGGTGTTTAAAGAAAAAAAGAAAATGGGGTCTTACAAAAGATACCAGCTGGTTTGTTTGGGCGGGACCTAGCACACTCCAATAATAAGTGTTTATGGCCATGTCCTCGAAAAGTTCAAGAGCTGCTTGCGGGGTCTTATGGTTTAAAGTACCACTAGAAGCTGCGTCTATCATTTGCGTTGTATTTTGATTTAGCCCGTTATAAAACGTCTGCACTTATAACCATACAGGCAGCGCGTGATGTTGGCATCGTCTTTATAATTCTTTAAATCTTTCCCATGTTTCTTATAAGGTTTTAGAGTCTATTATTCCAAAAGAAGAAATGTCGTTCCTAAGTTTTGCAGTTTTAGCTAGCGGAAAATACTTCGCCAAAAATTTTTCTGTTAATTGATCCCAGGTTGTGATGTTGTTTTTAGGTAGAGTGTTCAGCCACTGCTTAACCTTAGTTCTAAGAGAAAAATATTCTTAGCCTAATAGCATCATTTGTAACACCATTTATCTTGAAGGTGTCACAAATCTTAAGAAAGCTTGCTATATGTGCGTTTAGATCTTCATCTTGAAGTCCGTCATATTGCACATACTGCTGAACCATTTTATTATGCTAGGCTTCAGTTCAAAATTGTTATTAGCTATCGCAGGGCGAACTATACTAGATTCTGTTCCGTCTAGATTCATCGTGCATAATAGGACATAGGCCTATGCACGACTTCCTCCACTTGGGGTTCTTCCATTCTTATAGTAGAAAATGACTCGGAATCCTCAATCGGTATTTGGAGAGTAGGGCCTTGAATTTGTGATCTTCTCCGAAGAGTACGATCAATTTCGTGATCCAATCCAAAATAACTGACGGACTCCCGCGAGTCATGCACTAGAAGAAGAGAAGAGAAGAAAGATAAATGAAAAAAAAATTAGAAAAAGAAAAGAGAAACTAAAAATATAATATATTTTTTTGAAATAGATTTTTTTTAAGATAATTTAACTCCCGAATTTCCCAAGGGCTACCCAATGAAGGGTTCGCAAGGTACTAGACAAGATAGTGGCACTTAAAGCCCTCTGCTCTTTTCGAGACAATTAGGTGGCGTAGAAAAATTGTGAAGTTGGTTTCTATTAAGAGCGATAATAAAATTTTTTGAATTTTAATTTTTTTAGAAAGATGATGAGAAAGAGAAATGATAAAATTAATAGGTTCATGTTTTCAATATATCAACGAAAGTTGTTCCCCGACAACAACACGAAAAACTTAGTGATCGCTTTCCGCTTAAGAAAAGAGAGTCGAACTAGCAATCCAATAAAAAAGTATAGCTATCGAAATATAACTAGGGGACACAAGTGTCGTATTGAAATCCAGGAACTGTTGGGTACACTTACTCATACGAAGACTATTATTTTATCGACGGAAATCTTTAGGGTTGAAGAGAAATCTAAACACACTAAAGAAAGGAAATATTACATAAGAAAGAGAACTAATGCAGTTAAATAGAAAGCATAAAAGAAGCTATTACGATAAAGGATTAGAACGATGAGAAGGAAATGCACTCGATCAAGAATCACCTCAGCTAAAGTCAATTAAAACACGATAAATAAACCTAAACCTAATAGGGGAAAGGTCCTTGACCGTGGAGGTTCCTAAATGTTGAAGTTTGTGACTGGGTGTTCTGGCGGTCTGTCTTGGCGGATTGAAGACCGTGCAGTCTGGCGGTTCCCTTCAGTGGTTTGGTTGTTGTGCTGTTGCTGTTTGGAGTCCGAGCGGTCTAGCTATTTGTCTCAGGCGACTTAGAGACCGGGCGGTCTAGCGGTCTCCCATGGCGATCTCTCTCTCTGGTGGTAGCCAAGCAGTTAGCCCTTCTGTCTAACTGCGTGGCTTGTGCTGGTTTTTTCTGTATATACCGCTTAGTCCTGTAAATTTTTAGTCCCACATCTCTTATTTGTATTCTCTCTTCTCTCCTTCATTATATAAAAGGGATGCCATACATTTATAATAGATACCTTTTTCGGATAATAAAATTTCTGTTAAACCACTTCTGGTTTGTTCTTGTTCGTTTCTCACATGGTATCAGAGGAAACGATCTTTTCCTCCTGATTCGGTTCCTCTTTCTGTCTGGCGGCTTGCTCTTCTCTGTTCGCGTGGTTTCTCTTCTTCTTCTTGTTCACGCGGTTTCTTCTTGTTGTTGCTTTCTGTGTCCGCGGCTTCTTTGAGCGACCTCTATTCTACTCGCATGCCTTGTTAGCCTTCCCACGGACTTTTCTCTATTCGCGCGGTCATCTCTTCTTCTGTTCACGCGGGCTGCTTTCTAGCCGCTCGACTTCTTTCCCTCTTCTTGGTTCTGCGGCTTGGTCATGGCTTTTTTGGCCACTGGTTTCTATCATCGTGACCGCTGCAAATCTCTTTCTCCTAACCGCTGCTATTTCTCCCTGTTCGCGCGGCTTGTTTCCTAACCGTACGGTTTGTTTCCTAACCGCGCGGCTTCCTATTGTTTTCTCCTATGGCTCTTTCTGATGCTTCTACTGCCACCACTCCTGTCGCCAATCCGGCTCCGCCTCTTACTCCTACTCCTTCCAGGAACCTTGGCACCATTTCCAAACTTATCGGCTCCAACTACCCGGATTGGAACATCTCCTTCACCTTTCTCCTTCGCTCGCAACGCAAATGCCACCATCTTGTTGATGACCATCCTCCCACCACTTCACCTCTCTTTGATGACTGGATGCGAATGACGCGCTTGTGCCTACTTGGCTCGCTAACAGCCTTTCCGATGATTGCCTTCTCGTCATCCGTCAGGATGAGATGGTCAAGGCCTCCTGGCTTCATCTTGCTACTCTGTACTCAAAGGGGGCTCAGACGTCCCGCATCTATAAGTTGTATGCAGACCTCTTTTCCCATCCTACATTGTCTCCTGCTGCTGCCTACCAACAGGTTCATGCTCTTAGGGCTGAGATTCATCAGAATCGCCCCTTTTCTATGGATTTAGCTCAACAACACAAGCTTTTCCAGGAGCTACTGGTTGTGTGTTAACTGCTCCAGCTTCCTAATACTTGTAACACCCCAAAATGTTGTAGGAGCGATGGGGATCGAGTTTGGCCAAGACAAGATTTTTGGTATAGGTGACACGGGCCCCGACACGGGCGTGTCGGAGGCCGTGTCGGGCGTGTCGAGCTCAGGCCGTGTAGTCGACCAGTTCAGGTCGACGATGGTCATGTGGTGGAAAACGTCCTAGGACACGGGCGTGTCCCAGGCCGTGTCACACCTGGACTGTGCGGTGGGATACACGGGCAGTGACACGGGCACGAACACGGGCGTGTCTAGATTGACACGGGCATGTCTGATGCCGTGTCACCAAGCCGTGTACCTCTCTGACTGCGAAGTGCTGATAAATTGCACACGGGGGGCGTGACACGGGTCCCGACACGGGCGTGTCGCAGGCGACACGGGCGTGTCGGAGGCCGTGTCACATGCCGTGTTGCTGGTTTTCAATTTTGGTCGAGACGGCGAATGTGCTACACGGCCAGGCACACGGCCGTGTGTGAACCCGTGTTCGGCCCAGTTATTGGGATTTCAGATCTAATCCTGGCCGTTCATTTCCTTGGCTTTGGATTCGACGGTGGGGGGCTGCTCCTGGGTGGTTTTAGCCGAGAATAGGGTTTTGAAACCCTTATTTCACTTGGGTACTCTCTCTCTAAAACCTAGAGAGAAGGGAGAGCTTGGAGGAGGAAGAAGGAGGTCAACTCCGGCGGACGGTGGAGATTCGGAGCTCCAAATCGCGAGCCGTCTTCGGATCCGCGGAGGCAAGGAGATTGCGGTGCTTTTCATACTCATAGATTTGCATGGCGCCGCGGAAGAACGCAAGGGTAACGATTTCTCATCCTTGGGCATGTGAATCCCTCTTTTCCTTTGCATAGGAGGCCCTCTCTCGTGAGTGAGCGAAGAGTTGGAGAGTTCCTTGGGGTAGATATGTGAAGTCCCCCTTGTGTAGAGTCCGTATGCGTAAACGGACATAGGCATTGTGTGTGAAGCCTATTCGGAAATGTTGGTCCGGATCGGTGATGTTGCATTGCATTTGAACCGGGCAAGAATCCGGATGTTTGGGTGTTTTCGGGTTTTCTACGTGGTAGATTGCATCAGGGAGCCTTGGAGCTTAACTCCAAGGTGCACCCGAAAAATCGGGCAAAAGCGTGTTTTGCCAACACGGTGGCCGGGGAGCCAACGTGAACATAACCGGGTTATGTGATTATTGTGGTGGGAACGGGACTCGGTGAGTCTTGACCTGCGCATATGGCTTAAATTGTCTTTGCGGTGTGAGCACGAGTCAGGCAGAACTGTACCCGGTCTATGTCGTTCGGTAGGACCGTTGGCATGGATGAGGGTCTTCAGCGGTCTATGGCTTAAATTGCCGTGACCAAGGCCAGGAAGGCAAAATGCTCATATGGATGACCGTCCAAGAGGCGGTGGTGGATTGGGAACGTCTATGGCTTGAATTGACGTGACGTTGGCCGGTTCGCCGAGGATGTGC
This sequence comes from Platanthera zijinensis, assembly GCA_039513925.1. Taxonomy (NCBI): domain Eukaryota; kingdom Viridiplantae; phylum Streptophyta; class Magnoliopsida; order Asparagales; family Orchidaceae; genus Platanthera; species Platanthera zijinensis. The sequence goes on along the minus strand of CM077093.1, from coordinate 109,765,848 downwards.
CCTGAGTGCACGGGGTGTGGCCGTGCGAGCCTACGCCTGTGGTGAAGTGCAAATACTTTATATAATTACCTATGCTAATAAAGTGCAGGGAAAGAGCATTGCCTCCCCGATTGCGGGGGCGGGATCGTTATAACTTGGTCAGCATTGCTGACCGTTGCTATTGTTTGCCACCGGGCGGTGGTTTGTGGCTTGCAGGTGCTGTGGAGCAGAGCGGGAAATAGCGGGCTAAAGCCCTTGTTGCTGTGCCGGCCCTCAAAGGCCTAATTGCTTATGTTTCTTTCCCATTTTTCATGTATGGCCGACCTGCGAGCCGAAGTATGAAAACACTTCTTTTGTTAAGTGAACAGTGTAAGGCCTTAAGTCCATTTCTCTTTTGGTGTATGTATACATTCCTGAGTTTGTAGTGGAAATTCATGCTGTTGTGTCTGGGTTCTTATTTCCTGTGCAACCTAATAAATTGCTTCTACTAGGTGTTGTGTAGGACGACATGATTGGTTGAATGGTTTCAACGCGTAACCAACCGGTCTGTCCGTAGTATATGGCGTCGGGCCCCGGCCGGACCTACTGCTATATGCTATGCGACGGATAGGGGTTTTACAAATTGGTATCAGACTTCTGGTTTCGGTCAAGCTTAAATGAATTCGTGGACGAATTCACTTTAAGGGGTGGTGAGCACATGTGTGCGTCATCGTTATAACATGAAAAGAACCCATGAATGTCCACTTAGGAATGAAAATACACATGTTTGAGGAACCTGCGCATTCCTATAATTGCTGTTTGTAGTAATTTTTGGTCGCTTATCGGTGTTTTGCACGATTATAGGTGACCAGGAGTGGTGTTGGGCCGTCAGAACGGCCAGATTCTGAGGCGAGCAGTGCGCCAAGTGAAGCGCCTGCAACACCTCCGTCTGCCAAGACCATTAGGTTGGTGGTAGAGGCGGTCATGGCAATGATCAATGCGCAGCCTGCAAGGTAGGTGCAGCAGCCTGCTCCTGCTGTGGAGCAAGTACCGCTTCATACCGCAGAGCAAAGGAGGGTTGAGCAAGTAGTTTTGGAGCCAGAGTTGCCTCGGAGAGCAACTGAAAGACAACTGAAGCACGTGATGGGCTTTCATCCACCGGTATTCACGGGGGCAGAAACCCCGACCCAAGCAGAGGATTGGCTCTCAAGGGTCAACAGGGTGATGACTGCGACGGAAACGGAAGAGTGGCAGAAGACCATAATAACGACGTTCCTTTTGGATGGGGACGCAAGGTTATGGTGGGACGGCCTAGAGCTACATCAGTTGTGGGGAAGGCCGTTGGCCGAAGTTTCGATGGAGGAGTTTGCGAGACTATTCATGGCTCGATACCTCCCCTCGGTGCAGAGAATTGCGCTAGAAAGCGAATTTCAGAAGTTGGTGCAAGGGGATTGCACCGTTGGTGAGTACCTCCACAAGTTTACTCGGTTGGGGAGATATGCCGGTGCTACCTTCGCAGACGAGGAGCGCAAGACGAGCCGCTTCTATGAAGGGCTAAGAGACGATTTAAGGTTGCTACTATCGGGGCCCAAGGCGCAGGGTTTCATGACCGTGGTCAGTTCGGCCCGGTCCTTGGAGAAGGACATGAAGAATGTCCAAGCGAAGAAGGAATCCGGTAGTAAGAAAGCGGAGTTCAAGGCACCGACTACGTCGAAGTCAGGCTACCGTAGATTCTATAAGAAAGCTAAGACGTCGGGTCCAGCTTCTTCAGGTGCCTCGGGGGCAACTACCAATCGAACCCCGGGCGCTTGTTTCACGTGTGGAAAGACGGGGCACTTTGCCCGTGATTGCTGGAGTGGACACTCAAAGTCCGAAAGGAAACAAGGAGCTACCTACGAGGAGAAGGGCAAAGCGGTGGAGTCGACCGCGTCCCACTATGCTCCGACTCAGCCTAGAGTCTATAACTTGGGCCAGCAGGAGGCCGTCAAGCAAGCAGATGTGGTGATAGGTATGAGTTAATTTATAGCAAGTTAGCCTTAATATCGTTATCTATTGCTTGTTAGCCTAATATTGTTTGTATAGGCTTTGTTGTGATTAGTGATAGTCCGGCACGGGCACTGTTCGACACGGGAGCTTCACATTCCTTCTTGTCCGAAAGTTTCCTATCGCGCATCGGAGTCCCTTCTTCGATGGCGAAGGACAAGTTGGATGTGCTGCTACCGAATGGGTGCTTGATGCGTGCGGACAGGGTGTGCGTTGTAAAGGTTCACATTGGGAGCCAAGAGTTCGACTTGCTAGCATCATTGCTGCCGCTAGTAGAGTTCGACGTGATCTTTGGGATGGATTGGCTTTCGGAGCAGAAAGCTTGGATTGACTGTGAACGGAAGGAGGTCAAGCTGGGTGTTGGACGAGGGACAACATTCGAGGGACTCAAGGGGTTGAGCAAGACGCTGATGTTTGCTCTTCAAGTGGTAAAGGCAGTTCGTGCAGGTGCAGAGCTGTTCTTCGCAATTGTCGGGGCTATGAAACCAAAGTCCATGTTGGATAGCATTCTCGTGGTTTGCGAATACCCCGATGTGTTCCCGGATAGTCTTCCCGGAGCCCCACCGCAGCGGGAGATTGATTTAACCATCGAGCTCGTGCCGGGGGCCAAACTGGTGTCACGTGCTCCGTATAGGTTGGCGCCTAAGGAGATGGCAGAGTTGAAAGTTCAGCTAGAGGAGCTGATGGAGCAAGGTTATGTGCATCCAAGCTCGTCGCCTTGGAGCGCACCGATCTCTTCGTTAAAAAGAAGGACGGGAGTATGCGGCTGTGTATCGACTACAGAGAGTTGAACAAGTTGACGGAAAAGAATAAGTACCCGACCCCGAGGATTGATGATCTCTTTGATCAGTTAGTCGGATCGTCGGTATACTCCAAGTTGGACATGAAGTCGGGGTACTATCAGCTGAGGATCAGGGAGTGTGATATCCCGAAGACGGCGTTCAGTATAAGGTATGGGCATTTCGAGTTCACGGTCATGCCGTTTGGACTGACGAATGCGCCATCAGTATTTATGGATCTGATGAATAGGACGTTCCGAGATTTCCTGGATCGCTTTGTGATCGTCTTTATTGACGATATATTGGTGTACTTGCAGAGCGAAGAAGATCACTTCAAGCACTTGCATTTGGTGTTGGAGACATTGAGGTGGAATGAGCTTTATGCGAAGTTCTCCAAGTGCGAGTTCTGGCTACCCTCGGTAGCGTTCCTTGGTCACATTGTTAGTGGGGAAGGTATAGCGGTGGATCCGGCGAAGATCGTTGCGATACGGGAGTGGCCTGTGTTGTCTTCTGTCGCGGAAGTCCGTAGTTTTCTCGGGCTTGCCGGATATTATAGGCGCTTTGTAGAGAACTTCTCGCGGTTAGCATTACCTCTCACGAAGTTGACAAGGAAGGATCAGAAATTCTTATGGACGCAAGAGTGCGTGCAAGCTTTTGAGGAGCTAAAGAGGCGGTTGACCACGGCACTAGTGCTTAGTTCGCCGAGTGGGACCAAGGGCTTCGAGGTGTATAGCGACGCTTCGAGTAGTAGCTTGGGCTGCGTGTTGTTGCAGCATGGGAGCGTGATAGCGTATGGATCGCGTCAGTTGAAGGTGCATGAAAGAAACTATCCGGTCCACGACTTGGAGTTGGCGGCCGTGATATTTGCACACAAGTTGTGGAGGCACTACCTTTACAGCATAAGGGTCGATATATACACCTATCACAAGAGCCTAAAATACTTGTTGGATCAAAAGGACCTTAATATGAGGCAGAGGAGGTGGATGGAGTTCCTGGGGGACTACACCTTCAAAATACATTATGTACCCGGGAAGGGCAACGCAGTTGCGGATGCGCTGAGCCGCAGGGCTCCCGCCCAAGCCAACTGGTTGTCGGTGCATGATGAGCGGCTAGTACGGGAGTTGGAGGAGCTTGAGATCTGTTGCGTTGATAGGCAGACGAGCGCCAAAGCAATGTTAAACTGGACAGAAGTTCAGTATGACCTGGATGACCGGGTTCGGCAGGCATTCGAGTTAGATGACTCCATGAAGGAGCTTATGGAGGCCGCTCTGGATGGGTCAAATTCCCAGTTCTCGGTGGAAGATGGTTTATTAAGGAAGGATCATCGGTTGTGCGTCCCGAGTGGGGATAACCTCCGGGCGGAGTTGATGTACGAGGCTCATCATACCAAGTACTCAATCCACCTAGGGAGCACGGAGATTTATCGTGATCTCAAAAAGTTGTTTTGGTGCCCGGGGATCAAGAAAGATGTGGCGTTGTACGTGGCTAAGTGCCAAACGTGCGCCTTAGTGAAGGCAGAGTGCCAAAAGCCGGGAGGATTTCTGAAGTCCTTGCCTATACCAGAGTGGAAATTTGACGATATATCTATGGACTTTGTGCATGGGTTGCCAAGGACGCAGAAAGGGAATGACGTCATCTGGGTGATCGTAGATCGGCTAACCAAAGTGTCGCATTTCATTCCGCATAGGAAGGATGACTCGGTGGAGAAGCTGGCGAAGCTATACGTGGAGAATATTGTTAGGCTGCATGGTGTGCCCCATAGCATTATGAGTGATCGCGATGGGTGGTTCACGTCAAATGATTGGAGGTTGGTGCAGTAGATGCTGGGAACAAAGTTAAAGTTCAGCACAGCTTTCCATCCGCAGATGGATGGGCAGACCGAGAGGGTCAATAGAACGATGGAGGACATGCTACGCATGTGTGTTCTGGATTTCGGTAAGCATTGGGAAGACCACTTGTATTTGGTGGAGTTCGCGTACAACAACAGCTACCAAGCAAGTATACAAATGGCGCCCTTCGAGGCCCTGTATGGTAGGAAGTGTCGCACGCCGTTATCGTGGCTTGAAACGGGTGAGGCAAGGTTGTACAAGAAGCAGGAGGTGGAGAGTGCTACCTCGTTAGTGCGGATCATTCGGGAGCGCTTGTTGATCGCTCAGGACCGGCAGGCGAAGTATTACAATGCCAAGCACCGGAGCGTGGAGTTCACGGTAGGCGATTGGGTATATCTTAAAGTGAAGCCGTTCAAGGGGGTGTCGCGGGTGAGACGCTTGAAGAAGCTGAGCCCAAGATACCTTGGACCATTTGAGGTTCTGGAGCGAGTCAGCGAAGCGGCTTACCTGTTGAGGCTATCGGAGGAATTAGGTGGTTTACATGATGTGTTCCACATTTCTGTGTTGCGGAAGGCGGTGCAAGAGCCTTCGTAGGTGATCGCGGCTGATCAAGTGTCGGTGGACGAGGGGTTGACGACTACGGTCAAGCCCATTTGTATCGAAGATGTTGAGGTCAAGAGACTCCGTAACAAGGAGATCCGGATGGTTAAGGTCCGGTGGGATAATTGCGGGCGTGAGGAGCTCTCTTGGGAACGGGAGCAGACTATGCTCGAGGAGTACCCAGAATTGTTCCGCTCAGGTACTGTTTTACGTTAAGTCCTGTTTTTCCTTTATTAATTTCGTGGACGAAATTCTTTAAGGGGGGGTAGAATTGTAACACCCCAAAATGTTGTAGGAGCGACGGGGATCGAGTTTGGCCAAGACAAGATTTTTGGTACAGGTGACACGGGCCCCGATACGGGCGTGTCGGAGGCCGTGTCGGGCATGTCGAGCTCGGGCCGTGTAGTCGACCAGTTCAGGTCGGCGATGGTCGTGTGGTGGAGCACGGCCTAGGACACGGGCGTGTCCCAGGCCGTGTCACAACTGGGCTGTGCGGTGGGATACACGGGCAGTGACACGGGCACGAACACGGGCGTGTCTAGATTGATACGGGCGTGTCTGATGTCGTGTCACCAAGCCGTGTACCTCTCTGACTGCGAAGTGTTGATAAATTGCACACGGGGGGCGTGATACCGGTCCCGACACGGGCGTGTCGCAGGCAATACGGGCGTGTCGGAGGCCGTGTCACATGCCGTGTTGCTGGTTTTCAATTTTGGTCGAGACGGCGAATGTGCTACATGGCCAGGCACACGGCTGTGTGTGAACCTGTGTTCGGCCCAGTTTTTGGGATTTCAGATCTAATCCTTGCCGTTCGTTTCCTTGGCTTTGGATCCGACGGTGGGGGCTGCTCCTGGGTTGTTTTAGCTGGGAATAGGGTTTTGAAACCCTTATTTCACTTGGGTACTCTCTCTCTAAAACCTAGAGAGAAGGGAGAGCTTGGAGGAGGAAGAAGGAGGTCAACTCCGACGGCCGGTGGAGATTCGGAGCTCCAAATCGCGAGCCGTCTTCGGATCCGCGGAGGCAAGGAGATTGCGGTTGTAACATCCCATTTCCGGCTAGACCCCTAGGAGTCAGATTGGTCGTGACAGAACCCCAGGGAGCACAAAAAGTGAAAATAAATCGATTGAGTTTTCGGGTCAACGGTTGGTCACGCCCGTGACCGACCCGTCACGCCCGTGACTTGGGCGTGACTACTTCGACGATCGTCGATCTCCACGAGACGATCGTCGAACGTGCTGTCTGGGCATGTCACGCCCGTGACCAAGGTGTCACGCCCGTGACTATGGGCGTGACCCCATCGACGATCGTCGATCGCCCGTGAGACGATCGTCGAGCTTGCGCCCCGGGCATGTCACGCCCGTGACATGAGTGTCACGCCCGTGACCTAGGGCGTGACCCATCGACGATCGTCGGGCTCAATTCGACGATCGTCGACCTCGAAACTTGCTGTTCGGGCATGTCACGCCCGTGACCCGAGGTGTCACGCCCATGACTTAGGGCGTGACCAGCCTTCGACGATCGTCGATGTCAATTCGACGATCGTCGACCCAAAATCTGCTGTTCGGGCCTGTCACGCCCGTGACCCGAGGTGTCACGCCCGTGACCTTCGATCGACGATCGTCGATCTCAGTTCGACGATCGTCGAACCCAGAATGGGCTACCCGGGCCTGTCACGCCCGTGACCCATGTGTCACGCCCGTGACATTGGCCGAAACGACGGTTCAGGCCCGAAATAATTTTAACACGCGTGGAATTAAATGCTGGTGTGGGAAGTTACACCAGGAGTAACTTCCGGCCGTTTTCCTTCTGTAATTATGTAATAAATAAGGAAAAGGTGGTCCAATAGAAATCCGCCAGCTGGACACACCTGTTCAGTTCCGCCGTTTCTTATCCCTTCACCGTAACCGAAACGTTAAGACATAATGGCTTTTACCATTTCATCTTCCCACTTCCTGATTTATAAAAGCCCACTTGGACAAGAGGAGAGGGTTACACGCTCAAGCAAACGAAGCAGATCCTTGTTCTTGCTGTAAAGAGGAGTTCAGCAACGCCACCACCGCGCCATGGCACCTCGTCGCTCTTCTCGCCTCCAAACCGCGAACAAGGTCCTCCTCTACTCCTTCTCTTTCATGGGTAGATCTTAGGATTCTTAGAAAGGAGATTCGCGCTCAACGGAGCCGGATCCATCTCTCGTTTTCATGGAAAAACCATGAAAAAGATATTTTGAGTTCGCCGGAAACCGCCACCTCCGGCGGCCAAACCACCGCCGACCGCTAACCATCGCCTCAACGGAGGTGGTGGTGGTGGTGGCTGGCCAGGGAAGTGACCGGACGGCCGGCAGCGGATCACGGAATGCTTACAGGAAAAATGATTTTTCCTGTGTCTGTTCGGGTTCATGAAGAAGATGAACAGTAAATCGTTTTATATTTATAAATTATGTAAATAATTTTATAAGGAAAAATATACTCGGTTTAGTATATTTTAAGGCTGCAAAACGAGGCACTTAGAGGCCGATTTAGGAAAAATGACCAGACACAAAAGTTGTAGCCCTCTGGGTCTACTTTAATATAAAATTGATTTTATTCAATTTGGGTGAGTGGTTTGACCACAGCACTCATTTTGGTGGGATCAAGACCTAGGCTAACCAGAAATTGAATTGGTTGCCCACGGTTCATAACAGGTCCAAATGACTTGAAATTTGGACTGGAGGTCTATAATATGTACATCGAGAGGCTTTCCAAACATGAGAATTTTTGGAGAACTTTTGCCTAAAGTTTTTGTAAAAATTTAATAAACAATATAAAATTAATTAGGAGATGAAATTAAGCCCAAACTCCCCAAATTTTGGGTGGTGGTCCCTGGCATCAATATTAAGATCTGTACAAAATTTCAACTCGAATGGTCGAGTTTTGAATAGGGAAGTATCAAGTCCTAGATAGGTCTTGGTGAGGGGTACTTTGGGGAAAAGTACGATTGGGGATGGAGTGGACAAATCTCCTCAAAAGAGGCTGATGTTGTTGTCCACTGATTTGTTGGGTCTATGTCTACCCTCTAGGGTAACATGGTGTGGCTTAGGGTGGATTTTACCCTAAGAGATTGGCTCAACTCCAACGGGTGGGAGTTTGAGGTTTGTGAAGGACATAGGAGCAAAAGCTCTTGTATGCCCTTGAAATTTGGAGGAGAGGGGGATGATATGATGAAAACCCTCTGGTTGAAATAGTGATGGATTTGGAGGTAGTTAGGTACCTCAAAAGTTGAGATGTAGGATTAGGATGGAAACGTAATTTAGTTATTTTAAGCACTAAAGCTAATCCAAAAATTATGAAACTCGGGAGGAGCGAGTTATAGGATGTATTAGACTTAGGGTAATTTTTCTGGAATTTTATGATTAATTTATATTATACTTCATGTGTTAAAGAACTATTAGCCCAATTTGTTGTTCAAATTATTTGGAGGCTTTACATTAATTATAATCAGTTAAAATTCTGGATTTAGATCTTGGCTAGTAGAACATTGATCCCTGAATTTTTATAGAATTTTATGATGAGTAAATCTAGTACATTATTCACAAATGATTGGAAGGGCTTTTATGTTTAAAAAATTTATTATGGATAAAATATTTGCTGGAAAATTATGAAACTTGGCCAGTGCTAATTTAAGGCCTTTATCTGCATGTCATAAATTATTTAGAATTTTTGGAAGAATATTTTCAGTACTTGATTCATAAACTATAGAAATTAGAGATTGTTTCCAAAATAGTTTTCATGACATTTTGATGATGGAAAAATTGTGATACTTAGGATTTAGCCTTCTGAGATAACCTATTAATTATCATAAATTTGTTGGACATCTTGCATGAATAATTAGGGTAGTTCATGTTCAACCGGTAGCCCTTGGGATTTTCGAGGAATTTAAATAAATGCCAAATAAATTAGGAAAATTTCCATTTTCTGGATTTAGGTTATTTATATCAAGATAAGTCTCCAGTAAATAGTTTAGGGCATTTGGATGAGTAATCGATCATTGCATAACCGGTTCGACATGTAGCCTAGGTCGGTCTGCATTTAGTAAATTGTGAAATGCAATAGAACATGATCTGATGAAGATATAAAGAGTAGTGAGTAGTGGTGATAGTTAGAGTTAAGAGGTGCTTGGGTTTGGCGAAAGATCGCTTTTCCCGAGGAGTGGAAGGTTTAAAAATCACCCTAGGATAGCCTATCGTAATATGAGAAGGGAATCGGGCTAAGGGAAAACAACCAATAACAATAAGTGCCTTGCGAAAGGGAACTTCGGGCCGTAATGCACCGTCTTGGTTCCTAGTGCCCCTTGAGAGCCCTTCACGGGGTATACCGGGGGCAGTCCTGGGCTAACGTAAACTGTATTAACAAATCGACAAGAGTAACTTAGTAACTAGGGCTGCACTCTTCACAACACTGTTGGCACAGGAAGATAGATGAGAGCTTCGGCTCGGTTGGTTTGGAGACGGACGTTTTGGTCCGGGGAGCTTCGGCTCGGTTGGTTTGGAAACGGACGGATGGTCCGGGGAGCTTCGCTCGGTTGGTTTGGAGACGGACGTTTTGGTCCGGGGAGCTTCGGCTCGGTTCTGTTTGTTTGCGATTAAACTTGCATGTGCATAAGATAGGAAAGTTAAGGTGGTGGGTCTTTCGATATCGGGGAGTTCGATTGCACCGACACCGATATCGTTGACTCGGCGAGGTGGTTAGCACTTCGCCAACAGAAGTCCGGCGGACCAGTCGGCAAGAGTACGCAGGAGTCCGCCTCGTGCACCAGGCGTTGAGGGCGTACGATAGGTCAGACCAGTGTGCTTTACTGGTTTTGGAGGTGGGCGAGGCCCAACCCACCGCTTCCGTTTGCCACTACGGAGGTATCCTGGGAGGTAACGGCTCCGAAAGGGGGAACTAAAGGTCTGTGTGCACAGAGTCGGGTGTGTGAGTTGCACTACATGACATAACATACCCACCATATAGTTGCATATCATAACCATTCATAACAACCTTGACACCTAAAGTATAAGTGGAATGGGACGCTTATACATTAGGACCTGCAAAACGACCCCTTGGTCTATAAGCTTGTGTGGGCAAGTTTATAAATCAAAGGTTATTTTCAATATATAATAACCCCTGCTGTTTGATAACCGACACCCCAAGGTATAAGTGGTATGGGACACTTATACGATGGGAGCCTTGCAAAAGATCCCTTTTGCTTATGTGTACTCGCATAAGTGAAGGTTTAAATTCATTTAATTGCTTTTCTTACTGCTAGACCTATTATAACAATTTATTAACTGCTCACCTAATACAACTTGCTAGATTAGTTTCCGCTGCCATCTGTTTTTCATGTTTAATCTCCACCTTCATGTCCTTCCCTTTCTTCCTCTCCGCTCGGTACCTAGGAGCCATGAGGGGAAGGGGTAGGGGATGATAGGGCTTAGTCTTTATGACTAACGGTTTTCGAACCGCATCATTTAGGGGATCGTGGAGCCCAGCATAGAGGAGCAGCCCAGAGATCGGTGCGCCTAGAGATGGGGCAGTCTAGCTCCGGAGTTCACACAGCCGGGACCGTGAGTCTCGATCTTGAGTAGTTTCTGTTTCGCTTCCGCATGAGAGACTTGTAGTGAGGACATTTTGTACCGGGCATAAGCCCGTATTTATAGCACTCTGATGTTTCTGTGGACACTCCCTTCGTGGAGCTTACTTATTTATATATGTGATTTTATTATTGTGGACTGTTTACTATTTCTTCAATAATTATGCTACTTTCTGTGATCGATTTGGCCGGCAGAATCGGCGCCTTGTGGTGATGACCCTTCAGGACGTGAAGGTGTCACCGCAAAGCGGCGGTTCTGGGCCTAAGACCCCGGTGGTTGAAAAAGAGAAAAAAAAGGGGTCTTACAAGTGGTATCAAAGGCAAAAACATCGATCAGAAGGAAGTAGCAGTCCACAAACCCTCGGTCACCCCCGCTCGAGTTTAGTTTGGGGACAAACTAAGCAGCGGAAGCAGTGGTGTGCCCATATGGGGATCACATATAATTTGTCCACCTTTATGTAGTATTTGAACGTTTTCTCAGCGTGTGTTTTTGTTACGCAGCCTCCAGCACGGACTACGCCTCAGGGTGGAGTTCTACAGTCTCAGGATGTTGCACCACCCCCACCGGCCCCCACTCCTTTCCTTCAGTCAGACATGGGACAGACCCTGACTGCCATTCTGGAGGCCTTCAGGGCCCAGCAGGTTCCGGTCCCGCAGCCCAATCTGGGGGCCAACTGGCTCAGCATCTTCCGGGGTCTTTCTCCCCCGTCCTATCTGGGGACAGAGTCGGCTGTTCGGACGGAGGAATGGCTGGATATCATGTACGAGATGCTGACCGGGATTCGGTGTCCATGGGAGGAGAAGGTGGCTCTGGTTGCCTCCTGCCTGGAGTCCCATGCAAAGAGGTGGTGGAAGACGCTGTTGGACACGACTTTTGCTGATAGGGAGGTTGCGGAGATCACTTGGGAGGAGTTCAGGGCCGCACTGCTGGAGCATTTCGTTCCGCAGTCGGCTAGGGATGATTTGGAGGAGCGGTTCTTACAGCTGAAGCAGGGTACTCGGACCGTGGTGGAGTACCATCGAGAGTTTGACCACCTGGCTCGATACGCAGATTCCTACCAGCTGGACGAGGCAGGGTATATCAGGAGGTTCTACAAGGGCCTACGTGAGGACTTGAGGGAGGCCCTCTTGTTTGTATCTGACGGGCCCATCTCCCGGATTTTGGAGATGGCCAAAAGGATTGAGGCAGATTGGCACACCAACCGGGGCCGGAAACGGCCAGCAGAGGATCAGGGACGAAGAGGAAGGAATGACCAGCGGCGAGGTGTTGTACCTGAGGGGAGGAGGACAGAGGACCAGCCTCGTCAGGACGTGAGGCCGGAGCCGAGGGAACAGGTGGTATTGGCCCCTCCACCCCTTCGGATGCAGGAGATGCCGAGACCCGGGGGAATGACGTATCCCCCAGAGTGCTACTTTTGTCATCAGATTGGGCACATTCGGAGGAACTGCCCCATGAGGGGGGCCCCACCTCCAGCACATCAGGGCGGCCCACCAGCTCAGCATTACGGAGGCCGAGGACGCGGCCGCGGTCGAGGATACCAGGGGGAAGATCGTAGACAGGGAAGAGAGCAGGTATATGCCTTGGACCTTGCACAGCCGCGGAATCCGGAGCAGGTCATCGCAGGTATGCCGAAATGCTTCTTTGTTTTTATAGAATTTCCCCTTTAAGTTGTTAAAACTTTGAATCGCACTAGATTGATAGCAAGGAAGGTAAAAACTCATTATAGAACCCTAAGAAAATCTAATCACCTCAGGTATAGTCTTCATCAGCGGCAAGCCTGCCCGCACGCTGTTCGATACTGGAGCTACTCACTCCTTTGTGTCGGAGTCATTCGTGGAAGGACTGGAAGGTGTGGAGCGATTCACCGGCTCGAGGATGAGGGTGCGACTACCGGATGGATCTGAGCTCCTTACCACGGATCACTGCAATATGGAGGCGAAGATTGGTGGAAAAGCGTTCGAGGCTCCAGCGACGATTTTGAAGCTGACGGACTACGACCTGATCCTGGGCATGGTATGGCTGCACTGGAACTATGCCCAGATTGACTGCCAGGCAAAGAGGATCACCGTGAGACACGGGGACTCTTTCATTACCATTAAAGGTATAAGACCTGTCTCTCGTATACTCTTATCTTCGGTACAGGCCGTTAAGGCCCATCTGCAGGGAGAGGAGGTCTATCAGATTCTTTTCGAGGTGGCGGAAGTCAAGGAGTCGGTAACAGACATCCCGGTGGTGCGAGATTTCGCTGACGTCTTTCCAGAGAAACTACCAGGATTACCTCCACACCGAGAGCAGGATTTTCAGACACAGCTTGTGCCGGGGGCCAAGCCGGCGTCTAGGGCCCCTTATCGGATGGCCCCAAAGGAATTGGCAGAGTTTCGGACCCAGTTGCAGGAATTGGTGGAGGCAGGTTTTGTCAGACCGAGTTCCTCGCCATGGGGAGCACCGGTCCTGTTCGTGAAGAAGAAGGATGGGATACTCCGCCTGTGCATCGATTATCGAGCACTAAACAGGTTGACCGTCCGGAATACCTATCCGCTCCCACGGATAGACGAATTATTCGACCAGCTGGAGGGGGCACATTATTTCTCGAAGCTGGACTTGAGATCAGGATACTACCAACTGCGAATCCAGGAGGAGGATATCCCGAAGACGGCCTTTAGTAGCAGATATGGCCTGTATGAGTTCACCGTGATTCCCTTTGGGCTCACGAATGCTCCGTCGGCGTTCATGAGTCTCATGAACCGGGTTTTCGAGGCTTACTTGGATGTGTTCGTCATAGTGTTCATAGACGACATCCTGATCTACTCTAGGACGGAGGAGGAGCACACTCGGCATCTGGCACTGACCTTGGAGAGGTTGCGGGAGCATCACCTTTATGCCAAATTCAGCAAGTGTCAGTTCTGGTTGAAGGAGGTGGCCTTCCTAGGCCACATCATCAGTGGAGCCGGGTTATCAGTAGATCCAGCAAAGATTCGTGCAGTTCGCGATTGGCCGCAGCTGAGCACAGCCACCGATGTACGCAGTTTCTTGGGACTTGCCGGTTACTACCGGAAGTTCGTGGAGGGGTTCTCTCGGATTGCCCTCCCCCTCACATCTTTGACAAAGAAGGAGGCACCTTTTGTTTGGACCCCGCAGTGCCAGGCGGCTTTCCAGGAGCTGAAGGACCGACTCATCTCGGCTCCTATCCTGGCCCTTCCATCCGGAAGGGAGGGATTCCAGGTGTATACCGACGCATCTTACCAAGGGATGGGAGCGGTGCTGATGCAGAACGGACATGTCATAGCATATGCCTCCCGCCAGCTGAAGACCCATGAGAGGAACTACCCGGTGCACGACCTCGAGATGGGAGCGGTCGTTTTTGCTCTAAAGGTCTGGCGTCATTACCTTTATGGAGTCCACTGCGATATCTTCTCCGATCACAAGAACTTGAAATACGTAGACACTCAGGAGGAGCACACCTGGGAACCGCAGGATCTGATGAGGCAAAGATACCCGGAGTTGTTCAGTCAGGTACATCTCACCACCTCTCGGTATACTATAAACTGCCTTCTTGTTTTGGAATGTTAAGACTAGACAAGGGAAATCTAGGACCTAGGCATGCACACTTAATCAGAATGGTAGGGGCTAATCTTTTGTTTATTGGGGAGATTGTCTTCGTTATCAAACGAACAGTCGCCTGGACCCAATAGAAGGATCGTATGGGATGTTACAAGTTTAATTTATTTCGATAGAAATCCCCGTAGGCTCAACCTCAATTTCGGGGACGAAATTTTTGTTTTGTTTATTGGGATTTGTAACATCCCATTTCCGGCTAGACCCCTAGGAGTCAGATTGGTCGTGACAGAACCCCAGGGAGCACAAAAAGTGAAAATAAATCGATTGAGTTTTCGGGTCAACGGTTGGTCACGCCCGTGACCGACCCGTCACGCCCGTGACTTGGGCGTGACTACTTCGACGATCGTCGATCTCCACGAGACGATCGTCGAACATGCTGTCTGGGCATGTCACGCCCGTGACCAAGGTGTCACGCCCGTGACTATGGGCGTGACCCCATCGACGATCGTCGATCGCCGTGAGACGATCGTCGAGCTTGCGCCCCGGGCATGTCACGCCCGTGACATGAGTGTCACGCCCGTGACCTAGGGCGTGACCCATCGACGATCGTCGGGCTCAATTCGACGATCGTCGACCTCGAAACTTGCTGTTCGGGCATGTCACGCCCGTGACCCGAGGTGTCATGCCCGTGACTTAGGGCGTGACCAGCCTTCGACGATCGTCGATGTCAATTCGACGATCGTCGACCCAAAATCTGCTGTTCGGGCCTGTCACGCCCGTGACCCGAGGTGTCACGCCCGTGACCTTCGATCGACGATCGTCGATCTCAGTTCGACGATCGTCGAACCCAGAATGGGCTACCCGGGCCTGTCACGCCCGTGACCCATGTGTCACGCCCGTGACATTGGCCGAAACGACGGTTCAGGCCCGAAATAATTCTAACACGCGTGGAATTAAATGCTGGTGTGGGAAGTTACACCAGGAGTAACTTCCGGCCGTTTTCCTTCTGTAATTATGTAATAAATAAGGAAAAGGTGGTCCAATAGAAATCCGCCAGCTGGACACACCTGTTCAGTTCCGCCGTTTCTTATCCCTTCACCGTAACCGAAACGTTAAGACATAATGGCTTTTACCATTTCATCTTCCCACTTCCTGATTTATAAAAGCCCACTTGGACAAGAGGAGAGGGTTACACGCTCAAGCAAACGAAGCAGATCCTTGTTCTTGCTGTAAAGAGGAGTTCAGCAACGCCACCACCGCGCCATGGCACCTCGTCGCTCTTCTCGCCTCCAAACCGCGAACAAGGTCCTCCTCTACTCCTTCTCTTTCATGGGTAGATCTTAGGATTCTTAGAAAGGAGATTCGCGCTCAACGGAGCCGGATCCATCTCTCGTTTTCATGGAAAAACCATGAAAAAGATATTTCGAGTTCGCCGGAAACCGCCACCTCCGGCGGCCAAACCACCGCCGACCGCTAACCATCGCCTCAACGGAGGTGGTGGTGGTGGTGGCTGGCCAGGGAAGTGACCGGACGGCCGGCAGCGGATCACGGAATGCTTACAGGAAAAATGATTTTTCCTGTGTCTGTTCGGGTTCATGAAGAAGATGAACAGTAAATCGTTTTATATTTATAAATTATGTAAATAATTTTATAAGGAAAAATATACTCGGTTTAGTATATTTTAAGGCTGCAAAACGAGGCACTTAGAGGCCGATTTAGGAAAAATGACCAGACACAAAAGTTGTAGCCCTCTGGGTCTACTTTAATATAAAATTGATTTTATTCAATTTGGGTGAGTGGTTTGACCACAACACTCATTTTGGTGGGATCAAGACCTAGGCTAACCAGAAATTGAATTGGTTGCCCACGGTTCATAACAGGTCCAAATGACTTGAAATTTGGACTGGAGGTCTATAATATGTACATCGAGAGGCTGTCCAAACATGAGAATTTTTGGAGAACTTTTGCCTAAAGTTTTTGTAAAAATTTAATAAACAATATAAAATTAATTAGGAGATGAAATTAAGCCCAAACTCCCCCAAATTTTGGGTGGTGGTCCCTGGCATCAATATTAAGATCTGTACAAAATTTCAACTCGAATGGTCGAGTTTTGAATAGGGAAGTATCAAGTCCTAGATAGGTCTTGGTGAGGGGTACTTTGGGGAAAAGTACGATTGGGGATGGAGTGGACAAATCTCCTCAAAAGAGGCTGATGTTGTTGGCCACTGATTTGTTGGGTCTATGTCTACCCTCTAGGGTAACATGGTGTGGCTTAGGGTGGATTTTACCCTAAGAGATTGGCTCAACTCCAACGGGTGGGAGTTTGAGGTTTGTGAAGGACATAGGAGCAAAAGCTCTTGTATGCCCTTGAAATTTGGAGGAGAGGGGGATGATATGATGAAAACCCTCTGGTTGAAATAGTGATGGATTTGGAGGTAGTTAGGTACCTCAAAAGTTGAGATGTAGGATTAGGATGGAAACGTAATTTAGTTATTTTAAGCACTAAAGCTAATCCAAAAATTATGAAACTCGGGAGGAGGGAGTTTTAGGATGTATTAGACTTAGGGTAATTTTTCTGGAATTTTATGATTAATTTATATTATACTTCATGTGTTAAAGAACTATTAGCCCAATTTGTTGTTCAAATTATTTGGAGGCTTTACATTAATTATAATCAGTTAAAATTCTGGATTTAGATCTTGGCTAGTAGAACATTGATCCCTGAATTTTTATAGAATTTTATGATGAGTAAATCTAGTACATTATTCACAAATGATTGGAAGGGCTTTTATGTTTAAAAAATTTATTATGGATAAAATACTTGCTGGAAAATTATGAAACTTGGCCAGTGCTAATTTAAGGCCTTTATCTGCATGTCATAAATTATTTAGAATTTTTGGAAGAATATTTTCAGTACTTGATTCATAAACTATAGAAATTAGAGATTGTTTCCAAAATAGTTTTCATGACATTTTGATGATGGAAATATTGTGATACTTAGGATTTAGCCTTCTGAGATAACCTATTAATTATCATAAATTTGCTGGACATCTTGCATGAATAATTAGGGTAGTTCATGTTCAACCGGTAGCCCTTGGGATTTTCGAGGAATTTAATTAAATGCCAAATAAATTAGGAAAATTTCCATTTTCTGGATTTAGGTTATTTATATCAAGATAAGTCTCCAGTAAATAGTTTAGGGCATTTGGATGAGTAATCGATCATTGCATAACCGGTTCGACATGTAGCCTAGGTCGGTCTGCATTTAGTAAATTGTGAAATGCAATAGAACATGATCTGATGAAGATATAAAGAGTAGTGAGTAGTGGTGATAGTTAGAGTTAAGAGGTGCTTGGGTTTGGCGAAAGATCGCTTTTCCCGAGGAGTGGAAGGTTTAAAAATCACCCTAGGATAGCCTATCGTAATATGAGAAGGGAATCGGGCTAAGGGAAAACAACCAATAACAATAAGTGCCTTGCGAAAGGGAACTTCGGGCCGTAATGCACCGTCTTGGTTCCTAGTGCCCCTTGAGAGCCCTTCACGGGGTATACCGGGGGCAGTCCTGGGCTAACGTAAACTGTATTAACAAATCGACAAGAGTAACTTAGTAACTAGGACTGCACTCTTCACAACACTGTTGGCACAGGAAGATAGATGAGAGCTTCGGCTCGGTTGGTTTGGAGACGGACGTTTTGGTCCGGGGAGCTTCGGCTCGGTTGGTTTGGAAACGGACGGATGGTCCGGGGAGCTTCGGCTCGGTTGGTTTGGAGACGGACGTTTTGGTCCGGGGAGCTTCGGCTCGGTTCTGTTTGTTTGCGATTAAACTTGCATGTGCATAAGATAGGAAAGTTAAGGTGGTGGGTCTTTCGATATCGGGGAGTTCGATTGCACCGACACCGATATCGTTGACTCGGCGAGGTGGTTAGCACTTCGCCAACAGAAGTCCGGCGGACCAGTCGGCAAGAGTACGCAGGAGTCCGCCTCGTGCACCAGGCGTTGAGGGCGTACGATAGGTCAGACCAGTGTGCTTTACTGGTTTTGGAGGTGGGCGAGGCCCAACCCACCGCTTCCGTTTGCCACTACGGAGGTATCCTGGGAGGTAACGGCTCCGAAAGGGGGAACTAAAGGTCTGTGTGCACAGAGTCGGGTGTGTGAGTTGCACTGCATGACATAACATACCCACCATATAGTTGCATATCATAACCATTCATAACAACCTTGACACCTAAAGTATAAGTGGAATGGGACGCTTATACATTAGGACCTGCAAAACGACCCCTTGGTCTATAAGCTTGTGTGGGCAAGTTTATAAATCAAAGGTTATTTTCAATATATAATAACCCCTGCTGTTTGATAACCGACACCCCAAGGTATAAGTGGTATGGGACACTTATACGATGGGAGCCTTGCAAAAGATCCCTTTTGCTTATGTGTACTCGCATAAGTGAAGGTTTAAATTCATTTAATTGCTTTTCTTACTGCTAGACCTATTATAACAATTTATTAACTGCTCACCTAATACAACTTGCTAGATTAGTTTCCGCTGCCATCTGTTTTTCATGTTTAATCTCCACCTTCATGTCCTTCCCTTTCTTCCTCTCCGCTTGGTACCTAGGAGCCATGAGGGGAAGGGGTAGGGGATGATAGGGCTTAGTCTTTATGACTAACGGTTTTCGAACCGCATCATTTAGGGGATCGTGGAGCCCAGCATGGAGGAGCAGCCCCAGAGATCGGTGCGCCTAGAGATGGGGCAGTCTAGCTCCGGAGTTCACACAGCCGGGACCGTGAGTCTCGATCTTGAGTAGTTTCTGTTTCGCTTCCGCATGAGAGACTTGTAGTGAGGACATTTTGTACCGGGCATAAGCCCGTATTTATAGCACTCTGATGTTTCTGTGGACACTCCCTTCGTGGAGCTTACTTATTTATATATGTGATTTTATTATTGTGGACTGTTTACTATTTCTTCAATAATTGTGCTACTTTCTGTGATCGATTTGGCCGGCAGAATCGGCGCCTTGTGGTGATGACCCTTCAGGACGTGAAGGTGTCACCGCAAAGCGGCGGTTCTGGGCCTAAGACCCCGGTGGTTGAAAAAGAAAAAAGAAAAAAGGGGTCTTACAGCGGTGCTTTTCATTCGCATAGATTTTCATGGCGCCGCGGAAGAACGCAAGGGTAACGATTTCTCATCCTTAGGCATGTGAAGCCCTCTTTTCCTTTGCATAGGAAGCCCTCTCTCGCAAGTGAGCGAAGAGTTGGAGCGTTCCTCGGGGTAGATATGTGAAGTCCCCCTTGTGTAGAGTCCGTATGCATAAACGAACATAGGCATTGTGTGTGAAGCCTATTCAGACATGTTGGTCCGGATCGGTGATGTTGCATTGCATTTGAACCGGGCAAGAATCCGGATGTTTGGGTGTTTTCAGGTTTTCTACGTGGTAGATTGCATCAGGGAGTCTTGGAGATTAACTCCAAGGTGCACCCGAAAAACCGGGCAAAAGCGTGTTTTACCAACACGGTGGCTGGGGAGCCAACGTGAACATAACCGGGTTATGTGATTATTGTGTTGGGAAAGGGACTCGGTGAGTCTTAACCTGCGCATATGGCTTAAATTGCCGTTGTGGTGTGAGCACAGGTCAGGCAGAACCGTACCCGGTCTATGTCGTTCGGTAGGACCGTTGGCATGGATGAGGGTCTTCGGCGGTCTATGGCTTAAATTTCCGTGACCAAGGCCAGGAAGGCAAAATGCTCATATGGATGACCGTCCAAGAGGCGGTGGTGGATTGGGAACGTCTATGGCTTGAATTGACGTGAAGTTTGCCGGTTCGCCGAGAATGTGCCCTGAGTGCATGGGGTGTGTGGCCGTGCGAGCCTACGCCTGTGGTGAAGTGCAAATACTTTATATAATTGCCTATGCTAATAAAGTGCAGGGAAAGAGCATTGCCGCCCCGATTGCGGGGGTGGGATCGTTATAACTTGGTCAGCATTGCTGACCGTTGCTATTGTTTGCCACCGGGCGGTGGTTTGTGGCTTGCAGGTGCTGTGGAGCAGAGCGGGAAATAGCGGGCTAAAGCCCTTGTTGCTGTGCCGGCCCTCGAAGGCCTAATTGCTAATGTTTCTTTCCCGTTTTTCATGTATGGCCGGCCTGCGAGCCGAAGTATGAAAACACTTCTTTTGTTAAGTGAACAGGGTAAGGCCTTAAGGCCATTTCTCTTTTGGTGTATGTATACATTCCTGAGTTTGTAGTGGACATTCATGCTGTTGTGGCTGGGTTCTTATTTCCTGTGCAACCTAATAAATTGCTTCCGCTAGGTGTTGTGTAGGACGACATGATTGGTTGAATGGTTTCAACGCGTAACTAACCGGTCTGTCTGTAGTATATGGCGCCGGGCCCCGGCCGGACCTACTGCAATATGATATGCGACGGATAAGGGTGTTACAATACTTATGATATGATCCGCCACCAAATTCTAGGTGAGGCGAAATATCCTACCTTGATATCACCTCTGCCCGCATCTCCGCTGTCACCTCCCTCCTTCAGCGCCTATGTAACGACCCCATCCGTTACATGACGTATAGTAGAAGGTCCGACCGGGGCCCCACACTATATACCACAAATAGACGGTGAGGTCACAGGAAAATACCAAACCATACACGTATCCTAACTCAGATCATGCTAGCGGAAGCTTTAAGTTCTAAATTGAACTCTAACCAGGAATGTCCAATATATAAACCACAGTTATATATAGCCACGGAATGTACAACAAATACACAGGGTTTGGCCTTAAGGCCTTTATAGTTCCTCTTTCCACACCGTATGGATTACAAACCTCGGCGCGCAGGCCGGCCATACATGAGTAAAAGAAAACAAACAAAAACATTCGCTTAGCCTTCAAGGGCTAGCCGCAGCAGCAGCAGCAACAGCAGCAAGGGCTTCAGCCCTTCATTTATCACTTGGCTCTCCAGCACCTGCATAGGGACAATCCACCCAAACGGTGGCAAACATGGCAACGGTCAGCATTCAGCTGACCCAATTATAACAATCCTACCCCTTTCTCGGGGCAGTAGCATTCCTTCCCTGCACAGCATGGTATCAACAATAGCAAATATGTGCTCGCAGGCACACTCAAGCCATCACAATCGTCGGCCACATGGACCGACAGTCCGTGCACTCAGGGCACATTCTTGGTGCACCGGAAAACCAGGGTCAACACCACCGTTTACACGGTATTGAGCATTCTAGTGTTTTTGGCGCGCGGGACTAAGACTCTCATTATGCGCTCCAACAAACCTATAACCAGGCTTCCAAGTCGGAAGGAGATAACGCAAGTACGGATCAGCCACCCCCCGTTGCTCAAGTCGTCGTTCCACCTCGAATATGGAAGTATCCATGGCAATTTATAGGCGCGGGTTGGTTTCACCTTTCTTGTTCGACAATCTGCCTTTTCATCGAGTTGCAGCCCAACGGCTCAACCGCACACAAAGTGGCAACGCACGGCCACAAGAGTTGCATCCAACCCTCTTCATTTCCTGGACTTCATCTAGTACTTCCTCCTGCACCAAGCAACAGGTAGGCACAAGGAAAAACAAGCCATAACCACGGAGTCTTCTCCGATATGCAAACAAGCATCACCAATCCAGACCAACATGTCCAGATGGGCTTCACACAGCATGCCAAGATCCGTACTCCAATTCTGGACTCTAACAAGGGGGACTTCACATATCTACCCCAAGGGATGCCACAACCCACCGCACACTCGCGGGGAAGGGTTTTCCCTATGCAATGCAGAAAAGAAGGACTTCACATGTCTAAGAAGGGAGATCGTTACTGTTGGGTACTGTATCCACAATTACCTGGATTTGAGGAAGCCACCTGTCAAGCTAAGATGAATCCACAATGTATTTGATGAATTATTCTCTAGTTGTACTTGCAGATATTCCATGCTAAGTACACACCAATGTCAGGGTGCAGTGGGTCAATATACACGGATCTGTGCAACGTAATCCCTCGTTGAGCAGATCAGTGTGTTGGCCTACGTGTACTCTCTCTATTGGGGTGTACTTAATTTCAAGTACAGGGCTATGATAAAGCAAGAGCAGACAAGGAGCAAGGATGGGCCAAAGACCAGCTCAAGGGGAGAAAGAGGAGAAACAGCCTAAGTACAAATCGACGAGAATCACTAAGTGATTCTCGCCGAGTCGTCGAGAATCACTAGCGGATTCTCGCCAGTTGAAGCCGGCAGCTTCGACACAGACAGGGAAATTTTCTAAGGCAGAATCGTCGAGAATTACTTATGATTCTCGCCGATTCGTCGAGAATGACCTTGCATTCTCGACGATTCGGTGAGAATCAAAAGTGACTCCCGCCGATTCTCCCCGGCTTCTGTATCTGTGCAGTCAGATTTCGGCTAAGTAGAAGTCGGCGAGAATCATAAGTGATTCTCGCCGATTCGGCGAGAATCACCTATGATTCTCGCCGAATTTGACTTGGCAATTTTTCTGAAAGTTCTGGACCGGTCCAAGTTATCTGCAGCTGTTTGACCCGGACCTTGGTCCTTACTTTGGTGGGACCCACAACGGTCATCTTCTTGACCTAAGGTATATATACACTGTATTTGTGAACAGTAATAGACACACTGGATTTCAAAAAAGGACAGTCGCCGTCTTGACCTAGCGGATCGCAGATTGTCGTCCGCCGCCGTCGTCGCTCGTGAAGGTGGTCACCGCCGCTGATCGTGGATTCTTCCTGATCTCCCGGTGACAGGAGCTTAGGCTAGCATAGCGTCTCACGCGTCTAACGAGAGATCCCTTGTCTCTTGATTCGTTGATCGGGAAAATCTTTCCCCTTCCGAATCGATCGAGACGATCGATCCTTGTGTGACCGTTGGAAGATCTTGCTTCCTTCGCTACGAAGTTTGAATCAAGTTGGCACTGCTGTTGCTCTCCGTCGCCGCTGCTGATTCCGAGAACCTTGCCGCCACCTCAAGCCGCAGCCGGTCTCGGGAATGATTCACTCCAAGTGAGATCTAGGGCTGTGCACTCTTCGTTGACTTCAAGAGCACGTCGTCAAACGAAGAGGGTCACCTTCTCTCCAAACGTCGTTTGTATTTCTTACAAGCTAGTTTTTAATTTCCTTGTAACGGACCGATTGGTCCCTAGTTGTAAGGGTTGGGTGCAACCCGGATTGTGGGAGTGTTGACTCCTACGTATGGAAGGGTTCCTTCCGTGAGTGCAAGGATTGGATTTCAATCCTGTTGGTGAAGTGACCGAGTCGTCCCGTGTTGGGAGATAGGTCGAAGGGGGAAAGTGGACGTACCCAAATCGGGGAACCACTATAATTTGCCTGTGTACTGTGTGTGCTTGGTTGTTTTGTTTTATTGTGCAGGTAAATTTCTAATTCCGCAAGTACGCTGCAAAGACACCTATTCCCCCCCCCCCATAGGTGAACATAGTTGCCACTAGGTGGACTTTCAAGTGGTATCAGAGGGAGGTTGCTCATCAAAGGGGTTAACACCACGAGTAAGCTCCTGCATCTAGTGTCAACTAGAAGATTAGACTCACGCATGGAGTTGGACTATGATGTCCATCCTCTAAGACTCCCCTCATGTACAAAGGAGTATTATCCTATCTGGAAGATGAGAGTTATGTTTCATCTGGAGGCCATCGACCCTCGGGTGTCAATCATCTTGGAAGAGGGTCCCTTCATTCCCATGAAGGCTTCTGAGTCTGGAAAGGATATCCTTATCCCCAAGAGTCCCGAAGAGATGTCTGAGACCGAGCTCTCACTGTACAACTTGGATAAGTTAATACGTCAGATCATCACTGACGTCTGTCTGGTGTATCTCGTTCAAGAGTGGACAAGTGTAGAACAGCCAAGTCCATGTGGCAAACCATCTCAGACCTCATGGAGGGATCAGAGAAAGCTGGTACCGGTTGTCAGCAAGAGGATGAAGCCTATGTAGGAGTCCTTATTTCTGAAGATGAAGGGCATGATCAATATGTCAATATCAGGGCTCCTGTGTCCTTGTCAGAGACTGAAGAAGAAGCTGAGGAAAGCAGTTCTGATGAAGCTAGCACAACAATTTCTGCCAATCTGGATGGTAACCTTGAACAACAAAGTCTAACGCAGGTAACTTCTTCCTCATGCCCCTCTCCTCTTGAAGTTCCTGAAGACAGGAATAGTTTTGAGAGTAGTCCTTCCAATGATGCATGGGATACACATAGCTTCACTCAACCGATCGATAATCGTGATTGCCTTGAGAGTGCCCTTCAGACGAGCAACTTACTTGTTGAGGAACAAGCTAAGGAGATTGCTCAGCTGAAGATTTTGATGAATCTCCAATTGGAATCCATCAAAGTAAAGGACTCTCAGATCTCGGTTCTAGAAAATCGTCTAGAGACCGAGAAGAGGATAGTTTTCAATTTTTCCAAGATTGATGCTATCAAGAGGAAGGCAGAAAATGGGTGGATCTCCCAAATCATTAAGTCATGGAGAAATGGGGAAACGGTGTTCAGACCCCCCACCCCGAGTAGGAAGGACACTCACCATGCCTTCAGGTATGACCATAGGAATAACCATGGTCACTGCAAGAATGGTCAGTCCTCTTGTGGGAGCACTCAGAATGCAAGGGCTGTCATGGCCACCCAAAAGAGAATACCTCCGGCTTCCACCAAGCCCTTTGTATTCTCGGCCACAGCCCCTACTCGTCATGAATCCACCTGCATCAGCTCACAATGCGCCTCTCACCTCCCTAGGACTCTGGAAAGGAGGGATAGAAATCATGTTGTTAGGACTCATGAGGTCCTTGGAAGGGGGCTGACTGAAAAGAAGGCACCACCTCCCAGGCCTCATGACGCCTGCCATATGCATTCTTTCCACCCCTCTAATAGTCACGGTGGAAGAGACAATTCTGTGAGCATATCTGGCTCTAGTCCGTTTAGACCCAGAACTATGACTATCTCTGTCATCGGTTCAGGTCACAAGCGGCGATACAACATTCATAAGTGTTGGTGTTGTGGCAAAGTGGGTCATTTTGCCATAGACTGTTGGCACAACCAATCTGCATCAATGGCAAGGGGACTTCCACATCCTCGGGGCAATGTTAGTCTTCCCACCAGGATTCCTGAGGGGAGGCACTCAAATTATTATGCTAACAGGAACCTAGGACCCAATACATATTGGGCTCCTTAGGTAAGGTAATATTCTTTGGTGCAGGGTAGTCTAGACTTCCGAGTCATGATGGGAGCTAGACAGAAGATGTTCCGAGAATAATCTGGAACAAGCATCTGGAACGCAAGAAGTACTATCCTCAAATTGAACACCTGGTATGCTCTTCAAAGGGTCTAAATGATGAATCTTACAATCTCAGGTATCATTGATCAACCTAAATAATTGAGTCATATTATGTCGTCATCTACATATACATATATACTTTTACGCATCTATGTGTGTTCTCCTAAGGACAGATCAAAGCTGTAAAATTAACCCTTAGATATATTACTAACGAGGTATCAGTAAATCTCTGAAAAATTCGAGAAGGCACATCAATAAGCATATATTACAAGTTGAAAATTAAAATCAACACGTCATTAGAAGTCACTGAGAATGACAACTAACTTCTTGAATATCGCATTTATCGATCTCGACTTAACTTATGAAATCTGCTAGCCAGATTTCATAAGTTAGAAACGTCAAAGTTACTATGACTCCTAAGCTGTGTGGTATGGTAAACCACACCTGGAGTAATAAATGATCTTCTCGACTTCGTTACAACCTTTGACAAAAGCGTTATGGTGGAGTATAGGTGGATTTTCAAATCTCATTGAGATATTTAATCATCTCAAATCACTTAATCATCAAATTACAAGTCTCGCCGATTGTCGAATCTCGCTGAGATATTTAAACCAGGGAAACCATTCGGCGGAAATTAGTCATCCAATATCCGGATATTCCTTAAACCCAGAGTCATTCCAAACCTGCCTTTCCCGACGATACCCTCCGACCCTTCATATTCCGCAGCTCGCCCTTTCGCCGAGACGCCGCGCAGGAATCCGCAGGAATCCCCTTCTCTCTCACCTCTCGAACTTTCGATCTACGCCTTCTGCCGCGCCCTCTCACAGCTGGTCCTCGTCTTCGGCGTCCTCCGGTGCCCCATTGTGAAGAATCCAGACCGTCCACTGCGTCTCCTCCTAAGGTAATGCCTCCCCTATCCCTAACCGTGCCTAGAGCTTAGTGTAGATTTTACTCTCTACCTCCTAGTTTCAAAGATTCTTAGACTTGGAAATTGACATTCCCTTTCTTCCTAGTCTGCTATGGCCCCTAGGACTACTGCTGGATTAGTCACTGGATGTGAGCTCGTGACAACCGAGTTCTCCCAAGCCTCTGATGAATTTCGGAATATAATCATCATGCTTGAAGAAGCGGGACTGAAGTTCGTACTGGAGCACCCATGCAAAATTTTGGACAAAGAAGTTTTGGAATTCTTTGCAACTGCGAAGCTCTATCATGATGACACCTCCATAAAGAGCAAAGTGAGCGGGAAGAAGATCAAGGTATCCGCCAGGAAACTGACTCAGTGCCTGCGGTTATCAAGTGTTGAAGACGAAGAGTACCTGGAGGAAGAGGATAGAGCAAGGACTCTATCCTTCTGTGGGCTAGCAAGGGGCACCAGATCTATAAAGAGAAAAGAAATGAATGAGGAGGGGAAACTCTTGTCCGACATCATTGGGAAGGTACTGATATGCAAACCAGGCTCACACGACCACATTTCAGCCGACATGTTCAAGATTCTTGTGGTGATTGTCTGCCGAAAGAGATTCAACTGGGGGCCATGCTTTTCGAGAAGATCAAGGACACCCTCAGATCTCCAAGCTTTGGACGAATCATCAGTCTATTTCTCAATCAGTTGAACGGAGATAAGTTCGACATGAGCAAAGGAGTTCCCTTGCATTATTTGAAGAAAATGGACTTCAGCGTCTTTGACAGATGGGTGCGAGTCATAGGGCAAGCTGCAGTGGTAGTTGAACAAGAAGAATCTCCTGCCGAGGACAACAGAACTTCAGCAGATTTCTTGGCAGCCCCCAGTGAAGTTCCTGACGCCCTGATTGCAGGAACTGAGGGGGAGCCTGTAACCGATTCTGCAAACATTCTGTCTGATATTTCTCTGATAGCTCAAGATGCTGTGAAAATGGTGGCAAAAGAAGTGGCAGATGATGCGGAGGCTAAGGATGATGAGGAGGAAGAAGAAGAAGCAGAAGAAGTGGCAGATGATGAGGAGGCTGAAACCGATGAGGCAACTCATATCGATGCTGATCTGGGAGATGAGGTGGGTGATGAGGAGGAAGAGGAAGAAGTAGAAAAAGATGTGCACATCTCTGATGATAATGGTGATCATTTGGAGACAGAGATAGAGGAAGAAGTACCTGAGAACGAGAAAGCAGCAGATTCTCAGGAGGATGCTGAGGTTCCGTCTGAGGAACAAGCTCCTAAGCAATTAGATGCAAGAATGGAGGGGGAGCAATCCTTTGTTCCCCCTGTGGAGTCCATCCTACTATCCAGCTCTCCCAGTGCTTCTGAGGGGGAGGCTAACCAAGGTATGCCTGCAGCTCCTCCACTTCAAGATAACTTAGCAAATCACACTGTAAATATTGTCCAAGGGATCCTAGATGAGGTCAAGAGATCGTTTAAGAAGTCCCACAAATCGGTGCTAAAGAGACTACAAGAATCTGAGGACCTCATGCTCAAGAACATTGTGCAGATCAACCATAAGTTAGATGTGATGGAGAAGAAATTTGATGACAAGTATACAGAGGCAGGCACAGCAGTAACTCTTCTCATGCAAGGACTCAAAAAGAATACTGATGACCTGGGAGTGGTCAATAGTAATGCACATGTTGTGGCAAATAGCATACAGAAATTTGATGTCAACATGGTGCTCCTCAATCAAAATCAACAAGCCCTGCTGACTGAATTCTCCAAATCTCTAAAGCATATAGATGAGTCCCTGCACTCCTATGCAAACTCCATAGCACTCGAAGCCAAAAAGGGGGAGAAGGAATATACTACTAAGATGGAAGGGCTTCAGCACATCATCATTGAAAACTTCAATCAGTCAAATGTTTTTGTATATGACAGTTGCCAGTGGTTGCTTAACCAAGCATTAGGCAATAATATACCTGAGGTTATTCCTGTACATGAAACCACTGAGCACAATACTGTGGATGACGAAGGGGCAAGTGCAGAGGCTGTTCCGTTAAGAGAAGCTGAGATGAAGAAAGCTGCTGAAAGGGCTGAACGCAGAACTTGGTTTGATCAAGATGCCTTAGCTAAAGCAAAAGGAAAAAAGGCAAATTCAAGAGGGAACCTCAAGGGAAACACCAGCTGAAAAGAGGACCCGATTGACGGAGGAGGATATGAGAAATGAAAAATGGAGTCCTGTATCAAAAAGTATCATCTTGGACACATTCTTGTTGCAACAGAAGGGGCACATAAGACGAAGTGAGGTATACAGTCAATACGAATGGGAGAGGCACAAAGAATTTGAAGCCAAACGCAACTTATTTTTCAGAAATAATACAGTGACAGATAAAGTTCCTCCTCCCAGATATCATCCTAAGCCCAAAGAATATTTCGAAAGACAGAGCAAGAAATTCCTGGCCCAGAAGCTCAAGGATGATCTTGCTAAGGAAAAATAGGCTTAGGACCTTTTTGTCCCTCACTGCACATCTTTGTTTTTATATTGTCTTACGAACAAGTATTGTGGTTTTATATAAATATATATATGTGATGACATGTTGTGACTCAAGTATTATTTTGTCTGTTCTTATTGTCTTAAAGTTTTAATTATTCTGTGGGTGGTGGTATTCATCTTAGCTAGTAGGATTTTGGCTTCGTCAAATAGGGGGAGATTGTTGGGTACTGTATCCACAATTACCTAGATTTGAGGAAGCCACCTGTCAAGCTAAGATGAATCCATAATGTATTTGATGAATTATTCTCTAGTTGTACTTGCAGATATTCCATGCTAAGTACACACCAATGTCAGGGTGCAGTGGGTCAATATACGCGGATCTGTGCAACGTAATCCCTCGTTGAGCAGATCAGTGTGTTGGCCTACGTGTACTCTCTCTATTGAGGTGTACTTAATTTCAAGTACAGGGCTATGATAAAGCAAGAGCAGACAAGGAGCAAGGATGGGACAAATACCAGCTCAAGGGGAGAAAGAGGAGAAACAACCTAAGTACAAATCGACGAGAATCACTAAGTGATTCTCGCCGATTCGGCAAGAATCACTAGTGATTCTCGCCGAGTCGTCGAGAATCACTAGCTGATTCTCGCCGGTTGAAGCCGGCAGCTTCGACACAGACAGGGAAATTTTCTAAGGCAGAATCGTCGAGAATTACTTATGATTCTCGCCGATTCGTCGAGAATGACCTTGCATTCTCGACGATTCGGTGAGAATCAAAAGTGACTCCCGCCGATTCTCCCCGGCTTCTGTATCTGTGCAGTCAGATTTCGGCTAAGTAGAAGTCGGCGAGAATCATAAGTGATTCTCGCCGATTCGGCGAGAATCACCTATGATTCTCGCCGAATTTGACTTGGCAATTTTTCTGAAAGTTCTGGACCGGTCCAAGTTATCTGCAGCTGTTTGACCCGGACCTTGGTCCTTACTTTGGTGGGACCCACAACGGTCATCTTCTTGACCTAAGGTATATATACACTGTATTTTTGAACAGTAATAGACACACTGGATTTCAAAAAAGGACAGCCGCCGTCTTGACCTAGCGGATCGCAGATTATCGCCCGCCGCCGTCGCCGCTCGTGAAGGTGGTCACCGCCGCTGATCGTGGATTCTTCCTGATCTCCCGGTGATAGAAGCTTAGGCTAGCATAGCGTCTCATGCGTCTAACGAGAGATCCCTTGTCTCTTGATTCGTTGATCGGGAAAATCTTTCCCCTTCCGAATCGATCGAGACGATCGATCCTTGTGTGACCGTTGGAAGATCTTGCTTCCTTCGCTACGAAGTTTGAATCAAGTTGGCACTACTGCTGCTCTCCGTCGCCGCTGCTGATTCCGAGAACCTTGCCGCCGCCTCAAGCCGTAGCCGGTCTCGGGAAAGATTCACTCCAAGTGAGATCTAGGGCTGTGCACTCTTCGTTGACTTCAAGAGCACGTCGTCAAACGAAGAGGGTCACCTTCTCTCCAAACGTCATTTGTATTTCTTACAAGCTAGTTTTTAATTTCCTTGTAACGGACCGATTGGTCCCTAGTTGTAAGGGTTGGGTGCAACCCGGATTGTGGGAGTGTTGACTCCTACGTGTGGAAGGGTTCCTTCCGTGAGTGCAAGGATTGGATTTCAATCCTGTTGGTGATGTGACCGAGTCGTCCCGTGTTGGGAGATAGGTCGAAGGGGGAAAGTGGACGTACCCAAATCGGGGAACCACTATAATTTGCCTGTGTACTGTGTGTGCTTGGTTGTTTTGTTTTATTGTGCAGGTAAATTTCTAATTCCGCAAGTACGCTGCAAAGACACCTATTCCCCCCCCCCCCATAGGTGAACATAGTTGCCACTAGGTGGACTTTCAGTTACCCTTGACGATCTCTTGGGAGCCATCGAAGTCTAGCCGGTGAGAAAGCACCGCAGCAGCTTTGCCTTCACAGCACTGGCCTCAGATCTCGAATCGGACCACGGGAGCTCCACCGGTGGCTTGATCTCCTCCTCCTTCTTCCTCCTCTCTCTTTCTCTCTTCCTTAACCAAATGAATAATGAACTCTTCATCAAGCCTCTGATGATTTAATCCAGCAAGGAATCACCTGAGCCTTTGGATCCAAATAGAGAAAAGGAACGGCCACGATTTTCCCAAAATCCCATATTTTTGGCTGACACGGCCTGTGACACGCCCGTGTTATAGGCCGTGTACTCTTAAGCGGCACACGCGGTACTCGTACCGACTGAAAACTACCAGAACACGGGCATCGACACGCCCGTGTCGGACCTGACACGCCCGTGTCAGTCATGTGACACGCTCGTGTCACCCCTGCCTCAT
This sequence comes from Platanthera zijinensis, assembly GCA_039513925.1. Taxonomy (NCBI): domain Eukaryota; kingdom Viridiplantae; phylum Streptophyta; class Magnoliopsida; order Asparagales; family Orchidaceae; genus Platanthera; species Platanthera zijinensis. Next base: position 109,734,433 of record CM077093.1, on the reverse strand, counting down.
CGAGCTCCAAAACCAACAAGCAGTACACGGGTAGGCACACGGCTCGGACACGCCCGTGTCAAATCTGACACGGCCGTGTTCAAGGCTTGGTTCCGGGCCGTGTACTTCCCTGACTCGAACAGCCCATTTCTTGAGTGACACGCCTGGGACACGCCCGTGTCCCAGGCCGTGTACCCCCGACACGCCATGGGACACGCCCGTGTCCCAGGCCGTGTCAAACAGCCTGCTCCTCAAATACAATTTTGAGATTTTTGGGGTGTTACAGCCTACTTCTGCCAGCTCCTTCTCTACCAGACAACTATGCTCAACAAACTCAGCGGAGTGGCTATGGTAGCCGCAATCACCAGTCTGGCAGACGTGCTCTTTCTCGCTAGCTCTGCTCTCACTGTGGCCGCACCGACAATACTATAGAATGCAATTAGACGAAGCATCCCCATCTTCGCCCCTCGGGTGACTCTTCCGCCTCCTCTTCCAAGCCGTCTGCCTCCGTGATTACATCATCAGGTAGTGCCCATGTGGTGACTCAAGGTAAATGTCTTATCGATTCTGGTGCGACTAATCACATGACGGGCAATCCTTAGTGCTTCTCTCTCCTCGAACAGCTTGATCGGTTGACTCATGTCCTCGTTGCAGACGGTTCTCCCTCCCCAGTTCATGGGTTGGGAGTGGTTCATGTTACTCCATCTCTTCGCCTAGCGGACACTCTCTATGTGCCCAAATTTCCATGCAACTTATTGTCGGTTACCTCTTTATGCAAGCAGCTTCAGTGCTCTGTGACGTTTACTCCGACTTCTTGTTCTTTTCAGGATTCGAGCTCCCAACGGATGATTGCTACTGGGACTGAGAGCGGTGGCCTCTGCTTCCTCGACAACATTTTTTCCTTGTCCGCCTTCTCCTCTTCTTGTACAGATCTTCTCCAGTGGCATCTCAGCCTTGTTCATCCTCCTCCATGACTTCTACATCAGCTTCTGCCCCACCTCCCTCCTTCCAGTACTCCTCTCAATTGCGATGCTTTTCAGCTTGGCAAGCACCACCGTTCCACCTTCCCGCGGAAGCAAGGTCGGGGCTCTACCCATTCGTTTGATCTAGTACACTCCGATGTCTGGGGACCTGCTCCTACCCTCACCATTGGTCGGGGTAGTTCTTATTTTATTACTTTTATTGATGATTTTTCTAGATGTACTTGGGTGTATCTCTTACGAGATCGCTCTGAACTTTTGGATGTATAGATCTCTTTTTATCAGTTAATTAAAACTCAGTTTGGTGTTTGTATTAAAACATTTCGCTCAGACAATACTAAAGAATAACTTAGTCATGCTTTTACCGCTTTCTGTGTGCAACATTGTATTATTCATCAGACTAGCTGTGTTTATACCTCCCAGCAAAATGGGGTGGTTGAACGCAAAAACCGTCATCTCCTCGATGTCGCTCGTACCTTGATGACCTAGATGCATGTTCCTCGCTCCTATTGGAGCTATGCTGTTCTCCTTGCCTACTACCACATCAATCTCATTCCCTCCACGGTTCTCCACGGGAAAACCACATTCTCCATTTTGTATCCGGGCAAGGAGCCTTTTCCTCTCCCTCTCCGAATCTTGGGGTGCACTGCCATTGTGCATTCGCCATCTGCCACCCATGATAAGCTCTCCCCTCGCTCCACCAAAAGTGTATTTCTGGGGTACTCCACCACTCAGAAAGGCTATTGTTGCTTTGACCCCGTTCTTCGTAAGCAGTTCGTCTCTGCTGACGTCACCTTCTTCGAGAATGCCTCCTACTTCTCGGATGACTCCTCTCATCTCCCCCCAGCTTTTGATACTCCTGATGTTCCCTTCGTTCCCTCGTCTCCTACTACGATCTAAACCCCTACACCGTCTCCGTCCACTCCTCTCCCTCCGCCTCTCTCTCCCTCTTCTCCTCCACCGTCTCCCTCATCTCCGCCGCCGTCGCTCTCTACTCCCGGGCCAGCTCTCTCTGCCTCGAATGCTTCAGATGCCGAGGGACCTGTCGACCTGGATCTTCCTGTAGCTATTCGCGAAGGGGTGCGGACATGTACTCTACACCCCCTTGCTGTTGTTGTTTCATATGATCGCCTTACCTCTTCTTGCAGGTCCTTTGCACTGGCTATCTATGCCACTGCCACACCCCGTTCCTACCAGGAGGCTCTTGCTATTCCTCAATGGAATATGGCCATGGATAAGGAAATGGCGACCTTAACTGAGCGGGGTACCGGGACTCTTGATCCTCCTCCCTTCGGTACTGATATTGTTGGCTGTCGCTGGGTCTTTGTGGTCAAATTATGCTCGGACAGCACTGTGGATCGTTATAAGGTCCGCCTTGTTGCTAAGGGCTTTACTCATACCTATGGGGTTGATTACTTTGACACCTTCTCTCCCGTGGCTCATCTCAGCACTATCCTGGTCCTACTCTCTGTGGTTGTCAATTGAGATTGACCGATTTCCCAGCTAGATGTCAAGAATGCCTTCCTTTATGGTGATCTTGAAAAGGCCGTATACATGGAGAAACCTCCTGGGTATGTTGCTCGGGGGAGACACGAGTGATGGGGACGACGACCCACATCTTGATGACGATGCAGTTGATGATGATCCACCGCCACCATACAAGGATCTGCGACGCCGCAACATTCATGACGGGCAACGTTACAACCTTCGCCCTCGGCACATGAAGAACTTTAATTAATTTGAGCTTGTCTTATGTTATGTTATTTTTGGACATTTAATCTGGCCTGCGTTTAGCCAGCCTTAGCTACAATTTTTATGTTGGTTTGCGTTTAGCCGGCCATTGTTGTTTTTATTTTGATTGGGCTGCATATAGCCTTTGGTTTGTGCTTGGCTATATATTAAGCCATGAACTAGTGTAAAAGGCAATTTTGGAAGAGAATATTGAAACCCTAAAATCTTTTGCTCCCCTCACTCTCTCTCTCATCTTGTGGCCGCCCGCCTCTCTCTCTCTCTTCCCCCTAATAAAGTTTCGGCCAAGCCTTGGCCGACCACCTCCCTCCTACTCCTTCAAGCCGCCGGCTACCTACCTCTCTTCCTCCCCTTTCCTCTTCTCCCACTCCACCCCCTCTCCTCCTCACATATTGCTCTCATATTTTCGGCCAACACCAAGAAGGATCTCCAGGGTTCAACTACGGATTGGGAAGGCTCTACCGGGCGTGACACGACGAAGGCGGACGTGTACATCTTCTTGGCTCATCTCTGGTAGGCTATTGGAGGGAGCGATCATTTGTTGTGGATCCAACATCTCGGATCTACAAACTCCGAGTGGGTAACGAAACCTCCTACCAAGAGTTTTCTCTTCTTAGATTTTTTCTTGTCGGTGGTTGAGTTTTGGCGTGACTTTGGAAGCATCGAAATTTTCATGGTTATTTTCTTGCGGATTTGCGTTATCTAGAATATTTGTTTAAACGTACGAAAAAGGATTGGCGATCCTTGCTTTGTTCTTGTTGGGGAAATATCCACCCTTTTCCGAATCAATTTGTTTTGGTGGATTTTTCTTTGGTACAACTCCGCGCTCGTCCGGAATTAATATTATTCCCTTTAGCTTGTGTGGGTATAGGCCTATAGCCTATACTCATACTCTAACGGTTGCTAACCGTGCACTGCGTTAGTAAAAGTAAGCATATTCGGGGCTGCGTTAGTTTTTGTGTTTGGGTAACGTAGGGCGGCGAGGGTCCTTGATCGTAGACGTGTGTGACCACCGTGATCCGGTGGCCTACATCAAATTTGGTATCAGAGGGAGGTTGTGTTGGTTTCCCAACCGACACCATCATCTTGCTCTTCCGTAGTAGGATTTGTGATTCTCACTTGGTTGCGCACAGGCCGTCACAAAGCTTAACAAAATCTGAAATTCTGCCGAAGTTGGTCTGCAACTAGTAAAAACAGAAAAAAATATTTTCTGAAAAATTAGAAAAAAAATTCTGGGAACTCTTCATATTTTTCTAAGCGTAAAAGTCAACAAAATAATTTTTGTTTGCTCAACGGATTCGTGTCAAAAAAATCTACCTTTATAAAAATTAATCTGTCAAAACCTTTCTTAGTTTACAGTTGTTCATGCGCACAAGGCGTGGTACTGAATATTCCCCCTCCACTTCACAAATGGCTAACCACCATGATTATGACCACACACCGGCCACCATCGCGGAGCTTCGGGAAGAGTTCAATACTAGGTTTGATGCTCTGACGCAATTAATACAAGGGTTGGCTGTCAACCAAGCGGTGCCCCGTAATCCCGCTGCTGGGATACACAGACCGGGTTTTCCTTCCCAGGCTGCTCACCAACGCGATGATAGGCACAACCAATATCACGAACAGTATGATGAACACACGCCTCGAGCCCCTTATGAGTTCGATTTAGCTAGAGCCGTTAAAATTGACCCACCCTCATACGATGGTATGGGTGAACCCCAGACATTTCTAGATTGGGTCATGGAGATCGAGTGTTACTTTGAGTGGCGTAACTTAACGGACGGCGAGAAGGTGCGGGTAGCACGAATGAAGCTTATGGGTAGGGCCAAAACATTCTGGTTAAATGAAGAGAGACGACTAGGTACCGCGAATGGATTACCCCCAATTGGGTGGAATGCCATGAAAGCACTTCTGAATGATCAATATGTCCCCGCGTATCACCGAACTCAAATGTTCGACGAGTTAGCCACCCTTCGCCAGGGGAGCAAATCGGTAGCGGAGTACATGGGACTCCTTAAGGATATGATGGTACGTTGTGAGGTTAGAGAAATGCCTGAAGTTATGCTTTCCCGTTTCCGTAAGGGACTTAATCCGGACATCCAAGGCAAGCTACTGCGTTATGGTCACACGGACCTTAACACTACCTTCAATGCCGCTTTGGATATCGAAAAACATAACGCCTACAAAACCAAGGGGCGATCTTTTCAGAAAGGAAAATCTATTCTAGGTGCCCCACCCACGTCCTCCATGAGGGACAAAGGAAAATTCCGTTCGACTGATTCAAGCTCTATCGTTATTACTGCTAGGAACAACAAATATCCCAACGGCGAGAGAGTTCCGATAGGAAGAGTTAGTAAGACTAACGCCACTTGTTTTACTTGCGGGATACAAGGGCACTACGCTAGTGAGTGCCCCACTAAATCGAAGCCCTTAGCTCTTATGGACTCCCCCTCTGAACCCGCTGAAATTGTCTATGAGGCCGCGGACGAGTCTGAAGGCGAGCCTAGTGATATGGAAAATGAGTCTTACATGATGGTGATGCGTTGCATCTTAGCCACCCCGCGAGTATTGGACGATTATAATAGGACGAGCATATTTTCTCTGAATTTTAAAAGCGGTGATAAGTGGTGTAAACTGATCATTGATAGCGGGAGTTGTATGAATGTCATTTCGGAGAATGCAGTCGCTCGAATGAAATTAAGCACGGAACTACACCCCCAACCATATAAGATCGCTTGGGTCATCAAAACCTCAATTGGGGTGTCCAAGCGATGTCTAGTTCCTCTAGTTATCAAGGGGTACGTAGATAAGGTGTGGTGCGACGTAATCCCTATGGACGTTTGTCACATATTATTGGGGCGTCCGTGGCTCTTCGATTACGATTTGACTCACTTCGGTCGTGCAAACACTTATGAGTTCAAGTTTAACGGCAAGACCGTCACCTTGGCACCCACTCCTCCTAAGGATCCCTCGATCGCCTCTTCGGACACAATTGTGCCCTCAGAGAAGAAAACGTTAACTTTAATTGGTAGGAAGGAACTCGAGCGTCACTCCTTCGTTCAGGGTATCCTTTATGCGCTAGTTTGCCTACAAGTCAAGGGCGATGAGCCGTCGTTCGAGAGTCTACCGCCGACATTGCGTGATCTTTTAGAAGAATATAAGGATGTGTATTCGGAAGAGTTTCCCGCAACATTACCCCCGTTGCGGGATATCCAACATGCCATCGATCTCATTCCGGGTTCCTCCCTACCCAACCTACCACATTATCGATTGAATCCGTCCGCCCACGCAGAGCTGCAAACCCAAATTGCTGAATTATTACAAAAAGGATTTATTCGTCATAGTAAAAGCCCTTGCGCCGTACCCGCCTTGCTAGCACCCAAGAAAGACGGGTCATGGAGAATGTGTGTGGACAGTAGAGCTATCAATAAAATCACTATTAAATACCGTTTCCCCATCCCGCGTTTGGACGATCTATTGGACATGTTAGCCGGGGCCACAATCTTTTCGAAATTGGATCTTAGGAGTGGCTACCACCAAATACGGATTAGGGAAGGGGATGAGTGGAAGACAGTGTTTAAGTCAAAGGAAGGACTTTATGAGTGGCTAGTAATGCCGTTCGGGCTCTCCAATGCCCCCAGTACATTTTCTCGGATGATGACTCACGTATTTCAACCGTATATGGGGAAGTTCATCGTTGTCTACTTTGATGATATACTCATTTTTAGCACCTCGACTACCGATCATGAGAGGCACTTGAAGACTATTTTGGAGACGCTCCGAATAGAGGAACTGTTTGTCAATATTAAAAAGTGCACGTTCTATGTGCCATCAGTGGACTTCCTAGGATACATTGTTAGCTCGGAGGGAATACACGTAGACCCCAAGAAGGTCCAAGCCATTGTGGATTGGCCGGAACCCACCAACATTAGGGAATTTAGAAGTTTCCATGGTTTAGCTACCTTCTACCACCGGTTCATACGCGATTTTAGTAGCATCATGGCTCCCATCACGGAGTGCATGAAGAAGGGTGACTTTGTGTGGTCCAAATCCGCCACCAAAGCATTCCACACGATTAAGGCCCGGATGTCGGATGCACCCCTCTTGCGATTACCGGATTTCAATAAGGTCTTTGAGTTATCTTGTGATGCATCGGGGATTGGTATTGGGGGCGTCTTAAGTCAAGAGGGGCACCCGGTTGGTTACTTTAGTGAGAAACTTGCGGGACATAAGCTCAATTACTCCAACTACGATCGGGAATTTTATGCCATTATTCGATGTCTCCAACACTGGAGGCACTACCTCCTTCCTAAGGAGTTCGTTATACTTTCCGATCACGAGGCGTTATGATTCGTCAACTCGCAAGGTAAAATCAGTCCACGCCACACGAAGTGGGTATCCTTCCTGCAGGAGTACTCCTTTAATATTAAATACCTGAAGGGCAACCTCAATCGGGTAGCTGATGCTCTGAGCCGCGTCTCCCTTTTATTGAGCACACTAGAGGTTAAGGTCGTAGGTTTCGAATGTATCAAGGACGAGTATGTTCATTGTCCGGATTTTAAAGATATCTACTTATCCACCTAGGGCGAGTCACCCACGACCATTTCTGCGTACTACCTCCGTGATGGCTATTTATTTAAGCACGCTAAGCTATGCATCCCTCGTTCCTCCCTTCACCACTTTATAGTTTGGGAATTACATTGTGGCGGCCTCGGCGGCCACTTTGGGCGGGATACAACCATTACCTTAGTGGAGGAAAAATTTTATTGGCCCGGTCTCAAGTCAACTGTACACCAGGTGGTCGGAAGTTGTAGAGCGTGTCAATTGGGAAAAGGGAATAAGACGAATGCGGGTCTTTATACCCCCCTCCCGATCCCTTCCGTTCCTTGGGAAGATATTAGCATGGACTTTGTCCTAGGCCTTCCCGTCACGTTTAGACGTCACGACTCCGTTATTGTGGTCGTTGACCGGTTCTCGAAGATGGCCTAATTCATTGCTTGTCACAAAACCGATGATGCGTCTCATGTCGCTAAACTATTTTTTAAAGAGGTCGTAGGCCATAGGGGTGTCCCTAAAACTATTGTCACTGATAGGGACGTGAAATTCACGAGTTATTTTTGGAAAACGTTATGGAAGATCATGGGCACCAAGCTCTTATTTTCCTCGGCTTACCATCCACAAACGGATGGCCAAACGGAGGTAGTTAATAGGAGTTTGGGTAGTTTACTTCGTTGTATTGTGGGGGATCATAAGGGCACGTGGGATCTCATCCTACCACATGCACAATTGGCCTACAATAACTCCAAAAATAGGTCCACCGGACTCTCACCCAATGAAATTGTGCACGGCTACAAGGCACCGGTACCTCTTGACTTAGTCCCGTTACCGCCAACTTATAAATCTAGTCAGTTTGCTCAGGATTTCGCCTCACATGTTCACACCCTACACAAACACATCAATCAAACGTTAGCAAAACAATATGCCTCTTATCAAGCTAACGCAAACGTACATAGAAGGGAAATCCACTTTAGTATTGGCGATTTGGTTATGGTGCGTCTCTCCCCCGAACGGTTTCCGACGGGAACCATAAAGAAATTAGCAAATAGGAGAGCCGGTCCTTTTCGTATTTTAAAGAAATTAGGAGAGAATGCTTATCTCTTGGAAATACCCACTGATTGGGGTATATCCCCCATTTTCAATATTTTTGATTTAACGCCTTATATCTTACCACCACTAGAATTATCTGTCTCCCCGTTTTTGTCCACTACCAATTCTAATGGGTTTGAGGGTGAAGTTTTATCTGGATCGTTCTCTCCAGCAGCTGCCACCGGGGGTATGTCGCCTAATGAACTTGTTACATTTCCCTCTTCGTCGACTAACGCTTTTTCAAGTTTCCCCAAGACTGTTTTTGTGCCTGACAGGATTATTCGGGATGAAATGCTTCCCTCTCCGCATGGCGACTCGAGACGGTTCTTGATCCGTTGGCGTGACCGCCCTGCCTCTGATGATTCTTGGCTCTCTACTTCGGAGGTGGCCATTCTGGACAATGCTCTCCTACAGCAGTACCTGCTCCCCTCCTCATCGGTGATGAGTCCTTTCGAGCGGGGGAGGGTTGATGGGGACGATGACCCACATCTTGATGACGATGCAGTTGATGATGATCTACCGCCACCATCCAAGGATCTGCGACGCCGCAACATTCGTGACGGGCAACGTTACAACCTTCGCCCTCGGCACATGAAGAACTTTAATTAATTTGATCTTGTCTTATGTTATGTTATTTTTGGACATTTAATCTGTCCTGCGTTTAGCCAGCCTTAGCTACAATTTTTATGTTGGTTTGCGTTTAGCCGGCCATTGTTGTTTTTATTTTGATTGGGCTGCATATAGCCTTTGGTCTGTGCTTGGCTATATATTAAGCCATGAACTAGTGTAAAAGGTAATTTTGGAAGAGAATATTAAAACCCTAAAATCTTTTGCTCCCCTCACTCTCTCTCTCATCTTGTGGCCGCCCCCCTCTCTCTCTCTTCCCCCTCCTAAAGTTTAGGCCAAGCCTTGGCCGACCACCTCCCTCCTACTCCTTCAAGCCGCCGGCCACCTACCTCTCTTCCTCCCCTTTCCCCTTCTCCCACTCAACCCCCTCTCCTCCTCACATATTGCTCTCATATTTTCGGCCAACACCAAGAAGGATCTCCACGGTTCAACTACGGATTGGGAAGGCTCTACCGGGCGTGACACGACGAAGGCGGACGTGTACATCTTCTTGGCTCATCTCCGGTAGGCTATTGGAGGGAGCGATCATTTGTTGTGGATCCAACATCTCGGATCTACAAACTCCGAGTGGGTAACAAAACCTCCTACCAAGAGTTTTCTCTTCTTAGATTTTTTCTTGTCGGTGGTTGAGTTTTGGCGTGACTTTGGAAGCATCGAAATTTTCATGGTTATTTTCTTGCGGAATTGCGTTATCTAGAATATTTCTTTAAACGTACGAAAAAGGATTGGCGATCCTTGCTTTGTTCTTGTTGGGGAAATATCCACCCTTTTCCGAATCAATTTGTTTTGGTGGATTTTTCTTTGGTACAACTCCGCGCTCGTCCGGAATTAATATTATTCCCTTTAGCTTATGTGGGTATAGGCCTATAGCCTATACTCATACTCTAACGATTGCTAACCGTGCACTGCGTTAGTAAAAGTAAGCATATTCGGGGCTGCGTTAGTTTTTGTGTTTGGGTAAAGTGGGGCGGCGAGGGTCCTTGATCGTAGACGTGTGTGACCACCGCGATCCGGTGGCCTACATCAACGAGTATGTTGGCTGAAGAAGGCAATCTATGGCCTCAAGCAGAGCCCTCGAGCTTAGTTTGACAATTTCAGCCGCATCGTGGTAGCCGTTGGTTTTGCACGAAGTTCTGCCGATCACTCGCTATTCATTGGCAAAACTTCCTCGGGACAGGTGGTTCTTGCTGTGTACGTTGATGATATTCTTCTCACTGGAGATGATCAGGAAGGGGTAGCCTTGATAAAGAGACATCTTTGTCAACATCTAGTCACGAAAGATATGGGCTCTCCGAAGTAATTTCTGGGAATCGAAATCTCTTGAAAGCCCAACTCCTTAGTCCTCTCTCAACGTAAGTATGCTCTTGATCTTTTAAAAGAGGCAGGATTGACTGGAGCCAAACCTGCCCGATGCCCCATGGCAACTGGAGAAGACAAAACCTGGACAGATGATTCGCCTCCTCTTTAAGATATTATGCGGTACAGGCGTCTGGTTGGTAAGCTCATATATCTCACAGTGACCACGCTCGACATTTCCTATGCTATAGGCAAGGTGAGCAAATTCATGCAAGCACCTAGGGAGTGCCATCTACAGTCCGTCTTGCGGATATTGGAGTATGTCAAAGCAGCGCCCGGGAAAGGATAATTATTTTATAAAAATGGTCATCTGAGGGTTGAAGCATACTTAGATGCGAGTTATGCTGATGACAAAGGGGATCGCAAGTCAACCTCGGGTTTTTGCACCTTTGTTTGGGGAAATCTTGTGAGCTGGAAGAGAAAGAAGCAGTCTGTTGTTTCCAAGTCCAGTACAGAAGAAGAGTATCGTAGTATGGCATCAACCACTTGTGAGTTAAAGTGGTTACGGGCGCTCATGATGCATTTAGGAGAGGTCTACAACTATCCTCTATCTATTTTCTGTGATAACAAGGCTGCCATATACATCTCCAAAAATCCGGTCTTTCATGAAAGAACAAAGCACATTGAGGTCAACTGTCATTTCATTCATGAAGAGATTTTCAAGGGACAAATTTGCACTCCCTTCGTCACTTCTGATAAAGAGTTGGCTGACATCTTCACCAAGCCAGTATCTGCCTCGTTTATTCATATATGCGCCAAGCTGGGCATGATCGATATATATGCTCCAGCTTGAGGGGGAGTGTTGAAGTTGGTGACCGGGCGTTCTGGCAGCCTGTCTTGGAGGATTGAAGACTGCGCGGTCTAGCAGTTCCCTTCAGCAGTTTGGTTGCTGTGTTGTTGTTGTTTGGAGTCCGAGCGGTCTAGCAGTTTGTCTCAGGCGACTTGGAGATCGGGCGGTCTAGTGGTCCCTCATGGAGATCTCTCTCTATCTCTCTCTAGTGGTAGCCGAGCGGTTAGCCCTTCTGTCTAACGGAGCGGCTTTTGAGGGTTATTTTTGCATAGACCGCTTAGTCCTGTAAATTTTTAGTCCCACTCTCTTATTTGTATTCTCTCTTCTCTCCTCCATTCTATAAAAGGGAGGCCATACCTTTGTAATAGATACCTTATTCGGATAATAAAATTTTTGTTAAACCACTTCCGGTTTGTTCTTGTCTGTTTCTCACACTAAATCTTGAACACACTTCTCTTAAAGTCGTGCCCACCGGAGTTTAGGAAGGTCTGATCGACTCTCATCTAAATTGGAGGCCTAAAGCTCGCTTTATGCGGTGAACCCCACTATCAGATTTTACTCCAATCTGGGAGATTTAAACGTCTGCCTCTCTCGAGGGGTGCGTACAACTCTCTTTACTCTTTAATGCTCACTTCAAACTATCGGCCTCTCGGCTAGCCGAGAATGAAAGCTAAATTGGAAATTATATATCGACAATATAATTCTAAACGAGAAAAATCAAGAGTAATTCGAAGGCCTAAACCCAAAAAAGAAAAGGTAAATTCTAAGCATCATAAATTAATCACTCGAACCTCGGATCATCAAGATCGAGTACAAGGAGGATTAGTTACTCATAGTGAAGTGAAGGATGGGGGATAAGTACTAAAGCATTAAGAGCACAAGGATAAAAAGAGCACTTTTATTAATATTAAAGTGAGCTACAACAACTTGAAATGGAAATTCCAATTGCATGAAATGAAAATCATATTCTCGCCATACAATAAGCAACTAGAGCAAGAGCAAAGATTACAAAAAAGCTATTACAAAAACTAAAACAAAACTACGATTAAGAAAAACTAAAATGAGAAAGAGAGAGAGAGCGGGAAAAAGCATAAAAAAGACTAGTAAACAAAAGGGCAGCACCACCCCTCTCAACCCAAACTTGTCTTAAAAGGATGGAGGAGGGTCTGAATTTATAGGAAAAAATTCTCGGGTTGGTTACGCCCTAGGCCACGCCTGGGGAGGGCGTGTTAGGGGGCGTGACATGTACGGGTTTGACCTCGGGTTATGGATTCTGGCGGGAAGGATGATTGCTTCTGTACGATGGCTGACACGCCCTGGGTCACGCCTGTGTTGGGGGGGGGGTGTGAAATGTACGTCAAGTCTCAATTAATGGTCGGAAAACTGTCAGTCTTGGAAAAGGGGGGGAACACGCACTGGGTCACGCCCGTGATGGGGGGCGTGATAGTACTGTTGGCGTGCGGAGGCAAAAATGCATTTAATGTAGTGGAAGACTTCGGGCAGAGGGCGACATGCCCGATGTCACGCCCTGCGACATGCCCAAGGAGGGCGTGTCAGGGGGCGTGACAGCCATTTTTCCTGTTATTTTGTCTCTGTCAGCAAGTTTCCTCGGGATTTTGTGACATGCCCGATGACACAGCTAGGGAGGGCGTTATAGGGGAGCGTGTCAGGTCATTTTTGGCAAAAATTTTGGAAACATTCAAAGAGACTAGAAAATGTTAGTGGCAATAATATTTACATAAGAAAGATAAAAATTAAGCTTATAAGGCATGATTAGCGCCTTCAAAACTAGAAAATACCTTATTAGTTTAAACTACAAAACTTAATATCACCTGTTGAGATTACCGAAGAATCTCTCGCCGTATACAGATCTTTATTCGGTCCCTCAGTTCCTTTTTACGAGCTTCCCTTGAGTGATGATGATCAATCTAGTGTAAGCTTGCAAGAATTGGATCTGGAACTCATGGATGCTCCATAATGGGACGACGAGATTGTTCCGTTCGTCGATTAGCTGGCGTTTGCGGATAATTTGGCGATGGGGCCTGCTCATTCCATGCCTGATTTTGAGAGCAGTCTTGCCCTACGCAATTTTTGCGGGATTGTGCAGTTCCTCTTTCTTGTGAGTTGGCTGATGATGCCGTATTTATGGATGATTCAGTGCCCGAGGTTGCTCCAAAGTGGGATGAGGATTCTACTATCTCTGACAGAGAATGTGGATCTTCAGGACACTTTTATTCACCATGGTGGGATGAGGAATATCCTCATTCCGATGCGGAGGTTTGTACCTCTTTATTGGACGAGGCGGTCCCTCTTGCCACCGCGGACCTCGAGTTGTCGGATTCCCCCCGATACGAATCGTATGATATCGACGATGATCTATGCTTGGATCTCGCTGAGAGTGATACCGGGATCACTCTCCCATTTTCTGATTATTTTAGTTCTTCATCTCTTTTATTACTTGATCCCCCTTCTTTATCTGAGCCTGTGCAGGATGAGTCTCCACGGGTACGTTGGGATGACGATGTGCTGTGTGCTCATGCCGTCGCCAACGCTTCTTACATACCTATGGTGGACGATACCTTGCTAGGTAAGGATATATTTTGTGGTGAGCTGAGTGAGGACCCATGCTCCTACTCTTCTTACTTCATATTTCCTCTGCCTGCAAGGAGCAGGTATGACTATTTACGTAGAGGGGTAATTGTTTTATCTCCGTATAGGTACCCATTACCGCAACGGATAATAGAACAGTTACATGTGAATTTTTCTGTTCATAAGCCCATTAGCTAGTACTTTTCGGATCTCGAATAAGTCGTGTTGGGATGACAGTAACCCCAGTACTTATCTAGGAGTAGGATTAAGTAGTTAATATTTACTGTTTTAAAGTTAGCTTTGCGTGTGTTTGTTTTGAAATTTTTTCTGTTTCAATGCTTGCTTGCGAGAGTTTTGTCTGCTTGTGCCTAATTCGGGAAGTGGCTTAGTCGCTCAGGATATTCTTTGTTCCATTTTTTTGTATTTTTCTCGCTGATGTCGCAGGATGAGGCTTCCCGGAGAAAATGATGTGAATTGGACTGTTTTTGCAAAACGCAAGGTTGGGGAAACTGTGCGCGGCAAAAACACACGGCCGTGTGTTTTCTTTTATTAAAAATGAGGGCCGAGCGTTTTTGACGCACACTAGCCCTAATCCCATGCATATGCTTGAGCGACTTCTTCGCCTCTTTCTTCTCTGGAGAAACTTCTTCCTCCTCTTCCAAATCTTCCCCCATTCCTCCTCTCTTTCTCTTTCACTTTCTTTTCACCTTATGGCCATGGGTTTCAAGAAGGTAGTAATCGTATTGCGCGGTAGTAGTGGTGCTTCTTCCTCTTCCACCCGAAATGTGGTTCCGGATGAACCAGAAGCTGCTCTGGATGCTTAGGTGAATACTGAAGAGGTAGAAAGGGTTCTCCATTTTGGGCTGCCGGAGATGATAACAAGCTTTGATCGCCGTGTTCAAAAGCCATTATTGGATTTTCGCTTTGTGTCAGACGATGAGCTCGCAGCTGTTATCCTATAGTTGGAAGTGGATCACTTACTCGATGTGGGTTCATGGCGTCATCTTTTCTCCATTATTGAGATGGGATTTCATGACTCACTCTTGAGTTCCTTTCCACCTTCCTCATCTTAGAACGATGCGATGTAGTTACTAGGGAGTCTACTTCTGTGTCATTTCGGATGAACTCCCTTTCCTACACCTTCGGTGTGGGTATGCTCCCCATACAAGCCAGGATATACACCACTGATGAGCTCATGGAGTCTGATGTTCTGTATCGACCCCATAAATTCCCCACTAGTGTATCTCCTCAAGCATTCTGGCAGGAGATCACCGGTCTAACGCAGCAGTATGAGGCACGTTCGGCCAAATCCTCCCGCATCATCTCGCCTGCCCTCCGCTACATTCAGCACTTGATCTGGCATAGTATTAATACCTGCGCAATGAGCCAGAATGTAGCGGGATGGTCGGATCTTCTATACCTCTACATCATGCAGCATAGTTTTCCTCTCCACCTAGGCCATTTTCTGGAGGACTATTTCCTGCACCAGGCTACGTACGTTCCACTGAAGGTTATCGGTGGATTGCATTTTATCAGGAAAATTGCCAAGGGCTTATGCGTGTTTGATGGCTTGTTGGCCCTGACTCCCGTCTCCCGCGGTGATTTTATTTCTGAGACCATAATGACTGCCTTTCAGTTGGTTTGTCGCATTTCTTTTAGTGGAAGCTGGCGCTAATTTATTCGTACGGTGGAGCGTGAGAAGCCAGCTCGGGCCTCTTCTGCAGACGCTGGTTCCTCTTTTGAGCCCAGCATGTTCGTCGATGTCGCCCCTGATCATAGTATGCAGTTTGCATTAGCTTCTTCCTTTGCCCCTGCCCCATATCGTAGGAGTTTCTTAGAGGACTATTCCGAATCTTACGCGCGGCAGGTGCAGCTGATTCATAATCAGTACGATATGACCGAGCGCATTGTAGATTTTCTTGGGGTGCCCCCTGTTGTCCCTGCTCAAGCTTCTACTTCGCATGCTCATAATCTGCCTCCGCCTTTTTTTGATCTACCTGAGTGATTGCTGCTATTTTACCCTAATGGGGTTATATGCTATGCTTGTATTTTTTCATTTATTTAACTGAATTTGTACATTACTTTATTCAACTGGGGCTTCGTCCCGAGGGTGGCTATTAGTTGTTTTGTTTGCATCATCTCTCTTTCCCATGCTATTGTGTTTAGTTTCATTTGATAGATATTATGTGATATTGTGTTTGGTATTAACTCGCAAGTATTGCTTAGCTTATATTTGTTATGGCTAGGTTTACATTTTTTTTGTTGGAGCTATTTTGTAGGTGGCCACTCCTTGGTGCGGCGGGGTGAGCTAAAACTTTTTGCATGTTTGGCTTCATGCTTTAATGCCAATCTTCTCGTATGCTCATTTGTAGAGCATGGGGTTATCTCTTCACCGACTTTTACTTCATTGTTATTATTCTAAATCTTGTGATAGGTTGTTTAGTTTAAGTCTGGTGGGGGAGAGTTACGCGTTACCTGTGCACAACACTACAGTCACTTGCATACCACAAGAGTATTTACATTTTCAGTTTTTATTTTATCATGACATCATTGCGCACCTACACCGCACGAGCGCAAACTTAAGCACGTGCTCGGCCCAAGTTTAATTTATCTCTTTGGTGCTAACTCTAAGATAGTGGTGCTGGCTTAGGATTTTAGGATAGAGTAGTTCTAAACTCGTGCAGTGCTCCTAATCGAGTACTCATGGTGTGTATAAATAGTATAGATTCAATTTTTCTTTATGCTCGTAGTTTATACTTTTCTGTATTCATAAATATTATTTGTGCTACTCCAATTACCGAATATTTAGTTATCGAACAGTAGAGTTGGAATGTGTGTAGCCGCCACTAGCCTCGTATTGCTCGAGTCGGGAGGAAGGATCATCTTTCTCGGTGACTAAGAACTTGCCCTAAGCTACTCTAGAAGCATTGGTGCATGGTTAGTCAAGCATGAGTGTGATGTAGGCCGTCATTTGTTTAGTCTGAGACTTGTACCATTCCCGACGTCTATCCATTGCTATCCCCGTTGAGCCTCTATAAGGCCCCTATCCGTCGCATAGCATATAACAGTAGGTCCGGTCGGGGCCCGGCGCCATATACCACAGACAAACCGATGGGTTACTAATTGAAACCAATCAACCAATCACAATGTCCTACACAGAGCATCTAGCGGAAGCAATTTATTAAGTTGTAAAGAATAAAGAACCCAACCAAGCATGAATGTTCACTACTCAAACCAACAGGTATGTTCAATACACAAGAACTAGCCTTATGGCCTTACATTAGTTTGCTCAAAAATAAGTGTCTTCAAAACTTTGGCACGCAGGCCGGTCATACATGAGACTATAAGAAAACACTCAAAATTAGGCCTTCGAGGGCCGACTCAGCAACTTGGGCTTTAGCCCGCTATTTACCGCTCGGCTCCCAGCACCTACAAGCAACAATCCACCGCATAGTGGTAATCAAAAGCAACGGTCAGCTATGCTGACCAAATTATAATGACCCCGCCCCCAACTCGGGGCGGCGATATTCTTTCCCTGCAATTTGTTAGCATAATCAAGCAGTATAGTGTAAACACACTTCATCACAGGTGCAGGCAAGCACAACCACACACCCCGTGCAATCAGGGCACATTAACGGCGAACCGGCCAACGTCACGTTTATTTAAGCCATAAGCATTTCCGTCTCACCACCGTCCCTTGGACGGCCAACCTTATGAGCATTTTGTCTTCCTGGCTCAGGTCACGTCAAATTAAGCCATACACCGTCGGAGACACTCATCTATGCCAACGGTCCCACCGAACAACACAGAATAGGTATAGTTCCTCCTGACCAGTTGCTCACACCGCAACGTCAATTTAAGCCATATGCGCGGGTCAAGAATCCCCGAGTCTAATTTCTATCACACAGTTCACATAACCCGGTTATGTTCAAGTTGGCTCCCCGGCCACCATGTTGGCAAAACCATGCATTTGCCCTGTTTTCCGGGTGCTCCTTGGAGTTAGTCCCCAAGTCTCCCTGTTGCAATCTACCTCGTAGAAAACCCGAAAAACAAACATTTGCACGGAGTCTTCTCCGACCATTTATGCATTGCAACATCAACGATCTAGACCAACTTGTCCGGGTAAGCTTCACACATCATGCCTATGTCCGTTCTCGTATGCGGACTCTACACAAGGGGGACTTCACATATCTACCCCATGGAACACCACAAACAAATCGCACACTCGCGGGAGAGGGCTTCCTATGCAAAGGAAAAGAGGACTTCACATATCCTAGGATGGGAATCGTTACCTTAGCATTTTTCCTTGGCATAATGGAAATCTATGCGGATGAAAAGCACCGCAATCTCCTTGCCTCCGCAGATCCGAAGTCGGCTCGCGATTTGGAGCTCCGAAACTCCGCCGGTTATCAGATCTAGCCTTCCTTCTTCCTCCTTGTTCTCTCCTCTCTCTAACTTTTAGAAAGAGAGTGAACCAAAGTAAATGAGGATTTCTAAACCCTAAACCCGAGTATATCCCTGAGGAAACACCCCTCAGTCGTCGGATCTTAAAATAAGGAAACGGACGACACCGATTCAGCCCCAAAATAAATTTCCTGGGCCGAACACGAGTTGCTACACGGCCGTATGCATGGTCGTGTTAC
This sequence comes from Platanthera zijinensis, assembly GCA_039513925.1. Classification (NCBI taxonomy): domain Eukaryota; kingdom Viridiplantae; phylum Streptophyta; class Magnoliopsida; order Asparagales; family Orchidaceae; genus Platanthera; species Platanthera zijinensis. Next base: position 109,716,074 of record CM077093.1, on the reverse strand, counting down.
TCATTCGCCGTCATCAGGAACTCCCGACCAGAACACGACCTATGACACGACATCCGACACGCATGTGTCAGTGTCCATGTCACGGCCTGTGTGTCCAAATAACCCAGGTCCTTAAATGTCTCGAGAAGTATACGGCCATATGACACGCCCGTGTCATATGCCGTGTGCTAGAAACGCCCTGGGACACGCCTGTGTCCCAGGCCGTGTAATCTCCTTAGTATAAAACCGCAGAATGCCCGAGCAGGACATGGCCTTGGGACACGCCCGTGTCCCAGGCCGTGTTCCCTGTCTCGACACTCAACGCCTGCAAATCGTCGACCTCTCAATGAATCGTCGACCCCGAACACGACACGGCACTGGGACACGCCCGTGTCCCTGGCCGTGTGCCCACTACCAAGTCCCAGACTTGGCTCAAAACGCTGCCCATTGCACTCTTGAGTTTTTGGGTGTTACAACTCTCTCCCTCTTAAAAAAATTTCATCCACGAAATTACCAAAGGAAAGATAAACAAAAAAAAGCATTACCTGAGAGAAATAACACTCGGTACTCCTCCAGCATGGTCTGCTCCAGTTCCCAAAAGAGCTCCTCACGACCGCAATTGTCCCAACGTACCTTGACCATACTGATCTCCTTTTTACGGAGTCGCTTAACCTCAAAGTCTTCAATACGAACGGGCTTGACCTTAGTCGTCAACCTTTCGTCCACCGACACTTAATCAACTGCGATCACCTGCAAAGGCTCTTGCACAGCCTTTCGCAAAAATGAAAGGTTGAATACATCGTGAGACCACTCAAATCCACCGATAGCCTCAGACGATAAGCCGCTTCGCCGATCCGCTCCAGAATCTCAAATGGTCCAAGGTATATCGTACTCAGCTTCTTCAAGTGTCATACCCGTGACACACCCTTGAACGACGTTAACTTCAAGTACACCCAATCGCCGACAACGAACTCCACGTTCTGATGCTTTCCATTATAGTACATAGCTTGTCTATCCTAACCGATTAACAAACTCTCTAGAATGATCCGCACCAAAGAAGTAGCGCTTTCCACCTCTTGCTTTTTGTACAACCTTGCCTCACTCGTTTCTAGCTACGACAATGGCGTGCGACACTTTCTACCATATAGGGCCTCGAAGGGCGCCATTTTATTACTCCCCTGGTAGCTATTGTTGTACGCAAACTCCACCAAATACAGGTGGTCTTCCCAATGCTTTCCGAAGTTTAGAACGCACATACGAAGCATGTCTTCCATTGTTCTATTGACCCTCGCGGTCTGCCCATCCGTCTGCGGATGGAAGGCTGTGCTAAACATCAACTTAGTTCCGAGCATCTGTTGCACCATCCTCCAATCATTTGACGTGAACCGCCCGTCACGGTCACTCACGATGCTGCGGGGCACACCATGAAGCCACACAATATTATCCACATATAACTTTGCCAGTTTCTCTACAACATCATCCTTCCTATGCGGAATGAAGTGCGACACTTTTGTTAACCGGTCTACGATCACCCAGATGGCGTCATTTCTCTTCTGCGACCTTGGCAAGCCATGCACAAAATCCATTGATATGTCGTCGAACTTCCACTCCGGAATAGGCAAGGATTTCAAGAATCCCCCTGGCTTTTGGCACTCCGCCTTTACTAAGGCGCAAGTTTGACATTTAGCCACAAACAGTGCTACATCCTTCTTGAGTCCTGGCCACCAAAACAACTTCTTTAGGTCCCGGTACATCTTCGTGCTCCCTGGGTGGATTGGGTACATGGTATGATTAGCCTCGTACCTCAACTCCGTCTGTAGATTTTCCCCGTTTGGGACGCACAAACGATTGCCCTTCCTTAGAAGCCCATCCTCAACAGAAAACTAGGAATTTGACCTATCCAATGCTGCATCCATGAGCTCCTTCATGGTGCCATCAAACTCCATAGCCTGCCTAATGCGATCAGCCAGGTCATACTGAACTTCTGTCCAGTTCAACATTGATTTGGTGCTAGTCTGCTTGTCCACACAACAGATCTCTAATGCCTTCAACTCCTTAATTAACCTCTCATCATGAACCGACAAGCAGTTGGCTTGGGCGGGAGCCTTGCGACCCAACGCATCTGCAACTGCATTGCCTTATCCGGGTATATAATGAATCTTGAACGTATAGTCCCCCAGGAACTCCATCCATCTCCGCTGCCTCATGTTCAGATCCTTCTGATCGAACATGTACTTCAGGCTCTTATGGTCGGTATAAATATCGACCTTTACGCCGTACAAATAATGTCTCCACAGCTTAAGCACAAAAATCACGTCCGCCAACTCCAAGTCGTGGACTGTATAGTTCCTTTCGTGCATTTTCAGCTGACGCAATACATACACAATAACACTTCCATGCTGCAGTAGCACGCAACCCAAACCACTACCTGAGGCATCACTATAAATCTCAAATGCTTCGGTCCCACTTGGCGAACTTAGCATTGGCGTCGTGGTCAACCGACTCTTCAACTCCTCAAACGCTTGCACACACTCTTGTGTCCATAAGAACTTCTGATCCTTCCTTGTCAACTTCGTGAGAGGTAGCGCTATCCATGAGAAGTTCTCTATTAAGCGCCTGTAAAAGCCGGGAAGCCCAAGAAAACTCCAGACTTCCTCTACCGAAGACAACACAGACCACTCACGTATCACAACAATCTTCGCCGGATCTACCGCTATCCCTTCTCCACTGACTATATGCCCAAGGAACGCCACTAAGGATAACAAAAACTCGCACTTAGAGAACTTTGCGTATAGTTCGTTCCTCCTCAGCGTCTCCAACACCAGATGCAGATGCTTGAAGTGATCTTCCTCGCACTGCGAGTACACCAATATGTCGTTAATGAATATGATCACAAAATGGTCTAGGTACTCTCTGAATGTCATGTTCATCAAATCTATGAACACCGATGGAGCATTAGTCAGCCCAAACGGCATGACCGTGAACTCAAAAAGCCCATACCTTGTGCTGAATGCTGTCTTCGGGATATCACTCGCCCTTATCCTTAGCTGATAATAACCGGACTTCAGATCCAACTTTGAATATACCGACGACCCAACTAACTTATCAAAAAGATCCTCAATCCTTGGGATCTGGTATTTGTTCTTTTCCGTTAGCTTGTTCATCTCCCAGTAGTCGATACACAGCCGGAAGTCCCATCCTTCTTCTTAACAAAGAGGACCGGTGCGCTCCAAGGCGACGAGCTTGGACGCACATACCATTTCTCCATAAACTCTTCTAGTTGATCCTTTAAATCTGCCATCTCCTTAAGCGCCAACCTATAAGGAGAATGTGACACAGGTTTGGCACCTGTCACTAGCTCGATGGTGAAATCAATCTCTCGCTGCGGTGGGGATCCAGGAAGATCTCCCGGGAACACGTCGGGGTACTCAAATACCACTGGGATACCATCCAAAGTGGTCTTAGGCTTTACAGCCTCCACTAATGTGATGAACAGCTCTGCTCCAGAATAAACCGCCTTCACCACCTGAAGAGCAGACATCAACGTCTTTCTCGACCCCTTTAATCCCGCAAACGTCGTCTCCTGCCCAAAACCCAGATTGACCTCTTTACGGTTGCAATCAATAAAAGCCTTCTGCTCCGAAAGACAATCCATACCGAAGATGACGTCGAACTCTACTAGCGGCAGCAACGACGCTAGCAAGTCGAACTCTTGGCTTCCAATATGAACCTTTATGACACATAATCTGTTCGCGCGCATCGAACACCCATTCGGCAGCAGCACATCCAGTTTGTCCTTCGCCATCAAAGAAGGGACTCCGATGCGCGTTATGAAACTTTCGGACAAAAAGGAGTGTGAAGCTCCCGTATCGAAAAGTGCTCGTGCCAGACTATCGCCAATCAGAACAAGGCCTATATAAACAATATTAAGCTTACAAACACTAGGTAAAAGTATTTAAAGCTAACTTACTATAAATAAAGCTGTACCTGTTGTTGGGTTTCTCTATAAGGTTGGCACAACACTTGTGCACGCAGCGGAAGTAATAAAATCTAGAACAACCCAAAAAAGATTGGATTGGGCCATGAATGTTGAATCAAGAAGTTAACAAAAATTAGGCAAAAATTACATTGACGGCGTTGAGTCACAACTCAACGAAGATGCTCCAAATTAGATTCCTTGTCGGTGGTAAGTTCCACGTAGAATAATATCTACGTCTCTGCAGAAATCCACACGAGCGGGAGAACTCCAAACCTCCGTCTCAAGGATGATCGGAAAGAGATCGATCGCACCTTACACTTCCACGGACTGCTAGGCCCGCTCCAGGAAGCGCAACACCGGCGACTATCGTCAGAGAGGAGGAGGTCGGCGGAGCAAATACGGCGGCGAAACGCTTCCGGCCGGCGGGATTCGGGATTCTGCAAATCGGTAGAACAACGGATCTCTTTCCGTCGGGTTCTATTCGGCCGTAAAAACAACGCATCATGTTCGCAAAACCCTAAGTCCCTATTTATATTAAAAGTATAAACAGACCTAAAAGTATCGCTATTCGCAGACCACACAATATAGGGTCACAGAATCATTCGTTGAGAATGAGTTCCAGGTTCGGCGAGAATCAGATCCAGAATCGACGAGAATCAAGGACAACTCTCGACGAATCAGCCTTTGTCGTCGAGTCATACTCGACTGCTCTCGACGATTCTCGTCAATCGGCGGTCGACGACAATCGTCGAACGGCGATCGATGATATTCGTCGAACGGCGGTCGACGACATTCGTCGACCCGTGTTTGGTGACAATCGTCGAACGGCGGTCGACGATAATCATCGAGCCGCGTTCGACGACAATCGTCGAACGGCGGTCGATGATATTCGTCGACCCAGCCACAGTCATCGAGTCATACTCGACGACTCTCGCCGAAACAACCTTAGTCGTCGAGTCAAACTCGACGACTCTCGTCGAAACAGTCTTAGTCGTAGAGTCAAACTCGACGACTCTCGACTAACCATTCTCAATGAACTTTCTTGGCAACGATTGCAGGACCCCCATACTTTATGGTGATTGGTAACCTTTACTAACACAGTCAATCTTCCAACTTCTGCACTGCTCTTATGTGCGACCCTGCAGGCTCATATCGCGTTGGCAGTAAGATCACATGTTTGACCACTTCTAGATCACCATGGTAACTCCAACAGTCTCCCACTTGATCTTGAAAGTATCAAAACAAAAACCTCACAAACAATGAGCGGCATCTAGCAATGCATCATTGCTCCCCAAGCAATAAGAGTTCATAACTCATAAGCCTTCATGACCAATGTTCTAGCATTGTCTTTGTCCCTTTGTCCCTTACATCCGGATAGAACTAGAGGCATGGACCGTGTCACCCTCATAATAGCTCAATCCAAGTTTCTTGATCTAGAACGGACTTCCAGAGAATGGTGAGTCCAATATCACATACTGACTCAACCAAGCATGGCCATGCATTTCTCAGTCCAGTTCCATCAAGGGGCCCATGGATGCAACTCCTGTCATATAGGAGGACAAATCCCATATCTGCGCACACATAAACACTCAAATGATTCGTAACGTACCCAACAACCACCCTTATCATCAACCTTTCTCAAGGAAGACTTTAGATGACATCAAAGCACGCTCTTCCTCACTTGATGAATGCTGCGATGTCAGGTCAAAGGACCACAACACCATTGCCAATAGAGACCTACTTGTGACACGATTAGATTACAATCCACAAAGTAGTCTCAGGATGGATCTGTCAAGTACAACTTGTTCATTAACAAGTACCCACGTGATGACTTGATATCACAATATCATGACCTGTGAGAACTGGTCATCAGTCAACGTAAGTGCTAGTCTTAAGGTATCATCATCACCCTTAGTTTCTATGACGATACAACAACCAGGGACCTTTTAAGAATGAAGCTTTAAATAAATCATAGGCTCTCACATTCAAGTAATGTACTTGATGTCCAATGGAAGCGAACACTCTAAGGGTATTTATTATATTACAATTTAACTATCACATAGAAAAAACACAATAAAAGAACTTGTCATTAATTGTAAAAAGAAACATTTGGTACACAATTCATCATATGAATGAACAATAAACAGCCAACATAATATATGTTTACATGCAACCCACAAGACTCCCACTAGAGTTGATCACTTAGGTATCGCATACCCATTGATCTATTATGACCATCATGCTTTCTCTGTGCGAGAGGCTTTGTCAGTGGATCCGCAATATTCTCCTCAGTCGGCACTCTGCAAATGTTCACATCTCCTCGTTCGACAATCTCACGAATAAGATGGAACCGCCGAAGTATGTGCTTGGAGCGCTGATGGGATCTAGGTTCCTTAGATTGTGCAATTGCACCATTGTTATCACAGTAGAGAACTACGGGACCAACAATGCTAGGAACTACATCAAGCTCGCCGATGAATTTCCTAATCCATACAGCCTCCTTCGCTGCGTTAGCCACAACGATATACTCGGCCTCTATTGTAGAATCAACAACTGTCTCTTGCTTGGAACTCTTCCAACTCACAACTCCTCCATTAAAGCAAAACACAAACCTTGACTGAGACTTTAAATCGTCTCTATCAGTTTGGAAGCTAGCATCCGTGTAACCACTTACAACGAGCTCTTCCTCTCCACCATACACCAAGATCATATCCTTAGTCCTTCTGAAGTACTTCAGGATATTCATGACTGCAATCCAGTGACATTCACCGGGGTCTGACTGATACCTACTAGTCATGCTCAAAGCAAAGGAGACATCGGGTTGAGTACATAATATTGCATACATGATTGATCCAATTGCAGAAGTATATGGAATCAACTTCATGCGGTCCTTATCTTCACAAGATTTTGGACACTGGTCCTTAGAGAGATTCACACCATGAGACATGGGTAAAAATCCTTTCTTGGACTCAAGCATGTTGAACCGCTTCAACACCTTTTCAATGTATGTACTCTGGGTCAAACCCAACAACTTCTTCGATCTATCTCTATAGATCTTAATACCGAGTATGTAAGTCGCTTCACCCAAGTCCTTCATAGAAAAACAGTTCCCTAGGTTATTCTTAACAACTTTCAGGGTAGGAATGTCATTCCCAATCAAAAGTATATCATCTACATACAATATAAGGAAGACAACAGTGCTCCCACTGATTCGCTTGTAAACACATGGCTCATCTTCATTCTTGATGAAACCAAACTCTTTAATTTTCTCATCAAAACAAAGATTCCAACTTCGAGAGGCCTGTTTCAGTCCATAGATGGACTTATTCAGCTTGCATATTTTAGTGGCTTCATTTGGGGATACAAAACCCTCGGGTTGTGTCATGTACACTTCCTCAAGGAGGTTTCCATTAAGGAAAGCCGTTTTGACATCCATCTGCCAGATCTCGTAGTCCTAATACGCAGCAATAACAAGCAATATCCTAATGGACTTTACCATGGCAATAGGGGAAAAAGTCTCATCATAGTCAATACCATGAATTTGCTTGAAACCCTTAGCCACCAGTCTCCCTTTGAATGACTGTACATTCCCATCCATGTAGGTCTTCTTCTTGAATACCCATTTGCACCCTATGGGTCGTACCCCTTCAGGTGGTTCCACCATGTTCCAAACTTGGTTTGCATACATGGAGTCCATCTCGGATTTCATAGCCTCAAGCCATTTTTCGGAGTCCGGACCATTCATAGCCTCTTGGTAGGTTGCTGGTTCATCATCATGATCCATAAGCAACACATTACCTATTTGAGACATGAGAAATCCATACCTCTCAGGCTCAAACCTCGGTCTACCAGATCTACGTAGGACTTTTGTTTCTTGAGCAGGTTCTCTAGCTACAATATCTTGTAGTCCTGTCTAAGAATCAAATTCCGGTTCATTCACTACTTGTGGTTCTTGAACTTCTTCAAGTTCTAACTTTTCAGTCTTTCTTGATAAGAACTCTTTCTCCAAGAAGACGCCAGTCCTTGCGACAAACACTTTGCCCTCATACGGTATGTAAAAGTAATACCCTTTCGTTTCCTTAGGATATCCCACCAGATAACATTTATCCGATTTGGGTTCTAGCTTGTTAGGCATTTGACGTCGTACGTATGCCTCATAGCCCCAAATTTTAATGAACGACATACTAGGACGCTTCCTAGTCCATATCTCATATGGTTTCTTCAGAATCGTTTTCGTTGGAGCGCGATTCAGTGTCACTGCAGCAGTCTCTAAAGCAAAACCCCAAAAGGAAACAGGCAAGTCTGCATGACTCATCATCGAACGTACCATGTCTAACAAAGTACGATTTCTCCTCTCAGATACACCATTATGATGTGGTGTTCTAGGTGTAGTGAGCTGTGATATAATACCACACTATTTCAGATGATCACGGAACTTATGACTCAGGTATTCGCCACCTCGATCAGATCAGAGTGCTTTAACCCTTTTACCCAAGTAGTTTTTTACTTCATTCTTGAACTCTTTGAACTTTTCAAAGGTCTCGGATTTGCACTTCATAAGATACACATATCCGTATCTACTGAAATCATCAGTAAATGTAACGAAGTAGAAATACCCACCTCTAGCCATGGAACTCATGGGTCTGCATACATCACTATGTACAACACCCAAGAGATCCTCAGCCCTCTCAGTATAACCAGTGAAAGGGGCCTTAGTCATCTTGCCTAACAAACAAGATTCGCATCGCTCAAATGATTCATAATCAAATGAGTCCAAAAGTCCATCTTTATGGAGCTTGGATATGCGCTTCTTGTTTATATGGCCCAAACGACAATGCAAGAGATATGTAGGGTTTGAGTCATTTGTTCTTAGTCTTTTATTATTTTCTACATTATAGATCTGATGGTCCAAGTTCAAAAGATAAAGACCATTAAACAATTGAGCTACAACATAACAAACATCATTCTTAAATATAGAACAATAGTTGTTCTTAATCATAAAAGAAAATCCAATCATGTCCAAGCATGAAATGGATATAATATTTCTAGTTATTGCCGGAACAAAATAACAGTTATCTAGTTCTACTACAAGACCACTGGGCAAAGAAAGACGGTAGACCCCTACGGCTACAGCAGCAACTATTGCTCCATTGCTGACACGAAGGTCCACCTCCCATTTACTCAGCAATCTTCTCCTTCCCAGTTCCTGCACATTTGTACAAATGTAAGAACCACATCTGGTATCCAATACCCAAGATGAAGGAGCAGAAAGGTTTATCTCTATAACGTAAATACTTAAAGCGGAAGTCATACCTCCCTTCATTTTTTGCAGACCCTCAATGTACGAAGGACAGTTCCTCCTCCAATGACCAGCCTTGCCACAGTGGTGGCATTTCCCCTCCTTCACCGTGCTCTTCTTCTTCATCAGTGCAGAAGACTTGGGCTCAAGATAAGACTTAGGTCCCGCCTTCGTCTTCTTGAAGCCCTTGCCCTTGCCCTTGCCCTTATGCACCATCAGTATGGGGCTGGCAGGCTTGGCCTTCTTCATATTGATCTCGGTAGTTCTCAACATGCCTAGGAGCTCGGGCAGTGTGTTGTCTATCTCATTCATGTTGTAGTTCAAGACAAACTGCTCGTAACTGTCCGAAAACGATTGCAGGATCAGATCTGTGGCCAACTCTTGACCCAGAGGAAAGCCCAGTCTTTCAAGGTTCTCTATATACCCAATCATCTTGAGTACGTGAGTCCCTACTGAGTCTCAAACTCCCATCTTGCACTGAAACAACGCTTTGGTGACGCCAAACCTCTCTTGACGAGCTTGCCCTTGAAACATTTTCTTGAGATGCTCGTCAATCTCCTTGCACCCCATGTTCTCATGTTGCTTCTGAAGCTCAGTGTTCATGGTGGCAAGCATAAGGAATTCGACGTCCAAGGCGTCATCAGTATACTTCTTATAAGTATCTTTATCAGCACAGGAAGAATTCCCGGTCAGCACCTCGAGGGCTTCTTCTTCCAAGACGTAGAGCTTTTGCTCTTGCCTGAGAACAATTCTCAGGTTCCTGTACCAGTCCATGTAATTAGTCCTACTGAGCTTATCCTTCTCAAGGATGGCTCTCAGAGACAGAGTGGAGTGTGAACCACTTGCCAAGGAATTCTACAAGAGTTTATGCAGAATAAAATCAGTACCAAAATTTCAAAATACAATTATTTTTCTTAGTTTGGACTTCAACTAAAACTCCCACTATTTTATTCGAAATAATAGCCCTCACTATCAATTTGGAGAGTTCTTGCGAGCTACTCTCTTAGTGGACAAGATCCGTATTTCACCAACACTATGAGTCAGCTTTGGCTTTCCTCTCACAATGCGGTTATTTAAGTAGGCAACACTTGCCAATTGCATCCTCATGCAATTCTTGTATGGTTGGTGAATAACTCCTTATTCGCATCCATCATATGGTGCATGCCAACCCCATGCCTCTAGGCACTCAACTTTTGAGGTCACCTAGTTAAAATGGACCCGATGTCGACAGTGGGATATCACAATTATCCGCTCGCACTCTTACTAAGATAGATTAATGCACCTTGCTTTGGCAACCCCACACTTCATCGATCGAGGCAGGAAGAGTGTCATCCATCAGAAGCCATCCGAACACTTAATATTTGTTGAAGGGAATTTTTTATAATAGGTTAACAATTAACCCTGATCAACATTTGATCAATGTACACATCCAAAGAAAAATACTTCACTAAAATCCCCATGCATCCCTTATGTGCACAACGGAACACTATTAACATTTGATAGAAGAAAAGGGATAAATCTGAACATCTGGACACTTCCAAATCTTCAGGTTTACATGCATTGGACAAGGGACAAAGGCAACTCAACTTAAAAGAGTAGACAAGCTCATCTCTCCTTGTTGGATTCAAAATCCAAATCAAAATCGAGGGATGGTTACTGCTAAGGAGACAGTAATTCCTAACGATTAGAAATTACTACAAGATTCCAGAAATTCCCGGCGGGGTGCCAAGAAAAAATCTAGACATTTAGAACACTTCTAAATCCCTAGGTTTACACGTACTGGAATAACCTAACTTCCAATACAACAAACATGGCCAGAAACCTGGCTCTGATACCACTGTTGGGTTTCTCTATAAGGTTGGGACAATACTTGTGCACGCAGCAGAAGTAATAAAATCTAGAATAACCCAAAAAAGATTGGATCGGGGCATGAATGTTGACTCAAAAAGTTAACAAAAATTAGGCAAAAATTACCTTGACGGCGTTGAGTCATAACTCAACGAAGATGCTCCAAATGAGATTCCTTGTCGGTGGCGAGTTCCACGTAGAATAATATCTACGTCTCTGCAGAAATCCATACGAGCGGGAGAACTCCAAACCTCCGTCACACGGATGATCGGAAGGAGATCGACCGCACCTTACACTTCCACAGACTGCTAGGCCCGCTCCAGGAAGCGCAACACCGGCGACTATCGTCATAGAGGAGGAGGTCGGAGGAGCGAATGCGGTAGTGGAACGCTTCCGGTCGGCGGGATTCGGGATTCTGCGAATAGGTAGAACAACGGATCTCTTTCCATCGGGTTCTATTCGGCCGCAAAAACAACGCATCATGTTCGCAAAACCCTAAGTCCCTATCTATACTAAAAGTATAAACAGACCTAAAAGTATCGCTATCCGCAGACCACACAGTATAGGGTCACAGAATCATTCGTTGAGAATGAGTTCCAGGTTCGGCGAGAATCAGATCAAGAATCGACGAGAATCAAGGACAACTCTCGACGAATCAGCCTTAGTCATCGAGTCATACTCGACGGCTCTCGACGATTATCATCGATCGGCGGTCGATGACAATCGTCGAACGGTGATCGACGATATTCATCGAATGGCGGTCGACGATATTTATCGACCCGCGTTTGACGACAATCGTCGAGCGGCAGTCGACGACAATCGTCGAGCGGCGGTCGATGATAATCTTCGAGCGGCAGTCGACGATAATCGTCGAGCCGCGTTCGACGATATTCATCGACCCAGCCACAGTCGTCGAGTCATACTCGACGACTCTCGCCGAAACAACCTTAGTCGTCGAGTCAAACTCGACGACTCTCGTCGAAACAGTCTTAGTCGTCGAGTCAAACTCGACGACTCTCGACTAACCATTCTCAATGAACTTTCTTAGCAACGATTGTCGGACCCCCATACTTTATGGTGACTGGTAACCTTTACCAACACAGTCAATCTTCCAACTTCTCCACTGCTCTTATGTGCAACACTGCAGGCTCATATCGCGTTGGCAGTGAGATAACATGTTTGACCACTTCTAGATCACCATGGTAACTCCAACACCTGTCACCACATCGGCTTGCTTGATGGCCTCCTGCTGGCCCAGATTATAGAATCTCGATTGAGCCGGAGCATAGTGGGATGCGGTTGACTCCACCGCCTTGCCCTTTTCTTTATAAGAGGCTCCTTGCTTTCTCTCGGACTTCGGACGTCCGCTACAACAATCGCGGGCAAAATGCCTCGTCTTTCCACAAGTGAAACAAGCGCCCAGGGTTCGGTTGATAGTTTCCCCCGAGGAACCTAAAAAAGGGGCTGGACCCTACGTCCTAGCCTTCTCGTAGAATCTGCGATATCCAGACTTCGAAGTAGTCGGCACTTTAAACTCCGATTTCTTGCCACTGGAGTCCTTCTTCTCCTCAACGTTCTTCATGCCCTTTTCCAAGGACCGGGCCGAGTTGATCAAGGTCATGAAACCCTGCTCCATAGGCCCCGAAAGTAACAATCTCAAGTCATCTCTCAAGCCTTCATAGAATCGGTTCGTCTTGCGCTCCTCATCAACAAAGGTAGAGCTTGCGTATCGTCCTAAACGAGTAAACTAGTGGGGATACTCGTCCACGGTACTGTCTCCTTGAACCAATTTCTAGAATTCATTCTCCAAAGCAATCCTCTGAGTTGAGGGGAGGTATCGAGCCAAGAACAACCTTTAAAAGTCCTCCATTGAGACATCAGCCAACTGCCTACCCCTCATATGCTGTAGCTCAAAGCCTTCCCACCATAGCCTTGCATTCCCGTCAAGCAAGAACGCCACAATCGTGGTCTTCTGACACTCTTCATACTCAATCGCTGTCAACACTCTATTAACTCTAGAAAGCAGATCCCCCGCTTGAGTTAGGGTTCCCGTCCCCGAGAACACAGGAGGATTGAAGCCCATCACGTGCTTTAGCTGCTTCTCCATTGCTCTCCTCGGCAACACCGGTTCCAAAACCACCTGTTCCACCCTCCTTGGCTCTGCCGCTTGGAGAGGTACTTACTCCACAGCAGGAGCAGGCTGCTGTACCATCCTCACAGGTTGTGCATTGGTCAGCACAAACACAGCCTCAGCTACCAATCGAATGGTCTCAGCTTAAGGAGGTGTTGCAGGCGCATAATTTGGTGCGCTGCTCGCCTCAGAAACTTGCCGTTCCGACAGCCCAGCACCACTCCTAGTCACCTATAATCGTGCAAAACACCAATAAGCGACCAAAAAACATTGCAAAATGCAATTATAGGAACACGCAGGTTCCTTAAACATGTGTATTTTCATTCCTAAGTGGACATTCATGGGTTCTTTTCATGTTATAACGATGACGCACACACATGTGCTCACCACCCCTTAAAGTTAATTTGTCCACGAATTCATTTAAGCTTGACCAAAACTGGTAGTCTGATACCAAATTGTAACACCCCTATCCATCGCATAACATATAACAGTAGGTCCGGCCGGGGCACGACGCCATATACCATAGACAGACCGGTGGGTTACTCATTGAAACCAATCAACCAATCACAACGTCCTACACAGAGCATCTAGCGGAAGCAATTTATTAAGTTGCAAAGAATAAAGAACCCAACCAAGCATGAATGTCCACTACTAAAACAAACAGGAATGTTCAATACTAAAGAACTGGCCTTATGGCCTTACATTAGTTTGCTCAAAAATAAGTATCTTCCAAACATCGGCACGCATGCAAGTCATACATGAGACTACAAGAAAACACTCAAAATTAGGCCTTCAAGGGCCGGCTATGCAACTTGAACTTTAGCCCGCTATTTACCGCTCGGCTCCGCAGTACCTGCAAGCAACAATCCACCGCACGGTTGCAAACAAAATCAACGGTCAGCTATGCAGACCAAATTATAACGACCCCTCCCCCAACTCGGGGCGACGATATTCTTTCCCTGCATTTTGTTAGCATAATCAAGTAGTATAGTGTAAACACACTTCATCACAGGTGCAAGCATGCACGACCACACACCCCGTGCACTCAGGGCACATTCACGGCGAACCGACCAACGTCACGTCAATTTAATCCATAGAGGTTTTCGTATCACCACCGTCCCAAGGACGGCCAACCTTATGAGCATTTTGTCTTCCTGGCTCGGGTCACGTCAATTTAAGCCATAGACCGCTGGAGACACTCAAATATGCCAACGGTCCCACCAAATGACATAGAACAGGTACGGTTCCGCCTGACCCATTGCTCACACCGCAACGTCAATTTAAGCCAGATGCGCCAGTCAAGAATCCCCGAGTTCTGTTTCTATCACACAGTTCACATAACCCAGTTATGTTCAAGTTGTCTCCCCGACCACCATGTTTGCAAAACCACACATTTGCCCAGTTTTCCGGGTGCACCTTGGAGTTTGTCCCCAAGTCTCATTGTTGAAATCTACCTCGTAGAAAACCCTAAAAACAAACATTCGCACGGAGTCTTCTCCGGCCATTTATGCAATGCAACATCATCGATCCAGACAACCTTGTCTGGGTAGGCTTCACATATCATGCCTATGTCCGTTCTCGTATGCTGACTCTACACAATGGGGACTTCACATATCTACCCCAAGGAACGCTACAAACTCACCGCACACTCGTGGGAGAGGGCTTCCTATGCAAAGGAAAAGAGGACTTCAAATGTCCTAGGATGAGAATTGTTACCCTAGCGTTTTTCCTTGGCACCATGGAAATCTATGCAAATGAAAAGCACCGCAATCTCCTTGCCTCCGCAGATCCGAAGGCGGCTCGCGATTTGTAGCTCCGAAACTCCGCCGGTGACCGGATTTAGCCTTCCTTCCTCCTCCTTTCTCTCTCCTCTCTCTAACTTTTAGAAAGACAGTGAACCAAAGTAAATGATGATTTCTAAACCCTAAACCCAGGGATATCCCTGAGGAAACACCCCCCAGCCGTCGGATCTTAAAATAAGGAAACGGACGGCCACGATTTAGCCCATAAATAAACTTCCTGGGCCGAATACAGGTTGCTACACGGCCGTGTGCATGGCCGTGTTACTCATTCTCCGTCACCAGGAACTCCCGACCAGAACATAGCTTGTGACACGGCATCAGACATTCCTGTGTCGCATGTGACACGCCCGTGTCACCACCCGTGTCTCCAAACAACCCAGGTCCAAAAATGTCCCGAGAAGTACACAGCCATATGACACGCCCATGTCATATGCCGTGTGCTAGACACGCCCTGGGATACGCCTGTGTCCTAGGCCGTGTAATCTCCTTAGTATAGAACCGCAGACTTCCCGAGCAGGAAACGACCTTGGGACACGCCCGTGTCCCTGGCCGTGTTCCCTTTCTCGACACTCAACGCCTGCAAATCGTCGACCTCTCAACTCCTCGTCGACACCCGAACACGAGACGGACCTGGGACACGCCTGTGTCCCAGGCCGTGTGCCCACTACCAAGTCCTAGACTTTGCTCAAAACGTTGCTCGTTGCTTTTTGTGTTTTGGGGCATTACAACCTGTCCCTTCCTTTGACATCCCTACGCCTCACTACCAAAGACTTATAGCCTTTCCTACTCACACATCCGGATGTGATCCCTCAGTTAGTTTGCTTTATTGTCATTTGTATCCGTTATGTTTGACAGTTATGTGGTGTTTTTGCAGCATGCGATGGTACCGTGTATTTCTATTTGGTTGCGGCTATTTGGTTTAAAAGAAAAAAAAGAAAAAAAAGGTGAATGAAATGAAATTTCCCGGTTGAGAATAAAAATAATATTTATGTTATTGTTAAGTTGTGAAATGTTTTTGGTTTTGTAATCGTTGTGGGCGTGCACGCGCCGTAAAATAATCCAAGTTTGCTGTGTGTTGCACGGGTTTGCCGTTGTTTATAGCTGTGAGTATTTTCGGGCAGTCTCATTTTGGATGTGCGTGTTCGTCATATTTACCCTTGTCTATCCTGCCTTCGCCTAAGCCCTATTTTTTTCTTGAAAGCCCTACTTATTCACGCCTGAGTCAAACTAGCATCATGGAGAGAGTGTGAACGGGCGAGCGTATGGTTCCCGATATTGGTGGATTCCTTTGGAGGGGATCCTGAGCCCCGATCTTTGGCAATGCTCACCTCAGTGGCCTTCCTACTTTCTTCCTACGCATGCCCGCTCGATTCTCAAGCATTCTTATTTTGAGTAGCTACAAAATTTATTTATGCCTGTCGAAATTTATAAGCACCGTACCATATTTAGAAAGTTTGTCTATTTTCTTTTCTTTGCCCATGTAGTTTTTGATTTCTGGTTTTACTTTATTTAGAAATTACAAAGCCAACTAGTTATTTTCGAGTCCACGAAGGGATGATTTGATCGGGACAAGCAAATGTTTAAGTCTGGTGGTGTGATGTGTTTGATAATTATAGTGTTTTTCAGACTCATCTGGGCTTGTTTTCTCGTTCGTGCACTGCATTTCAATCGGTATTTTGTTATATTTGCATTCTCCGGTCGTTGACCTCATTGTGCACTATTTTGGCCCGAGGGTGTGCAATTGCGCATTCTATTATCGCGGGTAAGCAAATGGTGCTCCTCGTTATCTTTCTGTTTAGTTTTGTTTGCATTTTTGTGTTGGAAGCTTGTGATCCTGCCTGGTTTTATTACTGTGCAGATAGTCGAGATGACCAAAATTCCATTTTCAGTTCTGTGTAAAACGCACGGTCGTGCGCATTTCATTGCGCACGATTCCAGTCTAATTGTGCGTTTCACACAACATTCTGGGGACATCTGTTTCTACCCGTGCGATTTGTTCCCGCACGGTTTCGTCAAAACCGTGTGAGAAGCAATCGCACGACCTGCACCTTTTGCCAAGCTTTCTAGTGCTCTGTGGTTAATCCTGTGTTTTGTTCACGCATGGGCGGCATTGCCCGTGTGTGAGTAAAACGCACGGTTCCCCTGATTTCTTTGATTTCCAGCTCTGTGTTTACCCGTGCTATTTCCTTCACGCACGGGCGGAATCACCCGTGCGTGAGTAAAATGCACGGGTCAACGCTTCTTCTTCCTAAGGCATTTTCTGCGCCCGAATATCGCGCCCTACGATTGTCAACAACCAGTTCTAAATTAAGCCAGTAATGCTCAACATAATTCATAACAATGCCACGTTCTAGGGCTTACTGAGTAAAGATCCCCATCTCCATCTAAAGGAGTTTTCTAAAATCTGTGGAACATTCTATTATGCGGGTATTTCTGATGATGCTGTGAAGTAAAGAGTGTTTTAGTTCTCTTTGCGAAATAAGGCCAAGGCGTGGCTTCATTCCATTCAACCCGATGCTACCACAACCTGGGACTCGCTCTCTTCAAAGTTGCTATCCAAATTTCATCCAGTTGATAAGATTCTTAACGCTCGGCGTGAGATTGCTACCTTCCTTTAGCTTGACCATGAGTTTCTATTTGAGTCTTGGGAAAGGTTTTGTGAGCTTTTGCGAAGATTCCCTCAGCACAGCTGCGTGCCAAGGAACATCGTGGAGATCTTCTACTTCGCAATCGTGCCGAATTATTGGTCCATAGTCGATGCTTCTTCGGGAGGAACTATTATGAATCTTATCCCAGTGAGGCTTTGAGAATTCTGCGAGACACCATTTCACATATCACGTATTGGACCGCTAGAAGATATGCACCAAGGGGTTTTGAGGTGAACACATCTAGGACACTAGTGGAGATGCACAGTAAGTTATGGATAGCATGGTGCTATTGAAGAGTCTTGCTCCACCTCTAGCTCAGATATTGGCTATTTCATTTCAAGGATGCGGGAATTATGGGCATTACGCTTATGAATGCGCCGCTGGTAAGAAACCTCTTGATCTTTCTAATGCTAGTTATGATGAAAGTGTTAACTATATTGAAAGTCTTTGTTTTCAAGGTAGCTTGAAACCTAGAGGGGGGATAGGTTTGTTGGTATCTTGTGACTTTCTTAAAGTTTCTTCTATTAGTACTTAGTGTGTTGGCAGTTATTAGCTTTCAATAAGAAACCTCTTGATCTTTCTAATGCTAGTTATGATGAAAGTGTTAACTATATTGAAAGTCTTTGTTTTCAAGGTAGCTTGAAACCTAGAGGGGGGATAGGTTTGTTGGTATCTTGTGACTTTCTTAAAGTTTCTTCTATTAGTACTTAGTGTGTTGGCAGTTATTAGCTTTCAATAACCTGCAATAAAGAAACAATACAGAAAAGAACACAGAATATATAGTGGTTACCCAAATTATGGGTACATCCACTCTCCTCCCCCCTTTCTAAATTTCAGTCAGACATGACACTTCTCCAAAACTTAGCTCAAAGAGCTTACACCTCAGATCCCCCAGGATCTCTCAGTCTCCTCCAAGAATTACAGCTCAGGAACTAAGTCGTACACCATAATAATTAACTAATCACCTACCTCAGGCTAAAGGCCCTACCACTCAGGCTTGGAGAACAACCCTACCTTAGAGCAAACTTGCTCCTACCTCAGAGATAATGACTCTTATATAGGTCAGAAACAAAAGCCCTACCCAGATCCAAAGGATACTACAGCTCAGGCACAAGTGCCCTACAACTCAAAGAGAATGACTCTCCTACCTCAGGCCCAAAGGCCCTACATCTCAGTGATCAAATGATCACCTATCTAAGATACAAGCTGGATCCTACTCTCAGAGAGTATAACACTCTTACAGCTTAGGCAAATTTTCCCTACCAATGCCTCAAGAGCCCTACAACTCAAATCCAAAGGATCCTACAGAAATACCGTGGTTTTAATTTCTTTGACACAGAGAAATTTCTCTGTGTCAACTTCTAGAGCTGAGTTATCTCAGCTCTATCTGACTTCACAGCAGCAGGAAGATATTCTTCAATAAAAGGCGGCCTCTACTAGAAATAACTCAGAATGTTGTTTCTGAACTTGTTGTAGAAGACTGAAGAATGTCTAGGTCTTAAGTTCTTTAAACAGCTACCTGAACCAGCAAAAGACTGAAGGCTCTCCTCTTAGAAGCATTTCTTAACTTTCTTTAGCAAGAGAGAATGCTACAGCTAACAAAAATTTTTCGTTCTGCTGGTCGACTAAAAGCTTTTTCTCGGCATCAATGGCAAGGAAGATTAAGTCCATCCGCTCTTTTCTCTCTTTAAATCAAACCATAAAAGTTTAGTTCAACATCTGAAGCTGTCCCTTTATATCTTTTGCCGATCAACGACTCGAAGTTGTAGGGACCACCTGCAGCAGACAGCTGCATCTTGCTTTAATGGAAGAAGACAAACAGTAGACCTCCGACAGTATTTGTCGTGTTCTGTAGCTTTCCCGCACTTAATTTGAACTCTGTTGACATTGAAGACATCACTATCTGTGGACTTAGCCAAAATCGAACATCTTTAGTATAAGCGTTGAGTGAGTAAGTTTCAATACACACAAAAACACTTAGACAGATTTTTTGTCACTAGGCATTTAGTGAACAACCTTCACTCAATGCCACAACACTCAGAAAAATTTCTCTGTCATTATGCATTGAGTGAGCAACCTTCACTCAACGCCCAAATACTTAGAAAAGTTTTCTGTCTCTAGGCTTTGAGTTATTAGGCTTCACTCAATGCCAAACTTCATAACTGGAGTTCTATCACTTGGCGTTGAGTGAGTAAGCTTCACTCAATGCCATAACACTTGGTGTTGAGTGAGTAAGTTTTACTCAACGCATTTGGACTTACCCAAATTTCTATGAAATCACAGTCTCTGACTGACTAAGGTTCAGTCAACGCATTTTATCACATGGCGTTGAGTGAGTAAGCTTCACTCAGCGCCTGTGTACTTAGTCAAATATCTATATAGATTTTCGGTATAGATTTTCTGTGGCGTTGACTGTCTGAGCTATACTCAATGATTTATGTTGTATAACGTTAAATGAGTAGACTTCACACAACGCCTGTGGACATAACCATATTTCTTCCTGTTTCTTCTTAAGCTTTCAATGTGCTTAGTTCTACTGTGTGAGATAGGATTCCTTACAATGTGTAACGCCCTGAAACTTAGATGTGAATCAGGCGGTGTTTTGAGCTAAATTCGTGTCTAGGAAGGGTGAACACGGCCTGTGACACGGGCGTGTCACAGGGTGTGTTGTCCTAGGGTAGTCAAGTTGAGGTCGACGAGCGTTGAGTGCTCGAAAACGGCCTATGACACGGGAGTGTCACAGGGCGTGTCAGGCACACGGCTTGTGGCATGGGCATGTCACATGGCCAAGTACTCCTCTGGAAGTTTGGGCCTGTGTCGACTGAGGGACACATCCCGGAGCACGGGCGTGTACTGTATAACACGGGCGTGTCAGTTTTTGCACGGGCGTGTGGTCACTCGTGTCCACCAAGGGTTGTGACGGTTGGCGCAGAGCTTATTCATGATACACCACTGGTCACGGGAGTGTCGATGACCCGACACGGGCATGTCGATGACCCGACAAGGGCGTGTCGATGACCCAACACGGGCGTGTCAAGTTGGGACACGGGCATCTCCCAACCCGTGTCCTTTTCTATCCTCGACAATCGTGTCATGATCGAGGCACACGTCCGTGTGCAAAGCCGTGTTCGGCCCAGGGTTTGGAGATTTTAGGCAAATCTGAGCCGTTCATTTTCTTTAAATACGATCTGACAACCCCGGTGAGTTCCTGCAGAGTTAAGTTCGGGAATTGAGGGTTAATTCCTCATTTCCTCTTAAGTTTTCTCTTTCTAAGGGGTTAGAAAGAGGAGAGAGCAAGGAGGAGGGAAGGGGAGGAATCCGGCCGCCGGCGGAGCATCGGAGCACGAAATTGAGAACCGAGACCAGATCCATGGAGAGAATTCTCTTGCAAAGCCTTTCATCCGGCTAGTTTTTCATGGCGCCTAGGAAGACTTCAAGGGTAACGATTCTCAACTTGAGCATGTTAAGCTCTTCTTCCTTTGCATAGGAAAACCCTCTCCCGTGAGTGTGCGGTGAGTTTGCAGTGTTTCTTGGGGTAGATATGTGAAGTCCCCCTTGTTTAGAGTCCGGAATCGAAATACGGGCATAGGCATTGTGTGTGAAGCCAACCCAGACGTGTTTGTCTGGATAGGTGATGTTTCATTGCATGAATAGCCGGAGAATACTCCGTGTGGTTTTTTCAGGTTTCTACGCAGTAGATTGCAATAGAGATCCTTGGGGATTAACTCCAAGGCGCACCCGAAAAACAGGGCGGAAACGTGAATCTAATAACATGGCGGTCGGGGAGCCAGCCTTGAACATAACTACGTTATGTGATTTTTGGGATTGTTTTAGGTTCCGGGTGAAGCTTGGCCCACGCGTCCGTCTTAAAGTGACTAGGCGGCGTGAGCAACAGGCAGGTGGAAATGGACCTGGGCTTTGCGATTAGGTGCTAGACGCCCTAAAGTGGAACTTTTCGTTAGCATAGTCAGGAGTCTTGGACCGCGATTGGAAAGACTCAAAAATGCTCACAATGTTTGCCATCCTGAGGGTGATGGTGAACCACGGAATTGACCGGATTCACCGAGAATGTGCCCTGAGTGCACGGGGTGTTTTGCCGAGTGAGCCAAGAACTATGGCAAAATATATATTTGCACTTTACTATTTAGCTGGGCTAATGATATGCAGGGAAGGAGCACCGCCGTCCCATGTAAGGGGTGGGGTCATTATATTTTGGTCAGCCTTAGCTGACCATTGCTTTGTTTGCCACCATGCGATGGAATGTTGCTTGCAGGTGGTGCGGAACCAAGCGCAAAATAGCGGGCCGAAGCCCAAGCTGCTGAGCTGGCCCTCGAAGGCAAAGCGAACTGTTGTTTTACTTTTGTCATGTGTGGCCGGCCTGTGAGCCGGTGTATGCAAAACATTATATTGTCAACTGAACATTTGTAATGCCTTAAGGCCATGTAATCTTTTGTGTATTTTTTTTATTTCATTCCTATGATGTATAGTGGACATTCATGCCAGTGTTGTGCAAATTTTGGGTTCTCTTAAACTATTTAAAAGCTTTCGCTAGAATGCTCTGTGTTGGGACGAGTACTTGAGTTTTTGGTATTTTTCTGTAACCCTTCCGACTATCCGTGGTATATGGCGTCGGGTTCAGACTAGACCTTCTATTACATGCCATACGACGGATGGGGGTGTTATAATTTGGTATCACACTAAGGTGTCGGTCATCTGTATTTGAATTCGTGGGCGAATTCTTTTAAGGGGTGGTGAGCACATGTATGTGCGTCATTGTTATAACATAAAAGAACCCATAAATGTCCAATTAGGAATGAAAAAATATACTTGTTTTGAGGAATCTGAGTGTTCAAATGATTGCTTTTAACAATTTGTGTGTCTCCTAATCAAGGGTTCATGCTATTATAAGTAACTAGGAGCGGTACTGGGCAATCAGAACATCCGCACTCGGCGAAAAGTAATGCACCGAGTGACGTTCCTACAACACCTCCTTCAGCAAAAACCATCAGATTGGTGGCTGAAGAAGTATTTACTATGATTAATGCCCAACAAGTGTAGCATACACAACCTACTAATGAGCAAGAACAGATTAGAATGGCAGAGCCAGGAGTGGTAGAATGCGTGGCAGTTGATCTGGTAGCACCAAGGAGAGCCACAGAGAAACAAATCAAGCATGTGATGAGATTTAATCCTCCGGTGTTCGACGGGATGGGAATGCCAACTCAAGCTAAGGATTAGCTCTCTACGATGATGAGGGTCATGACCGCCAAAGAAACTGCGGAGTGGAAGAAGACCATAATATCGACCTTCCTATTGGCTGGTGAGGCAAGGATGTGGTGCGATGAGTTGGAGGTTCATCTCTTAGTGGGAAGGCAACTTGCCAAAGTACCGATGGAGGAATTCTCAAGGTTGTTTTTGGCCAAATACCTACCTTCTTCCCAGAAGCTTGAGATGGAGAATAAGTACCTTGGTTTGACTCAGGGAGCGAGTAGCGTGGATGAGTATCTCCACGAGTTCACTCGGTTAGGTCGTTATGCTGGATCTAAGTTTACTAAAGAAGAGCAGAAAACCAACCGATTTTATGAGGGCCAACGGGGCGACCTGCAACTACTCCTCGCTGGGACTAAGGAACAGGGCTTCCTAGCCTTGGTTAATGCGGCTCGATATTTGGAAAGGGTCGCGATGAAAGTTCAAGAGAAGAAGGATCTAGGGGAAAAGAGGTCAGAGTTCAAAATGCCGAGTTCAAAGTCTGGTTTCCACAGATTGAACAAGAAGTAGAAGACTTCAAGTTCAGCCACTTCGTCTGATGCGACGGGGGCAAAATCAAGTCGAGTCGTAGGAGCGTGCTACAACTGTGGAAATGTGTTCAAGATTTTGGCTAAGGAAAAAAGCATTGAGTGAGGCGTGCTCACTCAACACTCTCAACGTCTTTATGCTGAAATGAGTTAAAAGCAAATAGCGTTGAGTGCGGAATGCTCACTCAACGCTCTCAACGCTTCAGTTGCTGAAGAAGTAGAAATATGGCTAAGGATGTTGGCGTTGAGCGAGGGTTGTTCACTCGACGCCTAGAAACAGATTTATATTCTAAGTAGTTTGGTGTTGAGTGAAGGTTACTCACTGAATGCCAAGAGATATTAAATCTAACTAAGTGTTTTGACGTTGAGTGATGCTTACTCACTCAACGCCAATGCAAATGTTGCTTGATTTTTTTGCTAAGTCCGCAGCTGGTGACATCAGCATGTCAACAAGTCATGAACATATTTCAAATAAGTGGCAGGATGGCTACAGTACGTGACAAAGGTTGCAGCACACCTACTATACGACAGTTGGCGTTAAAGCAAAAATACACCCAACATTAAAAGTGTGGGACCCACTGCTATAAGAGCAATTGGGTTTCAATAAATAAAAGGAATTGCTCTTTACAGGATAAGACTCCAATGATAGTAGTTCTTCTTCTTCGCCATTGTTGTGGAGCTAAACAACATGAAGCTCAAGTCAGAAATACAAAAAGCAAGTTAGTTGTTGAGATCAACATCTTCAACGGCATGTTTGTTGGTGCCATCTTCATCTGCACCAGCTAGCAAGCTCAGGGTGATTCTCTTAGAAAGAGATAACAGCAAGAGCCAACCCTTACTGCAGGAGCTTCACAGATCCATCCAATACTTTCTAAAAGAACATACACATGAGGAGTTGTGAAAAAGAAGTTGGAGCTGAGCAGTTAACTCAGTTCAGAAAGGAGTAGAGAAACAGATCTGTTAGTTGCTTCTAGCATAAGCCAAATCTTCTACATCATTATTGTTGTGAAGAAGAGAGAGTTGAATCTTTGGTTCAGTTCAGAAAGAGGCAGAATAGTATTCTGCAAGTTTCTTCCATCTCAAGTGCATAAACTTGTTGCTGTGAAGTAGTTGGGACTAAGGTGCACTCAGTCCAGTAAAGTTAACACAAGAAAAATCTCCTTGAGTCCAAGTGGGGGGCTAAGTCTAACTCACCCAAGGATGATTGTCACAGAGGAATTCCTCTTGTGTTCAATCAAGAACCACATTAACCCATTTCCATCTTGTAGGATCCTTCTGGATCTGAGCTGTAGGAGTGCTGCAGCATTCTGAGAGTTGGGCCTAGTGCCTGAAATTGTAGGGATGAAAACCTGAGTTGTAGGCCGTAGTGATAAGGCTTAGTTAGGTGGTTTGATGACCACTGAGCTGTAGGAGCACTGCAGGGCTCTGAGGTAGCAACCTTTGTTGTTCTGATGTAGGGTTCTGAAGAGAACCTGAGTGTAAGGCTGAGGGCCTGAGGTGTAAGCTCTTTGGAGCATTTTCGAGAAGTGTTTAGTACAACAAGACAGTTGGATAGGTGTGAGGGAAAGGGGATGTACCCAAATTAGGAACCACAATAAATATCTGTGTACTTTTCTGTGTTGTTTTCTTTATGCAGGGTAAATAATCTTGAAAGATGAAATTAACCAACCACTAAAGCATCAAACTAAAAGAACATAAATGAATTAATAAAGAGACCAATAACCTATTCACCCCCCCACCTTCCAGGTGATTTAGCTATCCTTAAAATTAAAGACTTTCAACACTCTTGAAGATCGATTCTTGGAGCTATGAAGAAGATAGGACTGAGTCATCTAAGTTCAGAAAAAGGCAGACTCGAAGATGTCTTCTCAGGAGTCATTCAACATTAATTAACAACCTTACTTTTTGTAGGATCTTAATTGATCTGATTGTAAGCCTAAATTATAAAGGATAAGGTAGGATCTAATGGAGGATCTGAGTGTAGGGCTAACCTCCTAGCCTGAGTGTAGGACTTTGAGTTAAAGTCTGAGGTAGGGCCCGTGTGCCTGAGTTGTAGGAGAACATTTCTCTAAGTGTACGGCATTGGGCCTCAGTGTAGGACTTAGATGAGTCTAAGAATTCATAAGGGATTTGTGTTGTAAGCTCTTGGTGTTGAGTTTGGATAAGTTTGCCTTATCTAACAAACTGTTAGAATGGTGGGAGGGATAATGGATGTACCCATACTCTGGGGAACCACTATAAATAATTTGTGTGTTGATTGTCTGATCTTGAAATCTAACCTAAACTAAAAGACAACTCACCAAATTAGAAGAAAGTATCAAAAAGATAGAAAAACCTATTCACCCCCCCCCCTCTAGTTGTTTTGCTACTCTTGAAACTAAAGATTTTCAAAAAAAAAAAGGTAGCACCGAGTGCTTACCCGTTGCAATAAGGCATGCAATTGCACACCCCAACGAGCCTAAAATGTGCACTTAGCATGAAAGTGTGTATAAGTTAAATATGAGTAAATATAGACTAAAAGTGTAGAGCATATGAGTAAAAACTAGCCTGGATGAGTCAACAGAACACTATAAAATTTTGACTCATCAGTAGGCCCTCAAAAAGGGGTTGCAAGGATATGGTGGCATCCAAAGCTTGAAGGTGAGAGGACAGGCCTTTGTTTCCTGTGAAGCGGTGAAGACGGGGCTCTCGAAAGCAATTAGGTGCGGTCTCCCCAGTGATCTCAAGGACAAATGGAAAGAAGACCTCTGCCCCTTTGACTGACGCCCTTAAAATCTTGAACACTTCTAGGTCGGGCAGCCTCTTGAAATAGTTGGTGGCAGACACTGGTTGTATCTTCCCAGGTTGGGCTGTAGATTGGCAGGACAATCGGGTTCTTATTGTCCTCCATGGCATGTCCTCTCCGCTAATTGGTCGTTAACTCATTGGCCAAGGTGAATAGACATTCGAATTCGGCGTGACTGATGGGCTGCTCGCATCTAGAGTCTTTCCTCCTAACATTAGAGTGGATTCGCTGACTAGTTGAGAGATCTGACGGTTGCTGTAATGGCAAGGGAAATTTCTCCAATCACTTGTGTCCATGCTCACCGCACCAAATTCTATTGGAGCTAAAAAATGTCACAAACTTCCTGCACGCAATCCCTGAGCAGGGTAGTCGGTAGAGGTAAATATGGTTCTCAGGCGGTTGGTTACTAGCCCCCTGCGGATGTTAAAATAGTTAAAATGAAGTGACGCTAGCAGGACGAACACCATATTGGACACACTGCGGCGAATGCCTCTCTTGTGAAGGACCTCTCTTTATCATATTAAGAATGATTACAAGGTGTTGTGCGGCCACCTAGGGGGTATGCGCGCATAAAATGACTGAAAGGATAGAAGCATGGAGCTTAGTATCTGCAGCTACAACGTGGCAGGCTCTGGGCTAAGTCCACGTGCCCCCACAAACACCCCTGGTCCCCCTTTTATACTTGAGGGTAGGCTGCGTGGATGGTTCACAAACCGATGGGCCATTAATGCCTCTTTAATCATGGCATTAAATACACAGCCGCCCGAGGTACATGAAGAGTCGGGCAGCGGAGACTAAAGAATAGATAGTGAAAGGAAGGCGATAGATCTTATTTACTATGGCTAAATATATTTGTTATATTAAAGAGTAAGCACAGCACAAAAATAAAGAAACAAAGCAAGCAACACAGACAACACAAGGATTATAGTGGTTCCCCAACCTCGGTACATCCACTCTTCTACCACCCTGGTAGGAATCCACTAACAGTTTTGATCAGGTAACTTCCACCTTTGAGCTTTTGATCAGGTTCTCAAAAACTAATTTCAAGTCTTTTGGAAGGAGACTTGCAATCAAGCTAACTTTTGAAGGGAGTTAAAACCATGTACAGTGGGGGAAAGAGGTTTATTGAAGTCTTCTCTTTTCTCAAATCAACTTGAGAAGACTTTGTGGATTTTGATGTTGTCAAAGCTCCCCCTGAGATGTTGAATGGTTCAGGAAGATGAGAGCTTTGCTTCAGGGTGTAGGCCTTCAAACTTGATGTTCTCTCCAGCAAGCTTCTAGACTGATATTGTATTTGTTATCTCTTTGAAGTCTGAAGTAGATGATGAAGAAATCTGTGAGAAACCGAGCTATGTTCTTCACTGATTGCTATTAGTTATTGTTTTTCTTTCTTCTCTCTCACTGATTCATCCCTTTCTACCTCTTATTCTATAATAAAATATCTCTAATCTGAATATATTCCCCCGAGTCGTATTCAAACATTTGAATTATCTCTATCTTGAAACGGCTGAAGCATTCCCGAGAGAGAAAGATGCTTGTGGAATTAATCACATTAACTGCTGATGTTGAATGGCTATAAGCATTAAGTCAAAGAGATAATAAATACCTTAATTAATTCTGCTAGCTGTTAAAATCTCTGTCTGTAAGACTGCACAGATTTCGTAGACCTCAGTCTGCTATTCGTCGACCTCAGCTCAGAGATCGTCGACCTGAATAATCTTTACGTCGAGCTGAGATTTTGTCTTGAGATCAGCGATCGTCAACCGGAGCTCGGAGATCGTCGAGCTTAACTCAGAGATAGTACTCTGAGTTTTGTCAACCTGAGTTTGACTATCATTGAGCTGAGTTCGACTATCGTCGAACTTATTTTCTGATCTTGACAAAACTTATTTCTGCATGATTTCTTTTCTGCAATATTTCTCTGGAGTTCTTTTGAGGCAGACCTAGAAATGACCCTATGACCCTGACTATACATTTTGGGTCAATCTAAAAACATCCTCATAGTATTCCTTACCCAAATCCAAACTAGGGTTCCATCAATCTCCCCCTATTTGGGCGAGGATACTATTTACACAAAAAGGAAAACAAAGCAAGTTTGAAATAGGTGCTTTGAAACATAAAATAAAAAACAACAGAGTTTTTGAAATTTATATATGAAAAACTTCTGATTGGCTCTGTAGCTTTTCTTTGCTTATCTTTAACTGGGCATATTTCAGATATGTTGCTCCTGCTGTATTCAACAATTTCCTTGATATCATCCCCCTGATTTCTGAATAATCGAAACTATTGCTGCTGTATCCTTTAAAGCAGTCCCCCCTATACAACTACCCCTGTACTAAAGGGTCTTTTCCAGAAATAAGGGGTTTGGAGTTTTGGACCCGGATTATCTTTGTTCTTGGTTTTTTTTCATAATAATTAGATATAAAAGAACATACAGGTTGATCTTTGTAACCTAGAGGGTGAAATTTCCTAGAAGGGATGAGCCATTCGGTAAAAGGATTGAAATTTTTTTGAGTTTGATTATAATTTTAAAAAGGATAAAAATTTCTATTTTAAAATTCTGAGTTGGACGAAAAATATTTTCGTCGACTTGAGTTCGACGAATAATATTTTCGTCGACCTGAATTTGACGAAGGGAATCGATTTCATCGATCTCGGTCCACAAAATGATAATATCGATTTTTTGTGTTCCATAATCGTCGACCTCAGTTCGACGAAGCAAATTTCTTTCGTTGATCCTAATTTCCAGACAAGTTAAAATCAAAATCTCTGTTAAGAGATCGTCGACCTGAGTTCGACGAGGAGTGTTGTTTTCGTCGAGCTCCGTTCGACGAATAATGTTGAACACAAATTTTCTGAAATTGTTTAATTGTTTTTGATAAAAATTAAGTTATTTTGCCTAATTCTATTATCTTTTCTTTGTCTTTAATTTATTCTAATGAAGCTAATTATTCAGAAACCTTTTTTAAATCTTCTTTAAGATTTTTGTTTTCAAAAGATAGATTATACACTTTCTCTCTGGGAAGTTTTATTTCCTTCTCGGATTGAATTAAATCATTGCCTAAATTTTAAAATCTTCTTTAAAATGTTTTGAGGAAAAATCAAATGAAGAGATAACCTGATCCTTGTTGATGCACGAAATGCGACAAGGACTCGGGCACCACAAGTCAACTATTCGAGCACTGGAGAAAGAAGAAAAAGTAGACTGCAAATAGTAGCCTACTTAGCGGATGAGATAAAAACACAAAGGGGCCGCGAACTATGGCAACACCAGACTTCGCCCGTTGCGGCCTGAATGCCACTCTGGCGACTTGCTTGACTTTGATTGCAAATGGCGGGTTACAAAAAGGTGGAAAAGAAAGCTATGTAGTGAACAAGTTGGAGTCCGCAAAGCCCGAGATCCGATTCCGCAACCTTTAAGAAGTAGGCTCTTGGGCTCGAGTCAGCGTGCCTTGGGTGCACCACTTCTCCCTATTTATAGATTTGGGGGCCTGCCCAAATGGGCAGGGATAAAATAACTGGATGCCCGGGGTACAGGAGAGCCGGGCAGCAGTGACGGGAATAAAAAAGAAACGGACAAGCAGTCAACGCGAGATAGACGGACTTGGCTTGCGAGCTAGGGAATCCCCTTGGTTGTGCAGAGCGCAATCCTGGCTAGAGGGCCGCGATAAAGGCACACTGGCTCTTGAGCCCGCCGAGGGAATGTCAAGATATAAAAACTGACCAAGGCCGGGCGACCTGAGCGGATTGATGGTCTGGAGTCCGCCGAAAGAGGGAGGGTCTTGGCCGTTACAGATTCTAGGGTTAACATAATCCCCGCACATTTTCAGGTTTCGAGAAAATTCGAAAATGTTTCCTTAACCGCCGAGTCCGCAACTATCATAAATACCGTCTGGGCTATAAATACGGTCGGGAGCACTATATTCTACCAAAACTGTCTGCGCAACGGGTCGGCATTCACCACTTGCGGTTTGCACCTTTGAGTTTGGAATGGTGAGACTTGGATCCTTCTTTGGCAATCTTGCTTCCCAGGCCGACAAGCCCAAGGCGTCCGTGGCACCGGCGAATAAAGTAGTTCACCGGGGCAAAACGACTGCCCGCGATGTTGGAGAAAGTTCGCGAAAAAGAAAAATGCCGCTGTTCCGGTCTGCAGCGGTAAGGAGCCAGAGTGCGAGAAATCGGATGCCTCTCTTGCCCCGAATGTGCCTCCCAAGAGCGCGGAGAAAACTTCTAATCCGCAATAAACCTCTGACCAGGTCCCTGCAGATTCCAGGGGAATGGCGATAGAAGCCACTCCTTTTTGCACATTTATGCTCCACATAGATGCCGGAAAAGAGGTCTCTTCACCAGAAGCTCGACAGCAGGACACCGTGAGGTTGAAAAACGGACGGAGAAGCTGGCTGAGGATTAGGCTGCGGCTACAGCGACTTCCTTTACAGTAGTTGTCAAAGACCAGGACAGAATCCGCGCGAACCCGTCGGCCTCTGAGCAGGTCATGCTGGCTTTGGAGAAAAGTCTCCTGAGAAGAAGTGGAGGAGGGATAAGTCTTCCATTTATGAGCGGATAGAGAAAAAGCTGCGGGCTAAAAAGAAAAGAACGTCTCCGTTCGGACAAGCGCAGCGAGCTTGCAGTATAGGCCGCGAGAGAAAGATGTTCCAGATGCGAGTTTGATTAAACCGGATGCCCCCATCTCAGGGGGCGACTCATCTGCGGTCCATTTGTCCACCACCGAAATACTCGATACTATTGATAACGAGCAGCTTGCTGACATTAATCAGTCTCTACTGGAGGTATTGCAGTCTGATTTCGAGATACTTGGTGAGAAGATCGCCGAGCCCGCCCCTCAGTTGTGGATGATCAATGGGAGAAGACGGCGAAGGAGCAGCTCGCGATTATGTAAGCCAAGGTCGAGGCGGTCCTCGAAGGACTAGAGGCAGATAAGCGAGCTGAAGACCTGCGGACGGCGGCCGAGCTGATACGGTCGGGTAAATTGCAGCCGGTACTCCAGTGATTTCATCAACGATGGCTTTATAAGTCCCCACCACGGAAATCGCGGCCTATAAAAATCATCACAGATACCGAGGACATAGTTGCATCCAGTAAATCTGTTGTCGAGAAAAAGGCGAAAGTATATCGAAGATTGAAGCAACACTTGGTCGCCTTCGACCCGGAACGAGTGAGGAGGCCTGTCATGGATAGTCGCCAGATCGCTTTAATGATTACAAAAAGTGATTTATCTTTATCTTTTTGGACTCACTGCGACCTGGAAACTAAAATGGATTTTGTTCTGTATTGTAGTTCGAAACTCGCCACCAGACTCCGTTGAGGCTGGCGAGATCGTGCCATTGCCCGCGGATGCTCCTATGCAAGCATTGACGACCGCCACAGCCGAGTCTGTATAAGAAGAGCATTCTGTCCTGGACAGATACATTTTGTTAGTAAAAAAGTATGAGGAAGAGTTAAAGGAAGTGCGAACCTGAGCCAAGAGAGGAGAAGAGCGAGAGAAGGCGCTGGAGGGCCAGGTCGCTGACTTCTCCGCGATGATAGAAGGTTTGAAGAAAGAAAAGAAGAAGCTGAGCGAGGATGTCCACAACTATAGAAGGAATTATTTGGCTCTGGTGCGGGAAGGAAAGAAACCAGTCACCGAGGTCGCCGGTACTCGGCCACAAAGGCCGGCTCAGCCCGCTCCGGGAGAGGCAACAGCTTTGGTGGCGAGCGGGAATCTCGTGGTGACCGCATATTCGAGGCTGGCCGGCAAGCACGTGATCCCGTTCGGCCGAGTCGTCAGGTACACTGCCTGTATGCATCGAACCTTCAATAACATGCACTACTTGGTCCAGCAATTATACAAAGAGATCCTGCGAGGGAGCGACCAAGCGGCCTATCTTGGGACGGATGAAGAGGAGAAACCTGCTAGCCGGATAGACGGGGAGGAGCGACCTGCTTGCCAGTTAGATGGAGAGGAGCGACCTGCTCGTCGTTGAAGTTGCTTAGTCCGCGAAGACTTGATAAACATTATATAATTTGCGGTGAACGTTATTCTTGCGTGACGCGGATATTATTAGTTTCTGTATAACATTATATTGTACGATATTGTGTACTCTTTTATTATGCTTCGATCTGTGCGTTGATTGCTTCTCTGTAGGGTATTTTGAATGTGATTTACGCGAATTGCTATGCGCGAACTGAAGAGAAGCGGACTGTGCGGATTGATCTTGAATTTGCACAAACTTATCTGAATTTGCAGGGAGCTAGGAAAGAGGTGATCTGGGCGGATTGATCTATCAACCTTTGCGGATTAGCTGTCATCTGTCTTTCAGAGTTTTTTCTATAAATAGGGTATTTATTTTCTTTATGTATCAGAAACAGTTGGATCTGGAAACCCTGCGGCCTGGAGAAATGGTGTCCGCACGTACCGACGCCGCAGCCGCCTTTCATTCCGTCGAATATAAATGAAGGTGGCTAACCGCGTTGAGATCTTCCGGGACAGGCACATGGCGGGCTCGCCGGTGCTCGCGTGACTTCCTGAGGATCACGAACGGGTAAACTTCTCTACCGCTACCCAAATCGCGATGCATAATGATAATTTCGATTGTGGGTTCAAGTTCCCCCTGCTCTGGGAGGTCACCGATATCCTTGAGCACTACAGGGTGGTTCCAGGCCAGCTTGCGCCAAATACCGTCACTACGATTTACAGTTACCTTTCCTACTTGCGATCTGAAAAGATCCAGTTCTCCTTGAAGATTTTCAGAAAAATCTTATCCGTCCGCTCGATAACCCCGTCTAAAGATCACCAGTATAAGGGTGTGATTTACTTCTACTGTCAAGGGATTAGAGTTACGGGCTTGCAGAATAAAATCCATAACTGTACCTCGAGGTATCTTATCTTTGTGGGCGACCTGGGGTTCCTTCACACCAACCCGCAGGTACGCGCGAATGCCGACTTCAAAAGTTTTCCTTTTGGTACGGTAGAGTCCGCTATCGTTGAATTTCTAGCTAGGGCAAGGCTCGATATTGATCACTATATCCTGATGTTACCCAGCCTTGATACCGTAAGCCGCCAAGAAAGTAAGTATTGTGACATGACTTTGTATCCGCAAATTCCTTTGCTTCGTGGCTTGACTGATCTGTCTTTTCAGCGACCTTGGCAGTTCTAGCCAACCTACCTCTAACGCTAGCCGGCGCGACTCCTACATAAGGAGAGAGAAAAAAGAAATTGCAAGAAAGAGAAAGGATGAGGGTGACCCTGTGGCGGATTACTCTTCATCCAGAAGTTTCGACATGGCGGGCTTCGGGAAAAACAAGAAGGATCTCAGGGGTAACCCGATGATTCACTGGAACGAGAATAAAAATTTTGTCTGCCACTCCACCGCTCTTCCTTCCTGGAAGAATCCGCGCCCCTCTCGTCATGCCCATGTGGTGGTCTCCGCTCTCTACTGGAAGCAGAACCTCTGCGAGCTGCAAAGCATCCCCCCTGCCGACCTCCCCCCTGATCGCGGCTCTGGCTAGAGCGAATAGCACTATCACCAATCACTTCATGGGTCGGATGACGCTCGAGCTGCTCAGGGAAAATGAACGCTTGACGCGAGAAATCAAGTATCTAAAAGACAGGAACAGGCGGTTAGGTACGAAGGTCAACAAGTGCAAAGAAACAGAAGATGTAAGTATCGGTAATCGTTTGTCTTTGTTGCTTGTCCGCAGTGGACTTATTCATTTACTATCTCTCCAGATTGCATACGATGTCACCAACCCAAGCTTTCAGAGCGTTATGTTTCCCTTTGTGAAGAAAAGCGTTGAAGTTACTGTTGAACACTTCATCAGCGATGGGCTTGCAAAAGAAGGCGTTGACTTTGTCCCCTTTTTGCAACTATACCGAACTCGAAGACAAAGTCGCTGAGTTCGAGCGGGCAGAAAAAGGGAAGGCGGTTGATGATGAAGAGGAGAAACTTTTTGATGGAGAGACCCCTGAGGTCGCTGTGTCAAGCCAGCAAGGGAGCAAGTCTGGCCAGTCCGCCTCTTCCAAATCTGAAAGAAGCTTCGGTCATGTTTACTGTTCGCAGATAGCACTCCCTGGCGTGTCTTGGATTGCTCCTGACTCTTTACATCCTGCCATCAGCGAAGAACTTGATTGCGAGATGGTAAGTTGACACCACCGTCTGGTACTTGTTTAGCAAAGGTCTCCCAAAGATGGCGTGGTAACAACTAGGAGCGTCGACCACTATGAACTGAATTGGTCGAGTTGCTCCCCTGAGCTTCACTGAGAGGGTGACGCTCCCCTCCACCTCTTTTCTTTCCCCCGAGAAACCATAGAGCGGCCCTTCGGTGGAAAGCAATGGCTTCCAAGTTCTTAGGGCCTTAAACGTTGTCTTTAAGAGAATATTAACTGAGTTGCCTGTGTCGATAAGGATCCAATCCACAGTATAATCTTCAATGGCCACTTAGACCACAACAACATCATCGAAGGGGTTGGCAGTCTGAGGAAGATCTTCTTGGCCGAAAACAATATCAACCCCGGAAGGGGTGGAGGAGGAAGAGGAGGCAACCTCATCGTGGGAAACCCTCGCAATTTAAGATTTCCAAGTGGCTTCGGCTCCTGCTCCTCCATGGATGAAAAAGAGTCGTCCAAACGAACCCTCATCATTCGCATCAAAGCACTCGGGTCAAACATTGATGGGCCCCAGCCGGCCCACATCCTCCACCTCTATGCATTTAGGCTGAACCTCCGCCACTTCCTTACCTTTGGAAGTGGAGGGCTTTGAGGGGTCACTCCTTCTGCTTAGATCTTTGATCTTGCCCTCGGCGAACAACCTCTCGACTAGTTGCCAAAGGGCCTTACAATCTTCAGTCAGGTGGCCCTTCTCCTTGTGAAATTCGCAGAATCGAGAGTTATTTCTGGGCTTCCAATCCCTCTAAGGCCCTTGCCTTTTTTTCCTCTGCCATCTTCTGGATGATCTGGACGACTTCTTCAAAATCGAGTCCCAGATCCGAAAACTCCTCCACGGAACTATTCTCAAGCGGCCTCGAAGCAGGCCAGACATTCTGGTAAATGGGCAGAGCCTCAAGGGGTATGGCAGGAGTGGAGGCCAACGACAGTCTCTTATCACGAAACTTTTGATGGACGAGAAAAGGTTTCTTGTGACGGAGGTTTCGCCCCCTCTGAGAAGGAGGCTGGATATCAGGCCGAGGAGGCTTGCTGTGATGGTGGTTCCTTGAGGAGGCATTGGAAACGTCCCTTCCTCCTGCCTTGGCTGTCAGGGACGAAATGTAAGTGGGATTGGCATTTTCAGCTTCAATAAAGCGATTGGCCATCGCTATCAATTCCTAGTAAGTTGATGGTGCCTTGGTTGTTACTTTAAACTTTAAGGGGCCTTCCCGGAGGCCATGAATCAAGGCAACCTTGTAGTAGTCTGGGTTCAGATTTCTTACCCCTGCATCTCCTTTTGGAACCGATCAACGAACCACGCTACCGATTCGTTGTCCCTTTGTTTGATATCAAAGAGGGCTGCCGACCCATCTTTCCTCTTCTTTGAGGTAGCGAACCTCAGAAGAAGTTCGCTGCGGAACTCAGCGAAGGAAGAAATCATGCCCGAGGGCAATTCATAAAACCACTCTCTCGCCTGCCCATCGAGAGTGGTAACAAGAAGCTTGCATTTCAAGGCATCGGAAAGGCATCTCAAAGCGACCGCCACCTCGAATGCCTGTAGATTGGAAACTGGATCGGTCTCCCCTGAGTAAAAAGGGAGACGGGGTTCTCTAAAATTGTTGGGTGTTGACTCCCATCTGATTCTATCAACGAAGGGAGAAGGAGTCTTGAGCTCGGCAAATGAGCAGACTGGCGCAAGGGGGTCCGCGGGCTCGACGGATTGCCGATCAACAAAATCAAGCCAGCGGGCATGATTCCCCCTGGCTGCCTCCCTATGGAAATCCAT
Organism: Platanthera zijinensis; assembly: GCA_039513925.1. Lineage (NCBI taxonomy): Eukaryota > Viridiplantae > Streptophyta > Magnoliopsida > Asparagales > Orchidaceae > Platanthera > Platanthera zijinensis. Next base: position 109,679,879 of record CM077093.1, on the reverse strand, counting down.
CAGGGGGGCGAACTGGTCAGCCTGAGGTCGTAGTGGAGCTGCGGGCTGAGCTTGGCGGCGTGACTGAGGAGTGGCGGCAGGTGACTGTTGGAGAGAGGTATGGCGAGCTTGAGTCCGGTGGACTGGCGTTTCAGCGACGTCTCTTGCGGCCTAGGGAGCAAACTGCTGGATAAGCGTGAGAAGAGCTTGGCTGATAGTATCAAGCCACTGGTCCATCTCTCTACGAGATAACTCGGCTTCCCAGCGAGATTGTTCAAGAGCTTCCGACAACAAATCATCTTGCGAGCTGGAGCGGTCTGGACGGCGAGCTCGGCGATCTGACATTTCTATCCGCGGATTTCGAAGACTGCTTGGATCTGAAGGTCGTGTGTTAACTGTTGATGCACGAAATGCGACAAGGACTCGGGCACCACCAGTCAACTGTTCGAGCACTGGAGAAAGAATAAAAAGCAGACTGCAAGAAGTAGCCTACTTAGCGGATGAGAGAAAAGCACAAAGGGGGCGAACTACGACAACACCAGACTTTGCCCATTGTGGCCTGAATGCCACTCTTGCTGTAACATCCCATTTCTAACTAGACTCCTAGAAGTGGTTTTGTCATAACAGAACTCTAGGAAACCCAAGAATTGAAGTTTATCGACCAAGAGTTCGAGTCACGGGTTGGCCACGCCTGTGATCGACCCGTCACGTCCATGACCTAGGGCGTGAACCCTTCGATGATCGTCGACCTTAGAAAGACGATTGGCGAGCTCAAAAATCTCAACATGGGCCTGGCATGCCCGTGACCGATCCATTACGCTCGTTACCTTGGAATGGCGTTGAGTGAGCTGAGCTAACTCAATGCCGTAGTCTGGATGGCGTTGAGTGAGCTTAGCTCACTCAACTCCATAAGCTAGATAGCGTTGAGTGCACTGACTGCATTCAACGCCATCTGGTGTTGTCTGGATAGTGTTGAGTGAGCTGAGCTCTCTCAATACCGTAGAATGGAGGGCGTTGAGTGAGCTTAGCAAACTCAACGCCATAAACTAGACAGCGTTGAGTGCACAGACTGCACTTAACGCTATCTACTGAGGCCTGGAACGACGTTGAGTGAGCTGAGCTCACTCAATGCCGTAGTTTGGATGGCGTTGAGTGAGCTTACCTCCCTCAACGCCATAAGCTAGACGGCGTTGAGTGCATAGACTGAACTCAACGCCACCTTGAGTAGGCTGGATGGCGTTGAGTGAGCAGAGCTCACTCAACGCCATAATCTGGATGGCGTTGAGCAAGCTGAGCTATCTCAACGCCATAGTCTGAAAGGGCTGTATTTTTGATGGTGTTGAGTGAGCAGAGCTCACTCAACGCCGTATCTTGGATGGCGTTGAGTGAGCAGAGCTCACTCAACACCGTAGCATGGATGGCGTTGAGTGAGCAGAGCTCACTCAATGCCGTAGCTTGGATGGCGTTGAGTGAGCTGAGCTCACTCAACGCTATTTTACTTAGAAATTTTCTGGCAGGATTTTTGGCTGTGTGCTGGTTCAGCTGAACCGGGCCGGTCTAGGAAGTGAGCCGTTTTCTCTTATTAAGACTTAGTTAAGTCTTAATTTAAAAGGTTGACCGGTCAAGTGAAGTTGTGCCACGTGGACCGTCAGTTTTACAATGAGGAGTGGTTACGGCCATGGCCGAGAACTGCTATCGTTGCAGTTAATGGAACTTGACGCCTTGGCAGCCCTTCCCCTCCCCTTTTACGGCTGGATTCAACTTCTCTAGGGAAGAGGAGGAGTTTCCAGCCATTAGCTTGCTTGACAAGGCCGTTTCTAGCCCCCAACACCATGGCCGAGCCAAGCTTTAATGGATAATTAATGGCCATTGAAGTTTTGTCCTTTCCCCTCCTTAACCGAGCTCTTAAACACCATCAGAGGCCCAATAGGAAGGTTTCCCAGCCTTTACCTAAAGCTTTCGAGCCCTCAGACCATGCTATTGCAGAAGCCGAGCGGCGCCACCATCGGAAATGGCTTTCCATCGATCTACACGCCTCCAGCCCGCGAACAAGGTCCTCCCCTCCTCTCTCTCTACGGGTAGATCTTAGCCTTCTTTAGGATTAAGAATCGGGCTCAACAGAGCCCGATCGGGAAGAGCTCCTCTTCCTAATTTTTCCCGCAAAATGTTAATGCTCGGGTTCTCCGGATTTTGCCTCTCCGGCAGCCGCGCCGCCGCCCGACGATGGCCCCTACCTCAACGGAGGTGGTGGTGGCGGTGGTCGGCCATGGAGGAGGCTGGATGGCCGGCGGCAGCATCTGGAATGCACTCTAGGTCGGGCTAATCTCAGCCCTTGGCTGGAGGAAGAAGAAGACTCAACACTGTTGGATCTGCTTCAAGATTTGTGCTGTTATTTAATTCTTTTCTTTTATATGATTTTTTGTACAAAATAACAACCACTTTAGAAAATTTATGAAAAATACATAGAAGCTTTATACGAAGAAATGGTCAACATATAATTTGTAGCCCTATGGGTCTACTTTATGTTAAAGTTGATTTGGGTCAATTTGGTCAACTGGTTTGACCAGGGCACCCATTTTGGTTGGATCTATACCTAGAGCTAGGCAGATACTAAAAGGTGTGCCCACCATTCATCCCTTGACCAAATGATCTGAAATTTGGGCAGGGAGTCTACCCTAGCTATACCTAGGTCCTGTCCAAAAATGGGAATTTTTGGAGAATGTTTTTCTATAGTTTTTAGAAAAATTTAATAATTTAGGGTAAATTAATTAGATGGCTTAATGACTTCCAAACCCTCCCAATTTTGGTGAGTGTTCTCTGGGTTCAACATGAGTCTCTGTACAATTTTTCATCGAATTTTGAGATGTTTTAGATTGGAAATGGACAAACCTAAGTTTTGCCCTATTAAGGGGTTTTTAGGTCATAAGTGCACTTTGAGATTGGAGTGGCCAGATCACCTCAACAGGGGCTGATATTTTGGACACTGACTATGCATGATGCCTAGCACCCTCTCATGGATTCTGAGATGGATTGGGGTAAATTTGCCCTAGGACCCAAAATCAAACCCTAAGGATTATTCTTGGTGGGTTGTGAAGGGCAAGTGGTCAAATGACCTGATTATGATTTGAAACTTGGTAGATAGAATTCTAGGGTAGCTAGAATCCTCTTGTAGAAATATGAATGGATTTTAAAGTAAATAAGTTCATCAAAACCATAACCCTAGTTTAGGGCACAAAACTTGAAGAGATATGAAAATGTCACTAAAACTCACTGACCAGTAGTGAGATTTAGGTAGAGTATTTCTTAAGGTTAGTACAAGTTTTGGAGATTTTATTATGAATTTAGTATCATTATTTTGGATACTTCATTAACAATTTAGTAGTTTGTATTATTTTCTTAAAAATTTATAATGGAGAAAATACTCTCTGGAAATTTATGAAATTTAGGCAGAGGACTTTTTATTATGTTTTAAAGCTCTGTGAAGTTTTATTGGATTTTTAGAATTTTAATTCTAAGGCTTGCTTCATTAAGTGTTGTTTCCCATGAAAACTTAATTAAATCTATTTTTGTGTCTAGCAAGCCTGTAAAATTACGATCTTTGCACAATGACCTTTTCTATACCATTTTAATATTCAATAATTTTTCCATAATTTTATGATGAGTAATTTCAGTACTTCCTTCTTTACATAGGATTAATGGGATTATAATGGATAAATTAATTAGAGGCTAAATACTTTCTGTAAAATCATAAAAATTAGTATTTGATGATACCTTGCTGTTATTTAGTGATCAAAATTTTTGGGTGGCCATTACTTGAGAAAGTCATGTAGTTCATGTTTAAATTACCCATGGCCAATCTTTTGGGAAAATTAAATAAATATCAGATAAATTAGGAAAATTATAATTTTTTGGATTTAGGCTAATTATGTCATGATAGACCTCTAGTAAATATTATAGGAGATTTGGAAGATAATTTGGAGTACCTCCCCTTGTATATCTCATATAGCTTAGGATGGTCTGCGTTTAGTAAAAACTACTGAAATCAGAGTAGGCTACAGGATGAACTAGAGGATTTGGGTATTGGGTTAGTGGTTTGGAAATGTGTATGAATGCATCCTCAGTAACCAAGATGAAGATAGGTTAGTAGGTTGTTGAGTCATAAGAGGTGCTCGGGACCGACGAAAGATCTTCCTTTCCGGTGGGAGAGGAAGAATCTTAATACACTAGGGTTAGATCCAAAGTAATTTGAATAGGATCGGGTAAAGGGTAATAATCAATAAAAGTAAGTGCCTTTCGAAAGGGAACGAAGGGCTTCAACTACCATCATAGTTCCTAGTGCCCTTTGAGAGCCCTTCACAGGGAATACCGGGGGCAATCCTGGGCTAACGTAAACCATAGGAATAATAAACTAAAAGAGCAACTAGAATATCTAGGGTTTCACATTCACACACCCCGGTAGCTAGGGAGGTTGAAAAAGTTGGTTTGGTTGCCATTCAGACGGTAGCTCTAAAGGTAGATGCACGGACGGGACAGTTTGGGGAGCCGAGGGCTCGAGGGTTTGAATACAGAATAAGGTGGTGGGTCTTCGGTATTTGATTGTCGTTCACACCGACATCGGTACGTTTACTCGGCGGTGTGGGACACTTAGCCAAAGAAAGTCTGGTGGATATAGCCAGCACTAGTACGCGGATACTCTAGGTTGTATTCTTCTAGGGGCGTACGGAAGGGCTAGGCCCGGTAGTGTGGATACCCTCCTAGGAGTGGGGGGCCTGACCCACGGTCTCTGTTTGCCACTACGGAGGTTCCTGGGAGTGAAGCTAGCTGCCCGAACAGGGGGAACTAAAGGTCTGTGTGCATAGAGTCGTGTGCGTGAGTTTCACTTGCATGAATCATGGCATAGCATATCACTACACTCATATTTGCATACAACTGACACCCAAACATATAAACGGTATGGGACTTTTTATACGATGGGAGCCTTGAAAAAGATCCCTTAACTTATAAGTTTGTATGGGCATTCTTATAAGTTAAGGTTACATATTTACTTACTTACTTACTTGTTTTCTCTTTGTCTTCTTATGATAATACTACTTACCACATGTCTACTTTACAACTCACTATTTTAGAACTGCTAGATGTACTCTATTTTAATTAGTTGTTTATACACCATGAACCATTTTTAGACTAGTTTCTCTGTCACCCGCCTTGCTTATTCTCCACCTTTGTAGCTTCCCTTTCCTCCTCTCCGCTCAGTGATTAGGAGCCGTGGGGGGAGGGGTAGGGGATGATAGGGCTTAGTCTTTAGGACTAATGGTTTTCGAACCACAACATTATAGGAGCTCCGGAAGGGAGACAGGGACAAGCAGCCCAGGGACCAGCACCAGCGGAGTACGTTGCTCCTAGAGGTGGGCCAGTCTAGCACTGGAGCACCTGTGACCAGCTCCGTTAGTGTTTAGTATTTTTATTGCTTCTGCGATGAGTTATTTGTAGTGAGGACTCTGATGTACCGGGCTCGAGCCCGTTTCTTTATTTCATCTGAACTGTCTTTTGCAGTACTTTCTATTATTATATATTGATGGACTTGTTGTGATTTCTATTTGTTTACGATTCTGTGGACTTGTTTACATTCTGTGTATACTTACTTCTCTCTCTTTGTGATCGAAAAAGGCCGGCAGAGTTGGCGTTTTGTAGTGGCGGCCTTCCCGAGTGTTGGTGAAACCGCAAAGCGGCAATTCTGGGCATAAGACCCCGATGGTCGAAAAAGTAAAAAAAGGGGGTCTTACAATGGTATCAGAGGAGACCTCGATCGAAAGAGAAGTAGTCCACAAACCTTGGGCCACCCCCGTACGAGCTTAGTTTGCGGACAAACTAGCAGTGGAAGTAGTGGTGTGCCCATAAGGGAAATCACATGTGAAAGTCCATCCTACCCCTTTCTTATATTCTGTTCATACGTTCTCTAACAAATGGAATTTTTTTTCCTTGTAGCCTGCGACGAACCCTACACCACAGCAGGGGACACCTCAGGCTCCGAATGTGGTCCCGCCTCTGGCGGCTCCAGCTCCGTTCCAGCAGACGGAGATGGGGAAAACACTTACGACCATTCTGGAGGCCTTCAAAGCTCAGCAAGTCCCGGCTCCACAGCCAAACCCCGGGGCCAACTAGATGAGCGTCTTCCGGGGACTTTCCCCTCCATCTTACCTGGGGATGGAGTCAGTAGTACGCACTGAGGAGTGGTTAGATACCATTTACGAGATGCTTGTGGGGATTCGATGCCCCACTGAGGAGGCAGTTGCTCTGGCGGTCTCCTGCCCGGAGTCACATGGAAAGAGGTGGTGGAAGTCACAGCTTGACACCACCTTTACAGGTATGGATTGCGCAAATATTACTTGGGAGGAGTTCAGTGCAGCGCTCCTGGGACATTTCGTACCTCAGTCGGCGAGGGACGAGTTGGAGGATAGGTTCCTGCGATTGTGGCAGGGGAACAGGATGGTGCTAGAGTATTATCAGGAGTTTACTCACCTAGCCCGCTATGCGGACGCTTATCAGTTGGACGACGCTGGCTATGTCAGGAGGTTTTACAAGCGGCTGCAAGATGACATGAGACATGCCCTCCTCATCGTCTCAAAGGGGAGTTTGGCCAGGATTTTGGAGATGGCTAAGAAGAGAGAAGCGGATTTGCTTAAATTCAAGAGCCGGAAGAGACCGACTGATGATACAGTGATTGTAGGTCGTATAGACCTTCCTCGAGGTCAGATTATTGGGGAGAGAAGGAACTGGGATCAACCTCGCCAGGAGATTGGGCAGGAGTAGAGGAGTCAGGGGGTATTGGCTCCCAACCCTTTACAGATGCTGGAGATTCCAAGGATAGCAGAGCAGGCACAGGTATGCTTTCTGTGCAATCAGCCGGGGCATATCAAGAGGAACTACCCTATGAGGCGAGCACCCCCACCAGCACATCAGGGCGCCCCACCTCCCTGGCAGTTTGGCGGCCGGGGACATGATCGAGGACGAGTATTTCAGGGCCGAGGCCACAGGCCAGAAAGTGATCAAGTGTATGCTCTAGACCTGACACAGCCCCGGAACCCGGACCAGGTTATCGCAGGTATGTCAGTACTTATAAAGTTTTCTTCCTAGGAATAAGTTTTCTAGACATAACCTAGTTAGAAATTAAGAGAAGACAACGATAACAAGAATACTAACACATTTAATTACCTAAGGCATAGTCTTCATTAGCGGCAAGCCCGCTCACACGCTCTTCGACACTGGTGCTTCGCACTCATTTGTGTCGGAAGATTTCGTGAAAGGATTGGCAGGTGTGGAGCCGTTCACTTGAAAGATGATGAGGGTGCGCTTACCCGATGGATCAGAGCTAATGACCTCTGCTCATTGCAACATGGAAGCGAAGATCGGCGGGAAGGCGTTTGAGGCACCAGCAATGATTCTGAAGATGCCAGATTACGACCTGATCCTGGGCATGACTTGGCTGTGCTGGAACCATTCCCAGATCGACTGCGTGGAGAAGAGGATCACCGTGAGGCACGGGGACTCCTTTATTGTTATCGAAGGTATTATACCAGCACCCGCATATTATTATCACCTATGCAGGCCATTAAGGCCCATCTGCAGGGGGAAGATGTTTATTAGGTTCTTTTTGAGCCGGTCGTGGCCAAGGACTCCATTTCAGATATTCCAGTAGTGCCAGACTTTGCCGAAGTATTTACGGATAAGCTACCAGGGCTACCCCCGCACTGAAGGAAGGACATCCAGATTTAGCTTATACCAGGGGCTAAGCCGGTATCTAGAGCCCCCTATCGAATGGCCCCAAAGGAGCTTGTGGAATTTCAAAGCCAGCTTCAGGAGTTAGTGGAGGCCGGGTTCGTTCGGCCTAGCTCTTCAGCATTTGGAGCTCCGGTGTTATTCATCAAGAATAAGGATGGAACACTTCGACTGTGTATAGATTACTAGGCCCTGAACAGGTTGACAGTCCGGAATACTTATCCCTTGCCAAGGATAGACGAGCTATTTGACCAGCTGGATGGAGCACATTGGTTTTCAAAGTTAGATCTGAGATCGGGGTACTACCAGCTTCGCATTCGGGAGGAGGACATCCCGAAGATGGCCTTCAGCAGCAGATATGGTTTGTACGAGTTTACCGTGATGCCTTTCGGTGTCACGACCCGCAATTTCTCCGAATTAAGAATTATCAGAGTAAGAGAAAACACGCGTCATGATGCCACGTCAAGCAGGGGATAACTGTTGACGCTCAGGCAAATCCAACTACAATCTTTATGCAAGAAAATCATGTGCTTAATGAATAGAAAATCAGTTATGTTTAGAGTCTGTATCCCTCGGCTCAGTGGATCATCTAGTCCACAAAAGAAAACTATATTTAAACGCTGCGGAAAAATACTTTAATTAGGTTTTACACCCTAAAGAGCGCATAAGGGTCCCAAGATAACCACTCATGCTATGCAAGACACTACACTTAGTTTATATAATACATATAAGAAAACGGTTTTCGTACGTGATTTGGAAAATAGTGATTAAGTTTACAAAACATGCTGATCATGAGCTTCATTTATAATAATAATTATATTTTAAAAATAACTAGCAACCTAACATAAAACCTTCTCAAAGCAAGTAGACTATCTCCAGAAAAATAAATGGTAGCAGCAATAGTATATATCTAGTACAAGGTAAAAACTACTAGTGGGCGCCAACAACCTGACACGAACCCACCAGCACATATATATATCTGTAAGAAAGTACTGAAAACAACCTCACAAACAAGGTAAACAAAACTCCAAAGTCCGGGAGTCCACCAACAACAACACCTCCAACTAGCCACCAGACTGGTTACAGCTCAGAACCTGAGGCATTCCAAAAGAAAACAGAATACCTCAGCAAGCAAAAATCAAGGTAAAACTTCATGAAAGAGTCAACCAAAAGGACAAAATAACAGAAGACATGCAGTAGAAAGAGTCACAACTGTCCAAAACAGGACAACAAGAAATGCACAACGTGCAAAGAAACAGCAACGACCCAGCCCAGGAACAACATCCTGCAGGGCCTACTAGACTACCAAGAGCCAGAATGCTGCAAACTACCAAAGAAGAAACTTCTAACACCCTAAACTGTGGGAAGTGATAGTAGCAAAAACAACAACGAGGAACCGGATCGAAGGCAAACGCAGTCCCCCAATCCACCATGTCTAAGTCAAAAGCTCGAGGGTCAACACGTGAAAACACAAGGGACCTTCCACCCGACATGCCCAGCCCGTACCTGGAGCAAGAAATCCATGGGTGGCCTTAGCTATATCACACAACTCCACCCCCATAAAGAGCTACAACCACCACTACTAACCACGACCTACGATTCGGCCTTTAGGAAAATAAAGAAAACGGCCGACAAGGAAAACCCAGAAATACAACTGGAAATCCACTCGGAAATGAAACACAAGGTAAAGGAAGAGTGTTGAAATAAACCAACACGACTAGGCGTTGAGTGAAACGCACTCAGTGCCTACCTAAACTTTGGCGTTGAGTGAGCTAGCCTCACTCGCCACCAAAATAATGTTACTACCCACAAACCCACTAAAGAAAACGGAGCTCGATGACAGTCGAACGACCAAGGCAGAAGATCCAGAACTCGAGTAGTTGCCTGCCACTTGAGTATCTAAACTCCCGCACTCGAAACCATCTAAATTCGCCTATCAAAAGAAAATATACAAAGCGCACGATCAGTGACGCACGATCAGTGGTCGTGCGCACTCATCGGCTGATGATCGTGCGAAACGAACCTAGAAAACCTGACAGAAAACCTAGCAACTGCGCACGATCAGTGTCGCACGATCAGTGGTCGTGCGCACTGTTGCCAGCGCTCGTGCGATTGCCCGAGACAGAACTTTGGAAACTGAAATTTATACGCGCACGAACAGAGGCACACGACCAGTGGTCGTGCGCCCTAAAGGTTGATGACCGTGCGCGGTCAACCTGCACCGTTTGGAATTTCCCGAACGACACCGGAACGCGCACACCACTCACGCCACTGCAGTAGCAGTAGACAACTATCACGACGCACGCTACTACCATTCAAACTGTGCCTAACCATTCGAATAATACCTTAACGAAGGAAATTGGCAACCACACCCCCCTCCTAACTCTCCCTCTCGGCTACACCCGAACCAGAGCAACAATCAAAAATAAAGGAAAACAACGGCTCCACGCCGACAATTTGGATTCCAAACATCACAACATAGGGGGGTTTCAGTAGGAAGAACTAAGCCCTATAGTTAGCAAGAAAATGAGAACAACAAGGCCTCTAACCTGGGCTAACCGGGATTTCAATTTCAGCAAATAAAATCAAAGAAAACACTTGGCAAGGGCAAGAATACCACTTGCCTCAAATCTCAGCGAAGCTTTGGACTGCTTTCCTCCTCTTCGCACGGATCAAAACGGGCGCAACACCTAGAACAAAGACTCGGCCATTAATGGCGGAAAACTTCCAAAACCGAAAATTCCAATCCTTCCAAAACTCCACGAAAATCGAATTTCTTACCGCAAGAATGAAGGTCTCGACGAGAGCAATCCGAATCCACTCTCGGAATCGAATTCCGTCCACAAACGCTCCGGGAATCGGCGTCCGAAGGCAAGGTAGGCGGTTACTCCGTTTCTCTCGTACAAGGGGCCGGCGGTTATTAATCGGGGAAGATGAAGATGATCGATCCTTCTCATTCCATAAATATATATATATATATATATAATTATATAATTATATTATTAATTACAAAATTACATAAAGCACCAAATCGACGCGAAAACCGAACTACCTCGGAATTCGACGAAATTCACACCGTAGCTAAATACCCACGCTACGAACGCAACGGCGAAGTCGAAATTAACTTTTGACGAACAGAACTCGAGTTACACCCAAACAAAGCCAAACACAAACATCCCCCCGAGAGGCCACACCGGGTCACCAAAACGACTCGGTTTGCTAGGGAGATCTTGCCAACAGGCTACCAAATAGGGCACTCAGTTCTAAGGAGCTAAACCGTACTCCACACATGGCACAAGCCACGGAAACGCGTCATCGTAATGCCAGACGAGAATAAAAATAATCGCTGAAAAAACGGGGCGTTACAGTTACTCCCCCTAAAAGAAAGTTTCGTCCCGAAACTTTACGCACAACCCTCCTACAAAAGAAGGAAAAAGTAACAAACAGAAGTTACAAAGGGAAACATACCGATCATAACAGAGAAACAGGTGAGGGTACGCCCTCTTCATGGCCGACTCTAGCTCCCAAGTCGCGCTCTCCAAATCCTGATTTTTCCATAGAATCTTCACCATCGGTATGGACTTCTTTCGCAGCACACGCTCTTGAGTATCCAAAATACGAACTGGCACCTCAACGAAAGAGAGGTTGGGCTCTAACTGGGGCACAACATCCAAGAGTTGCCCACTGCTACGCACACACTTCCGCAATTGGCTAACATGAAAAACATTATGAACACCAAGGAAGTTCGCTGGCAAAACCAATCTATATGCAGACACCCCAATCCGCTCCAAGACCTCAAACGGGCCCACATACCTTGGGTCCAATTTCCGATTTTTACCAAATCTCTTCACACCAACCATTGGAGAAACCTTGAGGTATACATGATCCCCTACTAAAAACTCCAAGGCAGACCTACGCCGATTGGCGTTCTTTTCATACCTCTCCTGGGCTAAACAAAGCTTCTCCCGAATAAGCTTCACGGCGACTTCCATCTCTTCCAGAGCATCAGGACCCAACAAAGGCTTCTCACCAACCTCAGCCCAAAACAACGGAGTCCTACAGCGCCTCCCATACAAAGCTTCGAACGGAGCCATCTGCAAGCTTTCCTGATAACTGTTATTGTAAGCAAATTCCATGAGTCGCAGACGGTCATCCCACGCTCCACTGTGGTCTAAAATATAGCACCGGATCATATCCTCAACAATCTGATTGACCCGCTCCGTCTGCCCATTGGTCTGAGGGTGGTACGCAGTAGAATACCTCAAATCCGTACCCAAACCCTCCTGCAGACTCTGCCAAAAACGAGAAGTAAACCGAGAGTCTCGATCAGAAATGATGCTAACCGGCACACCGTGGAGTCGGATGACTTCATTCAAGTACAACTCCGCTATCTTCTTCATCGGGTAATCAATCTTATAAGGCACGAAGTGAGCAAACTTCGTCAATCTATCCACTATAACCCAAACAGAATCAAATCCTCTCGGGGATTTTGGCAAACCCGCAATGAAGTCCATAGATATACTCTCCCACTTCCAAGTCGGGATCTCTAGCGGAGTCAACTTACCACCAGGCCTCCCATGATCGGCCTTCACACGCTTGCAAGTGTGACACTCAGCAACATATCGGGCTATATCTCCTTTCATACCATACCACCAAGCAATTTGCTTTAAGTCACGGTACATCTTCGTAGATCCTGGATGGTAGGCAACGCTGGAACCATGAGCCTCACTGCAAATCATACTCCTAATGTCCCCAACAGCGAGAACACAAAACCTGCCGCGGTACTTCAAAGTACCCGCATCATCAATAGAAAAATCTGGCAACTCTCCCTTCTCTGTCCTGGTAAAAAGGTGCAACAGATCCGGATCGTCCTTCTGATGCAGTCTAGTCAAAGAAATCAAGGACGGCTCTTCCACTGATAAGCTGTAACGTCCCAATTCGTGCTAGGCCCCTTGATTGCGTGTTTGAGTCTAGGGGGCTGTGGTGAGCCCAATGGGGGTGTGGGGGGAACAGGTGCGGACGTACGGGAAATGAGGAAAACAAGGCAAAATGACATTTCTGGCTGACACGGGTATGGACACGGCCGTGTCCATACCCGTGTGCCTCATAAAAATAGGCTTCCAGTCAGAGAGGTACACGGGTATTGGGACACAGGCGTGTCCCTAGCCGTGTGCCAAGGACACGGGTCGGGACACGGCCGTGTCTCTACCCGTGTGCCGCAACCCTGACCCGGCAGAAAGTTGTTCTGGGACGAACACGGCCCTAGACACAGCAGGCAACACGGCCGTGTCACCTGAACACGGGTAGGAACACGGCCGTGTGCCTACCCGTGTCTGCGATGTATAAAAAGGAAAAAGTTGGAAACCCTAGCATTCATTCCCCTTTCTTCTGCCCCGAAATTCCTGAGAGAGTTCTTGGCTAGAGGAGGAGGAAGAGCTTGCCGAAGCCACCCTTGGAGGAATCAAAACGCCGCCACCGTCAAGGGAAAAATAATGCCGCCGCGAAGGAGTGCGAGGATCATGGCCGGCCATGGTGGTACCGCTGGACTTGAGGTGAGCTTCCTCCCCTCTCCCTTGGTGCTAGATCTATAGTTATTTTAGGAGAGACATCGACTCCATAGAGTCTTGATGGTGAGGAGGAGAGTTCTTAGGATAAGCCATGCCTAGGTTTTCTAGGCTTAGTTTCCCTCAACCTTCTCTTCATTCAAAGTGGAGATGAGAGGGGTTTTCGTTGAGGGTTTGGCTTTGAAAGGAGAAATAAGGTTGGATGCGATTTCTGGAGAAGTTTATGCGAGGTCGTTGCAAGGAAGAAGATGAACGGATGCCGTTCATCTCGTCTTAAGATGCGTGCAGAAATCTGATTTCTGCACGCGGCGACCTTCGTGGCCAATTTCGGAGGTGTTCTGGCCAGATCTGGGTGAACGACTCAACACGAAAGTCGTAGCCCTTGAAATTACCTTTCCAACGAGTGGTTGCTCGTTTCCATGCGATACCTGTAGCCACGGGAAAGCTGGTTCGAGTCCGCTGCGTTCGGGAAAATTCCTGTACAGGAAACTGTTTCCTGTACGTATTCGAGTTGAATTGCTGGTATGTTGCGACCAGATCTGGGTGAACGACTCAACACAAAAGTCGTAGCCCTTGAAATTACCTTTCCAACGAGTGGTTGCTCGTTTCCATGCGATATCTGTAGCCACGGGAAAGCTGGTTCGAGTCCGCTGCGTTCGGGAAAATTCCTGTACAGGAAACTGTTTCCTGTACGTATTCGAGTTGAATTGCTGGTATGTTGCGACCAGATCTGGGCGATCGACTCAACACGAAAGTCGTAGCCCTCGCGAATACCTTTCCAACGAGGGGTTGTGCATTGTGATCGGATTCCTGTAGCTCCGGGAATCCTAGTTTTAGTATTGGGCTACCCTATGTTAATGCACTTGTTAATTTATAATGTTAGCACTCTTGCAATGATTGTGATTTGCTCATGTGATATCTTGCTCCCATATATCTATAATGTCGTTGTTACTATAATTTAGTATGGTTACTCATTTGGTTGTGTAATAAGGGATAACCATGCAATGGTAGAGAAATGGATTGGATGGGAAGGCTAGATATTAGGAGTTGATATTGGTAAAGGATATATTTATACAAATTGGTGTTGAACATATCTAATGTGCGTAGTGTTGAGGTGAATTCATTGAATAGGTGGGCGTGAACATGATGAACACTATGTGAAGAGTATTTTGTAACTGTAATCTGAGCCCAAGGGGTTTATTAACAACGAATGCTTAGAGTTGAAGTCTCCCTACGGGTAGCATCGAGTGAGTTGTTTTGGGGCAGGTGATGTGCGACGATTCATCGTGTCGCGATGTTGAGATAATGATTGTGGCAGGTCTACGGGTTCGCCAGTCGTCACACCGATGGGAGCCAATGGGTAGACCTTGGGCGGTAGGGTTAGATACTTGGTGTCCATAACCCGAGATCTCCTCCGCGCCATGAGAACGGTTGGGCTTGCACCTCGTGCGTTTCCGAGGTTCCATCCGGTTCGAAATCAAAGGCCAGGTTGGGCTGTGTTCTTGGTGCACATCTACCCAAGACCCCTTCTGAGCCGTAGTACGCATGTGAGCTCCGCTGTTGTGTTCTTAGCGTTGAGGCGTACGGGGGCCTAGGATAGGTAGTGTGATACCACCTAGTAGTGGAGACGCCTGCTCCACTGTCGCCGTCTGGCCACGACGGACGACGCCTGAGAGGTTAGCTACCTGCTCGAAAAGTGGGAACTTCAAGTCTGTGTCGACATAGCAACTTGCATGTGCGTGCGCATGATTCGGTCATAGCATAACATTCATTTCATGTCATTCATTGCATACACAAGATCCTCGTCGTATAAGTTTGTATGGGCACTCTTATACGATGAGTTACTATACTGTTAAGCCGATCCTTAACTTATAAGTTTGTATGGGCACTCTTATAAGTTAGGTTACTATTCTGATTAATTATACCTGCTGTCTTATTATGGATATTTGTAGAACTGCTAGTTGTGTAGCGTAGCTTATACTCCACCATATTTACTGTCACCTGCTTGTTTACTTGCTTATATATATACATATTGTACCTTGTTCCTTTCTCCGCCCGGTGCCGAGGAGTCGCCGGGGGAGCGGATGTGAAGCCACTTAGTCTTATGACTAACGGTTGCTACGTCTTCCTTTTTAGGAGGAAACCCCGCAGGTAGAGCAGCGACGGACTATGCAGCAGGACAGCCAGGCCCGGACGATAGGACCTGAGGTGGTGGTGCCATAGGCACCATCAGTGACAGTCGTGAGTGTTTTCATGTAGCCGTTTGGCAAAACATTTCTAGACTCTTGTTTATTTGTACAAGCCTGTTGTGCTTGTTATCTTCCGCTAATTTTGGACTTTAACTTAGCTGTGAACAGAACTGCTTTTACTTTTCTGTTATGGTTGGGTTGGCATAATTGTTGTGATATGGATTGTAGCCGGCGGAATAGGCGTCTTGTGGTAAAGGCTAACCCGTGTGTTAGTGCTACCGCAAGGCGGCTATTTCGGGCATAAGACTCCCCTCGTGCCGTGTGTTGTGTTCCGGGAGGGGGGGGTCTTACAAATGGTATCAGAGGGAGGTTACGATCCTCCGACCTGTGGGTTATGGGCCTAAGACTCTCCCTCGTGCCGTGTGTTGTGTTCCGGGAGGGGGGGGGGGTCTTACAAATGGTATCAGACTTAGCCGATCTTCAACTAGAGCAGTCATATAACAATGGGCCACTCCCGTTCGATTAGTCGGTTTGGGGACAAACTGACTTAGCGGAAGCAGTGGTGTGCCCATATGTAATTCACACTAAGTTGTCCAACTTTGACATTAGTTTTAGCCAACCTGACCCTAGTTTGTACCTTGCGTATAGATCCCAGCGCAGGTGGAGCCGGTTGGGGGCACTCCTACCCCTTCCGTCCCTTCACAATTCCAGCAGTCGGAACTGGGACAAACGCTGTCAGCCATATTGGATGCATTTAAAGCCCAGCAAGCTCCGGTGCAACAACAAGCGCCAGGCTCCAACTGGTTGAGCACCTTCCGTGCCCTGTCCCCTCCTGCCTATCTTGGGACAGAATCGCCGGTGTGCACCGAGGAATGGCTTGATACCGTGCAGGAATTGATGGCTGGCATAAGATGTCCGAACAGCATGGCGGTGACATTGGTAGTGACGCTGCTAGAGCTGCACGCCAAAAGGTGGTGGAAGTCCCTCATGGGCTCCACCTTCCAAGGGCGGTTGTACACGGACATCAGTTGGAACGAGTTCACCGAGGCTTTTCTGGATCACTTCATCCCTTCTTCTGCTCGGGATGGACTTGAAGAAAAATTTCTGCAGCTGAAGCAGGGATCGAAATCGGTAACGGAGTACCAGAGGGAGTTCCAACACCTCGCTAGGTTTGCCGATTCCTATGATTTGGATGATAGAGGCTACGCGAAGCGCTTCTACAAAGGATTAAGGGACCCCCTGAGGCAGGCCCTTTTGTTTATAGCCGATGAAAGCCTGACAGAAATCATCGACATGGCAAAGAGACTGGAGGCGGACCACATGGGATGTGGCAAGAGACCTGCGGAAGGAGTAATTGAAGTCGGCCCTAGTAATAGAAGGCGGAATGATCATGGAAGAGGAAGGGGAAACCACAGAGGCGGTCGGTGGGTCAACCGGAACTATCGGGTGGAGTACCCAATTCCGCAACCACTACCTTTACCACCACCACCGCAGCAGCAATATTATCAACAACCTGGGGGCCGACGTGAGGTGATATGTTTCGAGTGCAACCAACCGGGGCATGTCCGACGAGTTTGCCCGCGACTGATCAGAGGTGCTCCTATTGCTCCCCCTCCAGTAGCTCCACGGGGGCGAGGGCACATGCGTGGCCGAGGAATAGGACCACCAGGGAGAAATCAAAGACATGCACGGGAGCATGTATTCGCATTGGATATGACTCAGGAGAGAAATCCGCAGGAAGTCATCACCGGTACGTGCAAAATTTATTAATATTATATGACTTGTTAGATGTACGATCAAATGATACGCGCAATTTTGAATAGTGATTACCTTTTTGGAACCTAGGCACTGTCATGGTTAGCGGGAGGCCTGCCTATACGTTATTTGACACGGGTGCGTCTCACTCGTTCATTTCGGAGGACTTCGTGAAGGACTTGGAGGGAGTGCAACACTTCACGGGCACTACTCAAAGGGTGCGCCTTCCGGACGGCTCTGAGATGACGTCGTCAGCAAGTTGCGACTTCGACACCCTTATTGGAGGAAAGTTCTTTGAAACTCCGGCTACAGTGTTAAGAATCCCGGAGTTCGATCTCATCCTGGGCATGAAGTGGTTGGACTGGCACCACGCCAGGATCAATTGTGCGGAGAAGCAAGTTATGTTGAGGAATGGAGACTCGGAAGTCATCTTCCAAGGTATTAAATTCGCACCCCGTAAATTATTATCTTCAATCCAAGTTATGAAATCTCATATGGAAGGGGACGAGGTCTATGTAATTTGCTTCGAGTTGAAGAAATTGACATTAGAGGTCAAGGATGTACGGGTGGTGCGAGAATTTCCCGAGGTATTTCCCGAGAAATTGCCGGGACTACCCCCGCATAGGGAAGTGGACTTCCAAATCAAGCTAATTCCGGGTGCCAAGCCCGTCTCGCGAGCTCCATACCGAATGGCTCCAAAGGATCTTGCAGAGTTTAGAGTCCAGCTTCAGGAATTGGTGGAAGCAGGGTTCGTTCGCCCAAGCTCGTCGCCTTGGGGAGCGCCCGTTTTGTTCGTCAAAAAGAAGGATGGCACACTGCGGTTGTGCATTGATTATCGAGAGTTGAACCAGTTAACGGTGCGGAACACCTATCCCCTACCGCGCATTGATGAATTATTTGATCAATTGGTGGGATCGTATTGGTTCTCCAAGTTAGATCTGCGTTTGGGATATTATCAGCTGAGGATACAAGAAGATGACATTCAGAAGACGGCGTTCAGTTCGAGATATGGTTTGTATGAATTCACCGTGATGCCGTTTGGGCTCACAAACGCCCCTTCCGCCTTTATGAGCTTGATGAACAAGGTGTTCAGCCCTTATTTGGACATCTTTGTCATCGTGTTCATCGATGATATCCTAGTCTACTCCAAGACTGAAGCAGAGCACGCCGAACATCTAACTTTAGTGCTGAGGAAACTAAAGGAGCACGCTTTGTTTGCCAAGTTCAGCAAATGCGAGTTTTGGCTTCGAGAGGTCGCGTTCTTGGGCCATGTGATTAGTGGGGCGGGGCTAGCAGTAGATCCGGCCAAGGTGCGGGCTGTGAAGGAGTGGTCGCCATTGAAGTCAGCGGCCGACATACGAAGCTTTCTTGGACTTGCCGGGTACTATCGCAAGTTTGTGAAAGGCTTCTCAAAGATCGCCCTTCCCCTTACTACGCTGACCAAGAAGGGTGTGCCGTTTGGATGGACACCCCAGTGCGAAGCTGCATTCCAAGAGTTGAAGGACAGATTGACGACTGCACCCATCCTAGCTCTTCCATCTGGGAAGGAGGGCTTTCAAGTTTACACGGATGCGTCGTATGAAGGGATGGGAGCTGTGTTGATGCAGAATGGGCATGTGATCGCTTATGCTTCAAGACAGTTGAAGAAGCATGAAGCCAGCTACCCGGTGCATGATCTAGAGTTGGGAGCGGTGGTATTCGCCTTGAAGATTTGGAGGCATTATTTATATGGCGTCCACTGCGAGATCTACTCGGACCACAAAAATCTGAAGTACGTTCACACCCAAAAGGAGTTAAACTTGAGAAAGCGGCGGTGGTTGGAGTTCTTGTGCGACTATGAATTCACCTTGAACTACCACCCCGGGAAGGTTAATTCCGTAGCTGATGCCTTGAGCCGAAAGGCACCGGGAACGAGCACGGAATCCCGCTTGATGAGGATGGAGTTAATCCGGACGCTGCAAGAGATGGAAATCACTTTGGTCTTTAAGAATCAACCGGAAGAGTATACAGAATATTTGGCCGCGATGAGTATAGTTTGCAACATACGAGACCGGATCCGTACGGAACAAAAGAAGGATGCGGCTTTGACCCCGGCTTTCAAGTCAATGGAGGATGGGACTACGGAAGAATACTCCCTAAAAGACGGCCTCGTCCATTTTCGTGGCCGGCTTTACATCCCCGAAGGTGACAACATTCGGGAAAATATTCTAAAGGAGGCCCATTGCTCCAAGTACTCGGTGCACCCGGGGATCGCGAAGATGTACACCGATTTGAGAAAGACAATGTGTTGGCCGGGCATGAAGAGGGATGTCAAGTACTTTGTTACCCATTGTGTGGCCTGCCAAATGGTGAAGGCGGAGTGTAGAAGCCCCGGTGGAATGCTACAGTCATTGCCCATCCCCGATTGGAAATTTGAGGACATCTCCATGGACTTCGTCCACGGGTTACCTCGCTCGCGCTCGGGGAATGATTTTGTGTGGGTGATAGTTGACCGGTTGACCAAGGTAGCCCGATTTATCCCAATGAAGAAGGAGGCGCAAGTGGGCGTCTTAGTGCGTCTCTTTGTGGAACAATTTGTGCGGTACCATGGTGTGCCAAAGACGATCGTCTCCGACCGGGATGGTCGGTTTACTTCAAGAGAATGGAGGGCTGTACAGGCTTATTTGGGTTCGCGCCTCGCCTTTAACACAGCCTTTCACCCACAAACGGACGGGCAGTCTGAACGAACCATCCGAACATTGGAGGACCTTCTGAGGTTGTGTGTGCTAGATAAAGGAGAACCATGGGAGAGACTCTTACCTCTCGTGGAGTTCTCTTATAATAACAGTCATCAAGCCAGTATTGGAATGACACCTCATGAAGCTTTGTATGGAAGGAGGTGTAGAACACCCTTGTCCTGGGTGCAAGACGAAGACCCGAAGACATTGGGAAATGAGTATATTGATGACACGGACGCGGTGGTTAGGTTGATCCGGGATCGAATGCTAGAGGCTCAAAGCCGACAGGCGAAATATTACAATGCAAGGCACCGTATGGTGGAGTTTCAAGTGGGCGATAAGGTGTTCCTGAAGATTCGACCGATGCACGGAGTGTCGCGGGTACATGGAGTCAAGAAGCTCAGCCCAAGGTATGTTGGGCCCTATGTCGTAGTGGAAAGGATTGGCCCTCTGGCCTATCGATTGGAGCTACCACCGGAGCTGGAGAACCTTCACGACGTGTTCCATGTATCGTCGCTTCAGAAGGCTTTGCTGCGGCCTGAACAGTATATCCCCACGGCGGATGGTGTCGTGGCTTCTGATAGGTCTGTGCGACTGGAGCCGGTGCGGATCGTTGATAACGAGACAAGAACCTTGCGCCGCAAAAGTGTTCCCTTGGTGAAGGTGTTATGGTCTAATCATGGGAAGGAGGAGTTCACATGGGAGCCAAAGGACTTAATGCAAGGGCGCTACCCGGAGTTGTTTACTCCAGGTAAGAATTTTATTTGAAAGCATAGTTCCCTTTTATGTGTTTCACTCCCATAGCCTTACCCTGATTTCGGGGACGAAATCTTTTATTTTGTTTATAGGATTTGTAACGTCCCAATTCGCGCTAGGCCCCTTGATTGCGTGTTTGAGTCTAGGGGGCTGTGGTGAGCCCAATGGGGGTGTGGGGGAACAGGTGCGGACGTACGGGAAATGAGGAAAACAAGGCAAAATGACATTTCTGGCTGACACGGGTATGGACACGGCCGTGTCCATACCCGTGTGCCTCATAAAAATAGGCTTCCAGTCAGAGAGGTACACGGGTATTGGGACACGGGCGTGTCCCTAGCCGTGTGCCAAGGACACGGGTCGGGACACGGCCGTGTCTCTACCCGTGTGCCGCAACCCTGACCCGGCAGAAAGTTGTTCTGGGACGAACACGGCCCTAGACACGGCAGGCAACACGGCCGTGTCACCTGAACACGGGTAGGAACACGGCCGTGTGCCTACCCGTGTCTGCGATGTATAAAAAGGAAAAAAGTTGGAAACCCTAGCATTCATTCCCCTTTCTTCTGCCCCGAAATTCCTGAGAGAGTTCTTAGCTGGAGGAGGAGGAAGAGCTTGCCGGAGCCACCCTTGGAGGAATCAAAACGCCGCCACCGTCAAGGGAAAAACAATGCCGCCGCGAAGGAGTGCGAGGCTCATGGCCGGCCATGGTGGTACCGCTGGACTTGAGGTGAGCTTCCTCCCCTCTCCCTTGGTGCTAGATCTATAGTTATTTTAGGAGAGACATCGACTCCATAGAGTCTTGATGGTGAGGAGGAGAGTTCTTAGGATAAGCCATGCCTAGGTTTTCTAGGCTTAGTTTCCCTCAACCTTCTCTTCATTCAAAGTGGAGATGAGAGGGGTTTTCGTTGAGGGTTTGGCTTTGAAAGGAGAAATAAGGTTGGATGCGATTTCTGGAGAAGTTTATGCGAGGTCGTTGCAAGGAAGAAGATGAACGGATGCCGTTCATCTCGCCTTAAGATGCGTGCAGAAATCTGATTTCTGCACGCGGCGACCTTCGTGGCCAATTTCGGAGGTGTTCTGCCCAGATCTGGGTGAATGACTCAACACGAAAGTCGTAGCCCTTGAAATTACCTTTCTAACGAGTGGTTGCTCGTTTCCATGCGATACCTGTATCCACGGGAAAGCTGGTTCGAGTCCGCTGCGTTCGGGAAAATTCCTGTACAGGAAACTGTTTCCTGTACGTATTCGAGTTGAATTGCTGGTATGTTCAGACCAGATCTGGGTGAATGACTCAACACGAAAGTCGTAGCCCTTGAAATTACCTTTCCAACGAGTGGTTGCTCGTTTCCATGCGATACCTGTAGCCACGGGAAAGCTGGTTCGAGTCCGCTGCGTTCGGGAAAATTCCTGTACAGGAAACTGTTTCCTGTACGTATTCGAGTTGAATTGCTGGTATGTTGCGACCAGATCTGGGCGATCGACTCAACACGAAAGTCGTAGCCCTCGCGAATACCTTTCCAACGAGGGGTTGTGCATTGTGATAGGATTCCTGTAGCTCCGGGAATCCCAGTTTTAGTATTGGGCTACCCTATGTTAATGCACTTGTTAATTTATAATGTTAGCACTCTTGCAATGATTGTGATTTGCTCATGTGATATCTTGCTCCCATATATCTATAATGTCGTTGTTACTATAATTTAGTATGGTTACTCATTTGGTTATGTAATAAGGGATAACCATGCAATGGTAGAGAAATGGATTGGATGGGAAGGCTAGATATTAGGAGTTGATATTGGTAAATGATATATTTATACAAATTGGTGTTGAACATATCTAATGTGCGTAGTGTTGAGGTGAATTCATTGAATAGGTGGGCGTGAACATGATGAACACTATGTGAAGAGTATTTTGTAACTGTAATCCGAGCCCAAGGGGTTTATTAACAACCGATGCTTAGAGTTGAAGTCTCCCTACGGGTAGCATCGAGTGAGTTGTTTTGGGGCAGGTGATGTGCGACGATTCATCGTGTCGCGATGTTGAGATAATGATTGTGGAAGGTCTACGGGTTCGCCAGTCGTCACACTGATGGGAGCCAATGGGTAGACCTTGGGCGGTAGGGTTAGATACTTGGTGTCCATAACCCGAGATCTCCTCCGCGCCATGAGAACGGTTGGGCTTGCACCTCGTGCGTTTCCGAGGTTCCATCCGGTTCGAAATCAAAGGCCAGGTTGGGCTGTGTTCTTGGTGCACATCTACCCAAGACCCCTTCTGAGCCGTAGTACGCATGTGAGCTCCGCTGTTGTGTTCTTAGCGTTGAGGCGTACGGGGGGCCTAGGATAGGTAGTGTGATACCACCTAGTATTGGAGACGCCCGCTCCACTGTCGCCGTCTGGCCACGACGGACGACGCCTGAGAGGTTAGCTACCTGCTCGAAAAGTGGGAACTTCAAGTCTGTGTCGACATAGCAACTTGCATGTGCGTGCGCATGATTCGGTCATAGCATAACATTCATTTCATGTCATTCATTGCATACACAAGATCCTCGTCGTATAAGTTTGTATGGGCACTCTTATACGATGAGTTACTATACTGTTAAGCCGATCCTTAACTTATAAGTTTGTATGGGCACTCTTATAAGTTAGGTTACTATTCTGATTAATTATACCTGCTGTCTTATTATGGATATTTGTAGAACTGCTAGTTGTGTAGCGTAGCTTATACTCCACCATATTTACTGTCACCTGCTTGTTTACTTGCTTATATATATACATATTGTATCTTGTTCCTTTCTCCGCCCGGTGCCGAGGAGTCGCCAGGGGAGCGGATGTGAAGCCACTTAGTCTTATGACTAACGGTTGCTACGTCTTCCTTTTTAGGAGGAAACCCCGCAGGTAGAGCAGCGACGGACTATGCAGCAGGACAGCCAGGCCCGGACGATAGGACCTGAGGTGGTGGTGCCATCGGCACCGTCAGTGATAGTCGTGAGTGTTTTCATGTAGCCGTTTGGCAAAACATTTCTAGACTCTTGTTTATTTGTACAAGCCTGTTGTGCTTGTTATCTTCCGCTAATTTTGGACTTTAACTTAGCTGTGAACTGAACTGCTTTTACTTTTCTGTTATGGTTGGGTTGGCATAATTGTTGTGATATGGATTGTAGCCGGCGGAATAGGCGTCTTGTGGTAAAGGCTAACCCGTGTGTTAGTGCTACCGCAAGGCGGCTATTTCGGGCATAAGACTCCCCTCGTGCCGTGTGTTGTGTTCCGGGAGGGGGGGGGGGGTCTTACATAAGCTACTCTGCAAACTACAGCATCCCACTAAAATATCCATAAGGAGGAACTCCTCAACTAATCGATCGGCGGAGAGGTTAAAGATCTTTCCCGTCTTTCGGCTCAGGGCGTCGGCCACCACATTGGCCTTGCCCGGATGATACTGGATTTCTACGTCATAATCCGCCACATACTCAAGCCACCGCCGCTGACGCAGATTCAACTCCTTCTGCGTGAACACGTACTTCAGGCTCTTATGGTCAGTAAAAATCTTGCACTGAGCCCCATAAAGTAAGTGCCTCCACAACTTCAACGCATAGATAACCGCTGCAAACTCAAGGTCATGCGTTGGATAATTCCGCTCATGAGTTTTCAACTGCCTTGACCCATAAGCAATTACTTTTCCATCCTGCATTAATACGCATCCCAGACCTATATGCGAAGCATCCACATACACATCATAATCCATGCCCTCAGTAGGAAGGGTCAGAACGGGAGCAGTACACAATCTCCTCTTTAACTCCTGAAAAGCTTCTTCGCACTTCTCGCTCCAAACAAAAGCCACATTCTTCTGAGTCAGCTTGGTCAACGGTGCGGCTAGAGAAGAGAAACCCTCCACGAATCTCCTGTAATAGCCAGCCAACCCTAAGAAACTTCTGATCTCCTTAGGAGTATTCGGCCTAGTCCAATCCGTCACTGCTGCAATCTTTTCTGGGTCAACCGAGATCCCATCCTTGTTCACCACGTGGCCTAGAAAAGAAACCTGAGGCAACCAAAATTCTCACTTGCTCAACTTGGCGAATAACTTGTGGTTCCTCAACTCTGATAGGACCAAACGCAAATGCTGCTCATGCTCCTCAGCACTGCGAGAATAAACCAACACGTCATCGATGAAGACCACAACGAACTTGTCTAGGAAATCCTTGAACACCCTGTTCATCATATCCATGAAGGCTGATGGTGCGTTGGTCAGACCAAACGACATCACCAAAAACTCAAAGTGCCCATGCCTCGACCTAAACGCAGTCCGTGGAATATCTGCCTCACGGATCCTGAGCTGATGATAGCCCGAACGAAGATCGATCTTGGAGAACACCGTGCTACCACGCAACTGGTCAAATAAATCATCGATCCTCGGCAAAGGGTACCTGTTCTTGATAGTGACCTTGTTCTGCTCTCTATAGTCGATGCAAAGCCGCATCGACCCATCTTTCTTCTTTACGAACAAAACAGGAGCACCCCAAGGCGATGAACTTTGCCTGATAAAACCTTTAGCCAACAACTCATCTAACTGAATTCGCAACTCCTCTAACTCACGAGGGGCCATCCGGTACGGCGCCTTAGCAATAGGACGCGTACCCGGCTCCAAATCAATAACAAACTCCACATCCCGCTCAGGAGGGATACCATGAAGATCATCAGGAAAAACATCGGCGAAACCACGAACAATAGGAATCTCCTCCAAGCGTGGCACGCTAACAACGGTTCCAACCGCCGAGACTAAACAAACACAACAATCAGAAAGAAATAATCTCTGAACACATACCGCAGAGAGAACAGGAGAATCCTGACACGGATCAGCATACACGCTGCCGGGCTGACCGTCGTCCCTGATGAAGTCCAAGCGCTTTCCCTTGCACTGAATGACCGCATCATACCGAGAGAGCCAGTCCATGCCCAAAATGACATCGAAGTCCTCTAGATCAATCATCTTCAGATCCACCTTCGCAAGAAAATCCCCCAACAAAATCGGGCAATCCAAAATACCCAAATCTGACAACACAGATTCACCAGAGGGAAACTTGACACGGAAGGAATCCTGAACACGATCTAGAGACAACCGATGACGCTCCACAAAGGCTCTAGACACGAACGAGTGGGTAGCGCCGGAGTCAAACAGGACACGCGCCCAGCGGTTCTTCACCTTAAATTTCCCTATAGGAACGCACAAAGCTAAGGAACTAGCACAACAGTACCGCAAACAATCTAGCAACTAAACTACCAGGCTAGAAAGAAAAACAACTAACTACTAACCTGAGATCACCTGGGTCGAAGTCTGAGCCTCCTCGGAAGAAATCACGTTCAGCTTCCCTTTTCCCTTGTCCACACGCTGAGGTGGAGGTAATGCCTGCAATGGAACTGCAGGAAGAGCTGACTGGACCTGAGGACACCTCGACTTAACGTGACCCTTCTGCCCACACTGATAGCAGACTCTATCCCTGGACCAACACTGGGCTGCATCATGCCCGGATCGCTTGCAAACTGAACAAGAGACATCTCTCCTAGGAGCAACCTGAATCGCATGAACCTGCTCCTTCTTCTGAGCTGCCGCCTTCTTGAAACACCTCTTGACAGGATGGCCTGACCGGCCACAAAAACTGCACACCACCCTGCTCCTCTTTCCCGGAACAGCATCGGGTACCAGGGGTTTCTTCTCCTCTACCAACTTCCTCTTATCCTTCCTCAACTGCTGGCCTCTGCTCTTCGCCGTCTCAATGGCCTCAACCTTAAGAGCAGCCTCTACAACTCCAGCATAAGTCACTGACCTATAAGCACTGGCCAACTGCTGCACCTCACTCCTCAAACCACCGAGGAATCGCTTAACTCGATCAGCCTCAACGCTGACCAATCCAGGGGCAAAACGGCTCAACTTACTAAACTCTATCTCATACTCACCCACCGTGAGCTGCCATTGCTTCAGATAGAGGAAATCATTCATGAGGCGGTCACGCTCGACCGAGGATAAGAACTTCCTCAACAACACCTCCTTGAACACTTCCCAAGAGCATCCGGCTACCAGTCTCTCCTTCTCTCTCAGCCACCAACTCTTAGCCAAACCTTTAAGCTTTTAGGCGGCTATCATCACCCTCTGATCATCTGAAATCCCTGAGTATGAGAACATCTCCTCCATGGAGATCAGCCAGTCGTCTATCACCATGAAATCTGCCTTCCCATCATAAGTGGGAGGGCTCAGCCTCTGAAACTGCGAGATGAAGGCAATCTCTGCTGGCACCACCACTGGAGGTCTCAAGGGTGCAGGAGGAGGAGGAACAGCTAACCCCCCCCCCCCGTAGGAACTTGCGCACCCTGAGCATGCCCTGCCACAACTGCCACCAAAGACTGAATTTGGGCTTGCACCTCCTCCAACTGCCTACCCATAGCTTCGCTACTCTGACGCAGACCCTCGATCACCGCATCGTTCTGAGCTCCAGAAGATTCACCCTCAGACAGGGGAGTCGATCGAGTCGCAGGACGCCTAGCCATCCTAAAAATCATTACAACGCAAATCAGATCCAAATCCCACGACTAGAACCGACTACCAGTACAGACAATACATATGTAGATATAGACTTAAAGCTGCTAAACTTGCTCTGAGAGTTTATCTTCTTCACAATAATTAGATGATATGCCCTATCCTAGGATGGTTAACCACCACCTCACTAACTCTTGTGCCTAGATCGGATGCATGAACTTATGTTAGTTTGAAAACTTATGTGTGTACATATGTCATCCTGCAAATCTTTAGCTCGGCACGTTGTGCTTATGCAATGTTATGATATGCATGTTTGTGTTATGCATTCTAAAAAAAAGGCCCTAATGCATGATATGAGCGGCGTACACATGAAAATGTTATGCATCCCATACTACAAAACATTTCAATGCAATGAAAAAGAAACGTGCTAGTCGCAGTCATGTGGTGAGGTTATGCATCCCATACTACATAACCCTCACATGTAGCCCCTATGGTGGATCCATATACGAACACATATTATGCATCCCATACTACATAATATGCCCCGTATACTTCATGTTATGCTATGAGTGTAGTGTTCGTGCTTTTGCCAAGACGTGCTGATGACATATCGGTGTGTGAATGACATGGTGCTGAACTACTAAAAGCATCCAAGGAAGGTTGCCCAACTAACTTGTCAAGCAACCTCGCTCTGATACCAACTGTCACGACCCGCATTTTCTCCGAATTAAGAATTATCAGAGTAAGAGAAAACACGTGTCATGATGCCACGTCAAGCAGGGGATAACTGCTGACGCTCAGGCAAATCCAATTACAATCTTTATGCAAGAAAATCATGTGCTTAATGAATAGAAAATCAGTTATGTTTAGAGTCCGTATCCCTCGGCTCAGTGGATCATCTAGTCCACAAAAGAAAACTATATTTAAAAGCTGCGGAAAAATACTTTAATTAGGTTTTACACCCTAAAGAGCACATAAGGGTCCCAAGAGAACCACTCATGCTATGCAAGACACTACACTTAGTTTATAAAATACATATAAGAAAACGGTTTTCGTACGTGATTTGGAAAATAGTGATTAAGTTTACAAAACATGCTGATCATGAGCTTCATTTATAATAATAATTATAGTTTAAAAATAACTAGCAACCTAACATAAAACCTTCTCAAAACAAGTAGACTATCTCCAGAAAAATAAATGGTAGCAGCAATAGTATATATCTAGTACAAGGTAAAAACTACTAGTGGGCGCCAACAACCTGACACGAACCCACCAGCACATATATATATCTGTAAGAAAGTACTGAAAACAACCTCACAAACATGGTAAACAAAACTCCAAAGTCCGGGAGTCCACCAACAACAACACCTCCAACTAGCCACCAGACTGGCTACAGCTCAAAACCTGAGGCATTCCAAAAGAAAACAGAATACCTCAGCAAGCAAAAATCAAGGTAAAACTGCATGAAAGAGTCAACCAAAAGGACAAAATAACAGAAGACATGCAGTAGAAAGAGTCACAACTGTCCAAAACAGGACAACAAGAAATGCACAACGTGCAAAGAAACAGCAACGACCCAGCCCAGGAACAACATCCTGCAGGGCCTACTAGACTACCAAGAGCCAGAATGCTGCAAACTACCAAAGAAGAAACTTCTAACACCCTAAACTGTGGGAAGTGATAGTAGCAAAAACAACAACGAGGAACCGGATCGAAGGCAAACGCAGTCCCCAATCCACCATGTCCAAGTCAAAAGCTCGAGGGTCAACACGTGAAAACACAAGGGACCTTCCACCCGACATGCCCAGCCCGTACCTGGAGCAAGAAATCCATGGGTGGCCTTGGCTATATCACACAACTCCACCCCCATAAAGAGCTACAACCACCACTACTAACCACGACCCACGATTCGGCCTTTAGGAAAATAAAGAAAACGGCCGACAAGGAAAACCCAGAAATACAACTGGAAATCCACTCGGAAATGAAACACAAGGTAAAGGAAGAGTGTTGAAATAAACCAACACGACTAGGCGTTGAGTGAAACGCACTCAGTGCCTACCTAAACTTTGGCGTTGAGTAAGCTAGCCTCACTCGCCGCCAAAATAATGTTACTACCCACAAACCCACTAAAGAAAATGGAGCTCGACGACAGTCGAACGACAAAGGCAGAAGATCCAGAACTCGAGTAGTTTCTTGCCACTTGAGTATCTAAACTCCCGCAATCGAAACCATCTAAATTCACCTATCAAAAGAAAATATACAAAGCGCACGATCAGTGACGCACGATCAGTGGTCGTGCGCACTCATCGGCTGATGATCGTGCGAAACGAACCTGGAAAACCTGACAGAAAACCTAGCAACTGCGCACGATCAGTGTCGCACGATCAATGGTCGTGCGCACTGTTGCCAGCGCTCGTGCGATTGCCCGAGACAGAACTTTGGAAACTGAAATTTATACGCGCACGAACAGAGGCACACGACCAGTGGTCGTGCGCCCTAAAGGTTGATGACCGTGCGCGGTCAACCTGCACCGTTTGGAATTTCCCGAATGACACCGGAACGTGCACACGACTCACGCCACTGCAGTAGCAGTAGACAACTATCACGACGCACGCTACTACCATTCAAACTGTGCCTAACCATTCGAATAATACCTTAACGAAGGAAATTGGCAACCACACCCCCCCTCCTAACTCTCCCTCTCGGCTACACCCGAACCAGAGCAACAATCAAAAATAAAGGAAAACAACGGCTCCACGCCGACAATTTGGATTCCAAACATCACAACATAGGGGGGGTTTCAGTAGGAAGAACTAAGCCCTATAGTTAGCAAGAAAATGAGAACAACAAGGCCTCTAACCTGGGCTAACCGGGATTTCAATTTCAGCAAATAAAATCAAATAAAACACTTGTCAAGGGCAAGAATACCACTTGCCTCAAATCTCAGCGAAGCTTTGGACTGCTTTCCTCCTCTTCGCACGGATCAAAACGGCCGCAACACCTAGAACAAAGACTCGGCCATTAATGGCGGAAAACTTCCAAAACCGAAAATTCCAATCCTTCCAAAACTCCACGAAAATCGAATTTCTTACCGCAGGAATGAAGGTCTCGACGAGAGCAATCCGAATCCACTCTCGGAATCGAATTCCGTCCACAAACGCTCGGGAATCGGCGTCCGAAGGCAAGGTAGGCGGTTACTCCGTTTCTCTCGTACAAGGGGCCGGCGGTTATTAATCGGGGAAGATGAAGATGATCGATCCTTCTCATTCCATAAATATATATATATATATATAATTATATAATTATATTATTAATTACAAAATTACATAAAGCACCAAATCGACGCGAAAACCGAACTACCTCGGAATTCGACGAAATTCGGACCGTAGCTAAATACCCACGCTACGAACGCAACGGCGAAGTCGAAATTAACTTTCGATGAATAGAACTCGAGTTACACCCAAACAAAGCCAAACACAAACATCCCCCGAGAGGCCACACCGGGTCACCAAAACGACTCGGTTTGCTAGGGAGATCTTGCCAACAGGCTACCAAACAGGGCACTCAGTTCTAAGGAGCTAAACCGTACTCCACACATGGCACAAGCCTCGGAAATGCGTCATCGTAACGCCAGACGAGAATAAAAATAATTGATGAAAAAACGGGGCGTTACATTCGGGCTCACGAATGCACCCTCCGCATTCATGACCTTGATGAACCGGGTGTTCAAAGAGTATCTGGATGTCTTCGTTATCGTATTCATCGACGACATCCTTATCTATTCAAGGACGGAGGAGGAGCACGCGAGACATCTGGCCTTGACCTTAGAGAAGCTGCGAGAACATAAGATGTATGCCAAATACACCAAGTGCCAGTTTTGGCTAAAGGAGGTGGCCTTTTCTGGCCATGTCATCAGTGGAGAAGGTCTGGCAGTGGATCAAGCGAAGGTCCAAGTAGTACGGGATTGGACACCACTGAAGTCAGCCTCAGATGTTCGAAGTTTCTTAGGACTTGCAGGTTATTACCGGAAGTTCGTAAAGGTGTTCTCTCAGATTGCCCTCCCTCTTACGTCTCTGACGAAGAAGGAGTCCCCTTTTATTTGGACACCGCGATGCGAATCTGATTTTCAAGATTTGAAGGATCGTCTTACCTCAGCTCCCATCCTTGCTTTTCCGTCAGGGAAGGAAGGATTCCAGGTGTACACAGATGCCTCCTATCAGGGGATGGGTGCCGTTCTGATGCAGAACGGGCACGTAAAAGCCTATGCCTCCTGTCAGTTGAAGTAGTATGAGAAGAACTACCCCGTGCACGATTTGGAGATGGGGGAAGTCGTTTTTTCTCTCAAGATCTGACGACACTATCTCGACGGAGTACATTGAAATATTTTCTCAGACCACAAGAACTTGAAATACGTAGACACCCAGAAGGGGTTAAACATAAAGCAGAGATGCTGGGTAGAGTTTCTGTCGGACTACCAGTATACCAAGCATTACCATCATGGGAAGGCAAACGTGGTCGCAGACACATTGAGTCGGAGAGCCAGTACGTCAGGAGTAGGCCCGCAGCTGATGGCCTTGTAGTTGGTTAAATCATTCGAGGAGATGCAGATATCACTAGTGTCCGAGGATGACCCGGAGTTTTATATGGAGTACCTGGGATCGATGGTTACTACTGATGATATTCGGGACAGCATTAGAGATGGGCAGAAGCTGGATGTGAGAGCTGAGCCGATATTCCGAGCCTTGGTTGAAGGCATGACAGGAGATTACTCTTTGAGGGATGGTCTCCTGTGTTTCAAAGGCAGAGTCTACATACCGGCAAGAGGCCAGATCTGGGAGGACATTATGACGGATGCTCACTACAGTTGATACTCGGCACACCCGGGGATCACAGAGATGGTAAAAGATTTGAAGAGGATAATGTACTGGCCAGGGATGAAGAAGGACATTATGTACTTTGTGATGTATTGCGAGGCTTGCCAACTCGTAAAGGAAGAGTGTGGGAACCCGGAAGGCTTGCTGCAGCCACTTCCGGTGCCGGAGTGGAAATTTGAGGATAGAGCCATGGATTTCATACATGGGCTACCTCGATCCCGTGCGGGAAATGACTCGATCTAGGTGATAGTGGACAGGCTAACGAAGGTGGCCAGATTCATTCCAATGGCGAAGGACGCTCCGATTAGTGTATTGGTACGGAGGTTCATTGAGCAGTTTGTGCGTTATCATGGGGTGCCCAAGACTATCGTTTCGGATCGGGATGAGCGGTTTACATCAAGGGAGTGGAGGTCAGTCTAGGTCAATATGGGTTCTCGGTTTACATTCAACACAGCTTTTCACCCTCAGACCGACGGGCAGACGGAGCGCACCAACCGTACACTAGAAGATCTTTTGCGGCTATGTATTTTGGACAGCGGCGAGCCTTGGGAGAGATTGCTGCCACTGGTCGAGTTTTAGTAAAATAACGCCCATCAGTCCAGTATAGGCATGGCTCCATACAAGGCATTGTATGGAAGGAGGTGCAGGACCCCACTATCATGGGTTCAGGATGAGGATCCGCAGGCACTAGGCTCGGAGTTTGTGGGAGATATAGATGCTTAGATTAGATTGATCCGGGACAGGATGTTAGAAGCCCAGAGCAGGCAAGCAAAATACTACGATGCGAGGCATCGTAAGGTGGAGTTCCAGGTGGGAGACCGAGTTTTCTTGAAGATACGGCCGATGCACGGAGTCTCGCAGGTTCGCGGGCGGAAGAAGCTCAGTCCGAGATATATGGGGCCTTACAGGATCCTGGAGCGGATCAGCCCCTTAGCTTATAGACTGTAGCTACCGCCAGAGTTAGCGGGATTGCATGACGTCTTCCACGTCTCCTCACTACGGAGGGCTCTGCTATGCCCTGAGCAGCTGATTTTCTCGGCAGATGGCCCGGTGGCCTCAGATCGGTCAGTCAACTTGGAGCCTATCAGGATTGATGACATGGCAGTGCGGGTCTTGTGACGTAAGAAGGTTCCGTTAGTCAAGGTTCTGTGGAACAATCACGGTCAGGAGGAGCATACCTGGGAACCGCGTGACCTGATGCGACAAAAGTATCCGGAGCTGTTCAGTAAGGTATACCTCACAACCTCTCAAGATGTTCAATGTACATTCCTATCTTAAACTAGTAGGACTGAAATTTCAAGAATATGGGCTAATCTTTGGTTTATTGGGGTCTAGACTTTGCCGATTGGGCAAATCGGTCTTAGAGTTGACTATCACCTTCAAACCTCACATAGGAAACAAGGCGGCGAGATGTAAATCTTTCGACTCCCATGGGATGTTACAAGTTTCCCTCTCCCCGATAGGAGCCCCGTTGGCTTAACCTTGATTTCAGGGACGAAATCTTTGTTTTGTTTATTGGGATTTGTAACATCCCATTTCCAACTGGACCCCTAGAAGTGGTTTTGTCATAACAGAACTCTAGGAAACCCAAGAATTTATGTTTATCGACCAAGAGTTTTAGTCACGGGTTGGCCTCGCCCGTGACCGACCCTTCACGCCTGTGACCTAGGGTGTGACCCCTTCGATGATCGTCGACCTCAGAAAGACGATCGGCGAGCTAAGAAATCTGAACATGGGCCTGACACTCCCGTGACCGATCTGTCACGCCCGTGACCTTGGAATGGCATTGAGTGAGCTGAGATCACTTAACGCCATAGTGTGGATGGCATTGAGTGAGCTTAGCTCACTCAACGACATAAGCTAGACAGCGTTGAGTGCACTGACTGAACTCAATGCCATCTGGTGTTGTCAGGATGGCTTTGAGTGAACTGAGATCACTCAATGCCGTAGACTGGAGGGTGTTGAGTGAGCTTAGCTCACTCAACGCCATAAACTAGACAGCATTGAGAGCACGGCCTACACTCAACGTCGTCTGCTAAGGCCTGGAATGGCGTTGAGTGAGATGAGCTCACTAACCGCAGTTGTTTGGATGGCGTTGAGTGAGCTTACCTCATTCAATGCCATAAGCTAGATGGCGTTGAGTGCATAGAAGGCGTTGAGTGCATAGACTGCACTCAACGCCACCTTGAGTAGGATGGATGGCGTTGAGTGAGTAGAGCTCACTCAACGCCATAATCTGGATGGCGTTGAGCGAGCTTAGCTCACTCAACGCAATAGTCTGGAAGGGCTGTATTTTCGATGGCGTTGAGTGAGCAGAGCTCACTCAATGCCGTATCCTGGATGGCGTTGAGTGAGCAGAGCTCACTCAATACAGCAGCATGGATGGCGTTGAGTGAGTAGAGCTCAGTCAATGCCGTAGCTTGGATGGCGTTGAGTGAGCTGAGCTCACTCAACGCCATTTTACTTAGAATTTTTCAGGAAGGATTTTTGGTTGTGTGCTGGTTCAGCTGAATTGGGCCGGTCTAGAAAGTGAGCCATTTTCTCTTATTAAGACTAAGTTAAGTCTTAATTTAAAAGGTTAACCGATCAAGTGAAGTTGTGCCACGCGGACCGTCGGTTTTGCAATGAGGAGCGGTTACGGCCATGGGCGAGAACTGCTATCATGGCCGTTAATGGCACTTGACGCTTTGGCAGCCCTTCCCCTCCCCTTTTACGGCTGGATTCAACTCCTCTAGGGAAGAGGAGTTTCCAGCTGTTAGCTTGCTGGACAGAGCCGTTTCTAGCCCCAACCACCATGGCCGAGCTAAGCTTTAATGGACCATTAATGGCCATTAAAGTTTTGGCCTTTCCCCTCCTTAACCAAGCTCTTAAACACCATCAGAGGCCCAAGAGGAAGGTTTCCCAGCCTTTACCTGAAGCTTTTGAGCCCTCTCATCGTGCTATTGTAGAAGCTTAGCGGCGCTACCATCGGAAATGGCTTTCCGTCGATCTGCACGCCTCCAGCCCGAGAACAAGGTTCTCCCATCCTCTCTCTCTACGGGTAGATCTTAGACTTCTTTAGGATTAAGAATCAGGCTCAACTAAGCCCGATCGGGAAGAGCTTCTCTTCCTAATTTTTCCTGAAAAATGTTAATGCTCGGGTTCGCCGGATTCCGCCTCTCCAGCGGCCGCGCCGCCGCCCGGCGATGTCCACCACCTCAACAGAGGTGGTGGTAGCGGTGGCCAGCCAGGGAGGAGGCTGGATGGCCGATGGAAGCATCTAGAATGCACTCCAGGTCGGGCTAATCTCAGCCCTTGGCTGGAGGAAGAAGAAGACCCAACACTGTTGGATCTTCTTCAAATTAGTGCTGTTATTTAATTCTTTTCTTTTATATGAATTTTCTGTACAAAATAACAGCCACTTTAGAAAATTTATGAAAAATACTTAGAGGTTTTATGTGAAGAAATGGTCAACATATAATTTGTATCCCTATAGGTCTACTTTATTTTAAAATTGATTTGGGTGAATTGGGTCAACTGGTTTGACCAGGGTAGCTTTTTTGGTGGGATCTATACCTAGAGCTATGCAGAGACTAAAGGTGTACCCACCCTTCATCCCTTAACCAAATGATTTATAATTTGGGCAAGGAGTCTACCCTAGCTATACCTAGGGCCTGTCAAAAAATGGGAATTTTTGGAGAATTTTTTTCTATATTTTTTAGAAAAATTTAATAATCTTAGGGTAAATTAATTAGATGGCTTAATTACTTCCAAACCCTCCCAAATTTTGGTTAGTGGTCCCTGGGTTCATCATGAGGCTCTGTATAATTTTTCATCTCATTTGGAGATGTTTTAGATTGGAAATGGACAAACCTAAGTTTTGCCCTATTAAGGGGTTTTTAGGTCAAAAGTGCACTTTGAGATTGGAGTGGCCAGATCACCTCAACAGGGGCTGAGATTTTGGCCAATGACTAGGCATGATTCATAGCACCCTCTCATGGATTTTGATATGGATTAGGGTAAATTTTCCCTAGGACCCAAGGTCAAACCCGAAGGATGGTTCTTGGTGGGTTGTGAAGGGCAAGTTGTCAAATGACCTGGTTATGATTTGAAACTTTGGAGATAAAATTCTAGGGTAGCTAGAATCCTCTTGTAGAAATATGAATGGATTTTAAAGTAAATAAGTTCCTCAAAACCCTAACCCTAATTTAGGGCACAAAACTTGTAGAGATAGAAAATGTCACTAAAACTAACTGAACAGTAGTGAGATTTGGGTAGAGTAGTTCTTAAGGTTAGTACAAGTTCTGGAGATTTTATTATGAATTTAGTTTCATTATTTTGGATACTACATTAACAATTTAGTAGTTTGTATTATTTGCTTAGAAATTTATTATGGAGAAAATACTTTCTGGAAATTAATGAATTTTCGGCAGAGGACTTTTTATTATGTTTTAAAGCTCTGTAAATTTTTATGGGATTTTTAAAAGTTTAATTCTAAGGCTTGCTTCATTATGTGTTGTTTCCCATAAAAACTTAATTAAATCTATTTTGGTGTCTAGCAAGCCTGTAAAATTATGATCTTTGCACAATGACCTTTTCTGTACCATTTTAATATTCAGTAATTTTTCCATAATTTTATGATGAGTAATTTAAGTACTTCCTTCTTTACATAGGATTAATGGGATTATAATGGATTAATTAATTAGAGGCTAAATACTTTCTGTAAAATCATGAAAATTAGTATTTGATGATACCTTACTGTTATTTAGTGATCATAATTTTTGGGTGGCCATCACTTGAGAAAATCATGTAGTTCATGTTTAAATTACCCATGGCCAATCTTTTGGTAAAATTAAATAAATATCAGATCAATTAGGAAAATTATAATTTTCTGGATTTAGGCTAATTATGTCATGATAGACCTCCAGTAAATATTATAGGAGATTTGGAAGATAATTTGGAGTACCTCCCCTTGTATACCTCATATAGCTTAGGATGGTCTGCGTTTAGTAAAAACTACTGAAATCAGATTAGGCTAAAGGATGAACAAGAGGATTTGGTTATTGGGTTAGTGGTTTGGAAATGTGTATGAATGCATCCTCAGTAACCAAGATGTGGATAGGTTGGTAGGTTGTCGAGTCATAAGAGGTTCTCGGGACCGACGAAAGATCGTCCTTCCCGGTGGGAGAGGACGAATCTTAATACACTAGGGTTAGATCCAATGTAATTTGAATTGGATCAGGTAAAGGTTAATAACCAATGAAAGTAAGTGTCGTACGAAAGGGAATGATGGGCTTCAGCTACCATCATAGTTCCTAGTGCCCTTTGAGAGCCCTTCATAGGAATACCGAGGGCAGTCCTGGGCTAACGTAAACCGTAGGAATAATAAACTAAAAGAGCAACTAGAATATCTAGGGTTGCACATTCACACACCCCGATAGTTAGGGAGGTAGAATATGTTTGTTTGGTTGCCATTCAGACGGTAGCTCTGAAGGTAGATGCACGGACGGGACAGTCCGGGGAGCCGAGGGCTCGAAGGTTTGAATACAGAATAAGGTGGTGGGTCTTCGGTATTTGATTATCGATCACACCGACATCGGTACGTTGACTCGGCAGTGTGGGACACTTAGCCAAAGAAAGTTTGGTGGATATAACCAGCACTAGTACGCGGATACTCTAGGTTGTGTTCTTCTAGGGGCGTACGGAAGGGCTAGGCCCGGTAGTATGGATACCCGCCAAGGAGTGGGGGGCCCGACCCACTGTCTCTGTTTGCCACTACGGAGGTTCCTGGGAGTGAATCTAGTTGCCCGAACATGGGGAACTAAAGGTCTGTGCGCATAGAGTCGTGTGCGTGAGTTGCACTTTCATGAATCATGGCATAGCATATCATTACACTCATATTTGCATACAACCGACACCCCAACGTATAAATCGGTATGAGACTTTTTATACGATGGGAGCCCTTCAAAAGACCCCTTAACTTATAAGTTTGTATGGGCATTGATATAAGTTAAGGTTACATATTTACTTACTTACTTACTTACATATTTTCTATTTGTCTTCTTATGATTATACTATTTACCACATGTCTACTTTACTACTCACTATTTTAGAACTGCTAGATGTACTTTATTTTAATTAGTTATTTTTACACCATGAACCATTGTTAGACTAGTTCCGCTGTCACCCGCCTTGCTTATTCTCCACCTTTGTAGCTTCTGATGGCGACGTTGCTGATGCGGCCGTTGATCCCCGACATAAAAAGTTCGTGGATTGGGACGGTCGTTGCCGCAAGCTTGAAGATGAGAGTCTACCACGACGTTTCATCGCCAACACCGCGACGTTCTTCGCCAACGCTGCTACATATTTTGCACGACGTCTGCCGCTGCCATTTTAAATAAAATATATAATTATAAATTAAATAATTCTAATTATATATTTTTATTTCATCATTTATTATTATGTCCTATTTTATTATTTCATTTCAAATATGATGGGTGCTTATAACCATCAATAGTATCTTTTATTTCATGCATGTTTTATTTTATTCATATTGTATGCATTATATGTTAGATTATTTTCCTATTTTATGAATGGTGGAGATTGAGTGGTGTAGCCTAAATAAGGCCTATATTGTTTTCCTATTTCATGTATGGTGGAGATTGAGTGGTGTAAGGCTATATAAAGCCATGCTTGTTGTTGATTTGGATAGTGAAGAATGGAAAAGAAAACCTAAGAAATTCAAAGTGAATATTTCCCCCCTCTTGGAAATTTTCGGCCTCCTCTTTCTTCTCCCCTCTCTTGGCCGCCGGCCACATCTCCTTCACCTCTCTATCTCGGCCTCCTTTCCTCCTCCCTCCTCCTTCTCCAAGATCGTTTCCGGCCACCCTCCTCCTTTTTCCCAAAACCCAAGCAGCCTCCTTCCACAAAACTGCCGGCCACCACATCTCTCCCCTAGCCGCCACCCCCATCATATTGAGAAAAATATTTTCTCATCACCTTTTCTCTCTCTCCCTATATAATTACTGGACTTTTCAAGGAACTCCCTCTTCTAGGGTTTTGCGAAGGAAGACGGCTTGCGTTTTCAACATCCGGCGCGGAACCGTGGAGTTGCGTGGGAATAGAATCAACCACCGTCGTGTGCGCATCCTCCACCCATCTCGTGGACGGAATTCTCGTGGGATTTTGGGTAACGATTTCCTATACCATCTCTCGTGTGATTCTTTCTAAACCATTGTGAGTTTTGGTGGAAACAGAAGGCTAGTATTTGGTCCTGATTTATATTCAATATTGTGCTTAATTAAAATCTAAATTTTCAAGCCTAAATCATCTGAATATTCTCATGAAAATTTGAACGGGTAAGCAACCCGAGTATTATTTAATTTTTGGGGATTATTTTGGACTTAGTTTTAAAATCACTTATTTAGTCTGGATATTCTTGTATTGGTCCTGTGAATGTTTGCGCGTAACTTAGTTTGATTTGCTAATTGTCGAATCTAAGAACGCGTAGTTTAATCCGTCGAAACCATGGGCCTGCATCAATTTGGTATTAGAGGGAGGTTCTCGTCAATTTCCTAATTGGCACTCCTCCCCCTCTCAAAATTTAAAAATTCAAATTTCAAATTTAAAATTTCCAGTTTCGAATTTCAAATTTCGAATTTCAAAATTCAAAATTCAAATTTCAAAATTCGAAATTTAAAATTTTAAATTTCAAAATTCAAAATTCAAATTTCGAATTTCAAAAATCAAAATTAAAATTTCAAATTTCAAATTTCGAATTTCAATTTCAAATTTCAAATTTTAAAATTCAAATTTAAAATTTCAAATTTCCAATTTCGAATTTCAAATTTCGAATTTCCAAATTCAAATTTCAAATTTCAAATTTCAAATTTCAAATTTCGAATTTCAAAATTCAAAATTAAAATTTCAAATTTCAAATTTCAAATTTCGAATTTCAATTTCAAATTTCAAATTTTAAAATTCAAAATTCAAAATTCAAAATTCCAATTTCGAATTTCAAATTTCGAATTTCAAAATTCAAATTTAAAAATTCAAATTTCAAATTTCAAATTTCGAATTTCAAAATTCAAAATTAAAATTTCAAATTTCAAATTTCAAATTTCGAATTTCAATTTCAAATTTCAAAATTTAAAATTCAAATTTCAAATTTCAAATTTCAAATTTCCAATTTCAAATTTCAAATTTCAAAATTCCAAATTTCAAATTTTTCTCCAAATTAAAAAAAATATATATAATAATAATTTTGTGGTCTGCCAATAGCTGGCTAAATTTTATTTTTAGCAATAAAAAAAAATTAAAATTTATTTTTAATAATCTCTTATTTATTTTCAGTAAGAAAATCCTAAAAAATATTATATTGCCTTAGTTATTAAGCGGGAATAAATCCATCTGTTGGATTTTATATAGGATCTGATTTATTATTCATTGCATGTGCACCAGTTCCGGGTGAGTTTTTCTCTCCGGTTCTCGTTATTATGGCCTATGACGTGTATGCTTCCCGTTTAGATTATTGGTATGTTAATCCCATGGCTAAACAAAACCCAGACTTGCCTTCATACCATAGGAATACCAACCATCCCCACGTTTATCCTCCCACTAGAATTGAGGCACCTACTTATGACGGTTTAGGGTATCCCCAAAAGTTTAGAGACTGGCTTAAAGGATTTGAAAATTATTTTAGGTGTCATGTATGGGACGACCAACAAAAGGTTAACATAGCCCGAGATCGATTAGTAGGTCGAGCCCGCGTGTTTTGGCTAAACGAAGAGCGTCGTGTTGGTAGTTATAAACATGTTTGGCCGGCAATGCGTAGCCTACTCTCGGATCAATTTGATCCCGCCTATCTCCGCACTATTAACACCAAGCCTGTGAGTGAATATCATTGTGGAACTAGACCCGTACCTTTCATCATTGAATTTGTCCTCAACCTCGTGCCTCAAGTTCCGTATTCATAGGAGTTACCCTATGCCTCAGGTTAGATCATTTCCCCATAATGATAGGACTACACCTAGTGTGCCTAATTCCACTCCTAGGGAAAGTACGCAGCCTAAACCCAATATTTTTGAATCAGAAAATGTTTCTACTAGGGTTATGCCTCTATTAGCCTCGATGAATAAGCCCAAAGAGATAGTGACTATTACCTCTGAGGATGCTGATGTTGATATACTATCTCTGGATTTTGAGGATGACCCCGTAGGTGATAGTATTCTGACATGTTCGCTAGTGCCTGACGATTCTGAGGTGTCTGAGTCTGAGGGAATCCCTAGTGATTTAGAAGACGATGTATGGGATGATTACGTACCAATCTGTGAGAGTATTGTGAAGCCTATTATTTGCCCTACTAGCGCTGTGACTGTTCACCATAGTATTGAGAGCCCTCTCCAGGCTATGATCCCCATCGTATTAGAGCCTACGATTACACATGCTGAGATTATATCTGAGTGACCTGAGGAGTCTGACTGTACGGATGTCCCCATTATTATTGTGGATGAGTTACCATGTGAGGGAAGGGTAATTTTGGACGATTCTGTTGTTGTACACCC
The DNA here is from genome assembly GCA_039513925.1 of Platanthera zijinensis. Lineage (NCBI taxonomy): Eukaryota > Viridiplantae > Streptophyta > Magnoliopsida > Asparagales > Orchidaceae > Platanthera > Platanthera zijinensis. Next base: position 109,638,211 of record CM077093.1, on the reverse strand, counting down.
GGATGAGAGTACTTTGATGTCGTCACCGTTGGGTGAAATTTCTACTGATTTTAATTTTATCCCGGGCTTGATTTTACCGACCCTTCCCCCTACTTATTTACCCACAGATGTTGACCTTTTAGGACGAGGAACCAGAATACCTAGTTTGAGTTATGGTGTCACGCCCATTTTATCTCCTACTTTGACGTTGACGCAACGTGTAGATATTACTATGTTAAGCGCACTAGTATTTAGACTTTTCACCGCACCTCATTGGAATGACTACACGTCACTTTTGCCTGCTCATTTTTCTATGTGTCCGTCTACGGTTCCGTACCCTACTATGACTGATTCTGATTCGTCGGCAATTGTGCCTCTAGATATGGTGTCCCATAGATATACTTATATACCACACACGGTCGCACACATTTACCCACCGCCTTTTGATGACCCTTATTTACCCACGTTTGTGACTATAGTTGGGTCTCTTGAGTTGTCTCGCTCGCACATCTTTTCACATTAGAGAGCGTCCAATTCTATTGTATGTGATGAGCGGTTCACCTTGGCATGTCTTCGTGCCAAGCGTGAAAATATTAAAATTAAAATTAAGACTACTGTTTTGGAGCCCATGAAATTCTTCCCTGATTTGAAAGCTCTCGTGCCACCTGACTTAACCCCCTTATCCTCCGTATTTGGGTCTAGTCATGTAGCACATGGATTCTCTCCTCATGTCTTTTGGACGTTAGTATATCACCTTAAGTTATGTCGTACACACTTCCACTCCTTTTTGAGACTGTCCGACGCTAGAGCTAGTGATTTGGGTTTAGTCTGGTCAGTCCTCGAGCGGATACCTTCGGTCTCCGTTAATAAATTAATATGTAGGAACGCCGACCCATCCAAAATTATGAATAACGTTAGATTTTATGCTTTTATTCTAGATTTTTATATAGCACAGAGTGTTTCACTTTATTTCAAGTTTCCGGACTTTTTACTGTACGTCTCTGTTCCACCTGAGTGCATTTCTCCGTCGTTTCTTCCTACCATTAAATATTCTTTTGGGTTGGGGAGTGTTAGTACTGTCGTGTCTATTTTCCACATTGACTCCTTGGTTCTTGAACCGGATGGTAAGATTCAAGTTTATTTCTTTTGCTTGACACCCTTTCGAGTTTCCTCGAAAGTCTTGTTGTTTCTATGCCTGACAGGTTCGCCGTACTGATGGATGTTCATGCTACTACGACATGGATTGTGGGGACAGATTTGCCCAATGTTGCTGCTGCGTTTGCTTGTTCCCCCCTCACGGGCCACTCATCGGAGATGAGTAATTTTGAGTGGGGGGAGGATTGATGGCGACATTACTGATGCGGTCATTGATCCCCGACATAGAAAGTTCGTGGATTGGGACGGTCGTTGCCGCAAGCTTGAAGATGAGAGTCTACCACGACGTTTCTTCGCCAACGCCGCGACGTTCTTCGCCAACGTCGCTACATATTTTGCACGACGTCTGCCGCTGCCATTTTAAATAAAATATATAATTATAAATTAAATAATTATAATTATATATTTTTATTTCATCATTTATTATTATGTCCTATTTTATTATTTCATTTCAAATATGATGGGTGCTTATAACCATCAAGAGTATCTTTTATTTCATGCATGTTTTATTTTATTCATATTGTATGCATTATATGTTAGATTGTTTTCTTATTTTATGAATGGTGGAGATTGAGTGGTGTAGCCTAAATAAGGCCTATATTGTTTTCCTATTTCATGTATGGTGGAGATTGAGTGGTGTAAGGCTATATAAAGCCATGCTTGTTGTTGATTTGGATAGTGAAGAATGAAAAAGAAAACCTAAGAAATTCAAAGTGAATTTTCCCCCCTCTTGGCAATTTTCGGCCTCCTCTTTCTTCTCCCTCTCTTGGCCGCCGGCCACATCTCCTTCACCTCTCTATCTCGGCCTCATTACCGCCTCCCTCCTCCTTCTCCAAGATCATTTCCGGCCACCCTCCTCCTTTTTCCCAAAACCCGAGCAGCCTCCTTCCACAAAACTGTCGGCCACCACATCTCTCCCCTAGCCGCCACCCCCATCATATTGAGAAAATTATTTTCTCATCACCTTTTCTCTCTCTCCCTATATAATTACTGGACTTTTCAAGGAACTCCCTCTTCTAGGGTTTTGCGAAGGAAGACGGCTTGCGTTTTCAACATCCGGCGCGGAACCGTGGAGTTGCGTGGGAATAGAATCAACCACCGTCGTGTGCGCATCCTCCACCCATCTCGTGGACGAAATTCTCGTGGGATTTTGGGTAACGATTTCCTATACCATCTCTCGTGTGATTCTTTCTAAACCATTGTGAGTTTTGGTGGAAACAGAAGGCTAGTATTTGGTCCTGATTTATATTGAATATTGTGCTTAATTAAAATCTAAATTTTCAAGCCTAAATCATCCGAATATTCTCATGAAAATTGGAATCGGTAAGCAACCCTCGTATTAATTAATTTTTGGGGATTATTTTGGACTTAGTTTTAAAATCACTTATTTAGTCCGGATATTCTTGTATTGGTCCTGTGAATGTTTGCGCGTAACTTAGTTTGATTTGCTAATTGTCGAATATAAGAACGCGTAGTTTAATCCGTCGAAACCATGGGCCTGCATCAGCTTCCCTTTCCTCCTCTCCGCTCGGTGCCTAGGAGCCGTAGGGGGAGGGTAGGGGATGATAGGGCTTAGTCTTTATGACTAATGGTTTTCGAACCACAACATTACAGGAGCTCCGGAAGGGAGACAGGGACCAGCAGCCCAGGGACAAGCACCAGCGGAGTATGGTGTGCATGGAGGTGGGCCAGTCTAGCACCGGAGCACCTGTGACCAGCTCCGTGAGTGTTTAATATTTTTATTGCTTCCGCGATGAGTGATTTGTAGTGAGGACCCTGATATACCGGGATCGAGCCATTTCTTTATTTCATCTGAACTATCTTTTACAGTACTTTCTATTATTATATATTGATGGACTTGTTGTGATTTCTATTCGTTTACGATTTTGTGGACTTGTTTACATTCAGTGTATACTTACTTCTCTCTCTTTGTGATCAAAAAGGGCCGGCAAAGTTGGCGTTTTGTAGTGGCGGCCTTCCCGAGTGTTGGTGCCACCACAAAGCGGCAATTCTTGGTATAAGACCCCGATGGTCGAAAAAGAAAAAAAAAAGGGGTCTTACACTTGCGACGAGATATAATTTGATTGCAAATGGCGGGTTACAAAAAGGAGGAAAAGAACGCTATGCAGTGAACAAGTTGGAGTCCGCAAAGACCGAGATCCGAGTCCGCAGCCTTTAACAAGTAGGCTCTTAGGCTCGAGTTAGCGTGTCTTGGGTGCACCACATTCCCCTATTTATAGATTTGGGGGCCTGCCCAAATGGGCATGGCTAAAATAACCAGCTGCCCGGGGTACAGGAGAGTCGGGCAGCGGTGACGGGAATCAAAAAGAAATAGACAAGCAGTCCATGCGAGATAGGCGGATTGGGCTTGCAAGCTGGGGCATCCCCTAGGTCATGCGGAGCGCCATCCTGTCTGGAGGGCCATGACATAGGCGGACTTGCTCTTGAGTCCGCCGAGGGAATGGCAAGATCTAGAAACTGACAGAGGCCGGGAGACCTGAGCGGACTGGGAACTGGAGTCCGCCTCTGGCATACCTTGACGACTTGAGCGGACTGAAGTTCTGGAGTCCACCAAAAGAGGGAGGGTCTTGGCGAGCATGTTGCAGATTCTGGGGTTAATAATCCTCTTCTGATTCACATTCTGATTCTTATTCTTCAGCAAAGTTGTTGCAAGATGGATTGACTGCCATCAAGCAAAATTCTCTTGCTCTTGTTTCTTCTTCATCTTCAATTGCACAGGATGAATCTTCAGAATCACTCCAAGTATTAGCATTATGTTTTCTATTTTTAGCTGATCCAGCAGCCATTGCTGTGAGAGAGTCCTAGATTTCTTTTGCTGAAATACATTCTGCAACTCCTTCAAAAATGTCACCAGACATTGATTGAGCAAGAATGTCCATTGCTCTTACATCAGCCATCTTTAGCACTTTTTGGGCTTTTGAGTCTGCAGATAGAGTAATGGGACCTGACAGAATAAAGTTGTAAATGGCTTCATCAAAAGAATTCATAAATAACCTAATCATTGCCTTCCATAGTGTAAGCTTATCCAGATTTCACTTAGGAGGTGCAGTGCTTGAAAATTCTTCATTTTGTGCCATGAAAAACTCTTAAGAAATATAAGATCAATCAGATCGTTTTGGTTCAGGTATTAGCATGTACAACCAAGGAATGACCCTCTAATACCAATTGAAAGGAAGGGGATAGATCTTATTTACTATGGTTAAATATATATGTTATATTAAAGAGTAAGCACAACACAAAAATAAAGAAACAAAGCAAGCAACACATACAACACAAGGATTATAGTGGTTCCCCAACCTGGGTACATCAACTCTTCTACCAACCTGGTAGGAATCCACAAACAGGTTTTTTTCAGGTGACTGCCACCTTTGAGCTTTTGATCAGGTTCTCAAAAACCAATTTCAAGTCTTTTGGAAGGAGACTTGCAACCAAGCTAACTTTTAAAGGGAGTTAAAACCTATACAGTGGGGGGAAAGAGGTTGATGGAAGTCTTCTCTTTTCTCAAATAACCTTTAGAAGACTGTGTGGATTTTGATGTTGTTAAAGCTCCCCTTAAATATAGAATGGTTCAACAAGATGAGGGCTTTGCTTCAGGGTGTAGGCCTTCAAACTTGATGTTGCTCTCCAACAAGCTTCTAGACTGATATTGTATTTGTTGTCTCTTAGGAGCCTGAAGCAGATGATGAAGAAATCTGTGAGAAATCGAGCTATGTTATTCTTCACTGATTGCTAATAGTTATTGTTTTTCTTTCTTCTCTCTCACTGCTTTATCCCTTTCTACCTTCTGTTCTGTAATAAAATATCTCTTATCTGAATATATTCACCCGAGCCGTATTCAAACATTTGAATTAACTCTATCTTGAAACGGTTGAAGCATTCCCGAGAGAGAAAGATGCTTGGGGAATTAATCACATAAACTGATGTTGTTGAACGGCTATAAGAATTAAGTCTGAGAGATATTAAATGCCTTAATTAATTCTGCCAGCTGTTAAAATCATTTTCTATAAGACTGTACAAATTTCATCAACCTCAGCCTGCTATTTGTCGAACTCAGCTCAGAGATTATCAACCTGAATAATCTTTGCATCGAGCTGAGATTTTGTCTTAAGATCAGCGATCGTCGACCGGAACTCGGAGATCGTCGAGCTCAACTCAGAGATAGAACTCTGAGTTTCTTCGACCTAAGTTCGACTATCGTCGAGCTGAGTTCGATAATTGTCGAACTAATTTTCTGCTCTTGACAAAACTGATTTTTGTATAATTTCTTTTTTGCAACATTTCTCTACAGTTCTTTTGAGGAAGACCTAGAAATGACCATATGACCCTAACAATACATTTTGGGTGAATTTAAAAACATCCTAATAGTATTCCTTGCCCAAATCCAAACTAGGGTTCCAACAGATCGCACAAAACCGCTTATCGCTTCTTGAACTGGCCCAACAAAAGAGGAGTCCATGCGGGCTTGGCTATAGTGTCCGCGCGTTACTCCAGATTAAAGCCTCTGGGCTATATTCTAAGAATCTGTCTGAAGACCACTTGCTAAATGTCTGTGTTGAACACCATCATACTTCTAAGGAAGTGTCCGTGAATACTCTAGGGCATTCTCACGAGAGACCTGCGAGCACCGAGAATGGTTCTTGGCAAGTAGTCTCTACCTCTTCTAGATGCTCTGCCATCATCGGAATATTTAGGTTAATATTTTTCTTGCATAAAAACTATTTGTTTTGGCCTTTATTTAATTGAGGATTCCATTATTGATGTTCTTTTCTTCTTACAAAAGAATATCTAATTCGTCATTATGAAGATGTTGACTACCCATACTGAATGTGATGGAGATGAACATGATTTATTTCAGATGGATTATTTCCCAGCAATATTAAGGATTGAGTGGAAATCTTCAAGATGACTCCGCTCCGTTTATTGATTTTAATAGAGTTATATGACATTTTCAATGTTATATAACACAAATTTCTGAAAAATGATCTCTGTAAAAATATTATATGTATTCCTGCAAATCCTTGAATTCAAGGCTTTTGATTAAATAATATCCCAATATTCATGCAGTTTTTAAATTTTATTTGTTAAATGTGATGTTTACTAAAGTTTCCAATCGTACTGCAACTTAGGCTGCATTTGACGTAACTTATCACGGCTTATTTGCTCGGGTGAGGTTAGATAAAATTATCATTATCATACAATGTATGTTTGGTATGACAAATGTTTACAACCGTTACCAAAAATGAAACTTGTTTGGGGCATATGATTTTTTTATATGACAAATGACATTTTTGTCCCAAGCTCACCGGAGCAAATAAGCTATGATAAGCCGTGCCAAACGTAGCCTTAGTTTACTCATCTCTTGTATGTATTGTAGGTACCAATATATTCTTCATCTCAACTTCCTCAATAGTTTATTTAGGCACCTCTCTCCTTATTATTGTGAAATAGTGCACTGGTGCTAAGGCTCATCTATATTATTTGATGATATATATGTTCCTTAGTCGAACTGATGATCTTAGAGAAAATCAACTTTTCCCTAGTCAGAAGACAATACAGGTAAAATTTTGTAATTGAATGTAGTTTATTAAATTTTATTAAATTCTTTTTTCTCTAATGTCAATAGTTATACTTACATGGATTATTCTCATGAATATAAATTATGGCATTCTCTAGTCTCATTTACATGGACTCTACCTTTGGATTAACTTTTCTATTGGGAGCAACTTGAATTTCATTCTGACATTTTATAAAGGTAATTGCTTTTGAATGATATATCTCTTGTCAATTACTTAATTCTAATAAAATTCACACAAATTCTTTGTTTTTAGTGTGGTTGTAGTGCTTCTACCTTATAAGATGCTCTTTGCTAAATTTGATGCTAATGTCACCAGAATAAGCAACTGTGATCAACTGTGAGCATTCGTCATAAATGATCCTGCGTTTTGCATTCATTTTTTTTTTATTTTGATAGCTCTAATAAAATTCATTTAAATCATTGTTTTTACCTATGATCTCCCACATCTTCTGTAGGAGGAGACGATGGTACTCCTGATAAAAAATGTAGATAGATATATATATATATATATATATATATATATATATAATTATATATATTATATAGAGAGAGAGAGAGAGAGAGAGAGAGAGTTAGACGCAGTGATTGATATAGAGATATATAACAATGTGCCAATAAACTTTGCATTTAAAGTTTTGGACACTCACATGTGTATACTCACACTTATTTTTTTGTAAGCTCACATACTGACACACATACATAATATAACATCTACTATGTAAATATATCAGAGGAGCAATGGTGCAATAATTATATTCTGTGATTGATTGATAAGACGACATCAATTAGGCTAATAAATAATAATTAATGTTGAAAAAATTAGATATAGAAATGGTAGACCAATAGTAATATGAATGGGACTTGTTTAAGATTATTTATGAGATTAGGTTTAGTTCCTCAGACAACAATAAATATGATAGAAATAGTTGTGATCAGAGTAAGACAATTTATGTTGATGGTGTTTACAATGATGGTGACATAGCATGCATTGAAGATGGAATTTCTCCTAAAAGTAGATTGTCATTCTCCCATTGTGTTTTCCCTTGTTATCTTATGACCCTTAAACTCGAGAACACCATTATAACTCAGAGATTATCTCACCTTTTGAACATAAATAGCAAAAAGGTTATAATCCTTCTTCCACAGTCGATTAGTCATTTAAAAATATATATATTTAGGGTTTAGGTTACAATTTTGTGTGTGGGAAATTGTATATACTGAATTCAATTTTTTGTACTTCAAATTCTCGATCAATGTTGAAATATTCCCATGAATCTGATGGAGACATTGCTGACACGGCCGCAATTGATCCCCGTCTGAGATAGTTCGTCGATTAGGACACGATCGCTGCTGCAAGCTCGAGGATGGGATCGACGTCCTCCGTCATTATATAAAAATATATAATTATAAATTAAATAATTATAATTACATATTTTTAAAAATTTATTATTTTTAGAAATTTTATTTTAAGTATTATTTCATGTTTTAATTTTCATTTCTGGTGTAATGATGGGTGCTTATAACCATCATGTGTTTTTTAATTATTTCATTTCTTGTGCTATGATGGGTGTATATAGCCATCATATTTTCAATTTGAATTTTGAATTTTGAATGGAGGGAGATTGAGTGGTGTAGGCTATATATAGCCATGTTATGAAGGATTGATTAGAGAAGAAGAATAAGAAAATAATCCCATAAAAATCTTTTTGAGATCCTCCTTCCCCTTGGAAAAATTCTGCCACCTCCCTCCCCCTCTCCTCTTTGGCCCCGGCCAACTCTCCCTCCACTCTCTATTTAGGCCTCCTCTCTACCAACTCCTCCTCTCCTATCCTCTCTAAGGAAATCTGACTTCTTCCTCTTCATACCCGACCCCCTATCTCCCTAAAACCGACCACCAACAAAGAAGACCAAGCAGCCCACATCCTTGAAGAAATTTGGCAAGGTGCAAGGATCTTCCTTGTCAGTGTCAACTCCGGCGTGAAGCAACGAAGGCGAACAAGTTCCTCTCCCTCCGGCGTGACTCCGACGGAGCTATTGAAGAACGATCCAAGTAGAGAAAATCGGAATCATCCATTCCGATTGGGTAAAGAAAATATTTCTATTTTATGTGATTCTTCCCTCTTAGATTAATTCCTGTGGTGGTTTACTTTAGCGTTAATTTTGATAGCATTGAAATCATCGTGGTTATCTTTCAATTGCTTTGTAGTTTCTTCTTTGTTTCATTTACATTCGAGAGGTTTGGCGAACCTTTGTATTCTTTTGTTGGGAGAGATCTACATTTTCGAATCATTACTTTTGGTAGATCTCTTTTGGTATAACCTTCCCTCGATCAGACCAGGTTGGTGCTTTTATCCGAAAAGAATATTGTCCTATCGCCTCCCCCTAATCGCCTCTATTCTAAAGATCCTAATCGGTTTGTCTACCGTACGCGTAGCATATAATTGATAGAATTAATTAACGTGGTACTGTGTAGTACATTATGTGAGTATATAATTGGATCGTAGAGAGGTATACGTGTGAGTCCGTAGATTTAGTCGTTGTCAAACGTGCAAGCATGCATCAAAAATTTATACAAATTATTTTTACAATTCTTTCCAATATGCCCCTCTAACACACAAACATTCCAATTGAACTTGTCCATTTGGATTTAAGTGTTGATTGTGTTGAGTCAGAGTATCTGAACAATTTGTGTTGATGGTGTTGACAATGATGTCGACATGGCATGCATCCATGATGGAATTTCTCCTAAAAGAAGGCTGTCATTCTCATATTGTGTTATTCCCTTGTTATCTTATGACCTTTAAACTCGAGAGCACCACAATAAATCCGAGGAATATCTCACCCACTACACATCAATAACAAAAAGGTCATAATCCATAATCCATAGTGGATTAGTCATTTTCAAAAAATATTTTTGGTTTAGGGTTAAACTTTGTATGTGGGAACTTGGTATATGCTGAATTCAATTTTTTGTGTATCTTCAATTGCTCGATCAATGCTGAAATACTCCTATAAATTTATAAAAATTATTATTGGAAAATTTTCAAATATACTTTCCCCTCTCATCATTAAGCAAACCAATTAGATTTGTCCACTGGATTAAGGCATATATAAGCATTCAATAATCAATTTGATCAATCTAGTCATAAGATTCATCAATTGGGTTATTATGTGTTATTTTTTTGCTCCTTTGTACTGGGCCGTTTAAGTGCCTCCCCTTTATATATTTGCATCCTAGTCTGGTTCATTAGGGAAAGAATAACAATGAGAACAAAAAGAGGGAGTCGGACGCTGATCCTTGCGCGATCCATTCTGCCATCTGTGCCTTTCGCCGGATTCCGCTCCTTGCTAAAGCAGAGAGCAGCTCGTCGGGATCCCGCCTCCAAGCCAAAGCATCTCGCCAGATTTCTCCTCTGCCTAAGGGAGGGGGTGTCCCCGTGAGATCTATTCCTGCCTGGAGGAGAAGGAAGCATTGGTGTTGTTGATATCCAGAGGAGGTAGGAGAAAGTTTTCTCCTCCTATGACTCTTTGTGGAGGTTTTCTCATCCAGGACATTGTCTATACTTGACAAAGGAGGCTTCACGTGGGATCTCGGTTTTGGCCCTATCTTTGAGGTTGCTTGGTCGCTCAAATTTTTCCGTTTCATATTGTTTGTAAACATTGCTCCTATATTGTTATAGTGGATCTTCTCCGACGCTCTCCCCGTGGATGTAGGAGCTTCTCTCCAAACCACGTATATCCTGTGTAGTCCGTGTGTGTGCTTTAAATTTTTGCGTTATTTTCTCATATATTACGATTATTATTTTTTTGCGTGCACTGCAGTGATAAGAAATCAAGGCGGATTTCATAACAATTGGTATCAGAGGGAGGTTCCGGTTCTCGGAAAACCCTAAGCAACGCGATAGCGGCAAAATTCGAGATTCCGAAGTAGGATGGAAAGATTGATTTTGGTCTGTGGTAGAAATGGATCAAGACAGTTCTCGTTAAGCAAGGTCTCCATAAAGCACTCCTTGGCAAGGAGAAGTCCAACAAATATAGACATAGACCACATTTTTAAGAGTCTTTGGAAATATTTTTCAAATGTCGCTAATGTTTTCGCGACGCTTTTATAAAACGTCGCACAAGTGTCGCAGATAAAAACGTCACCAAAAGTATTCGCGAAATTTTCACTATTTGTGTCGCCAATATAGTGATGACATTAGCGACGTTTACGCTTATAAACATGGGGGTCTTTGGCCACATTTTGGAATTTAATTGTGGCAAGCTTTAGCCACATTTTTCTACAAAAACAGTGCAACTTTTAAAATTCTTTTGGCCACGTTTATTAATAAAACGCAACCAATATTATTTAATATAAAAAAATTTATATCCTAATACAGCTGAACAGATTACACAATGTAAACAAAAAATAGGCATTTCTTGAGGAAGTCATAAAAACTGCTGCAAAATAAACATATTACTTAAACAAGGAAAACATCATTCTCACAACCTGTTCGTACAAGTTTACAACAAAATTTATAAAACTTTGTCATTGCAGAGTTCAGACAAAGGATCAGCCGATAAACATGAAGGATAATCAATGACGGTTGTCTTCTTCATTGAGAACCTTCCATACCACGACCTGCTTGTACAAGACAGCACGATCCATGCTCAACACACAGAACCCGTGGGCAGATGTGCGCATCCCTATAATATTAAGATTGGGTAAATAATAGGACCTATAGGGCATCGATTGATGCAAAAAATCGGGCTTCAAATTCTTATCTACTACTAACCTGCTGCAATAACTTAGGAAACTCGGAGTAGAGAACTACGTAGCCAGCTTCATCCAATATATTTTCGAGAAAAATTTCTTGTACCGAAATGAGGGTGGTCTCAAGCATGTCGTGAAACACCCCCATCCGTCGGATAGCATATAGCAGTAGGTCCAGCCGGGGCCCGACGCCATATACTACGGACAGACCAGTTGGTTACGCGTTGAAACCAATCAACCAATTGCACGCCCTACACAACACCTAGCGGAAGCATTAAAATTAAGTTGCACAATTAAGAACCCTACCAACAGCATGAATGTCCACTACAATAACACCGCAGGAATGTTCCAATACACAGAAAATAGAAATGGCCTTAAGGCCTTACATAGTTTGCTTAATATAACAGTGTTTTCATACATCGGCTCGCAGGCCGGCCACACATGGTCACAATGAAACACTCAAAATTTGGCCTTCGAGGGCCGGCTCAGCAACTTGTGCTTTAGCCCGCTATTTTCCGCTCGGCTCCACAGCACTTGCAAGCACAAACCACCGCCGGTGGCAAACAAAAGCACGGTCAGCTATGCTGACCAAATTATAATGATCCCGCCCAAAATTGCGGCGGCGATGCTCTTTCCCTGCACTTTATTAGTATAGTCAATTTAATAGTGTAAACACACATCATCACAGGCGTAGGCTCGCACGGCCACACACCTCGTGCACACAGGGCACATTCACGGCGAACGGCCAACGTCACATCAATTCAAGCCATAGACGTTCTCGTTCCACCACCGCCCCTTGGACGGCCAAACATATGAGCATTTTGTCTTCTTGGCCTTGGTCACGACAATTTAAGCCATAGACCGTCGAAGACTCTCATCCATGCCAACGGTCCCACCGAACGACATAGATCGGGTACGGTTCCGCCTGGCCCGTGCTCATATCGCAACCGCAATTTAAGCCATATGCGCAGGTCAAGATTCACCGAGTCCCGTTTCCGCCACAACAATCACATAACCGGGTTATGTTCACGTTTGCTCTCGGCCTTCATGTTGGCAAAACTGGCTTTTGCCCATTTTTCCGGGTGCACCTTGGAGTTAATCTCCAAGGCTCCCTGTTGCAATCTACCCGTAGAAAACCCGAAAAATGCCCAAACACCCGGAGTCTTCCCCGGTTCATATGCCAATGCAACATCACCGATCCAGCTCTACTTGTCCGGATAGGCTTCACACACAATGCCTATGTCTGTTTTCGCATACGGACTCTATATAAGGGGTACTTTACATATCTACCCCAAGGAACGCTCCAACTCTTCGCTCACTCGTGAGAGAGGGCTTTTTATGCAAAGGGAAAAAGGGCTTCACATGCCCAAGGATGAGAAATCGTTACCCTTGCGTTCTTCCGCGGCGTCATGAAAAACTATGCGGTTGGAAAGCACCGCAACGACGTCACCTCCGCGGATCTGCTACTCGGATCGCGATTCGGAACTCCGACGCTCCACCGGCGGCGAAATCTTAGTCTCCAA